>CAJGYO010000006.1:5521075-6121075 GCA_904845875.1 Miscanthus lutarioriparius | reverse complement strand
CGAAAAAAATGCTGAGAGTGTCTCTGGAGCGCGGGTTGCTTTTCGATAAAGTGGAGGCTTTTTTTGCAAAAAAAACCAGAGCCCATCTGTTCTGTACTGCGGGTTGATTTGGGAATAAGCTGAGTTGTTTTTTGCAAAATATTCTGAGAGGGCCTCTGAAGCGCAGGTTGATTTTCAAAAAGTTGAAGGGTTTTTTCATAAAATGACCGTGGATCGCCCGATCTGGACCGTCCGCGCGCCCGATCCAATGGCCGTGAAAAGCCCACGACGTGGCTACGCTGGCCGGCCGCGGTTTGGACCCAGGATTCATATAGAAAGATGTGTGTCATGTGTGTGACACAAAACTAGTTCTGGATCATAAGATGTTACAGTACATTATGGCCATGTTGGTTTCGCTGAAATTTAACTGATGCTGATTTGCTGTGAGAGAAAAATACTATTCCTTTTACTGAAAAGTACATGACGTATTTAAGTTATCAGTATCCAAATACTCGAGCCACGGGAGGAGAGACGTCCCCATAGTGTTTTGCTAAGAAGATGAATTTCTCACGCAGCTCGAAAAAACCCTCGAATCCCGACCCCACCCATATACAACGGACTTGTACTTTGGTAAGGGATAGACGATGAATTTTTTTTACCCTTAAGCCTAAAATTCATTCCCATAGGGAATCGAACTCGAACCTGAGAGGTGCTGCCGGAGCCATCTAAGCTAGAGGACCTTTGTCAGTATCCAAATACCAAAATGCGACTGAAGAAAGGATCCAGAACTCAGTGGCCAAAACCTTTACAATAACATTTGGACCAAAAAAAATACAGTACACCCTTACTGAGTTACTACTGCAGCCGTTGCGGACTCATGGGCTTCCACTTCCCATTTTTATTTTAGTAAGGGCCTGTTTGGAATGCGGGATTTTTTCCACATTCCTACGTTTTTCCTATGAAATTGAACTGATTCCTGTGAATTTTCCCCATTCCTGCGTTTTTTCTGTGAAATTGAACTGATTCCTGTGAAATTCTTGTGTGATTCTTGTGAAATTCCTGCGTTCCAAACAGGCCCTAAGTCATGAGCTTCTACTACTGAAGGACTACTGGGCTAGCATGAGCCTAGGTGCCGGTCTGGCATATATGACTGGGCTGAATGTAAAATTGACCAGTAGGAACAATGGCAGAAACACATAAAGACCTCCACTAAAAAAAAAACACAAAAGACCTTCTCGTCCCTTCTAGAGCGCTACAGTTGAGCGCGGCGACCAGGGGCGATCTCGTGTTCCCCCGTCGATTCTCCGTCGCCGTTGCCTCTGTCGCCCTCTCCAGCATCGGAGGAGGAGGGGGCTGGATGAATTGACGGAGGATTTGTATATACCCGTACTTATTAGGTTTAGGTTAAATAAGTTAGGGTTAGGTTTCCCCATGCAGGCGGTATGGCACGGATTCGTCTTTCCAGGTGGCGTCTCCAGCGAGCGACGGCATGCACGTGCGGAGGACGGCTCCGACATCTATGGCGGCTTCCCTGATTTTGCTGGTGGCAACTGTATCAGTGAAGAGCACGAGCTCGCCAGATCTAGAGTTATGTGCCTCCTCTGGATCTGGTCAAGTTCGCATTTTGCCCCTCCCTCATCTTCTCCGGCGATGGCGCTGGGTGACTCCTCTGGTGAAGATCTTGGGAGGTATGTCTACCGACTCGCCGTGAAACCGGGTTGGTTCTTACCTACCACTTGCTCTGGTGGTTTCATTCCCCTTCTGGGTGTGCCGCCATTTGGCGTGTGGGGATTGCTGGTAGCTCTTGAGGCGCCAGATTCCTTGTACTCCGGCGATTTGATGGCCGGTTGCCATCTTTTTCGGCCTCGGTGTTTAGCGGTCATAAAGTATGTCGATGATTTCGACATACTGCTTTTGGTGCCAATAAAAGCTTGTGTTCAATCGTCGGGATGGAGGTCGGCTTCAAGCTCCAAGTTGCTCCGACCGCCGGTGACGAGGACGACCGGGAGGATGATTGTGCAAGGACTATGTTGTAATTTTTCATTTCTTCAAGGGTGTCTTTTCAATTCTTGGAATGTAAACTTTATGGAATATATATGAATACAAACCCGGTTTCTCAAAAAAAAACACAAACCTTTAGTTCATTCTCTCTGTCTCTCACACACACACACACGCTCATATACATTAGAATTTTGAGAACGATTTTCCTATCTATTAGTCGGCAGATTATTTTTAGTCCGTTTAGGCGATGTATCAGCAGTTGAACTTGTTTAACTTTTTATGCACCATCAAACTCTCTGCTGGGTTGTATGTTCTTCAGAGTTTTATCCATTGAAGCCCAGACCCAGTAACATCAAGCGGCCCTACCTGCTCATCTTCGTTTTTCTAGCCATTATTTTTGCATTTCTTCTATATATTAAGTACCTAATTTTGCCATCATTTAACAAAATTGTAAATTGTTCTCTTGTGATTTGTCTTTTTAATTGTACTAGTTATGAACAGGTAATTTTGGCATTGTTTGACTATAGAAAAAATTATAAATTGTCTGCTTGTGATTTGTTAATTGTCTTTATGTCATAATATATCAGATTTTGTCCTTGTCTGACTACAAAAATAATTGTAAATTGTTAATAGTCTTTGTGCAAGCATAGATAAGACTTTTGTCCTCGTCTAACTATAGAAACAATTGGTATTTGTTAATTGCCTTTGTGCCATCACAGATCATATCTTTGTTCTTGTCTAACTATAGAAACAATTATAATTTGTTAATTATCTTTGTTAATTGTTTTTGCGCCAACTGACCCAAGGATGATGACCGAAGAAAGATAAAGACACAAACTAGTAATCCAATGGTTGTCGTATGGTACCTGAGAAAAAGAGAGATTTCACACTACTACACAAATGATTTTGCGAGGCAGTGCCCTTTTATTAACCGATGCGTTTACAAAATCCAACCGCCTCGGTTAATGCCTGGGATCAATCGAGGCGGTCGTTTTTATTAACCGAGGTGGTCACAATTAACCGCCTCGTAAAATCGATTTATGAACCACCTCCTAAAATCTATTAACCGAGGTAGGCCCTCCAAAAATGCCTCCATTTTCGGAGGCGGACCTCCTAAATGGCCCGCCTCAGAAAAAAGGCCGAGGCCCAAACGGTCCAGACGAGGCCCGATAGACGCAACCATGTATAAAACACACAACTTAGGGTTTTCTCTCCCCACTCTCTCGTCTCCCATCTCCCTCTCCCGATAGGATGCGGCGCTGGTCTCCTCCCCGAGTCGGTCTTGGGCCTCCCTCTCCCTCTCAGGCATGGGCGGCACGGCCCCCCTCGTGCGGTGCGGCGGCTCCTCCGTGCGGGCTGGACAGCGGCGGCTTCTCCAAGCGGATCTGCGGCCGTGGTGGCCGGATCTGCGGGCGAGGTGCCTGGATCCGCCCGTGGTGGCTGGATCTACGGCCGTTGTGGTCGGATCCGCGGGCGAGCCAGCGACGTGAACAAGGCGGGCCGGCGGCACGGGCGCAGATTCAGCGCGCGGGGGTGGGCTCGGCTGGCCTATCCATGGGTTTTTCTTTTTTATTTGATTTACCGAGGCGGGCATTTGAACCGCCTGGGTAAAAAAATGATTTACCGTGACCTTTGGTCCGAGGCGGTTGTGATGCCCGTCTCAGTAAATCCATTTCGCCGTCTTTGAAAAGTTTACAGTAGTAGTGTCAGGCGCCTGTTAAATAGCAATTCTCGTATGGAACAATTAAGGCAGATTACAATGATTAGGGATAATCCCCTAGTACATGGAAGTAGCCATATTACAACGGGACAGAAGACCTCAACTGCTCTTAAGAATAGCGTCTGGAGGGTAGAGCATATATATATCAATACAAATTTGAGTAATATCTCCGAAATCAAATCAAATCCCATAAAAGCCTCAGAAATTTTTCACTATGTCCCATTAGGAACATAACAAATATTTGCCATGTTCGCTTATGCTGAAATTTAGTTTATGCTGATGCTTATGCTGAAATGTTGTGAGAGGAAAACACTGTTTCAGGGTTGAAAAGTAGCTCAAGCGAATAGGGCAACTATCGTCGGACAATGGTAACAAAGACCTCCAAGAGCCTCCCTTATGCACTGCGACGCTGAAGGTTAAAGTTAAGTCGAGAAATAATGTAAGTTTTATCAGACCCAAATATTAACCTTTGCGGAGACAAAAAAGACAGAGTTAACATTTCGGCTGCCAGTGAAAACAGCCGCTGCTGGCTGTTAGCACAGTGTTTTGTGAGAGGCGGAAGCTGCAGCTGCAGCACCAACAGCTGCAAAAAAAAAAAAGGGCTGCCGAACAGTGATGGTTGGAGCATGTACTCTTCCCAACCATTGCCGACGAGCCTCGAAGGAACAGCAAAGTCAATTCCAAATTTCCAATGCAGTACTAGCTTGGATAAAAGTCATGCCATACTTGGGTGACAAGTGCCCATGGTTGCCGTGGAATGGCACCAGGTGTTGCATGTTTCATATTGTAATCGTGTCAAACAAAGCATGTCATTTATTTTGTTTGGGTCAAACATGTGGTAGAATCGCGGGTACGGAGATTAGCAGGGTCCTGAGGCGCACGAGTCTTCATTGCGCCTGAACAAGAAAGTGGTGCACTGTGCAGCTGTGCGTTATGTTCCCGAAGGCATGAAAAGGTATGAGTCTTTAATGAGTAAGTAGGTGAGTTCTCTCTGTTGTGGTGGAAGAAAGTCACCACGCGACTACATCTCGCCGGAGAGCTCCAAACTTAATTAGGCAAGCTCTTTATTTGCTTGGGTAAAATGGATTAGCCGAGGTCCCGGGCAAACGATCTTCTTGCTCCGAACCATCGAAAGGTTATGTTAATCCAACTTTAATAGTAAGCAGGTGAGTTGTATGTTGGTCTACCCACGCTACTACATAGAACTTAATTGAGGTGGGCAAAATGGATTATATTAACCGAAAGGTCACGGCTCCTTAACGTAGACGGTTGGTCTACCCACCTCGGTTAATATATTAACCGTGGCAGGCTCCTTACAAACGACCGCCTCTGTTAATGAAAAAAAAACAAAAAAACCCAAAGCCCACCGGCGAGCCCATTTCCGAGGCCACCGGCGAGCCCATTTCTAGCCCTACCGCCGGCCACCGTGGTGCCACTGCCGTGAACTGGATCCACCACTCGGGGAGTGTGCGCCGCGGGATCCATCGCTCCAGGCCGCTCGTCGCTCGCCGCTCATAGATCCGCCCGCCGTGGCCGACGGTGGAGGCAGATCTGACCGCCGTGGCCGTCGATGGTGGCAGATCCGCCGTCGTGGTCGTCGATGGTGGCAGATCCGCCGCTGACGCCGTCGATGGAGTCAGATCCACACGCGGGGCCCACCGGAGACCTCCCCATGCACGTCGCAACCGCACCACCGGTGGGAGGAGAGAAGGCACCGCCGTAGTGGAGGAGATGGGCGCCACCAGCACCCCGCGCCGTCCACTGCGCGGCCTTCGCCGCCGCCGCTGTAAGGAAAATGGACCCTAGGCCCATTTACTTTAGATTTTGGTGTTTGATGAGCAACACAACCAAATTGGACTAATGAATTTGCAAGTGATTATTTTGTAGTTCAATAGGGTGCAAGACGTGACTTAGACGAAGATGACGTGATGATCCGATGATCAACACCATAAGCAAGACCTTAGAAGCACAAGAGAAGACCCAAGATATCAAGCAAAGTCCAAACACGAAGATAGGAACCAAGCCGGACGCAAGATCATGAAGAAACGAGCTCACAAAGGTGACCAGACGTTGGCGTATAGCGACCGGACGCTCCGATCAAGAGGCTCGACAACAGAAGGCGTCAGCAGCAGCGACCAGACGCTGGCGACAAATCGACCGGACGCAAGACTACAGTGTCCGATCGAGTACAGAAAGGTTCCAGAGCGGCGAAATTACGACCGGACGCTGGCAACGTCCGATCAGTTGATCGTGGCTCTAACGGTCGGGACGACCGGACGCGTCCGGTCAGGACGTGATTAGCGTCCGGTCAGTAGCAGAAAAGCGGGATTTCGTCCCCAACGGCTACTTTCTCAGCGGGGCTTATAAATACACCCCAACCGGCCAAATGAAGGGTGTGGAGCTGAGAAAACATACCAAGGGTGTTGACACACCATTTTAGTGATCTCCACTTGTATACTGTTTAGTGATTCATTAGATGATTAGCGTAGGTGCTTTACGAAGTGCTTAGGTTGATTAGACCACCACTTATGCACTTGCTCTAGATTTAGGCCTAGAGTTTAGTGAGGTTTGCATACCTCTTACCACTCGGTGCTTGCGCGCACCATTGTTGTACATCGGAGGGGCTTGTAGTCTTGCGAGATCACACCAACCGCGTTTGTGGTGTGGCCGCCACCGTGTACCGGAGGAAACAAGGTCCGCTGCGTTTTGGCCGGAAGCTTGATAGTGAAGACGGCGGGGAGCATCCGGGAAAGGCTTGCCGGAAGGCACGTCGGAGACCCACTTGCGCGTGGGGAAGGCCCGAGGCTATCCACGGAGTTACCCGATCAGGAGCTTGGCCCTTGTGACGGATTCCTTGCAAGGGGCTCCAACGAGGACTAGGGAGAAGCTTGCGCGCTTCTCGATACCTCGATAAAAATACCAGAGTCGTCGACGAGAGTTTGTATATCTCTACCTTGCTCTTTAGCTTCCGCATTTACATTGATTGTATTACTCCTTTTGCGGTAGAGATAGTAACATACTAGCAAAACCGTAGTTGCGCATTTAGATAGTTTATCTATTGCATATGTTTTGCTAGGGTTAGAAAAAGAGGCCATAGTTTAGAAGTTAAATTTTAAGTTGCCTAATTCACCCATTCTCTTAGGCGTCACGGTCTCCTACAAGTGGTATCAGAGCCAGGTTGGCTCAATGTGAACCTTTGGCTTAACCGCCGTTGAGCCGACGCTATTTAGAGTGGTTGGGATGGATACCTCTAGGCCTCCGCACTTTGACAGCCCTAACTTCCCTTATTATAAAGCTAGAATGGCTTGTCATCTTGAGGCGGTTGATTTGGGTGTTTGGAGAGTCACTCGTGATAGGATGAAACCCATTAAGAATCCCGATAAACCCACAAAGAGTGAAGAAAAAGAAATACATTTCAATTGTAGAGCTAAAAATTGCTTGTTTGAATCTTTTAGCATGGATGTGTTTAACCAGCTGTTTACTTTAAATACGGCACATGAAATTTGGTTAAAACTTCAAGAGCTCCATGACGGCACAAGTAATGTCCGTGAGCAAAAACATTGTCTAGCCAAACAAAATTATGATTCTTTTAAAATGAATGATGATGAGCTTGTTCGTGATATGTATTCTTGTTTAAATCTAATTATCAATGAGCTCCATTTAATAGGATTGACCAAGCTAGATGATGCGGACATCGTGAGGAAGATCATCTCTATGCTATCACAAAAGAAATATGCAAGCATCATCATCATCCTTCACAACATGGAGGACTTGAGCACCATGACCCCGGCCATAGTCATTGGCAAAGTAGTGGCTTTTGAAATGTCACGCAAGATGGGTCAAGAAGAAGGCTTTTCATCAAGCAAAGGCAAAGCTCTCGCATGTAGCGAGAAAAAGAAGATGAAGGGCAAGCAAGTTGAGACAAGCTCAAGCTCAAGCTCCTCAAGTGAAGATGAAGAAGAAGATAAGGATGATGATGATGATAATGATGATGATGATGATTATGAAGGTTCAAGTGATGATGATCAATCTTCCTCCTCCACCTCCAACATTGAAGAAAAATCAATCAAACTTATCAACAAGGTGGAGAAGATGATCCAAAGGCTCAATGTCAACTGTGTACCCATCCAAGTTCAAGATCTCATTTTTACCAATCAAAGAAATGAGCAAAGAAAGAAAATATACTATAGATGTGGCGAGTTGGGCACTTTGTGGAAGTTTGTCCAAACAAGCCCACACCCAAGACAAAGAAGAAGGTGTGCAAGAACCAAGCCCTCACATCAATAAGGTCATGGGATGATTCTTTAAGTGAAGAAGAACATCATCACAAGAGGCGAGGCCGCAAGCACTCATCATCAAGCTCTTCTCGTGTGTGCCTTATGGCAAGAGGTAACGAAAGCTCATCCTTTAGTGAGAGTAATAGTGATGATGAAATGCCTTCTTATGATGAAATTATGCAATAAAATCTTAATTATGCTAAAGTTTACACTAGTCAACAAAAGAAGTTCGAAAAGTTAAAAGAAAAGCTAGATAGTTTACAAGAAGCATATAAAACTTTGCTTGAACAATATGAGACATTTGCTAATCTTAATATTGAACTATCTACTAAAATTGAGCAACTTGAGGCTAGTGCAACAACAAATACTTGCACAATCAATGATGAGCAACTTGTTAAGAAAATGAAAAATTAAAAGAAAAATTAGCTAGCTCACAAGATACTTATAAAAGTTTACTTGCTAAAATAGAAACCATGTGCAAACATTGTGATGAGCTAACTAATAAAGTTGCTAATCTTGAAGCCGTTGGTATAACCCACACTTGCGCGTGGGGAAGGCCCGAGACTATCCACGGAGTTACTCGACCGGGAGCTTGGCCCTTGTGAGGGATTCCTTGCAAGGGGCTCCAACGAGAACTAGGGGGAAGCTTGCGCGCTTCTTAATAACTCAGTAAAAATACCGGAGTCGTCGACGGGAGTTTGCATATCTCTACCTTGCTCTTTAGCTTCCACATTTACATTGATTGTATTACTCCTTTTGCGGTAGAGATAGCAATATACTAGCAAAACCGTAGTTGCACATTTAGATAGGTTATCTATTGCATAGGTTTTGCTAGGGTTAGAAAAAGAAGTCATAGTTTAGAAGTTGAATTTTAAGTTGCCTAATTCACCCCCCCTCTTAGGCGTCACGGTCCCCTATAGACACGCGTGAGCCCTCGCCACCGGTCGCGCGGCCAACCGCCGCCTAGGTGCACGGTGCCCGCCGTCGACACACGCGGGCCCTCTGTTGGGGGGAGGGGGTGGGCACTACCGCCGGGCCCTGAACCACCGGGAGAGAGTGGAGGGAGGACCGGAGAGAGAGAGAGTGGAGGAAGGGAGAGAGCGAGGTAAAGGGAGCCAACGCGTGGGGAGAGACGCCGCATTTGAGAGTGAGGAGACGGAGGAGCTGAGATGCGTGAAAATGAAACCCTAACTACGGTATATATACAATGAGCGGATATCGGGCCCAGATGGACTGCCTACTGGGCCACTATTTTTGGAAGTGGGCCTTATAATGTGCCCGCCTCGGTTAATATGTTAACGGAGACGGTTGTGTTAGGACAACCGCCTCGGTTAATCGATATTAACCGAGACGGTTGCGTTAAGTTGCCCGCTGCCATGCCACAAGTAACTGAGGCGGGCTGCCGGCCCAACCTCCTCGAAGCCTATTTTGGAAACACCTCGGTTAAGATTTTGTGTAGTAGTGAGACGAGGCGAGAGAAAAGAAGCGAGCTATAAGGGCAAGTATACTGAAAGGCTATAAGTGGGCTATATAGCAAGGTGAAAGAGAGGATAGAGGAGAGAGAAGAAGTGGGCTATGTAAGTTTACAGCCGGCTTTGACACAAGAACTAATAAACTTTGTGAGAAAGACAAGTGGGCCATATATTAATTGCGTAGAGCTAACTATTTATATGGGTTGACTGAGAGATAGGATGTAAAGATTTATATAGCCAGCAGCAGGCTGTATTATTAGCCTAAGTTTACAACCGGCATTTGTATAAGAATTAAGAAATTTTGTGAGAGAAATAAGTGGGTCATAGGTAAGTTGTACAAGAATCAAAAAATTTACGAGAGAAATAAGTGGATCATAAGTGAGCTGCACAAGAATAAAAAATTTTGTGAGAGAAATAAATGGATCATAGGTGAGCTGTACAAGAATTAAGAAATTTTGTGAGAGAAATAAATAGGTTATAGATGAGTTGTATAAGAATCAAGAAATTTTATGAGAGAAATAAATGAATCATACATAAGTCGTACAAAAATCAAGAAATTTTACGAGAGAAATAAGTAAATCATAGGCGAGCTACATTTGCTCCTACCATGAAGGAAACCTCAGCAGCACTGCTCACATTTTCTCTTTGCGCCTGAACCTTGCTAAAAAGAGAAGGAGCATTGATCAATCGTATAGCTAGCCATATAGGAATTTGAAGGGGAGAAACTTCCAGTTTACAGTAGTTGTGTTTTTCTTTTTCTTTTTCTTTTTTGATTTGACTTAGAACTCTTGAAGCAATATTACACAGTAGCTGTGTTATAGGAAGGGGATGTAGGAAGAGGAGAAACTTCCTGTTTTTACCGTAGTTCTCCCCACCCCCAGAACTTACAGTAGTGTTTTTTTTTTGACTTGAAGCAATATTACAGAAGCTGTGTTACATGAATGAAGAAACCAATAATAAAACTCAGGTATACAACCCAAAAGATAAAAGCTCGTTCGGATGGTCTGCTGTACAGTATTTTTTAGATTTTTTTTGGATGATTGAATAGTATTCTATGAGAGAGAATAAGCTAAAACAAGCTGGAACTGTACCAGCTGGAACCCAAAAGATCAATGTTAGCCCATCCACGGCGCTCCGGCTCCACAGGCCTGCACTTTCTCCCTTGATCACATCACATGGCGTCGCTGAGCTCGTCGATATGCTTCTGCAGCAGCTTCGGGTCCAGATGCTTTACCACGTCGCCTCTGCGGGCATATTGGCTTCCAGCGGATAGCAGAGACGTGTGGTAGGTACATTGCCCAAAGCCCCAAACCAAGCGTGTTGGACAGGAAAGAGCAGACGATTGCAGCATGTTTTTCTCTCTTTTTACAATAATAGTTGTGCTGAAGAAATCAATACAACTCAACAAGCAATCTGTATGTGAGCTGTATTCTGATGTGGAGGAGAAAAAAAAAGACAGAGAAGACAGACGGGCTTACGGCAAACTAATGAATGAGTTATAAATGAACTAACTAATATATATAGATAGACTCGAAGTAGGCTATAAACTTTTCTACAGCCTGTAGCGCGCGGGCTGCATTATACAAGCAAGTACAACCCAAACCAAAAGACAAAGATGAATGCTAGCTAGTCTACCCATGGCGCTCTCCACGGGTCCAGAGTTCTCCCTTGATCGATCACATCACATGGCGTCGCTGAACTCTGCGATATGCTTCTGCAGCTCGGGGTCCAGATGCTTCACCACGTCGGCTTCTGGCGGAACCACTCGAAGATGCACCGGCGGTGGAAGGCGTGCTCGCAGCCCGGCAGCTCCACGGCCTCCCCGCGCAGCAGCGCGTCGAAGCAGACGCTGCACTCGACGTCGACGCCGCCCTCCTCTTCCGCCACACCATCGTCGCCGATCTTCTCGCACCCCGTCATGAGCACCCGGGCCGCGTCGAAGCGCACGTGCTGGACCACCGCTAGGTCGACCTTGGCGGCGCCGTGTCGGGCCCGCGCCTGCGGGTCCGCGAGGTCGGGCACCACGTCCTCGGGCACGATGGACTCCCACTCGCCGTCGCTGTGCCCCAGGTCCTGCAGCGCCCCGATCGACCTCAGCATGCCGCGGAGCGCGTCGCGGACGCCGTCCTCGTCGTCCGGGACGGCGAGGCAGCTCGTGTTGACGTATCCTGATGACTCAGCAACTGGAGCCAAGGAGAAGTGGGAAGCGTGAGCCTGGCGGATTTGAAACCATGGCAAGGCGGGAACAACAGCTGTCATGGTGATCACGCTCTGGGTGAGTCTGTATCGAGTCAGTTGCGGTGAGGCAACTTGTATCGTGTGTGTTAGCTAAATTTGGTGTGTGTACCGAGTCAATTAGCTACAGGCTTAAGTAGTGGGTGTGTTGAGGTGTGGACAGCGCCTGGGAACACTTTGTAATACTTACTGTACTTGCAGTTATCAGGGGTGAAAAAGGGCACCGTCTCCTGGGAGACCTCCGGGCAGTTGCTACAGTGTTCATTGTGTTTCTTGCGTTCTTCTTCGCAGATCGCTTGTTCTGTTGATTGCTTAGGATAGCCACGAGCATAGCCGTGTGTTTGTGATCCTGTTTTATCCAACATCTCACTCCGGCGCCGGCGCCGCCGGCCCTGTTGCGGTACGAGCGCACCACTTGCCCGTGGCCGGAGCTGATGTACATGGTCACGTGGCACCGGCGGAGCCACTTTCACACGGTTCATTCCACTACAAGTTCATTCATGTCGCTGGAGGATGGTGAAGGGAGTCGGGGAAGTGGCGGTCGCCATCATCAGGTGTTTCCGACGCTGACAACGTCAAATTACACCAGCTGGAGTATCCGGGTGCAGGCGATCATGGAGGAGCAGGGGTGGTGGGAGGTGGTGGAACCGTCGGAGGGGAGTTCGGTGGTGAAGCAGACGGAAGCAGTTGCCGGCAAGGACAAGAAGGTGCGGGCGCACTTGTTTCAGTGCCTGTCGGACGAACTGTTGATGCAAGTGGCGAAGAAGAAGACGGGGAAGGAAGTGTGGGATTCCCTGAAGGCGCGATTTGTAGGCGCAGAGCGTGTGAAGGACGCGCGGCTACAGACCTTGAAAGCCGAGTTTGATGCGCTGAAGATGAAGGGTGAAGAAACTGTAGATCAGTTCGCCGGGAAACTGACGGAGATGTCAGTTAGATATGGGAACTTAGGCGGGTCGTTGGAGGATTCAGAGATGGTGAAGAAGCTGTTCGACACCGTGCCCGATCGGTTCCTCAACGTGGTGGCCGGGATCGAGCAGTTTTATGATCTGAAAACCTTGGCATTTGATGAGGCGGTGGGTCGATTGAAGGCCTTTGAGGAGCGGACACGGCGGGGAGCCGGCAGTGCGCGTGGTGATGGCGGCCAGTTGCTGCTTACCCAGGCAGAATGGGAGGCACGACAGAAGAAGACCGGTGGTGGTGATTCCTCGGGGAGAGGAAATGCGCAGGAAGGTGGTGGCCGAGGTAGAGGGAGAGGCCGTGGCGGTGGAGGCCGTGGTCGTGGAGGACGCGGAGATGCGTCAGGCAAGGAGGGCACTGGCCGTGGCAAGGATAAAAGCCACATCCAGTGTTTCAAGTGCCACAAGCACGGGCACTATGCAAATAAGTGTCCAGGTGAGCAGAAGGGAGAAGAGGCGCACCATGCGAGAACGGAGGGAGTGAAGCAGCCGGAAGCGCTCATGCTTGCCGTTGTCTCGGAGGAGGTGTGTTCAGGTGGAGATCGGGAAACGATCAACCTGACTGAAGCCAAGGTGTTTCCCGAACTGCATCTGACCGGGGATGGCGAGCTGAATGGTGACTGTTGGTATCTTGACAACGGGGCTAGTAATCATATGACGGGAGACTCGAGGAAATTCACTGTGTTGGATGAAGGTGTAACTGGGAAGGTGAGATTCGGAGACGGTTCTTCGGTGGAGATCAAGAGGAAAGGATCAATTCTGTTCAGATGTAAGACAGGCGATCAATGGGTGCTTCCGGGCGTTTACTACATTCCTAAACTCCGAAGCAACTTGATTAGCCTAGGACAGCTGACAGAGAATGGTCATCAGATTGTGATGGACGATGATGACCTGGAAGTACAAGACAAGATCTCTGGGAAGCTGATCATGAAGGTGAGAAGGTCTCTGAACAGACTGTACCGGATAGGACTGAATCCAACAGAGCCGGTGTGTTTCCTGACGAGCGTCAGTGAAGAGGCATGGTTGTGGCATGGACGTTTGGGTCATGTTAACTTCCAATCGCTCAAGAAAATTACCAACAAGGCAATGGTCGGTGGTATGCCAGTGATTACACATCCAGAACAGGTGTGCCATGCGTGTCTAGCAGGGAAGCAGGCACGAGCTCCATTTCCTCGGTCAGCACAATGGGAGCGGAGAAGCCACTGGAACTGTTGTATGTTGATTTGTGCGGGCCCATCACTCCATCAACTGCAGCAGGTAATAAGTACTTTATGCTCATAGTAGCTGATTGTACACGGTGGATGACCATGTATAGTCTGAAATCAAAAGATCAGGCAGTAGATGCTTTTGTCAGGTTTAAAGCAGAAGCTAAAAACACTGTTGGGCGTTAGATAAAAACTGTAAGATCAGATAGGGGGGGTGAGTTTTTGTCACATGCTTTCAGAGATGTTTGTGTGAATGCTGGGATAAAAAGGCAGTTTACTGCTCCATATTCTCCACAACAAAATGGTGTTGTAGAAAGGAGCAATAGGACAGTGATGGAAATGGCTAGATCTCTGATGAAGGGCATGGGAGGTCCTGCAAGGTTTTGGGGGGAGGCAGTCAGGCATTCGGTTTATTTGTTAAATCGTTTGCCAACCAAGGCTATGGGTGATTGTACTCCATATGAAGCTTGGAATGGAAGAAAACCACACCTAGGACACCTGAAAGTTTTTGGTTGTACAGCAAACGTCAGATCTGCAGGACCAGATCTGAAAAAGTTAGCTGATAGGAGTCGAAGAATGATGTACCTCGGAGTAGAGGAGGGCAGTAAGGCTCACAGACTATATGATGCTCAAAACAATAAAATAGCTGTGAGTAGGGATGTGGTGTTTGAAGAAAATGTCAAGTTTGAGTGGGGAACTCAGAATGTGACAGACTACAATGTCGAGTTTCAGGTGTTAGATGAGAATTTGTCTGAACAGTTAGTCGATGGTACTAGAAATGTACAGAATGAAGAATTGATGAATGAAGGAATGCCGGGAGCAGCAGCAAGTGATGCTGATATTCATTCACAGGGAAGTACTGGTAGTGGTGGCGGTGTGCCAGACCTGCTACAGTCTCCAAGTACACAGGCAATGCCTTTGGGTAGTCATAGTCCATTGGTGAATACTGTTGGGAATCAGGCAATGGGTGAAACACTTGAACAAAGCCCAAGTGCAGTTGAGCAACCATAGTTTGGCTTCGACAGTCCTGGAGCAAGCTCATCTGATTCAGAAGATCAACCTGAGAGACTCAGAAGCCTCAATGATATTTATCAGAATGCATCGGAGGTGGAGTTGATGTATGATTCAGATGGTGAAGCTTTAATGGTTGAAATGGAGGAACCAACTAGTTATAAAGAGGCAACGAGTTATGCTGAATGGACTGAAGCCATGAACAAAGAAATTCAGTCAATTGAAAAGAACAAGACCTAGAAGCTGTGTCAACTACCAGTCGGTCATAAACCCATTGGGTTGAAATGGGTGTATAAATTGAAGAAAAGCTCAGATGGAGAGGTGACAAAACATAAGGCCAGACTGGTAGCTAAAGGTTATGTTTAGAAAAAAGGGATAGATTTTGATGAGGTTTTTGCCCCTGTTGCTAGACTTGACACAGTGAGATTGCTTTTGGCAATGGCTGCCAACAGGGGTTGGCAGGTGCACCATCTTGATGTTAAATCAGCTTTTTTGCATGGAGAACTTGAAGAGGAAGTGTATGTTTCACAACCTGAGGGATATGTGGTGGAGGGCAAAGAACAATATGTTCTAAAGCTAAGTAAGGCCTTGTATGGTCTTAGGCAGGCCCCTAGAGCATGGAATGTAAGGCTGGATAGAAGCCTGAAAAAACTCAAGTTCAGAAGGTGTGCAAGTGAGCAAGCTGTTTACACAAGGGGTGTGGGAAAGAGTGCTATCATTCTAGAAGTGTATGTGGATGATTTAATTGTCACTGGAGAGGACCCAACGGAGATTAAAGAATTCAAGGAGCAAATGACAAAAGAATTTGAAATGTCTGACCTTGGTTTACTGTCATACTATCTGGGAATAGAAGTTGGGCAGTACAGAGATTTCACTACAGTGAAACAAACTGGTTATGCAAAGAAGGTGTTGGATCAGTTTGGCATGGGTAAATGTAATGCAACTAAATTTCCTATGGATACTGGAACTAAGTTGCACAGTGACAAGGGTGGACATCCTGTAAATGCCACTGAATATAGAAGAGTGATTGGGTCTTTGAGGTATTTACTTCATACAAGACCAGATTTGGCCTACTCAGTGGGAATTGCTAGTAGGTTCATGGAAAAACCCACAATGATGCATATGAATGCAATTAAGTAGATCCTCAGGTATCTGAAAGGTACAGTAGAGCTTGGGTTGGTGTATACTCAAGGAGGATCAGAAGAGCTGTTGATGGGATACTCTGATAGTGATGTGGGTGGTGACTTGGTTGGGAGAAGAAGTACTGCAGGAATGGCATTTTACCTTGGAGAAAGCCTAATCACTTGGTGTTCACAGAAGCAAAAGACTGTTGCATTGTCTTCCTGTGAAGCAGAATTCATGGCAGACACATATGCAGCGATGCAGGCTCTTTGGTTAAGGAGTCTGATGGCAGAAATCACTGCAAAAGAGCCCAAGGTGGTGACACTGTATGTTGACAATAACTCTGCAATAGCTCTGATGAAAAACCCTGTGTTCCATGGAAGAAGCAAACACATTCATATTAAATATCACTTCATCAGAGAGTGCGTGGAGCGTGGGCAGGTTGCAGTGAGAAGGGTATGCACTGAAGAACAGAAAGCTGATGCATTGACAAAGCCACTGCCTGCAGGCAAGCTTGCTGTCATGAGGCATTTGCTTGGAGTTCGGGATCTGAGTGGTCTTCAGGATTAGGGGGGAGATTGTTGACGTAATCCTGATGACTCAGCAACTGGAGCCAAGGAGAAGTGGGAAGCGTGAGCCTGGCGGATTTGAAACCATGGCAAGGCGGGAACAACAGTTGTCATGGTGATCACGCTCTGGGTGAGTCTGTATCGAGTCAGTTGCGATGTGGCAACTTGTATCGTGTGTGTTAGCTAAATTTGGTGTGTGTACCGAGTCAATTAGCTACAGGCTTAAGTAGTGGGTGTATTGAGGTGTGGAGAGCGCCTGGGAACACTTTGTAATACTTATTGTACTTGCAGTTATCAGGGGTGAAAAAGGGCACCGTCTCCTGGGAGACCTCCGGGCGGTTGCTACAGTGTTCATCGTGTTTCTTGCGTTCTTCTTTGCAGATCGCTTGTTCTGTTGATTGCTTAGGATAGCCACGAGCATAGCCGTGTGTTTGTGATCCTGTTTTATCCAACATCTCACTCCGGCGCCGGCGCCGCCGGCCCTGCTGCGGTACGAGCGCACCACTTGCCCGTGGCCGGAGCTGATGTACATGGTCACGTGGCACGTCAGGCGCAGCGCGAACCCGGGCTCACCGTCCCTGCCCCCGCTCGGCTCGCTGGTCGTCGTCTGCGGTCGAGAGAAGGCGAGGCATGTCGTGGTCGCCTTGAGGTGGTGTTTGATCAGGGACCCGATCGTACCTTGCGCCTCCATTGCTGACACCACCATCAGCTACATCTAGTTGCAACTTGCAAGAACGGGTTGATCCGTCGATGGCGCTAGCACCCCATATATATAGGGGGCTGGTATCCCCTCTGGCTCCATGCAGCTACCAAAACCATTTCCGATACGACCTCGATGGCTCGACTCGAAGAAGGGTCTGAGAATTGAGAATTCTAGGGGGGAAAACAGTCCACCAGCTTCGAGTGGAAGTGATCCGATCCGACTCCCAGCCCAACTCTACATCCGATTGGTATTTGTCCGCGGGCCTCCCAAGTTTATCTCGTCAATGATTCTAGCAACCTGGGCCCGCAAAGTTATTTCTAATTGGATGAAGTCCATTTTACCACCATGAACAATCCTCAAAGGCTAATTTTCCTCGCTGAACTCCAAAACCGGGTAAACCACCTCTCTCAACTTTTAAAACCGTTCATTTTACCTCCCTAACCTGGTTATACGTGGTTTTCAAAGGCAGTTTTGTCTTTTTTTTATTTATTTCGGCTAAAATTTTGAAAAATCATAATAAATCATAGCAAAATTATAAAATAGAAAATCTAATTTTCTTTGACTCCACATGAGTAGATCTACATAGTGAATATATAATATGGTATGCTTTACTATAAAGTTTTTGTTATAGCTTTAGATCTATTTTTTCGTAATTAATTCAAAACTGGAGTTTATATGGTCCAATTGTGGTGAATTTTTTATGGTGGGCTAATTATTATATGATTGAACTGTTGTAAAAATTTCATGCTCATTGGATCATGTATAACTGAGTTATAGATTTATTTAGTTTTATGCTTGTTAAATAGTTTTAAAATAGTTAGAAGTGTGTAAAAATAGAAACGAGTATGAAATTTTTATTACAATTAAAGCATACAAGACCACCATAAAAAATTTCACCACAATTGGACCATAGAAACGGCAGCTATGAATTAATTACAAAAAATCATAGATCTAAAGCTACAACAAAAGCTTTGTATTAAAACATATCATATTATATGTTTACTGTGTAGATCTACTCATGTGGAGCCCAAAAAAATTGAATTTTCTATTTTATGATTTTCTATGATTTATTATGATTTTTCAAATATTCAGCCAAAATAAATAAAAAAGAAAAAGACAAAACTGCCTTTAAAAAACACCTATAATCGGGTCAGGGAGGTAAAATGAACCATTTTAAAAGTTGAGGAAAGTGATTTACCCAGTTTTTAAGTTCAGGGAAAAAAACTAAACTTCAAGAATAGTTTAGGAAGGTAAAATAGACTTTTTTCTTTCTGATTCGTGGTCAGCCCAGTTCATGATCAAATTGCAAGTTTCCGGGCCCCAAGTCATCTCGTCAATGGTTCTAGCAACCTGGCCCCCCAGTTCATGATCAAATTGCAAGGCCTCGTTTAGATGCTGAAAAAATTTCAACCCGATGAATAGTACCACTTTCGTCTTATTTGATAAATATTGTCTAATCGTGGACCAACTAGGCTCAAAAGATTCATCTCGTGATTTCCAACTAAACTGTGTAATTAGTTATTTTTTTTACCTACATTTAATACTCCATGTAAGCGGCTAAAAATTGATGTGACGGAGAGAGGGTGAAAAAACTTGGAATTTTGGTGGCATCTAAACAAGGCCCAAGTATAGTACATGGAAAAAGCAGATGGGTTTGCTGCCATGCGTCACAGTTGCCGGTGTCTCCCGATGCGCGCCGCAGCTCAGACCGTGCGCCAGTCTACCTCATTGCCTCGACATTTTTCCTGCTTGAGAGAAAAAGGCCTAGGCTAGAGAGAGAAATTATTCCACTCCTCGCTGTCACCGTGGCACCAGCAGCTTAAAGCATGCTTGTTTTCTTTCCTAGCCTTGCTAGGCTAAGATAGCAAGTTGTGTGCTGTGTTTGAATGGTCAAGTCATTTTCGAGACTCATGCTAGCAACACTTGCCTACCTGCCCCGGAGAGCCAATTTGGCTTTCACGGGCCGGCAAGCTTTTCATCGCCAGTAACGGTGAGGCAAGGCAAGCTTGGCAAAACAACCAAGCAAGTCCTAAATTTTGTAGAGGCTAGTTTTTGCATAGCTGGCATATGAAACCACTTTTTAGAAAAGCTTTGCACAAAAAAGCCGTATTTGACGTGTGGCTTACCTTTGAGCTTTTTTGTGCCGACCTGCACGAGGAGAGGGTGGAGCCGCGGTGCTCTTCAGCAACGTCCAAGAGGGGCCACAAACTAATTATAGGTTCTGTTTAATAAGTGAAACGCATTAGGCGTCTGCTCTTTAGCTAGGCAATAAGGATCGGAGAGAGAGACAATCATCACTCATTCTTAAAAACCAGCATTCTTAAGTTAAAATCAAAGAGTTAGGTGGAAAAAGGCATGAGCCCCCCGATCTCGGTTCTCCTGTCGCTGGCGTGCATGCGAGTGAAAAGATGAGAAACTCCTTTGCAAGTTGTTGCCTAGAAAATCCACCCTCCCATTCAGTTAAGAGAAATCAAGCCAAAATGAGCTTACTGAGAAGCTTTCTATTTGGTCCACGAAGCGCTTTTCTTATAAGTTAACTAGTTAAGTGGCCCAATAAGCATCTAAACACGGCCTACATCTCCACCTAGGGAAGACTAAAGCTTTCATTTTGCAACCAGTAAGCATTCCCACATATTGTCTATCTAAATGGTTATGATATTTTAGGAGTATATATTATTGTCTTATATTAAGGTCTTGTTTCATAGGGATTTTTTTTTGGAAAATCACTTTACCTAAAAAAAATCAGAGAAGCCACATTTAGGTGGTCTCACCCTTCTGATACAAAAAAAAACATCTCACCTCTTCAACTTCTCTCAAAGGGCCCTTCGCCTATAATAAGCTAACATTCGTCATAGCTTAACCCAATAAACCAGAGAATCTAGAACTGAAGCCTCTCGACAAGCCTAGTCAAATAGAGCCCTAAATAGTATTAGAGTATCACAGGAAATAGATTCTCACCTATATAATTATGGCAACTTCCGTAGGCAGAAATAGTAGTTACATAGGTTTCTCTAGTTTTACAAAGTTGCAAATACTAATTCAAGGAATCAATAGGGAAAAGCAATAGTGAGGAGCTTTTGTATACAATATTGCCCTCTAGCTATGCAAAGACTTAGAATCTTATATATTATAATACAAATAATAGTGTGGTTCAAAACAAAAGTGTTGTTATTGAGTCAGTTGCGTATCCTAGTATTCAAGTCAGATTTTACGTAGTCAGACCAATACTTCTGATAATGATAGTGGAATGCTTTATGTGACAAGCGCTAACATATGAATGGCACAAGTGTAAAAGCTTCCTTGCGCATGCGAATGTAATCATTTCTTGCTTCTATCGAGATGTTTTTTTCGGTAGTGCGCTTCCACACCGATCCTCACTTCGCAACTTGACACTTGTTGTCGGACAACATTATCCTTCAAAAAACATTTTTTTGCAAAATGTAGACGCACTGACTACGCAGGATGCTTAACACAAGATGGCTTTACGAGGGCTGAACACAAAACTCTTCTTGTTCTCGATCTCTCTGGAAAAGGAATGGTCCCTAGCTACAAACTTTATCGTGAATTGCAAAATATACCTAACTTGATGTGCTTTTTGTGCTCTTCGATCCAACTTTTCGTGTTGTACGTGCCATTGGGGCACTTGAGTTTAATATGATCCATCATAGGCCCTAGGACAGTGGGCAAACACACCTTCTGTCTACACCTGAGAGCAATCAAAAGACCCAATTGCTTGGGATGTGCTAAATTTCTTCCCCCAAAATGATGCGGCAAGCTGGAGTGTATAGGTCATCCTTGCTCATTTCGGTACTACTTGCTATGGCCACAAATATATAGTACACCAGCTCAATCTCTAGCACCTTGTTGGCTACCGATTGCACAAATATATTATTTAATAAACAAAAATATTTCTAATAAATAAATTCCCTTCCCCCCAAAATATTTTTCACAATAATATATGTAGTTACTTTCAAGTATTCCTAGGCTCCAACAAGTTGAATTAATTCAAATCATGGAACTGTTATACATCATGTGTTTGTTTTTGTGTTTCTCTCGAGTGACGAATCTCAGTCATCAGATCTTAATTGTATGACTATGGAGTCATCTGCAACCTCAGGTCATCTTCTTCAGTGTGCATGCCTGCAAATTTGCGAGCTCACCCCCGCCTCCCGCCTCCCGCCAGCCTGCCCTCTCCTCTCAGCAACTTCCCGACCACCACGTCTAGCCCCACTGCTTCCGCCACACTAACCTGACGTCGTCGGGCCATCTCCATGCCTCCCCTACCCCTCCGTGGCCCAACCGCCATCCACATCCACCGGTAGCCGCTGGCGGATCTTCCGCCTCTTGCTGCTCTGCCCTCTTGTCTGCCTCCTCCTTTGGGTCAGCCTGCCTCCCTCGAGCCCTTTTATAAGGTCCGCAGGGCACATTTTTTCTAAGGTAAACCTCCATCCTAAATATAAACCGATCGTCTGAGAAGAATTCAATTTTTAGGCACCTGTAGTATAGGAAATATGAGAATATAATCCTTGCTTCTTTGAAGCGTCTGCAATATAAGAGTTTTGTTCAAACAAACCATACACACACACACACACATGGGGACGAGGGAGTTACACTGTTATTGCTACTTCGGGTATGTAGATTGAAGTCGTACGCACGTATATATAGAACTTATAAAGAAACAATAGATATAAATAGCACAGTTACAAGGTTTTGAATTTTTTAAACATGGACAAAAGGAACATGACTCCATGGCATGCTTAGATAATAGAGAGAGCTCTTGCAATCTTAGGATCAAAGTGATCGATGGGCAAGAGCCTTTAATTTGATTCTGCAAGAAGCTGTGTGCTCGATGCACACACAAAAGTATTTAATCTCTGTCATCTTCCTGGTTGCTGCCCTTGAAAATGGATAGCTCAGCCCTCACATCAATCTCCATGGCCCTGCCGTCGCGGCCACCGCCGCCACTGTTGAGTGCCGCCGCCAGCTCCTCAGTCTCGCGATACCTCTGCAGGTACCTGTGCATGGCGTCGGCGTAGTGGTCGAGGCCAAGGCTCCTCATGGCATGGCAGATGTCATCGCCGTTGATGGTCTTCCTCCTCTCCCAGCGGCACCGCTCGGAGGCCTCGCCAGTGACGAAGCCCACGAACTCTGTTGCACACTCCTGGATGGTCTCCTTGGCGTGCTTCGAAATCTTGGCCTGCGGAGGGAGGGCGTCCTTCATGATCCGCCCAACATTGGCAATGGGCAGGAGGTTGTTATCATGCCTAACGCCGTCGTTGGCATCTTGTGTGGTTGAACTTGATGCCCTAGAGTGGCTTTGGGGTTGTGGCTGTTCTGATTGGGCAAAACCAGTGAAATTGATATTATCGCTCATCTCGACGAAGACTGGTATGGTGTGTATGCAGCCTTGCTTGCAATGAGCTATATAGCCTCATGCTTTGGACAGAAAGCTATCTTCTCAATTCCGACTATTTTGAAGTGAAGGTTAGCCTTGTTTACGCATAGAGACACACAAAGGCTTTTTTGGCTTATTCCTTGAACTTTCTCGGTTCTCTCCAAAAGTGTACCATGTTATATCAAGAGGTAGGGCAACTAGAGTTGTCTGCCACACCATACCACACATGTTAATGATTCGGTAAATAAAAAACAAAATGTGTGGCCCTATATTTTATTTGCCTCTGTAATTGTTAAATATACAACTTGTTGGGAAAATATTGCTCTTTCGACCATCCATATATCCAAATTATATTTTCCAGGTGGAGAGGGACGTATACACATTATATATTTCAATCAGAATATGTATATAAGTTGTTTTTTACCAATACCGCAATACGAGACAAGGTGTGCATGTGATCTTCTTTGCAACAAATCTATATAACTTGGCTCTTAGGATACAAAGCCATATTAGCCTTGTCGATGCATTGAGCCGTGCAGAGGATTTTTTGTTTGTTTTTTGCTTTGTTCACCGACTTTCTTGGTTCTCTAAAAGAATGTACAATGTTATAGCTAGAGATAGGGCAGGAGTCAAGTCCACCATACCATGCATATTAATGATTAGGTAACTAAAAAACAAAATGTGTGACCTTGTATTTTATTCACCTCTCCAGTTGTTAAATATATAGCCAACTTGTTGGGAGAAATGTTGGCCTTCCGTCCTGCCATGCCATATTTTTGTGTGGAAAAGGATGCAAGCAGTTATATTTTCCCGTTATAGGGCTTATAACATGTATTATGTGTAATAGTATCTTCCGCCCCTCCGTGCATGCAAGCTAATGGTTAACGTACATACACTGTCCCGTTAACAGTTGATCATAAGTTCATAACTAGATTGCCTTCTCAACTCGATTCCGGTTAATCAGACAATAATATCATCCGTGAGGGCGAAGAAAATACACTGGACAGATGACGGAAGGATAAATACACACATACGTACATGTAAACAGACCAATCACAAGGACCAGGAACAGGAAGGCACACTTCTATCATCAATACTATACTATATAGTATACAAAATACGCGCCTAGAACTTGAAGAATTAACAATAATAGATGTGGTATCACAGTTACAAGGTCTTGGAGGAACATGGACAAGACAAAAAAAAAGAGACGACTTCGTGAGATGCATGCATGCTTAAAGCCTTAAATTTTAAACACAACGACCTTCTCGTAATTGGAGTCTGATAGAGCAAGAGCATTGGTTCTCCAAGAAAATATACTCTCATGCATGCATCGAATGAGCGAGGCTAATAATACAACCGGTTGTTGGTCGTATAAATCCTTACAGTCTACCTCTTAGTCCACTTATATAGTGGTTACATCTTCACAATTAATACATGGTCTACTTATCTCTCTCACAGGTCTATTTATCTCTCTCACAGATTTTTTTAGTTCTTATGTCTAAGCCGGCTGTAAGCTTACAGCCTGCTTCTCCTCTCTCTCCTTTCCTCTCTCCTCCACCTCAGTATTCACCCTGCTTACCGCCCATCATTATACTTGCTCTTAGTTACTTCGATCTTATCTTACTGCTCGTTGCCCCTGAAGATGGATAGCTCATCCCTCACATCGATCTTTGCCATCGCTGCTGCCACCACTGTTGTTGAGTGCCGCCACTAGCTCCTCACTCTCATGATACCTCAGCAAGTACCTTTGCATGGCTCCAGCGTAGTGGTCCAGGCCAAGGCTCCTCATGGCATGGCAGATGTCATCGCCGTTGATCGTCTTCCGCCGCTCTCGGCGGCACCGCTCGGAGGCCTCGCCGGTGACGAAAGCCCAAAAACTCTGTATAGCTTCGCATGTTGGACACAAAGCTATCCTCAACACCGTCTCTTTTGGAGAAGATAACCTAATTTGAGTTGTCCGCCACACCATACATGTTAATGATTCAGGTAACTAAAAAACAAAACTGCGGCCCTACATTCTATTCGCCACTCCAATTGTTAAATACCACCTTTCAAAAAAAAATTGTTAAATACCTAAGTTGCAGGTTGTAATTAATTAGTTAATTACTATATATCAGCCTTTTGTTCATACAAGCTATGATTAACACCGTCTCCCCGGCAGCAATTGATCATATATAACTAGATTAAGTACTTATATACAGGTTTAATCATGTATAGGGATCTTGCCCCTGATTCTTGCTACCAACGACGATGGTAACTACAGATCGATCTCGACACCGAACCGGGCAGTACGAGCCTATTCCTAGGTTGATTGATATGACAATATATCTTCAGACTCCATAGAGTTCTGCTTGTGCAATGTGATGAAATAACACCGTACGTAGCTATACGTGAAAGCAGATGCTAATCGGCCGCCGATTTCTTTATTATGCGATGGCGATCGTCGAGAGCCGAAAGCACTACTGTTCTGCAAGGAACAATAATAAACCTTTTGGCCGCTGCTAGTTGCGATGGCCTATGACGACCGTGCAGGGAGCAACCAATGGGGCGCCCTTCTTTCGCAATTTGCAGAGTTGCAGTGCAAGGTGTGCTGCTGACTGGTGGATGCCCTAGGCGCGCGACATCTGCCGACAAGCCGTGCGGCCCTCGCATGGCGGCGATGATGGCGTCCAGCGCCGCGGCACGTGGTCGTGGATCCATCCGGATCAACGTTGAGTTGAGGGAAGAGCACTGTTCTCTCCCGGACGCATAGCGCACAAAGGGCCAAAGGGGGCGAGGGTTCATTAGCAACTGGTCCTTATATTAGCTAGGCCACTTGATCTCCGTATAAAATGGCTACCAATCCACAGCTTTTGACAAGCTAGCTAAGCGAAACCCCACACCCAAACGCCAAAAGGAGCAGCGATGCAGGACTGCAGGAGCTAGAAGGTAGCCTATTACGAGCGGGGCAGTCGTGCATCTTTTGATGCGGCTGCTGCTGCCTACTTGCTGTGCTACCTGTTCCCAAGGAAGCTCCCCATTGGGAGGAACCATCCTTGAATACTTTAATTTGCTTGCAATAAATTTCATTTTTCACAGATATAGTAAGATTCCTTATTATGGCTGATTAGCGTGTGCCTTTAGAGATAAGTATTAATGATGAATGGTTCCATTCTTGTTTTTAGGGATAGAATCATCCACCTCTATATCGGATTAGGTTTATCCTAAATCTGTCATTTTCTTTCCTTCGGCCGGTCTTATCTTCTCGCGTGGCTTGGACATTTCGCCCGATCACTGTGTCCGATGTCGCTCACCCTTACGTGGCCCTGTCAGACGTCACCTTCGACCCTATGCATCCTCACAAAGTCCACACTGACACCACAATGTCATCGAACAAGCCCGTCTATCGCGTCCTATGCTCTCCTCGCGTTGCGCTACACCGCCCTCGACTCTCCTCGCCTCATATCGTGCCAGGGCAGGCTACACTCAAACCGTCGCTGCCCAACCTATGCCGTGCCAAAGGAGCTCGACCTCTAGGTCCGTGGTGCCTCCCTCGACTCATGCATGTTGGAGCAAGTCAAACTCGAGCATGCTTCACGCCCACGCCGCCCTCACCCACCCCGCCTAAGAGATCCGCCTTTAGAGAGATTGAATGATGGTGTCAAGGAGGGACGAGTCCACCCACTTGTTTTGTGGCCGGGGTTGGGCTCTTCTCCCATCTTCAGTGGGTATTCGCTTGTGGAGTCCACCCATCCCTCCTTGCAAACACCATTGAAAGTAGGATCGCTCCATCCTGTCCTTGTTGGTCCTCCGAAGGTGCATCACTAATCACTCTTTTGGTGGTATAGATGGAAAAAATGAGACATGTCACTTTTATAATCTTAGGTTTTGGTCCAAAGCAAGGCTCTACTTTGTACACACAAAAAGTGACCGGCGTAACAATAGTCACATATATGATATAATAGCGATGAGTGTAAAGAAGAAGCTCTATATGTGACATTTTATCCATTTCAAAAGTGATGGGTTCTTGTTGAAAACAAAATTATGGACGGGCCAAGGCTAACCATCACCTTTTGCTGGACAAAATATGAAGGGTTTTGGTCCCTAGCCTCCACTTTTTTACTCTATGTCTATATTTGAGAATCTTATTCACCCTTTCCCATCCCATTTAGAAACAACTAAGACCATTTTCCCCAGCATCATCCCTGGCTAGTTCTCCATCGCCATGGCGCCAGATCTACTAAGTCAATGTGTTTCTCATGTCCTCCTTGCCGTCGGCCTCGTCCACATCGACCTCCTCCACATGGGCCTCCTCCTTGGTGACATCCTTCTCCATGTGCGCATGCCTCTTCTCCTTCTTTATAGCGTCCACCTCCAAGGCACAGGGGACCACCACCACCACCACCCTCTTTATCAATCTGGCGTCCTCCTTCTCAAGGTGAGTTTAGCTTCTCCTCCCCCTCCTCCTTCATGAATGAATGGATGTATGCACTACTAGATGAACTAGTTGATTGATGAATGAAGTTTTAGAATGGATGGATCAAATGATGTAGATGAATGGATGAATGCATAGATGGATTAGTATTTAGATATATCAATCTATGGATAGAATTCAGATGAACCACTTTTCACCGTAGTATAGCTTACACGCATGATGCTCTGTCTAGGTGATTCACTGATTCTGTCATTTGCTTGGGAGCAAAACTATTCATAGTTGGAAACAATGTATGTATCAATTTATGTGTCGCGAGAATTATGAAAAGGTTGGAGCTTCCAAGCTTCAGGACCTTCTCTCTAGGTCACTTCCCCTTGAGTCCCAGACTCGGGATGTCTTGTTGGTCTTTTCCAGTCCCTTAGCTAGGGTTGTCTGCATTCTTCTGTTGTTGTTTTTTTAGTTTTTTGTTTGGTGTTTGGGGGTGTGAGTTTGGGTGGAGCTCTTTTGCCTCGCCTTTGTGTTTTTTAGTGTTTCTCCTATCTTAATGAAATCACACGCAACTCTCTGGCGTAGTTCGAGAAAAGAAAAGAATTATAAAAAGGAGAGCTTGAGGGCTGGAAGTAGTTTGATGTTTTCCAGAGAGTCTTTTAATGTAGATTTTGACGTAAATTTATCTTCTAATATATTGTTAGTATGATGTTTTTCAGAGAGTCCTCTAAGGTAGATTTTGATGTAAATTTCTCTTCTAATATATTGGCAACCACTACAAACTCAAATCATCTTAAAATTCCCAAAAAAAAGATTTCTAGAGTGATTTACTATAGTGCAACAAAACATTTCTAGAGCTGATTTACTATACTATTCCCAAAAAAGAGAGCTGATTTACTATACGGTCCGACCTTAAAAAGATGGGACACGATTGTAAAAATCATTGGTGTAGTAGTGGCAGATATAGGCCTTAAATGCCTTGCACTAATCATATGGCTCTGGCTAAACCTATGACTTAAATAATGGCATGTATATTACCTCAGAAATGCCTTCATGGATGTATCATTCACAAATTTTGTGCAAATAGTTATGTTTAACAACAATTATTGTACATAAGGCACTATTAGTTTAGTACATTGATCCAAGCCATACATTGGCTATCATAACGCCAATAAATTCCAACAAAGCATTTTTGCATTGCTTTATTTGCTTATTTTGTGGAGTGCCAAAAATATATAAGGCCTTTGAAAGGGTGCATCCAACTTGATAGTTCCATTGTTAGATTTTTTTTAAATGACATGATTATCTGGATCAAATAACTGACACAAAAGGCCAAATGGAACCAGCAAAAAAGGAGCACTTTTTAGATAATGAAAGAAAAAAAAGAGCATAGTAGTTAACTATAGAAAGAAATTAAGCTTTTGGTTGTTAATTGACAGTGAACTATGGCCAAAACCGATTCAGTAGTGGTTACAAAGATATACTGTGATGGATACTCAAAAGGAGGGAGTTTGTCCACCATCTATCCATTGACTTTTAGAAGACTTTCTATTATTCTGACATATATATATATATATATATATATATATATATATATATATATATATATATATATATAGAAAACAAGACACTTCCTATCGTTTAATATAGTCATAGTCCGAGAGTTCATCTATCTGTCACTTATATTTTGCTTCGCAGGTGTGTGTGGGCACCATGCACACCGAGTATGTTACGGCCCGTTCGCTTCGCTGAAAAAACAAGCCGAAATACTGTTTCGGCTGATTTGTTGGGAGAAAAAAATACTATTCTAGCTAAAAAAATAAATTGAAAAGTATGAATTATAAAAGAAGCGATATACTAGTATTATTAGTATGCATGTCTGCCCCACATACACAAACAAGGACGTATAGATACTGTTTGTCATGCATGCTAGTGTGATGCCTGAACCTGAATTATTGGAAGGCAGAGTCCGTCACTCTCTCTGGACCATGGAGCCTCGAGCGACGTCATGGAGCATGCATGTCATTTAAGATGTCAGTGGTTAAAGAAACATCAATTTCTGTGTCCTATGAACATTTAATACAAGACTGCACCACTGGATGATATGAATATAACTACCACATGCATGCTAAGCACAGATATATAATCTTAGCTTTCTGACATTTTTTTCCTACAACACACAAAGGAGAAGAATGACATCAAAACCTACAAAAAACCGAGATGCACACAAATGCTAGACTCAGCTTCTCATTCAAACAATACTAGAGTACTGAATAGATTATGCAAACACTGAAAAAAAAACTTACATACAAGCACCATGCATCGTTCTACACTTCTACTAGTAGAAATTGTCACTAACAACGATGAGTAATATACCACAGTCGCAGCAAAGCAAAATAATTAACATCATGCATGGATCTTGTATGCATAGCAAGTAAGAATCAACCATTGTTTTTCAGAGTGTTTTTCGTTGGATAATGTTTGTTTTGCATGAACCAGCAGCACTGCATTGCTGTCTAGTTAATTAGTTTAATTTGTCACCAAGACTCTCTGGTGGGAATCTTGGATGTGCATGAGCATGAGCAGTTAGCTAGCATCATCCTCTAGCTACCTAGCTTGAAGTATAGTAGACATCTTGCCTAATCAAGTCAATCATTGATGAACTCTATAAGAAAGAGATACTAATAAGCAGCAAGAGCATCAACAATAATTTCACTCAGAATCTAGAATATTCTTACCGGCTACAAAAATCCTGGAATTGAACAACTACGTACGTTTCATTTGTGCAGATCGATTGAGCTGCATACTAGCTTCACAAATTGACAAACAAATCAAAATCGAAAATCAATTCATCGATGATGGGCACTCGGAGTTACATTGATCCCCGGTAGGGTCTTCGTCTTCATCCATCCTAGTTACCTAGTATTACTCTCTTCATCCGCGGTGTTCTGATCGATCTATGGGACGGACCTCATCATCAGTAACCATATCATCCATCATCCCAACCCCAATTCCTTCTTCACCAATACATAGCCCAGAGATCAATAGCAAAAACTCTAGTCCTCCTCTAGCTACTACTGGGTACATACTCATAGCAACTGTTGTGACTAGCTAGCACTAATAAGAAATAAGGCAATAAGCTATATATGTGTGTGTGGAACTGTGGATAGATAGATAGAGATAGATATAGATATATATAGCTTGGAATTTGGATTGGATGCGAAGACGACTCACCTCTCCAAAAATGAGTAGAGTAGTAGTAGAAATTAATAAGCTAAGCTCGTAGCTTTTGTTGTTGCTCTGATGAATAACAAGCAGGTGAAGGACTGAAGATGGATTAAAAGGGCCTGGAGGAGGTGTTGTTGTCGGGCCGGTCCATGGCGGCGCCGAACATGAAATGACCGGCTGCGGCGCTGGGACCGGCGGCGGACGAGGTGGAACCAGGGTGGTGGTCGGGGGGCCCTCCGCCTGGTCCGCCGGGTCCGGGTCCGACCCCGCGGGAGGATGCGGCTGCGGCGGCGCGGTCTCCCTCGAGCTCGCGGTACTTGTGGAGGTACCTGCGCATGGGGTCGACGTAGTCGTCGAAGCCGAGGGCGCCGAAGGCCCAGCAGACGTCGTCGCCGTTGACGGTCTTGCGCTTCTCCTTGTGGCACTTGTCGGAGGCCTCGCCGGTGATGAAGCTGATGAACTCGGAGACGCACTCCTGCATCGTCTCCTTGGCCTCCTTGGAGATCTTGGCGTTGGGCGGCAGGATCTGCTTCATGATGCGGCCGACGTTGGCGATGGGCAGCAGCCGGTCCTGCTCCTTGATCTCCAGGTCACCACCTTCTCCGGCGCCGGCGCCGCCAACGCCAACGCCCACGCCCACGCCCAGGCCCGCCCGCCGCCCGTCCCCGTACGGCGGCTGCCCGTGGTGGTGGTCGGCCATGCCGCCGTACGTCGACGTCGTCGTTTGCTGCCTAGCTTGCCGTCTCCTTCGTCCCCGGCCGCCCTCGCTAGCGGCTCCCCTAGCTGGTGTGTGTTAGTTGTTGGCTGTGTGACTGTGTCACGCCGGTCGGTCTGTGCTCTGTCGCTGACGATCCATCGGGTCGGGTCGGGGTCTCTCTCTTCTATGTGGCGTGGCGTCTTACATGAGCTAGGCTCTCTCTCTTGTTTTATTGGTGCGAGACGAGAGAGAGAGACGCGTACGTATGCGCTTGGGGAGTGTACTAGTAGTAGTGGCAGCTCTCGCCCTCGCCCTCGCTCATAGTTTTAAATGTCTCGCTACAGTCTTTTGAGTCAGGGTGTCATTATTTAAGGTCACGTACAATTTAGCCGCTATATCTTAGTATAGTCTGATATAGCTTCGCTATTAGCTGTTTTATAGATATAACGCTAACCACCTTGACCCGCTATTTAAAACATTGCTCTCGCCTACCGTACGCGCTGATGGTGTGTTGCGTTGCGTTTGCGTGTGCCCACATGGCGCACACGGGAGGCCGCCGGTTGTAGCTACAATAGTGCATGGCATATTGGCACGTAACTACACAGTACGCTTCTGTTGCCACAGCGCGGAGCCTATCGCGTCTCGTATGCGCTGTGTGCACTGCTGTGCTTGGTCGTTCGTCCTCGTCCTCGGTGCGATGCGAGTAAAAAAATGCCTGCTGTCCGCAGCCTGGGCGGATCGTCCCTACGGTCGTCGTTGAAAGGTCTCCGGGCGTTCGCCATTCGCCGGCTTACTGACACTAGCTAGTCCTCGGCTCCTCGCTCTATACTACTACGAGTAGCTAGGCTGCGTTTAGTCCGTGAAATAAAAATTTTTGATGTCACGTGAGATATTTCGGGAATATTAGAAGAGGTTTTCGATATTAATAAAAAAACTAATTACATAGCTCGTCTGTAAACTGCGAGACGAATTTATTAAGCCTAATTAATCCATCATTAACGCATGTTAGTTACTGTAGCACTTATGGCTAATCATGAACTAATTAGTCTTAAAACATTCGTCTCTTGATTTTCAACCAAACTGTGTAATTAGTTTTTTTCGTATATATTTAATACTCCATTCATATGCCGTAAAATTCGATATGATCGTTTATGGTGAAAATTTTTATAACTAAACTAGGCCCTAATGATCGACCTCCCTTGCATTTCTTTGGTCGCTGTCTACTATCTCTACGCCAATAGCTCTTTCCCGGCCTCTAGCTAGCTGCTACCGGCGGCTATGGGTCTACCTGCTGCGTCCCGTCCCGGCTGGGTTGGTTGTTGTTGCTTTGTTGGTGGTAGCGCCGTAGCGGCCTGGCCTCGAGGGACGACGACGGATTTGCACTGCAGCGTCCGAGTCCGAGTCCTCCGATCTGCATCTGCAATGCACTGCACCTGGCATATGGCAAGCTCGATCGGTCAGCTGGCTATAGCTGAGGTCGATCCGAGAGCGGAGAGCTAGAGGCCGATCATGGCCGGCCCCGTGTAGTAGCGTAATTTTAAAGCGTGGATCGCCGTACAGCGCGCCTCGGGGGGAGCGCGTCCACATGCGCACGTGATTGATTGATGCGCGCGGGGGCCGCGGCCGGGCCGCGGGGGAGGAACCAGAACCAGAACCACCGCGCGCGCTCCGTCGGCCGGCCGGCCCCCCTCCCCGGTCCCCGGCTCCCCGCTGCTGGATACTGCTGCTTGCTGCTCGCTGCTCGCTGCTCGCTGCTCGCTCGCCGCACCCCGCAGGGGCACAGGCCGCGTTCACAGTGGCCAGGGTAACGACGACGACGCATCGTACGCTGCTGGCCTGACGACGCCGCCTCCTCTTCCTCCCTGCTGGGTGCTGGGTGGTGGCCCGCTGATCAATTCATCAATCCGGCCGCGCCTGCTCGTCCTGGTCCTGATGCACACCTTCGTCAGTAACAGTAACACCAGTACACGGCCTCCACATGTCCATGCACACAGACACAGGGACAGACACAGGCCGGGACCGACCTACGACCACATATATATATGGACATACATATATTTACTGACTTAATTATTTGCTGGACATGTTTGGATCACGCTCCGTTCACGCCCTCTCAAGGAGGCATAGATGATCTCCACTCCACCCCAGGCGCTCAAAATCGAACGTCTAGCAGAGAGCTAGCACGAGGTGATAAGCAGAGTTTGCCTGTGTGTCCAAACCAAACACTCCCTATAATATGTCTTAACAGCATGTTACATACTATCAGTATATCTATGTTTAGTTGAAATGAGTACTTCTATTCATCTATGCTCAAAATCAGTATATCTATGTCTTAACATTATACGGTATATATACCTAATATAAGATGGATCTCGTACGTTATAGGTTACAAGCTAACCCAATAGCTAACGGAGTAACTAATAATTAAACAAGTAGTCGATCTTGTCCATAGCGCAAACCACAAAATAATCAGTGGATGCTAACTAGTAGCTAGTATCTGCCAGGTCTTGCTTGCTGATATTGAACAACAGTGTACTTGTATGCATATAGTATATGTTATTGTATGCGTGTGCTTCACCTGTTGTGGTAGTATATTCCTTTTTTGAGCTCCAAGGGCTGAGGAACTGGGCTTGCTTTGCTTCCTGGGTTCCTTCAACTACAGCCATAAGGGGACACATCGGTTTTGTCTCTAGTATTAATCTTTCCTCCAGATGGGTGCATATATAGTATAGTATAGTGTGTGTGTGTGTCTATATATATATATATATATATATATATATAGAGAGAGAGAGAGAGAGAGAGAGAGTATTCAGTAGCCAGCTACAAAAATAAGTTATTTTGTAGCCACCTCCATTTACGATAATTTTATATACTAATTTACGATAATGTCAATACATATTTACGATAGTTGGGTTACTATAACACATGGGGATATTCACCATAACGTTATAGTAAACGAGTTACTATAATCTCGTAAATTAACATAGTAATTATCGTAACTCAAAGTGGCTACATAATAAGTTATTTTGTAGCCAGCTAAAGGATAGTAGTTCTATATATATATATATATATATATATACAAACGCCACCTACTTAATAAAGAATCATATATATGTACCCAAATTGTTCATCAGTCCTTCACTAAACGTTGAGTGTGAAATTAGAGATTGTGACATTTATTTACCGTGGCTCCGGAAGCAGGAGTCATTCACTAATAAACAATGTTTCCGTGATGTAGAATAACATCATGGAGGTTAAAAGATCAATAACCGTCATATCCGATGTAATACATATGAGGTAAACTTCGATTTGAAGGCTTCTGTTTAGGTGCATGAACCAATGGAAGATCATCCGGTAGATATATCGCATTATTTCTTCCCCATCCCTGTATTTGTCTTATTGATCCAGTCACAAACAAAGCTACTCTCTCGATCTGGGTCTATTTTGACTTTTTTTTTTAGAAATTTTACTATGTACTCCCTCTGTCCAAAAAATTATATATGCCCGTTAAAATAGTTCTGGTTTGACCAAGTTTGTAGTGGATATTATTCAAATTTATGTCTCCAAGTTAGTTTATTATGAAAATATATTCTATAATTAATCTAAAGATACTTACTTTGTATCATAAATATTAGCATTTTTTGTAAAACTTTGGTCAAAATTGAAAACATTTTTAATCCTCAAAAAGCGAGATAGTTATATATGAAATTAAAAGGGAACATTTTTTTTTTCAAATTTCGTGTGCTCCTTTTCTCTTTTCTATGTATCAGCAAGGCCTATAGGGTTGTTCCTATCTGCGGTTCTGTTGTTGGCACAATATATATAGTACATGAAGAGAACAGAGTGGTTGATCTGACCTGGCCTGCAGCTAGCTTGCAAGCAGCCACATACAGATATGGACATGTACTCATGTGAACTACTGCCGTAGATTAAATTAATAAGAACCCTAGCTATTCCCCTCCTTTTCAAGATACGGTGAGGATTAGGAAGGCAACCGAAGAAATTTATTCAAACCAAAGGTCCACTAGCTTTTTGGTCCTTTTTGTCTCCGTACCCTGTACCGGCCTGTAAGTGCACACACACACACACACACACATATATATATATATATATATATATATATATATATATATATATATATATATATATATATATATATATCTATCTATATCTCTCTCTCTCTCTCTCTCTCTCTCTCTCTCTCTCTCTCTCTCTCTCCTTGGCCCTTGCTCACCCACTCGACCTGACCCTCCACCAAAGTAGCTACTTTATCTGATCACAATTATAAACCCATCTAGTATTATTGTAAGTCAAACTGTTTCAGCTCTAACAAGCAACATCGACAAAGATATATTGCCTTTAGTTATACATTATTATAACACTAATTTCCACAACAACTAAGTAGTAATAGTGCCAATTTTGTATTACCAATTTGTATAGAATTTTGGATATTGATTGACGGTAAAATTAAAAAGAGTTTCATTTATAAAGGACAAAATTAGATAGATAGACTTATATTTGTGATTATAGAGTGTACGTAGCTCTTATTCTTAATGGGATCCATTGTGGCAGAACCGTCTAAAATAACACATTTTCGGAGGCACTCGTCTTTCACTAGACACTAAACATTTCGAAAGTGAGCTACATCGGGCAGTTCCGTCGAGCACACCCCAAGGAAGAACTCAAAACAATCCACGTTTTACATCAAGAATCCAATAATGAGTACGAGCTTACCATACTTAGTACATTTCATACAACAAGAGTTCTTAGAAATTATTTATTACATATCAGAGTTCAGAGTGTGATAATTAAACAACAAAATGAAAATAAACATCTAGCGGAAACAATACAAGGATCCGTCTGTGCCCACCAGAAGAATCCTCCACACAAGAGCTACTCCTCAAGCTGCACCTGCAACAGGGGTAAATAAACTCTAAGTACACAATGTACTCGCAAGACTTACCCGACTAGTGGGAATAGTTTCTCGACTCTCAAGGATATGATAAGCAATATGGGTTTGTTGTTTTCTTTTGTTTGTGAAAAGCATTACTAATAGTTAATCCTTACAGTCAAGTTTTATTAGCAGTTATGATTATTTCATTAGCTAACCATTCTAAGTAAGCACATGTTCTACTTTCAAGCAAGGGTTGAGCAACCAGAACCATTTTATCATCTTCCATCTTCCAGTTCTTACTATGGTTCTAGACCATAACCAGGCGTACCGTCTCACAGAAATGACTATTCGCGAACCAATGTATTCTAGCTGGGTACCCCGAAACACACGTCCCGTTTGTACCCCAGGCACAAACAAGACCAACCTATTCCACTCCTGTCACGGGGGCCAGGTTCCCGTCCAAACTTGGACTCCAACCCCCACACTTGAGACCCGGTCTCAATATGGTGCTTAGACCTCCACATTTCCCCGCCTTCAATCAGTCGGTCCAGAAAGAGCCGGAACCCACGACAAAAGCGTAACGAGCCTTCTCGCTCCCATAAGCAAGTATGTGCTCAGGATAATAAGTCTGTGACCAGACTACCATCCACAGCAACGGACGGTCCTTAATCGACACGAACAGGAAAAACAGTGTAACCAAGGTAAGCCCCGTTGGCTGCGGGACACAACCTGTTACACCCACCAATACCCATACCATATCCCTACCCTATCTCTATTTTTCCTTTCATCATTTTATTATGAGAGTAATAATAATCACCTTTTATGATTAACGGTAGGTTACTCACGCTACTGAAAACCTAAGCATAGCAGTTACTCAAACATGTACTAGTAGGACTCATAGGATAGTTATATCTATGCAGGTGGTTTCATAAAATTCCAGTAACATAAATGCACATAACATATATAAACAGTGATTATCAAAAATAAGGGGTTATGCACCGGGGCTTGCCTTGGGCAGGCGTGGTGTCAGCTGAGTCAGTCAGTGGCGACTCTAGGACCTCCTCCTGTACGAGAATCTCCTCCTCATACTCCTCGATGATCTCCTCGAACTCGTGATCGTCGGTGGTCACGATCTCCACCAACTCGTTCTCTACATGCATGCGATGATGATGCAACACTTAGTATTTAAGCAATAGCAACTCCTAAACTAAGAATACGCATACTAAGCTACTAAGCTAGCTCTAATGACTAAGGTACTAAGCTAACTATCATCTTTATGAAGCAAAGTATTGAGTTCAACTAACAAACACCGAGCTTTACAAATGAAGGATATATCTTTATTTCTACTAACGATTTACTACCCTAATGCTTAGTCTATTCTAAAGCTAAAAAATTACAGTGAGCACATAATAATACAATGAAGCTGCTAGAAAAATTTTAGGACTAAAGCTATCAACAATATAATACAAAAATTCCTACAATAATTCTCCTAACAATATTAAATATTTTCAAATGATTTAATAGCTCCGGGTACCAACATGTTCATATATGAACTAAATACACTAACAGATAGAGCACAATTTTAGGAACCTACCAAAATTTGTTTTATAATTTTTGGACACCTACAAGATTTTATATGATTTACCAAAGATCAGCTCAAAAATTAAATTAGAAAATTATTTCTAATTCCTTAGGAAAAGAAAAATGAAATCTCCCACGCGGCCCAAGCGACACAATGCGCGCGCACGGTGTCCCGCAGTCGCGGCCCACACGAAACGGCCCGCGCTGGGAAATCCAGCGCGCGACGACTTTGCAAAAGAGACCTCGAACTCCTCCCAATTTATAATTAAGTACTAACACTATTTTCTGCTCTCTCAGAACTTCTCATTTAACCCCCTGGTCTTTCCCTAATTCACCAGCGCGCACCCCCGGTGACCCAGCGCATAGCGGTGCGGCGGCCGGTGACACAACGCAGCTACGCCGGCTACCAGGGACCTGCGACCGACCACCTAATGGGCCGGTCACCATCTCCGACCCGAGCGGCTACGCTAAGCGGCAGTATGGTGTAACACGACTGATTGGGGAAGGCTCCAGCGGTGTGCGGCCATCCGCGACGGCGACATAGCTGCCCCGGCGATCTAGAGCACCTAAGAACCTAACTGGTTAGCAAGGGAGCATCAGTAGACTACCTTGGACCTAGCCGAGGTGACAGTTGGGGTGGAGGATGGCGAAGGAGGGCTAGCCAAGTGAGGCCGAGCCGTGCGGCGACGCACCGTGGCGGCACGGTCGCGCCAACGATGACGGAGAGCCGGTAGCGGTTCAGCTAAGGCGCGTAAGGTGAAGAGGGAGTCAAGGCTATGCTAGTGGTGTAGGCGAATTGGTTCAGGATGGGCGGTAGGAGGGCTGCCCACATCAGTAGCCGAATGCGGCCTTATTGGCATGGCGGTGGGCAAAACTCCAAATTGGAGCTTGGCCGTGCTCGCTTCAAGGCTGGGTGGGGGTCGGGGGTCAAGTGGCTTAATGGATAATCCAGGGACGTGGTGAATCGAGCGATGGTGACTCAACCATGCCAAATTAAGCGAGCGGGGTCGGCCAGTCGCGGTGGTAGAGAGGGAGCGGTAGGTCTGGCTTGGCTCATCCTCGCCTTGGCGGTAAGCGGCCGACCGGTCCCGAGGTGGCTTCTGTGCACCCGCTAAGTGACAACATGGCCAGACCAAGTGCGTGCGCGTGGAGGCAGGTGGGGGCGCGGCATGCATAGCCATAGCGCCTTTAAGGCGAGGCGACAACGCGAGGCAGATAGGACATCCCACGTGCGTGCGAGGACAAGGCGAGCGGCAATGCAGCACAACAACACAGTAGCGTCGATAGCGGCACCACGAGGCAGGGCAGCAGTGCGGAAGTGACGGTGAGGTGATGGTGCTAGCAGCGGCTCCATTGCGGCGCAGGGCAGGGCTAGCGATTACAGCGGTGGCTCCGCGCTGTGGGGCAAGCGACAGTAGCGGCGAGGCCAGTGGCGACCGAACCTCAGCTAGGCCAGAGGCAGCCACGGCCGGCCTCGCGCGGCAGCGCACGCATGCTCGACCAGCGTGGTGACACCGAGCGCCCGAGCCTGGTGACCGCATCCACCCGGCGAGCCAACCCGAGAACGTGTCGTGCATGAATTTTAAAGCGCCTACAAAAACTAAACGGTTGCTTCTGGACCTAAACCGTTGTCACCGTGCTCAAGATGGAATATGAGACTACCAAATCATGCTATAACACTACACCACCTCTTAACCTAATTTCTCAAAATAATTTGCTAAACATAGCAACGTCTAGCTGTGACAAAGTTGGAAATTTTCTAAGTTTTTGAGCTAAACTTGATTTTAATTTGGAAGTCCTAGGCTAGTAGAAATATTTGTTAGTAATATCATTTTTCAACAACAAGTATTTCACCGTCATCTACAAAGTTCAAATTCTAAACTTTATTTAAGCGTCACATATATGTTCTATAGCATTTTTGTTCAATAAAAATTAGTTTTAAACCCTACTTGATATACATGAGCTATTGAATCAAGTTTCATTTAACATTTTTATTAGTCATTTTAGGTTACAAGAAATTGATCGACACACTTTATCATATGCACTAACACATAAACATAATGCTCATGACATGTTTTAGTAAATAATTTAGGGTGTAACACCGAGGGTGTTACAACTCTCTCCCCCCCACCCCCTTAAACAAAATCTCGTCCCGAGATTTCATGTGTGTGCCTATTGTTGGAAAAAGGGATAAGAAATAAACTTTTACTTAACCCATTACCTCGATACTTTGGGAAAAAGATGGGGATAATGCTCTAGAATATAACTCTGCTGCTCCCAAATTGCTTCGTCCTCTGAATGGTTTTGCCACTGGACTTTATAAAATTTCACCACTTTGTTTCTAGTAACTCTATCTTTTTCATCCAGTATTTTGACAGGATGCTCAATATAAGAAAGATCAACTTGGAGAGGGAATCTTTCAATTTCCACCACTTCATCGGGAACTCGTAAACACTTTTTCAGCTGGGAGACATGAAAGACATTATGTACTGCAGACAAAATGTCCGGAAGTTGGAGACGATAAGCGACAGAACCACACCGCTCTAAAATTTTATAAGGTCCAACATAACGAGGAGCTAACTTTCCATGGACTCCGAACCGATGCACACCTCTCATCGGGGATACCTTTAGCTACACATGGTCACTAACTTTAAACTGCAAGGGTCTTCTTCGCTTGTCCGCATAAGTTTTCTGACGATTCTGAGCTGCCTTCAAATGACTCTGAATAAAACTGACCTGTTCTCTTGCTTCTTTGATAAAATCATGTCCAAAGTAACCACGGTCACCCACTTCAACCTAGTTAAGAGGTGTTCTACATTTCTTACCATATAGGGCCTCGAACGGTGCCAATCGAATGCTCTCTTGATAGCTATTGTTATAGGAAAACTTAGCTAAAGTCAAGCATTCGTCCCATTTTTCTAGATAAGAAATGGCACAAGCTCTCAACATGTCTTCAAGTACTTGATTGACCCTTTCTGTCTATCCATCAGTTTGCGGATGATAAGCTGAACTTCTGAGGAGATGAGTACCAAGACATTTCTAGAGTTGCTCCCAGAAACAAGAGACAAAAATTAATCCTCTATCCGAAACAATGGTAAGAAGAACCACATGTAGGATCACAACCCCATCAAAATACAACTTGGCATACTTCTTGGCTGAATACCTTGTATCCACCGGGAGGAAATGAGCAGACTTGGTAAGGCGATCCACAATGACCCAAATAGAGTCATATCGCTTTGCCGTGTGGGGCAAACCCACAACAAAGTCCATGGAAATATCGTCCCATTTCCAAACAGGGATAGGCAAGGGCTGTAGAAATCCAGGCGTATGCATATGGTCCGCCTTAACCCTTCCACAAATGTCACATTCTGAGATGTATTTGGTAATATCCTGTTTCATATTTGCCCACCAATACAAGTGACGTAAATCATGATACATCTTGTTACTTCCCGGATGAATTGATAATTTGGAGTTGTGAGCTTCATCCAAAAATTTTCTCCTAAGCTCATCACTTGAGGGAACCACCAATCGGTTCTTGAACTTCACCATACCTTGATCACCAACACTAAAATGAGGACCACGCCCTTCGGCAATTAACTTCTTGATATGCAGAATTTTCGAAGCATCTTGCCTTTGCTCTATAATAATTTGCTCAAGTAGATCCGAGACTAGAGCAATATGGGCCAACACCTCAGAATGGATGAGAGACAGAGATTCTTCTTCAACTTGATGTGACTTTTGACTTAAGGCATCAGCCACCACAATAGCTTTTCCTGGATGATAATGAACTTCTAAATTGTAATCCTTGATTAACTCGAGCCACCTCTGTTGCCTCATATTCAACTCGGATTGAGTGAAAATATATTTGAGACTCTTGTGATCCATGTAGATATGCACTTTATTCCCGAACAGGTAATGTCTCCAAATTTTTAGAGCGTGCGCCACTGTAGACAGCTCTAAATCATGGTTTGGATAATTCAACTCGTGCTTTTTCAACTGACGTGAAGCATAAGCGATCACACGTCCGCCTGGCATAAGCACACATCCCAGTCTAGTCCTAGACGCATTACAATACACATTGAATGGTCTATCAATATCTGGTTGGGCAAGAACAGGAGCAAAGGTAAGAAACTTCTTTAGGGCTTGAAAAGCCTCTTCACAAGCCGGACTCCATACAAACTTGACATCCTTCTGTAGCAAATTGGTCATTGGTTGAGCTATTTTGGAAAAATCAGAGATGAAGCACCGATAATATCCAGCAAGACCAAGGAACTGATGAATCTGATGCACTGACTTTGGAGATTTCTAATTTAACATGTCCTGCACCTTGCTAGGATCCACAGAGATGCCTTCAGGTGTCAGGACATGTCCCAAAAACTGCACTCGATCCAACTAAAACTCACACTTGCTGAATTTGGCATACAACTTGTGTTCCCTTAACCGAGCCAGTACTATCCGAAGATGTTGTGCATGCTCTACATTGTTCTTAGAATATATCAATATGTCATCAATGAACACCACTACAAACGTGTCCAACTTCGACATAAAGACTGAGTTCATGTGGTACATGAAGAATGCAGAAGCATTGGTGAGACCAAAAGATATGACTAGGTATTCATAAAGCCCATACCTAATAGAGAAAGCTGTCTTTGGTATATCTTGTGGCTGGATCTTAATTTGGTGATACCCAGAACGAAGATCAATCTTTGAAAACACATTGGCACCAGCCAAATGATCAAACAAAGCATCAATACGAGGTAAAGGATACTTGTTCTTAATAGTTACCGCATTGAGAGGGCGATAATCCACACACATCCGAAGAGTGCTGTCCTTCTTCACAAAAATAGCTAGACAACCTCATAGTGAAGAACTAGGACAGATGAATCCCTTCTCCAATAATTCTTCTAACTGTTTCTTCATCTCAGCTAGTTCCTTTGGAGCCATGTAGTAGAGACGCCACAAAATAGGCGCAGTACTAGATTCTAACTCAATGGAAAACTCCACATCCCTACCCAATGATAACCTAGGTAGATCTTCAAGAAAGACATCTGAAAACTCACAAACCATAGGAATAGAAGCAAGATCAGGAGAAGCTTCAATATGAGCAACAACTGGCAAGGTGGGGACTGAAGGCATAAGGAGAGACATTCTATCCTCAGAAGAAGGAAGATTCAACTCAACAACTCTCTGCCTAAGGTTCAGGACTATCCCATAGCTTCTCAACCAGTTGATTCCCATAATTGCATCTATGCCTTGCCTAGGCATTAACATGAACTGGAGACGATAAGAGTGAGTTGCTAGCACTGGTCTCACAGTGTCCGTCTGAGTGTTAACGCACAACTGTGCACATGGAGCTCTGATTATATAGGCAATAGGAATAGTCATAGTAGATATATTGTGCCTTTGTGCAAACCCTATACTCATGAATGAATGTGATGCACCAGAATCAAATAATACATATGCTAGGTGGAAATGAATGGTGAACATACTAACCATAACAGGCTCTCCCTACGGGATCTCCTCAGCCTCAGTGAAGTTAACCTGTCCCAAGCGGCTCACGGGCACCTTCTTCCTCATGATAGTCCTCTTGACCAGACAAGAGTTGGCTGAAGGCTGAGAAAACTGAGTAAGCTGGTTCTGGGGCACTCATGAGCATAGTGTCCTTCCTTGCCACACTTGAAACAAGCACCCAGCTTGTTCCCCTATCCCTGACGAGGCGGAACCTGCTATCCCTAAGGCTGTTGCACCTACTGAGTAGGTGCACGATACTGAGTGGGAGGTGCCTGGTGAGTCTGCTGAGTCGGGCGAGACAACTGTCTACCCGGAGAGTGATAGGACACCCTCCTCACAACCTGTACCTTCTAAGACTATGGGTGACTAGAAGACTCAGTGATCACCCTCTTACGCTTTCACTCAGCCTGAGAGTCATGCTGAAGTCACTCCATAGCAATGGCAGCATTCATCAAAGCACCAAAGGTCTGATAGCACCCTTATCAGTGTTTCGAGTTACCACCGATGAGTAAATTTCTAGTATTGCGCATCTAACTTGGATGGTGTGTTTAGAGGACACGAGGTTTATACTAGTTTGGGCAGAAAGTCCCTACATCTAGTTCATCGCTGCTGCTCGTGTTACTAGCACTGAAAGTTTGCAGTAGGGGTTACAAATGGGCGAGAGAGGGACAGATCCCAGCTCTCTAGTGAAAGGAGTGAACAGGTGCTGAGAGCTTGATTGCTGCTCGGTCATGTCATGTTCTTGTGTGGATCCAGATCTGATCCATCTTCGATGGGCTGATCGATCCGTCCCCATTCATGGGGCGCCCTGCTTTCCCTTTTATAGGCTAAGGGAAAGCGTAGGTTACAGCAAAGGAAAAGGAGAAGAACGAGCGAGAGGAAGGCTTCTAGGATTGTCGGGTCCTTCTCCTTCATGCGGGTCCCACCGACCCTATAGATGTCAACAGGGACGGCTCTATGTCGTGGCCCTGCCCGTCACTTGCGCCATGCACAGACGTCATCTGTCGGTCGTGGCGCTCCATTCTATCCTAGCGGACGTCGTGGTGAACTGACGCGTCTATCAGCATTCATATGAGGGTTAGGCAAAACAGCACTGGCACGCCCGATGCTGTTCATGATGAGAATCCTCAGGTATGGCCCGTCATGGCCACGAGTTACATCTGGGCGTGCCAGTCTCTTCCTTGGTGTCAGAGTTTTGACTCAGGCCCATATGCCTGGACCTAGAGTGGTTGGTGACAGTATGGGTCCCTGTCGGGCGGGACGGAGCACATGACCTAGGGGCTAGGTGAGGTGGAACCCGTAGCCTCGGGGTCGAGGCAGAGCCCACCCCCAGAGGTTGGGCAAGGCGGAGCCTGTGGCCTCGGGGTTGGGTGAGGTGGAGCCTGTGGCCTCGGGGTTGGGCGAGACGGAGCCCGCAACCTCGGGGTTGGGTGAGGTGGAGCCCGCGCACCTTGGGGTCGGGTGAGTCAGAGCACGCCCCTAGAGGTCGGGCGAGGCGGAGCCCACGGTCTCAGGGTCGGGCGAGGTGGAGCCTGCCCCCAGAGGTCGGGCGAGGCGGAGCCCACGCATATGGGGGTCGGTTGGAACTATAGTCACGCTCTTGACTACTCAGATGAATCAATGTTGTTGACCATTGGCTCCTCCTCTTCGGGTACCCAAGTATTGCTCGCCAACAGTAGCCCCCGAGCCTGCGGAGAAGTAGAATACTCCTTCGGAGGCTCTTCTGAACGGGAGGACTCTAAGGGCCTTGGCCTTGTTTTGCCACCCACGGCGTGTCCTGGGGACGACGATTCCCTTTTGTCATGATCGGATCCCTTGGGGATATAGCCATGAGATTTGGTGGGTCGAAAAAGGTCTTTCCGGATTCTGACGTCTATGGGGATCTATCGTTCTGCGACCGCGCGTTAGGTCTCCTTGTGAGTCTAACTTTCCTCAAGCCCCGCCCATAGCAGGGGTCCAGTTGAGGGTCAAGATGTCTTTGTGATCGTCATCCCTCAAGCATTTTTTTCGATTAAAACGGAGGGGCTGAGCCATGCCATGATTTTCCTCTATGGACGAATTATGGTGTTCAGTGAGCTGTTAACGGCCTAGTCCGTGTGGGGCCACGACATCCCATTCACGGGGGTCCGGCTTGGGTTAGCTGCTGACCGAATCTAGATTCTCAGCGATCAATCCATATAGTTCTCGGGACCGTTCGACTAGTCCCAAGGGCTCTCTGTCCTTCTTTGAGGAAAAACCATGGATCGTATCCAACCGAGACTCGAACGTGGGCCGAGATGCCCGAGGCGCTCGTGCGCCCGGGCACTAGCCGCTAGCGGGCCCATCCTTTTCCACCCCTCACTCTAAGGTGCCTGGAGCGGTTGTCGAACCCGTCGGTGGGCCAACCTTCGAACTCCTGGGCATAGACGGGCCGTAGGAGCATTTTTAGCTCCGTATCCCTCTTACCTGTGAGGGGTCGTGGCCCGTTTGGAGAGGCAAAATGTCCGACGTGTTTTCCGAGGGGATGGCCATAGGTTGCGTGCACACGGCCCATGACGAGGCGTGGTGACAGGTCGTGGTAGGCGAGGAGATCTCGGCGAGCGGTTGGTTTCCTCGCATCCGTAGAACCTATAAAACCAAAGGGTTAGCCCTCCATGTTTCATACGCACGCTTGTACCCTTACCTCCGTAGCCACGCCACCACCACCGCCAACGCTTAGGTTTCCTGCCTCCACATCTCCGCTACCGTTGAGCTCGCATCCATCCGCCCCTACCTCCAAAGGATCTATGGTGTCGTTTCGACATCACCTCCTAGCGCATGGAGGGCCTCGTCTGTTGTAGTCTTCTCCATGCACGGACCTCGGCCGAGGAGTGGTTGCTGCCCGACGACAAGGATTTGTCATCTCCGCCCGATGGCTACGTGGTGTCGTTTGCCCACTTTCACGAACGTGGGCTTGCGTCCCCCACCCATAAACTCCTTCGGGGGCTGCTGCACTTCTACAAGATCGAGCTGCAGCATCTCAATCCCAACGGGATCTAGCACATGGCGGCGTTCGTCGCGCTGTGAGAAGGGCGGCAGGCAGGAGCTGCACATGCCGATGGGGTGCGCCGACATCCAACTTCGGAACAACCAGGGCGGCGAGTACCAGTCTATGCGGCTCTCGACGTCCAACAAGGGGTAGCACTCACAGTGGTTCTACCTCAAGAATGACGCTGCCGCTCCTCTATCAGAGTTCACCGGGCGCCTGATCGAAGAGGCCCTAAAGCAGTGGAGGAAGTGGGGCGTCCTAGAGAAGGACAAGAAGAAGATCCGAGACCACATCACCGCCATCCACTTCTTGAAGGAGAACGGTCTGAAGGGGTCGGGCGTCATCAGAGCTTACCACGCGAGGAGGGTGGCACCGTTGATGAAGCGCGCTCTCCCGCTATACGCGATGGCGCCCGAGGCATCATTCGACGGAACGACGCTTGCCGAGGGAACGCCCCCCAACTCTGAGATCGCGCAACGCATCAAGGATGTGATGGAGCCCTTGCAGGATGACGTGGGTGCCACCCTCGACTTTGTCTACCTGGTGCCGGGGCATCCTCCGATGCGGCCGAAGCCAGGCTACATCGTCTTCGTAAGTTTCCCTTTCTCTTGCCTTCTCTTTAATTGATTTCCCAACCCCGTAAGACTAACTGTGAGAGGGGCAGGACCAGCCGAGGGACCTCATACTCATGGATCACCTGGCACCGCTACCAAGGGATTTGGCCATGAGGGTGGTGAATCACGCCGAGGGCGAGCGGCTGAGGAAGGCAAAGGAGGATAAGAAGAGGAAGAAGCAGCGGAAGTTACAGGCATGGGAATGAGGGGAGGACACTGACAACGATGATGATGACGACGATGGTGATGACAACAAGGTGATGGAGGAAGAAGAAACACTAGCCGATGATATCGAGTGGGACAACCTGGAGAACGAGGATGCGCTGACAGGCATCGGTTCGTCCTTGTAGGCGTCTGGACCCTTCCTGTTCCATGGAGGGGAGGGGACATCTGGAGAGGCTATGGAGGTGGGATGTACCGTCAGCCGACCCCAGGAGCCAACAGAGGTGGGCGGCTCCGCCGTCGCGCCAGAAGTGCCAGCGGAGGCGGGCGGCTCCGTCATCGCACCCCAAGAGCCAAGGGGAGTGGGGCGTTCCGCCAATGTGCCCTAGGAGCTGCCAGGGGCGAACCCCTCTGCCCAGGAGCAGGGGGTGGGCCTGAAATGGCCTCATTCCGACGAGGTGGAGCAAGGGTTGGGGGTTCATCCCCCAAACACATCTGCCGCCCGACGGTGCTGAGGTGAGTTATCAATTCCTCTATTTTTCTATTCCAATCATATTTCATCGTGACTTATGTTTTTCGTCCCTTGCAGTGTCGGTAGGCATCGGAACCCTTTGGCGCTGGTGCCGAAGAAGAGCATCGCCCTCTAATCGGGGCGACAGCCATCGGCTAGTGTCACGCCTGTTTTGGGTGGGAGCATTGCCAGTGTGAGCACGTCGCCGGCCGATCGAGCGCCGCCCACGGTGGCGCCTGTGCCCTCGGAGGTCATGGAGCTATCGGTGACGGCCGCGATACCGCTGCCGATGGCGGGGCGGATGGGGCTACTGACCATGCTCGTGGCGTCGATCGTGGCAGGCATGACGCAGCCAGTTGTGACCCCACCAACATAGGTGGAGGTGGTGGCGACCATGACAGATGGGTCACAGCCGGGCGCAATCACAGCGTTGCTTGAGGCACCGTCGGCCCAAGCGACGGCGCCTGGCGTGGGCCGGACGAAGATGGACGTGGCCGAGGGGTCCCCGAGAATCATGGTGCTGGGAGAGAGGTTGGCGTCCGCCCCGCTGACCCCTTCCGTTGGTGGAGGGGGTGTCCCGGTGGGGACGTCATGGCGAGAGGGGTCGATGGTGCTTGGAGCCAGTGGGGAGTCATCCCTAACTCTAACATCGGTGGGCAGCAGCTCTCCTACGCGGGGCAAGTCCCTGCTCCAGTGGACAAATTCTCAGGACCCGACGTCGATGCTTTTACCCTTGACGACGCCGCAGAGAGCATAGAGCGGGAGAGCCTCGACGTAGGGATCGTGTCTGTGCTCGAGGCCCTGGACCATGCCATGGGCGCATTGCGTGACGTCGTTGTTCCCTCCGGCCAAGTATTGTTTGGTCCTGCTTCTTGCCCTTTTCTTCTTTTATATACTTTTTGTATCCTGACCATTGTGTCCCTGCAGTCCCTTATAGCTCACAGTCGGGGGAAATCTCGGTTCCTTCATCAACAAAAGGAAGCCTGGGACCACCTTGTCGAGGAGGCGTAGCTACACGGGGAGGTGATAGCTCAGCTCGTTGCCACCCAGCAAAGGGTGGTCGAGCTAACTACCCTCATCAAGGAGGTGTCCAATCTTCGGTCGCAGGTGGCTGAGGCCTGTCGAGATACTGACGAGGCCAAGAAGGCGTTTGAGGCCCTGTCATCGAGGTTGTGGAAGGATGACGAAGAAGCCGCCAGGGTTAGGAAGGAGCGGGATGAGTTGCTCTAGAAGGACGTCGAGACCCGCCTGCGGATCCTTGACCTTCTGGGCGAGGTTGAGAAGGAAAATGATCGGAAGCTGGGGGCCAAGGAGAAACTCGTGGCCCTAGAGAAGAGGGCAAGCCTGGATGCTACGGCGGCCGCTCGGCTGTGCAAGGAGCGGGTTGAACTGATCCAAACCACGAAGAGGCTCCGCTCAGAATGCGGCGCGGCTCATGAGCAGCGCGACCAAGCTTTCCGAGAGCGTGACCAGGCCTGCCAAGAGCGCGACAACCCACAATAGAAGGTCGGCTCCCTCTAGGCTGAGCTCGAATGCGCGATGACCTAGAAGCTGGAGGCCAAGAGCGTTTCTGCTAGGCTGGCTGTGGATCTCGCCGTGGTGAGGAGGAATCTTTAGGCAAAGAGTGACGAGCTTGGTATCCTAAACGCCGCCCTTGGAGTGGTCAGCGATGACCTTGAGGTGGTGCGGTCGAAGTGGACCAGCTCGCTCGTGGCCCATACCGTCGAGATCATGGCTCGTGTGCGCCAGCTCAAGAGGATTGCCCTTTGCACCGGGGTCAATCAGTCCTTCATGATTGCTCATTCTCATTATGGGGATAGCATCGATCTAGAGGCCATGAGCTGGAGGAGATGGAAACGGAGGTGGCTCCCCTTTCGTAGGCATGGTGGATAGGATAGAAGGCATAGTTCTCCCCCGGAGGGGCTAGTTAGTTAAATAGGTTGGGCAGTCGTTCTTGTAATAAGCGGACAAGTTCTGACCCTTCTATCTCATTTAAAAAAACTTGTCATTTTGTTTTGTTTGATCAAATCTATTCTTTTGTTTTGGTTGAACACATTTGTTCTTTCTCCCTTTTTATGTGTAAAAAGGGGTTAATGCGTTCCAACCCTTCCTATTGTTAAGACCGTAGAGTTCGAGGTGTGGGTAGGAAACTTTGATCATGCTGGTAAGCAAGAGTGTCATAGCCGCCAGGGCATAGGTTTCTTGCAGTCCGACCAGCCATACTCAGTCATTCATTTTCGCAAACCTTGCCTCTAGGTTTTAATCATGACAAAGGGTCGGGCGTGGCGACTATTTCCAACAGATTACATATATACCCTTATCAGCCCCCGATTGAGACCTGACCCCTTGCTGTTGCTGGGGTTGGGTTTCACTAAAGATTGAGGAGACGATAGCGAAACTAGTAGGAGAAAGCGTTTCTTGTTTTAGAAATGTTATTCTTAGTTTTCGTACGTACCGCCTCCCTAGCGCATTCGGTCTCCTTGCGAGTCCAACTTTTCTCGAGCCCCCGTGCGTAGTGGGGGTCCGGCCGAGGGTCGGCTCATCTTTGTGATTATCACCCCGTACACGGTTTCTGCAACCAGAGGGGTTGAGCTAACATCACTTGCCTCGATGGCTCGAGTGACGTGCTCGGTGAGCTCGTTAACGAGCAAGTCCAAGTGGAATCCGGGTCCGTCGTTCATAATGGGGTTGGCATACCCCTCATGTGGCATTCTACTGCTCCTTAACCCGCCTCTCCGTAGATGCCCAAGTCGTTCCGGAGACCGACTCAGGTCGTCCGCTGGCCTCCCCTCGATGGAGATTCTGTGGGCTTGGGTCGAGGTTAGGATCGAACGAGAGGGTCGAGATGACCCTGTCCGCTCCTGAGCGGTTGGGCAAAGGTTGTTGGGGCTCATTTGTGTTTTCTCCATAGCTCTGTTTGACGCGAGGCGGCCTCAAGCCCTTCGCGAGTTGGCCTTCGAAACTCGGTCGGTTGGATTCCTGAGTTGGGGTCAGGCGGCTCGAGCCCCCGAGCCCCGTTGGGCTCGGTAGGGGTCGGCCATGTTTTTTGCGTCACCCCGTCCATGGTTTCCGCAACCGGAGGCGTTGAGCTAATGACACTTGCCTCGATGGCTCGAGTGTCATGCTCAGCAAGCACGCTAACGGGGATGTCCGAGTGGAATCTGGGTCCATCGTTCATGATGGGGTCAGCATAGCTCTCATGTGGCATTCCACTACTCCGTAACCCGCCTCCCGGTAGATGCCCAAGTCGTTCTGGAGACCAACTCAGGTGGCCCGCTGGCCTCCCCTCGATGGAGATTCTGTGGGCTTAGCTCGAGGTTTGGATCGAACAAGAATGTTGAGATGACCCTGTCCACTTCTAAGTGGGTTGGGCCAAGGCCGCAGGGGCTCATCTGTGTTTTCTCCCCTGGCTCTGTTCGACACGAGGCGGCCTCGAGCCCTTCGTGGACTGGCCTTCGAACCTCGGTCAGTTGCCGCTCATGTCGAATGAGATGACTACCGCTTCATGACGTGACTGGAAGCATTGTGATGCAATAATTGCATATGCAATGCTTGGATGTATGGGATGAATGCATGCATGAGAATGGATGAATGTATGATCATGCACTAGAAAAGTAGAACGGGGGTTGGTAAAGTTACTTCGATGGCTGGAGTGATGGGTTCGGGGAGCTCTTACCAGATATTTTTGAGTGAAATCCGGGTCCATCATTCGTGATGGAGTCAGCCTAACCTACGTGGGGCATCCTGCTGCTCCCTACCCATCTCTCGGCAGCAGCCCGAGACGTCCGATCGACTTGGGTGACCTGCTGACCTCTCCTCGATGGAGATTCCACCGTTTGGCGCCTCCAAACCCTTCCAGGGAAGGCAGAGGCTAAAGCTTGGGGTGCGAGGATGAAACTCTGATCATGCTGGTGAGCAAAAATGCCATAGCCACTGGGGCGTAGGTTTCTTGCGGTCCAACTAGTTTTACTCTGCGTTTGTTTCCGCACACCTTGCCGCGAGCGTTTTAGCGTGAGAAAGGGTCGGGCATAGAGAATGTCTACCGAATAGACACTCTTCAAGCCCCCGAGTGAGGCCCGACCCCTTGCCGTTGCTAGGGTCGGGTGTCACTTAAAGATGACCCGTCTCCCGGCAGCGACCCAAGCCGTCCGATCAACTTGGGTGACCCGCTTGTACAGGACTTACCCTGATGGCTCGAGTGACGGGTTCGGAGGGCTCTTACCGGGTATGTCCGAGTGGAATCCGGGTCCGTTGTTCGTGACAGAGTCGACATAACCTGCATGGGGCATCCTACTGCTCCTTGCTTGTCTCACGGTAGTGGCCCGAGCCATCAGATCAACTTGGGTGACCCACTGGCATAGGACTTACCTTGATGGCTCGAGTGATAGGTTCAGAGGGCTCTTACCGGGTATGTCCGAGTGGAATCCGGGTACATCGTTCGTGACGAAGTCAGCATAACCAGCATGGGGCATCCAACTGCTCCTTGTCTCTCGGTAGCGACGCGAGCCGTCCGATCGACTTGGGTGACCCGCTGGCATAGGACTTTCCTACGAAGATAGAGGATGAGATCATCCTCCCCAAGAATTTTAGTTAGGAAGATAAGCCAGGTTGCGAACTCATAACAAGTGAACAAGCTCTTAAATTTCGTTATGGACAAACATATTGTTAGCCCTTCTCCCCTTTTTGTATAAAAAGGTTAATGTGTTCTGACCCTTTCCATTGTTAAGGCTATAAAGCTCGGGGTGCGAGTGAACAAACTCTGATCATGTTGGACAGCAAAAATGTCATAGCCGCTAGGGCGTAGGTTTCTTGCAGTTCGACTAGTTTTACTCAGCGTTCGTTTCCACAACCCTTGCTTCTAGATCTTAACATGAGATAGGGTCAGTCATAGAGAATGTTTGCTAGGTGGTTATACTCTTAGACATGTACCGACTCTTTCCGTAGTTAAGGCTAAAAAACTCGGGGAGCAAAAAAAACTCTGATCACGCTGGTGAGCAAAAACGCCGTAGCCGCTGCAGCATAGGTTTCATGCCGTTCGACCAGTTATACTCAGCGTCTGTTTCCATAGTCCTCGCTTCTAGGTCTTAACATGAGAAAGGGTCGGTCATAGAGAATGTCTACCAGATAGATATGCTCTTATCAGCCCCCGAGTAAGGTCCGACCCCCTGCCGTTGCTGGGGTCAGGTGTTACTAAAGATCGGGGAGTTGGTAGCGAAACTAATAAGAGAAAGTGTCCATATATTAAGGGTAAAAACGACATAGCTATTCGATGTTCCAAGCGTTGATGAAGACTTCACCCTCGATGGTCCTGAGCTTGTAGGTGCCTGGTCGGAGCACCTCCACGACGACGTACGATCCATCCCACGACGGAGAGAGCTTGTGGCGGTTCTTGCTGCTCTAGATGAGGCAGAGCACCTGGTCTCCGACGTTGAAGGCCCGACCCCGCACTCGACGGCTATGGTACCTGCACAACGTTTGCTGGTACTTGGCAGAGCAGAGGAGGGCGACATTGTGCGCTTCATCTAGCTGGTCCATGGCATCCTCGAGGGACACCTCGGCTCCCAATTCATCGTATGTCCTGAACCTCGGTGCTCCATAATCGAAGTTGGTCAGGAGGATAGCCTCAGAACCGTAGACCATGAAGAATGGTGTGTAGCCGGTGGCCCGGCTCGGGGTTGTCCTCAGGCTCTAGAGCACCGCGGGAAGATTCGTGACCCATCATCCACCAAACTTGTTCAACCAGTTGAAGATACTAGGTTTGAGACCTTGTAGGACCATGGCGTTCGCGCGCTCGACCTGCCCAATTGACACGAATGTGGTACTCATCACAGAATAGGAGGAACTTCTTTTCGGTGAACTGCGTGCTGTTGTCCCTGATAATGGAGTTCGGGACCCCAAAGCGATGGACGATGTCAAGGAAGAACAGCACGGCTTGCTCGGGCTTGATCGCAGAGATCGGTCGAGCCTCTACCACTTTGTAAACTTGTCTACGACGATAAGCAAGTGTGTGTAGCCCCCGAGCCCTCTTGAGAGGTTCGACCAGATCGAGGCCCCAGACCACGAATGGCCACATGATGGGATAGTTTGGAGTGCTTGGGCCGACAGGTGGGTATGCCGAGCGTAGTATTGACACCCTTCATAGGTGCGCACAATCTATTCAGCGTCGGCTACTGTGGTCGGCCAGTAGAAGCCTTGTCGAAATGTGTTTCCGACCAGGGTTCTAGGTGCGGCATGGTGACCGCAGACCCCACCGTGGATATCACTCAGCAACTGCTTCCCTTGTTCGATGGGGATGTAGCGCTGCAGGATCTCGGTGTGGCTTTGCCTGTAGAGCTCGCCCTCAATAAGGACAAAGGACTTGGCGCGACGCATGAGCCGCCGAGCCTCCATTTTGTCCATCGATAGTGCCTCACAGAGGAGGTAGTCGAGGTAAGGCATCCTCCAGTCGGCCAGAGGGTCGGGCACTATAGCTGGATCCTCATCAAGCTCCATGACTTCAGGGTCGGATGGAGCCGATGGCTGGTTAGCCCCTGAGCCTAGGGCAGGCGGCCAGTTACTGGCTTGTTTCGGCTCCTCATAGCGGACCGAGGGCTTGTACTGATTGCTGGCGAAGATACCTATCGGCACCGGCTCTCGACCGGACATCATTTTCGCCAGCACATCAGCCGCCTCGTTGAGATGCCTCGGAATGTGATTGAGCTCAAGACCATCGAACTTGTCCTCTAGCTAGCGGACTTCTCAGCAATATGCAGCCATCTTAGCATTGTGGCAGCTTGATTCCTTCATGACTTGGTCAATGACCAGCTGGGAGTCGCCTCGGACGTCGAGCCATCGGATACCCAACTCGATGGCGATGCGTAGGCCATTGATGAGCGCCTCATACTTGGCCACATTGTTGGAGGAGGGGAAATGGATGCGAACCATGTACCTCATGCGTACCCCGTGGGGCGAAACGAAGACCAGCCCCGCGCCAGCGCCTTTCTTCATCAGCGATCCATTAGCTGACGTTGTGACTAGCCATCTGAGGCCTGATATGGATGTCGAGAAGCGCAAAAGGCCCATATCTGGCGTGCCAACTGTCGGTGTTTCGAGTTACCACCGATGAGTAAATTTCTAGTATTGCGTGTCTGGCTCGGATGGTGTGTTTAGAGGACATGAGGTTTATACTGGTTCGGGCAGAAAGTCTCTACGTCCAGTTCGTCGCTGCTGCTTGTGTTACTAACACTAAAAGTTTGCAGTAGGGGTTATAAACGGGCGAGAGAGGCACAGATCCCAGGTCTCTGGTGAAAGAAATGAACGGGTGCTGAGAGCTCGATTGTTGCTCAGCCGTGTGCTCGTGTTGTGTTCTTGTGTGGATCTGGATCTGATCTATCTTTGATGGGCTGATCGATCTGTCCCCCTTCATAGAGCACCCTGCTTTCCCTTTTATAGGCCAAGAGAAAGCGCGGGTTACAACAGAGGAAAAGGAGAAGAAAGAGAGAGGAAGGCTTCTAGGATCACCGGGACCTTCTCCTTCATGCGGGTCTCACCGACCCTATAGATGTCAACAGGGATGGCTCTATGTCATGGCCCTGTCCGTCACTTACGCCATGCGTAGATGTCATCTGTCGGTCATGGTGCTATACTCTGTCCTGGCGGACGTCGTGGTGGCCTAACACGTCTGTCGGCGTTCGTACGAGGGTTAGGTAGAACAGCACTGCCACGCTGTTCTTGATGTGAATCCTCAGGTATGGCCCGTTGTGGCCACGGGTTACATCGGGGCGTGCTAGTCTCTTCCTTGCTGTTAGAGTTTCGACCCAGGCCCATACGCTTGGACCTAGAGTAGTTGGAGGCGGTATGGGTCCCCGTCGGGTGGGATGGAACATGTGGCCTTAGGGTTAGGTGAGGCGGAGCCCACCCCCAGAGGTCGGGCGAGGCGGAGCCCACGGCCTTGGGGTCGGGTGAGGCGGAGCCCGTGACCCTAGGGTCGAGCGAGGTGGAGCCCGCTCTTAAAGGTCAGGCGAGGCAGAGCATGCCCTTAGAGGTTGGGCGAGGTGGAGCCCGTGGCCTCAGGGTCGGGTGAGGCGGAGCACGCCCCTAGAGGTCGGATGAGGCAGAGCCCGTGGCCTCGGGTTCAGGTGAGGTGGAGCCCAACCCCAGAGGTTGGGCAAGGTGAAGCCCGCGCATCTAGGGGTCGGTTGGAGCTGTAGTCACGCTCTTGACTGCTCGGATGAATCAACATTAATGACCATTAGCTCCTCCTCTTTGGGTACCCAAGTATTGGTCCCCGACACCCCTGTATACAACTTCTCTTACAAGATGCAAAAGAGACCATGATTGAAATGGTCCATCTTCTTCTCATCAGTATCCACATGAGTCCTAGCATACTATGCAAGATGGTTGAACTTGTTCACATACTCCATCATAGTCATATTTCCTTACTTCAGCTTTAGAAACTCAAACAGCTTCTTGTTCAGCAAACCAGCAGGAATATAGTACTAATGGAAAGCAGTGGTAAACTCTCGCCTAGTCACATGGTGGTCCACAGGCTGCATGGCATTACAAGTGTCCCACCAAGCACTGGCAGATCCTAGAAGCTGCTATGCGTCAAAACGCACCTTCTGCTCATCAGTCAATGCTCCAGAATACAAAGCCAATGCTCCATGTCCAGAGGCTCAGCAGTCGGCATTAACGTGGGCGAGTGAGTCCCCAAGAAGACCTGATAGGAATAGGGCCTCTCTGGGGCCATGGGCACCACCCCCGTTCCCGCCATTGCCATCGGGGCCTCCACGAGCAAAGACACCAATAGCCTGTGCCAGCATCTACAGGGCACGGGCTGACTCGCGATGAGCAGCCATCATCTCGGCATAGGTCATCGGAGGTAGTGGTGGTGGCGGAGCAGGAGGACCAAGGAGTGGGGCCTCGTGGGTCTCCCCATTGGCATTGCCGTTATCATCACCACGACCATTTTCTCCTTGGTCTTCACCAAGACCACGGCCTGTCCCAGCACTGGTGCTCCCGCGACCAGATCTTAGGTTCATCTATAAACAGATTGGAACCCACCGTTAGGGACAAAGCCTTCATATTTAGAAACAAAAGGCTAGAGAGATGATAAGGCCCAATAAATAGTTACAAGCGAGAACTTTTCCTTAAGAGTTAAAGCATTTCTCTTTATTGGTTATCCTATCAATTTACTACCCAAAATTATACGTGTGGGGGAATTTAGTTTAAGCAAGATTCTCTTTTCATGATGTAGGGATCGACCTATTCGTTCGCTCAAGCCGTAATATAGCGGCATTCGTATAAATTTTTTGGCACATCGTACTCTCACTTTCCGTAAGCCAACGATTCTTACGCAGCGTGAGTTAGTGTATCTGTAGAAGATTGATTAGATAAAACTAGTACCACTATCCTAGATAGACCATATTAGTAGGGCTTATACTTATTTACGTAATTTATCGCATCCTACTTTTCGCAAAGCTTTTGTTGGTCAAATTTTAGGTTTTAAAAATAGTTTTTTAAACTCATAGACTCATTATTGGGCTCTAATGCCACCTGTGGCAAAACCGCCCAAAATAACACGCTTCCGGAGGCACTTGTCTTCCACTAGACACTAAGCACCTTGAAAGTGAGCTACATCGGATAGTTTCGTCGAGCAGACCCTAAGGGAGAACTCGAAACAATCAACGTTTTACATCCAGAATCCAATAATGAGTACGAGCTTACCATACTTAGTCCATTTCATACAACAAGAGTTCTTAGAAATTATTTATTATAATACCAGAGTTCAGAGTGCGATAATTAAACAACGGAATGAAAATAAATATCTAGCGGAAACGATACAAGGATCCGTATGTGCCCACTAGAAGAATCCTCCACACAAGAGCTACTCTTTAAGCTGCACCTGCAATAGGGGCAAATAAACCCTGAGTACATAATGTACTCATAAGACTTACCCGACTAGTGAGAATAGTTTCCTGACTCTCAAGGATATGATAAGCAATATGGGTTTGCTGTTTTCTTTTGTTTGCGAAAAGCATTACTAATAGTTCATCCTTATAGTCAAGTTTTATTAGCAGTCATGATTATTTTATTAGATAACCATTCTAAGTAAGCACATGTTCTACTTTCAAGCAAGGGTTGAGCAACCAGAACCATTTCACCATCTTTCATCTTACAGTTCTTACTACGGTGCTAGACCATAGCCAGGTCGTAATATCTCATGGAAACGACAATTCGCGAACCAATGTGTCCTAGCTAGGTACCCCAAAACACACGCCCTATGTGTACCCTGGGCACAAACAAGACCAACCCATTCCACTCCTGTCACAGGGTCTAGATCCCCATCCAAACTTGGACTCCAAGCCCCCACACTTGAGACCCGGTCTCAATATGGTGCTTAGACATCCACCTTTCCTCGCCTTCAATCAGTCGATCCGGAAAGAGACGGAACCCATGATAAAAGCATAACGAGCCGTCCCGCTCCCATAAGCAAGTATGTACTCAGGATAATAAGTCTGTGACCTGACTCCCATTCATAGCAACGGACTGTCCTTAATTGACACGAACAGGGAAAACAGTGTAACCAAGCTAAGCCCCATTGGCTGCGGGACATAACCTATTATACCCACCAATACCCATACCATATCCCTGCCCTGTTTCTATTTTTTTTATTTCATCATTTTATTATGAGAGTAATAATAATCACCTTTTGTGAGTAACGGCAGGTTACTCACGCTACCAAAAACCTAAGCATAGCAACTACTCAAACATGTACTAGTAGAACTCATATGACAGTTATATCTATGCAGGTGGTTTTCATAAAATTCCTGTAACGTAAATGCACATGACATATATAAACAGTGATTATAAAAAATAAGGGGTTATGCACCGGGGCTTGCCTTAGGCAGGCGCGGTGTCAGCTGAGTCAGTCAGTGGTGGCTCCAGGACCTCCTCCAGCACAAGAATCTCCTCCTCGTACTCCTCGATGATCTCCTCAAACTCGTGATCGCCGGTGGTCACGATCTCTGCCAACTCGTTCTCTACATGCATGCAATGATGATGCAACACTTAGCATTTAAGCAATATCTACTCCTAAACTAAGAATACGCATACTAAGCTACTAAGCTAGCTCTAATGATTAAGGTACTAAGCTAACTATCATCTTTACCAAGCAAAGTATTGGGTGCAACTAACAAACACCGAGCTTTACAAATGAAGGATATATCTTTATTTCTACTAATGATTTAATGTATATTTAAAACAAAGAGCATTTAACTACCCTAATGCTTAGTCTATTCTAAAGCTACAAAAATTACAGTGAGCACATAATAATACAATGAAGCTGCTATAAAAATTTTAGGACTAAAGCTATCACCAATATACTACAAAAATTCCTACAATAGTTCTCCTAACAATATTAAACATTTTCAAATCATTTAATAGCTCCTAGTACCAACATGTTCATATATGAACTAAATACACTAACAGATAGAGCACAATTTTAGGAACCTACAAAAATTTGTTTCACAATTTTTGGACACCTACATGATTTTATATGATTTACCAAAGATTAACTCAAAAATTAAATTAAAAATTATTTCTAATTCCTTAGGAAAAGAAAAATGAAATCTCCCGCGCGGCCCACACACGTAGCCCACGCAACACAGGGTGCGTGCGGGGCGGCCTGCAGGCGCGGCCCACGTGAGACGGCCCACGCTAGGGAATCCCGCGCGCGTCGACAACTTTGCAAAAGAGACCTCGAACACCTCCCAATTTATAATTAAGTACTAACACTATTTTCTCCTCTCTCAGAACTTCTCACTTAACCCCCTAGCCTTTCCCTAATTCACCAGCGCGTACCCCCGGCGACCCAGCGCACGGTGGCACGGCGGTCGGTGACACAGCGCGGCTGCGCCGGCTACCAAGGACCTACGACCGACCGCCTAACGGGCCGGTCACCATCTCCAACCCGAGTGGCTACGCTAAGCGGCGGTGTGGGGTTGACATGACTGACTAGGGAAGGCTGCAGCGGCGTGCGGCCTTCCGCGACGGCGGCGCAGCTGCCCCGGCGATATAGAGCACCTAAGAACCAAACTGGCTAGCGAGGGAGCATCAATAGACTACCGTGGACCTAGCCGAGGTGACAGTTGGGGTGGAGGATGGTGGAGGAGGGCTGGCCACGTGCGACCGAGCCATGCGGCGGCGTACCACGGCGGCACAGTCGCGCCAGTGATGCCGGGGAGGCGATAGCGGTTCGGCTAAGGCGCGCAGGGTGAAGAGGGAGTCAAGGCTATGCTAGTGGTGCAGGTGAATTGGTTCGGGATGGGCGGTAGGAGGGCTGCCCACATCCACAGCCGGATGCGGCCTTGTCGGAAAGGCGGCGGGCAAAACTCTAAATTGGAGCTTGGTCGTGCTCGCTTCAAGGCTGGGTGGGGGTCGGGGGTCAGATGGCTTAATGGAGAATCCAAGGATGTGGTGAATCGAGCGATGGTGACTCAACCATGCCAAATTAAGCGAGCAGGGTAGGCCGGTCACGGTGGCAGAGAGAGGGGTAGGTCTGGCTCGGCTCGTCTTCGCCTTGGCGGCAAGCGGCCGACCGGACCTGAGGCGGCGTCTACGCACCGCTACGTGACAACACGGCCACACCATGTGCGCGCGCACGGAGGCAGGTGGGAGCGCGCTATGCGCGGCCGCCGTGACTTTGAGGGGAGGCGACGGCGCGAGGCAGCCGGGACAACCCACATGCGTGCGAGGACAAGGCGAGCGGCAGCGCAGCACAGCGTCGCAGTGGCGTCGGTAGCGGCAACACGAGGCAGGGCAGCAGTGCGGATGCGGCGGTGAGGTGATGGCACCGGTAGCGGCTCCATCGCGGAGCGGGGTAGGCGGCAGCGACAGCGGCTCCGCGCAGCGGGTCCAGCGGCGGCCGGACCACAACCAAGCCAGAGGCAGCCACGGCCGGCCTCGCGCAGCAGCGCCCGTACGCGCGACCAGCGCAGTGACGCCGAGCACCCTAGTCTAGTGATTGCGTCCACCCGGTGAGCCACCCCGAGAACGTGTCCTGCACGAATTTTAAAGCGCCTACAAAAACTAAACGGTTGCTTCTGGACCTAAACCATCTTCATCATGCTCAAGATGGAATACGAGACTACCAAATCGAGCTATAACACTACACCACCTCTTAACCCAATCTCTCAAAATAATTTGCTAAACATAGCAATGTCTAGTTGTGACAAACTTGGAAATTTTCTAAGTTTTTTAGCTGAACTTGATTTTAATTTGCAATTCCTAGGCTAGTAGAAATATTAGTTAGTAATATCATTTTCAACAACAAGTATTTCACTGTCATCTACAAAGTTCAAATTCCAAACTTTATTTAAGCGCCACATATATGTTCTATAGCATTTTTGTTCAATAAAAAATAGTTTTAAACCCTACTTGATATACATGAGCTATTGAATCAACTTTTATTTAACATTTTCATTAGTCATTTTAGGTTACAAGAAATTGATTGACACACTTTAACACATGCACTAACACATAAACATGATGCTCATGACATGTTTTAGTAAATGATTTAGGGTCTAACGTCGAGGGTGTTACATCCATGACCCTCATGACAAATAAAAAGAGTGACCTTTGTCAAAGGAAGAATCCATTTTCCATTGTGCTAACAAGTAGTCCATGGAGTAATGAATAATCTTGTTCTTTTGGAGACAAAAAGCTAGCTATAGCTAGGAATGTTTTCCATATATGTAATGCAATAGCCTGTAGTGTTTGTTGATTCCCCTTGTGCTTTCTGCCTAAGATACCACGATCACCAAGAAGAGACCAAACATATACTACCTGCACTCGATGTCCTACCGGACTCCTCCACGGTCTGGCTTAAAACAAATGAATTAATATACTAACAAGATAATCTATTCTATACTTTAGGTGCCTGGTTGTTTTGTTGTTGTATAAGCAATATGTCATTTTGTCATAATTTGGCTATAGAAAAAATTGTGAATTATCGCTTATTAGTTGCCTTTTTAATTGTACTTTAGTTGGTCGTGTAAGATTGTTGTCTGAAAATTAAGGTGCCTAAAATATGACAACTCACATATACTCCCTCAGTTCCAAAACAGTAGGCACTTTAGTTATGAATCTAAAATAATGTCTGTCTAATAGATTCATAGTTGTCAAAGCGTGAATTATTTGGGGACCGAGGGAGTATACATGTACAATATGGGATCAGCGAACATGGAGAGGGTCGTATATCATCGATGTCTGGCTGGTGGCTGCTTTAGCCACTTGGAGAACAAGGCGGAGATGGAAACATGCATGTGGTTTAAATGGAAGAACGATCGAGATTGGTAGCGGCGGTACCAGTCCACAGCGTGCGTGACACGCGCATGCATGCATACACATGCTGACAACTGACATGCACACCGGCAACACCGCTCCGCTGTCTCTCGCAGTCTTAGGGACTGTTAGGTTTCAAAGAAATTACCTACTTATAAGTTAAAAAGTGAAAAAAATGACTTATTTTGTTAAACACCACCAACTTATAAGTCACCCCTGCTAATAAGTTTTAAGTTGGTTCACCCCTGCTTAAAACTTATAAGTCACTCTTTTTTCGCGTGAGGACCACACCTTTAATGAGCTTATAAGTCATCTACAACCAAACAGACATTATTTATAAATCATTGATTTTCAGTCATCTGACTTAATAAGTCACATGACTTGTTACTATGCTAGGTAAGGTACCTGCAGTAACATAGCCGAACGCACAGGAGTATGCATGGGGGCTTGCACAATCACCAATCCGTTCACCTGTTCCATTTTTTGAAACAATTTTTTTTTTTGAAACAAGTTCACCTGTTCCTTCTCTCGTGCTTCAGTGCTGCCTCACAACGCTTGATAGCATCGCTGTGTGAACTTTTTTTTTGTCTGCTCTAGAGCTTTGTTAATCTATCGAGGTGGCAAGCAAAGCAAGCGGCCATGGAACCCGGGCGTGAAGCCAGCCAGCAGCCCAGCATTACGGATAATTTCAGCGGTAAAAAAAAGAACCTGCACCGTACACCAGATGCACAGTCGTCGATGCACGCAGAGCTAGCTAGCCAATGGGAGGAGCCAGCGCAGGACAAGTGCACTTGTGTCGGCGCCCCGAGGTCCACGTGGACCCCGTTCTAGCCACGCGCTAGCTCTCCTCGTCTCTTTTTGTTTGGCCGCGGTTTCTACAGCTTGTTGTTGGGACCTGGGAGGGATGCCTGCCTCTGCATGCTATGGCTACTGAATTTGCGCGTACTCCCTCCTTCTCATTAAAAATATTGTTTTTTATTTTTAATATTTTTATATCGTTCATCTTATTCGAAAAATTTATATAAATATTATTTATTTTGTTATGAATTATTTTATTATTAAAGGTATTTTAATAGTAATTTATTTATTTATTATTTACGTAAAAAAAATGAATAAGACAAACGGTCAGAAATGTAAAAGTCAACAACAATACTTGAGTACAGAAGAACATGTCCGTGAATCGTGATGCATGCACGAGCCTTTTCCAGTCTTGGCAGTGTGTGTGCGCTCAGCTTTTGTGATGCGCAAGCTAGGCATTTCATTGGTAGGAGTAGGACGACTCCTCCGTTTGGGTGCTGCCTTTTGCTGTGGTAGACCATAGGAATGGCAACAAGTGGCAAGAGCACTATTCTTCGTGAGAGTGACAATAGAGAGCCAAAGGGATCGGAAGAAGGGGAAAGAGACCTAGCTAGCTAGTACGGAGTAGGCTACAACTGGTGGAGGCCTCAGAGATCTCTAGGTTTTAGCCAAAGGTGCTTCATGCAGATTCCCTATGGACATTGGTTATCCTGCTTTATTTCGTAAAGATTAGCAATGGTTTTGACTGTACATATATGGATTATGGTTGAAAGAAAAACACATGTTTGTTGAGAGGAAGCATAGAGTGGGAAGTTGCCTGGGCTTCCAGTCTGAAATAGTATAAGTCTATCTAGAATTGCCCTAAATCGTTTTTTTAATTTTATGTATAAACATATAAAATTTTATACATATTGACATAATAAATTTGGCATTATTAGATTCGGTGGGTTAGCGTCGGCAGACTAGCTTAGTCTAGAGTTTAGTGTTCAGCCGGAGGATTCGAAGAGGGGGCTCAAAAAACTCATATCTAAGCATACAAGAGATTTTTACTAGGTCTAGGCTAGATTTTTGCTAGAGTTTAGTGTACATGGCTAAGGTTGAAATCCCTACATCCTAAGTGAGTTGGAACTTTGTGTACGTGTGTTCTTGGTTGCAAGAGTTGGAACCTAGAGGTCGACCGGATCGGGCATTTGATCCTACCTACAAGGCGTCGGGGCTAACCTTTTATACTCCAAGGCCGGCACCGCACTTAGGTGTGCATGACATGGTATTACAATGATATCGTTACAAAGCTATCAAAGAAGTCATATATATGCTCATGTATGCTACAACGGTAGACTGCAACGCCAAGTCCCTGACACAGACTGCAAGGACTATCATTGTATGGCTCGAGCCGATGGATCGTAGGCAGGTGACGATAACACACTTGCCCTTTGCATTGAGTGTTGCTGATTTTGCGCCTTTGCTAGGGGAGGATAAATACGTAGTGGTGGGGCCTGCCACTAGGGCGTGCGGCTAGTAGGGTTGCTTGACACATCGACACGAGTATCCCCTTGTGAACCTAGCCATCCAGTGTGGTTGGCACCCTCTGCAGGGTCCACACCATGGCCAATCGCCACTCAAGTTGGAGTGGCCATCGGGGCGCCTACAGAGTGTCTACACTCGGCACCTCAGGCTTCCATGTCGACACACCTAGTTGGGAGACCTGGAAAACACTCCTAGATGCCTGGTCAAGGAGAGGGGTGCTCATCCCCATTAACCGAATCTAGCTTGGTCGATGGTTTTCGTCGGTCCTTGTGAAAGTGTTATATTAAAGGTAGTGTGAATGCCCTAATAATAATGATGGTGAAATTGTTTGTAATCGAAGGAAGTACAAAATAAGGCAAGAGAAGAAAAATGAGATCCAATCCATGCGGAGATCCCTAAGACATGTAATTTGGTCAAAACTTAATGCTCCGTCCAAGGGATCAAAAACGTAAACATATGAGACAATAACTTGGAAGCATATGACTTCATGAATTAACAATACCTACATTTTTTCCCATGCTCGCTCCTCTTTCAGTTCATTGGTGTGAAATATTCAACAAGAAGAGGGACCATCATTCATGAGTTGTTTGCGTTGTCTTGTTCAACGACTCTCCTGATTCCAGTAACGAATACATATATAACAAAAACTTGAACTGCTACTATATAAGAAAGGAATCTCCAACCTCTAGGAATACATTTATATTAGTTAAAGTGAGACATGACATTGGACTTTAGCTAGATCCCTTTTTAATTTATATATACATGGAGAGATACGGTCTAGTTAGCGTGTGTGTGTTCGAGTCTTAATCGCGCTTGTGTACAAGAATATTGATACTTAAGTAACCCAGCATGATGCTGGCCGGCACGCCTAACTAGAACAAATTAACCTATAATACGGTACTTGCTTTGCATTAGATGCAAATGCCATTGCACATGCATGCATGCTTTGCTAGGGTCACGCACTACTATTGCAAGTCTAACGATCTAAAGAAAACAAAGCTGAATAAACATATATATATACACTGCTGCTCCCAACAGCAGTAGCAACAAGAGAACAAATCATCAGCTTATATATTGCTAGCGCATATATGCAGGCTGATGAGTGTTTATTATATATTCTGATGAACTGGACAAAAATGATGGAGGCTTAAAGAAATTAATGGGAGACGCGTGCCATGCATTAGGAAAGATTCCAGCATCAGGCAGTGTTAATAAGAATATAAGATCCCTGCAAATAGTTGTATGCCCATGCAAATGCAGGACCACAGCCACAGCAAAGATTAGAAGAAGAGGAGAGGAGGGAAACAAGGAAGAAAGAAGGCAAGGACTAGCAGGACTGCAGGAGCAAATACAATGCACGCGAGCGAAAAGAGACAGAGTTTGTTGGTGTCAGGTGTGTGTGTGTGCGCGCGCGCGCGCTGCTGATCAACCATAGACAATTTGGTTGGTAACAATCCGTCTGTCAAGAAGCAACAAGAGATGATGATGAGAGACCTGCTGCTCGATCTTCAATTTGACCGGACCACTTACTATATATACTTCCAAAATGCATGAGATGAAGAGCTGGAATCATCAACTACTGGTTAATCTTTCGTGGAAGTACGTACTACTGTCATCTAATAATGGTGTACTATATATCTCCGGATGCAAGTGTTGCAACGTTTCTGTTTCTAGCTAGCTTGTTTCTGACAGATTGCCAATTAACAACAGATGCATATATGCCTGATCGTGGTTCATACTGTAAGCATGTGATTTGCTCCGGCATCATTTCTAACTGCTACTGCTATGTAGTACGTACTTTTTTAGTATTATATAATGATAAGGAGTTGAGGACGACTTGAGGGTGTAAGTTGGATGGTTTGGTAGCAGTAGTAGTTTAAATTTAAGTTCCAATGTACATGCGACTAGCTAATAATTATTTATATATATACTCTCTCCTTTTTCCAAGTTACATGTACTAGGTCATTTGGGCTTTATCAAATTGGTATAAAATCTGGCCTTCTTTTCAGTGCTGCAGCAACCATAGGTCACTGTTGCTACAATGTTTCATCTCTCACGGTGATGGCAGCTGCAACGGATGCAACAATTCAGTGCAACCGAACGAACGGGCCTGTTAGCACATGCATTATTTGTCTTTAAACTTAGTCAAAGTTAGAGAAAATCTGGCTTAAAATATGTGTGTTCCTACTACCTTGTGTATGGAGTAAGTAACAATAATCAAACAACCGTGAAAAAAGAGGTTAATTTCGTTGCAACAGTAGCTTAATTAATGTACCTCGAAACTGTGACCAAGGAAGAAAGAAGAGACTTTCCAGAGTTGGCAAGAGAGAGAGAAAATAGAAAGCTGTCTGGTCAGGTAGTGGCATACACACGACACGATCACACGAGCGAGGTGAACTGCAGCTGCAGTGTCAGGTGGTAGTGGTACGTACTATGTAATAGGCCGGGTTATTAGTACACACACGAGTCGACACGAGCCAGTAATGTCCAAACTGTTGATTGATTGATCGATCGATCGCTGCATCTCTTGGGGCCATGGCAATGGCCAATGGCATGCTCATCTCGGCGGCGTCGCTGTTCCTCCTGTTCCTGCACGGTGGCTGTGGGTGTGGCCAGTCTGTAGCTGCATTGCATGCAGCCGGACCGCCGCGCGCGGGTGAAGAGATGAGAGATCAGATCAGATCGAGACGAGCCAGGTCAGGTCTAGCTACTCCCTCCATCCTAAATTATAAGCCGTTCTAAAAATCTTAAAGAGTCAAAACATCTCAAGTTTAACTAAATTTATATGATAACATAATAATATTTATGCTATTAACTAAGTATCATTAGGTTCTTCATTAATTTTATTTTCATAGTATATCTATTTGATGTCATAAATTTTTGTAATTTTTTTATAATTTCGATTAAACCTGAGATGCTTTGACTCGCTAAGATTTTTTGAAAAATTTATAATTTGAGACAGAGGGAGTAGCTGCTAGCTGGGGCCCCGGCCCGCCCAGGAGTGTTAGTGGTGGAACGGCCCTGATCTGTACGTCTACGTTGGGTCAGGGATCTTAAAATGCCTGACACCAAACTGTCCTCGCTGGCTGGGCTTCTATCTGCGTTGGATAATAGATTATTTACGGCGTATCAATGCGCTCATCGTCATAATATTTGCTAGGTAGGAGGAGTAATTACGTATGAATACAGAATACTCAGGGTGCCGACACCAGATTAGTACTGTAATGTTTTTGTAATAATGATGCAAGTTGTTCCGGATTCAAACTCATCACAGACAACACATCAGTGCAAAACTATTAGTACAACAAAGAGAGAGCCGCTGCTACGAAACTCGCTCATAATAATTAGGCTGTTTTGGTGTCGTGCTCAAAGGATAAGGTTTGGTGGGTCCCACTTGTCGGTCTAATTAAGGGCAGCAAGATCATTTCAAGTAGTTCCAATGCTCGTTCAGTGCCCCTATCCGTCAAGAGATTAATGAAACAGATGAAATTAGTGTACAGGGGGTTATTTTTTTTTTTTTTTGCAATGGCGACAAGGAAATTCAGCAGTTTCAATGGCACAGAGAAGTCACAAATTTTCTAATGGCACTGAGGGAATTGGCTCCATAATAATATCTACTGATCTATATCTTGTTCTCTACCAATTAGTTTTATAAATGTGTTTTTCATCTATGTTAGTATTTCTCCTCCTTTATATCACTAACATTCAGGTGTCCTCCGGTTTCCTCGATCCTGACACATGCATGATCCGTGATTACCCACCTAACAGATCAGCAAGGAATGTAGAGATCGAGCTCTGTATGTACTCCAATCCCATCGTCCCGAAAAAACGTAATTATAAAAAATATTAAGTTAAACGACACTACTAGAAACGTCAAATTTGCCGAGTGTTTTTATATTTACCGAGTGTATTTCGTCGGGCACTCGACGAACAAGTTTTTTACCGAGTGCTGCACTAAAAACACTTGGCAAAAAAATAACACTCGTCAAACAGGTGGTTTGCCGAGTGTCAAAATAAAACACTCGGCAAATAGGAGGTTTGCCGAGTGTTTTCTTTTTTGCACTCGGCAAAGAAATAAAATCTTTTTTCTGGGAAAGAAGGAGAAGAGAAAAAAATGAAAAAAAAATTGCCGAGTGCCCAGATCTAGGACACTCGGCAAAGAAATTAAATCTTTTTTCTGGGAAAGAAGGAGAAGAAAAAATGAAAAAAAAAACTTTATCGAGTGCACAGATCTAGGACACTCGGCAAAGAAAAAAAATCTTTTTCTGGGAAAGAAGGAGAAGAAAAAAAGTAAAAAAAAAACTTTGCCGAGTGTCCAGATCTGGACACTCGGCAAAGGAAAAAATCATATTTAATTCAACGGCGCGCGCCCCTCCCCTCCCCTTCTTCTCCCGTGGCCTCCCCCTCCCTCCCTCCCCTCCTCCCTTTCCGTCGCCGGCGCGCCCCTCCCCTCCCTCTCCGGCGCGCCGCCCTCCCTCCCTCCCCTCCTCCCTCCTCCCTCGCCGGTGCGCGCCCCTCCCTTCCCCCTTATTCTTCTCCCGTGGCCGCGCCCTCCATCCCTTTCCCTCTCCCAGCGCGGCGGCGCCCTCCCCCTCCCTTTCCCGACGGTGGCGCCCTCCCCCCTTCCTCTCTCGGCATGGCGGCGCTCCCCCTGCCTCTTCCTGCGCGGCGGCATACCTCCCTCCCTCCTCCACCGCCTCCACCAGATCCGGCCCCCGCGTGGGCGGATCCGACGACGGTGGTGCACGGGGAGGCCGGATCCAGCCCCGGTGCGGGCGGGCGGACGGATCTGGCGCGCGGCCCTCCTCTCCCGGCGCGGCGGCGCCCTCCCCCTCCCTCTTCTGGCGTGGCGGCGCCCTGCCCCCTCCCTCTCCCGGCGCGGCGGCGCCCTGCCCTCTCCCTCTCCCAGCTGCGGTGCCCTCCCCCTCCCTTTCCCGGCGGTGGCGCCCTCCCCCCTTCCTCTCGGCATGGCAGCGCTCCCCCTGCCTCTCCCTTTCCCGGCGGCGGATCTACTGGCGGCGCTCCCACCGCCTCCACCAAATCCGGCCCCGGCGCGGGCGGGTCCGGCGACGGTGGCGCACGGGGAGGCCGAATCCGGCCCCGGCGTGGTGGCGGCGCGGCGAGGAGAAGACGACGGTTTGGTTTTTTTTATTTTTTCTAAAAATTTGTTTACTGAGTGTTTTTTGGGCACTCGTCAAAGTCTTTGCCAAGTGCGCGATAAAAAACACTCGGCAAACTAGCGTTTGCCGTCAAAACGTTTACCGAGTGTCGGCAAACCCTTTGCCGAGTGTTTTTTGGGCTTCGCCGAGTGCCCCTAGCACTCGGCAAAGATCCTGTATCCGGTAGTGCGACTTGAAGATCGACCAAATCTATATAAAAAATACTAATACTATTTATTATATTAAATAAATATCATCAGATTTAACATACATGTATGCTTATATAGTATATATTTCTGGAGTCATATATACTCGGTAATAATATTGTTTTAATCAATTTAGTTAAAATTATTTGAGATGATTTAACTTTGAATATAATCAGACTATAATTGCATCCATCTAGGACGTACGGGCCGTAACAGTGTGTGTGTGAGTCCGACATGTGCAAGCGATGAAGGATCAGAATTGTAAAGGCCTGAGGCCTCTAGGGAGTAGAGATCGAGCATGAATTCGTTCGTGGTCACGAGAACGACAAACATGCTATTGCGTTGCGTGGTCACTCCACTCGGAAATGGCGTTTCTGCCGGCCGGCCGGCCGCCCGGGGCGCGGTCCCGTCCGCCGGCCGGCTAGCTGCGACGGCCTGCGAGCCGTCGTCAGCTGCCGCATGCCGCATGCTGCATGGCGATGGACTACTCCTCGTACAAAAATTCAATTAACCTCGGTGGAAGTAAATGCACTTCGGAACATCGGCACATGCTCATCTGATTCATCTCTGACCCTGCGCGGTCGACGACGGATTTGACGACGATTCAGAGCTGCTGCTGCTCTGCCGCCCCTCCTGCTGCTCGCAGCATTATCAGTTTATCACCTGCTTGCTGCTCCTCCCTCGTCCAAAAGGAATATCATCCTCAGTATTATTCTCATTTTTCAAAGAGTAAATAAATAGTATCAATAATTTCGATTAAATATACAGAAGAAGTTACTAATATTTATAATGCGTAATAATTGGTTATAATAATTGTAAAATATATCTTATAATAATATTTAGAGATATAAACATTGAAATATCATTAGAAGAACCATTACAAAAGTTACTATATGAGTTTAAATCAGTTTAAACGTAATATTTTTTTCTAGGACAGAGATAGTAGGCTCAAACCCTATATAGGACGCAACAGCAAGAGTATAGTTGGCCATGCAGCTCGAGCCCGTCGGCCCGGCCCAAGGCCCGTTTTTTTGGCCTGGCCCAAGCACGGCCCGCCCCGGAGGAGCAGGCCGTGGCCCGGCCTACCTGCTGCGTGGGCATGGCATGGCACGGACACCTCACAGAATAAGCTGCCCGCTAGCGGCCCGCCCGCAACCTCCATGGCCATGGCGCCTGTGCCAAGGCGGCATTCACCACCAGTGGCGGCTCCCTCTCGCCTGTCGCCTCCCCCCGCCTCACACTCACCCTGAACCCTAAATCCTACCCGCTCCCTCTCGCCTCTCGCCTCTTCCCCACGCGGCGGCGTCTCCCTCGCTCGCGGCCGTTTCACTCCCGCGCGCAGCCATCTCCCTCCGTGCGCTGACCTCCCTCCCTCCATCCCTCTCCCTCGCCGTGTGCTGGCCACCCACCCTCTCCCTTCTCTGGTGCGCTCGCCTCCATCCCTCCCTCTCCCTCCTCTGGTCCACTCGGCTCCCTTCTCTTCCATGGTGGTGACGGCACATGGCCCTAGAGCGACGACGCGCGGTCCTCGAGGAGCGGCGACGCGCGGTTCTCGAGGGGCGGCGGGGCGGCCAGGAGCAGGCGGCGCATCCACCGAGCTCGCAGCCCGACGAGATCCGGATCCGACGGCTTTGCGAGATCCGGCGCGAGGAGGCGGAGGACGATGAGATCCACGCGCGAGGAGGCGTGTGGCGCTCCCCGGTGACGGATCCAGGGTGGGCGCGCTCACCGGTGGCAGATGCAGGGCATGCCCGTCCTCCGGCAGCGGATTAAGGGTGGTGGCATCCCCTGGCGGCGGATCCAGGGCGTGCTCGGCCTCCGGCGACGGATCTAGGGTGGTGGCGTCCCCGGCGGCAGACCGCGACCGGATCCGGGGACGACGAGCGTGGTGGCTGGCCTCGAGCGGCTCCTCCGGATCCAGCTTCGAGGGCATCAGCCTCCTCGGTGGCGAGCGCGCTGGCCTCCTCCGGATCCGGCGGCGAGCGGCGTCGACCCCCTTCCCCTCTCTCTCTCTCTCGGCGGCGTTGGGCCTCGGGCTGGCACGACCTGTGAAATTGGTCGTGCTTCGCGAGCCGGGACGGCAATGAAATCGGCCCATAGTGCCGTGCCTGGCCCGGAGGCCAGGCCCGTGGCCCTGTGAGGCATGGCCCGGGAGGCACGGCGTGCTGTGCCGGCCCGTTGGCTATCGGGCCGTGCTGGCTCGGGCCCGTGCCGGGCCGGGCCGGCGGCCCGTTGGCCATCTATAAGCAAGAGTGCAAGACCCAAGAGCAGGAGTTGGCCGACAAAGGCGTGAATCCATACGGCCCGCTAGGTTGGCAGCTACAGGACCGACACCTATGTGTCCCAGTCAATCCATCCATTATTCAGCAACCGATTTATAGCACTGTACTACTTCCCGTTTAGACTGTGGCGCGTATATCAAAGCTAGAGGTAAAGGACTAAAATGCCCCTGAGTAATCTGGGCCTGTTGCTCGGAGAGAACACAACTCTGTTAGGATCTGCTAGACGACGACTCCTTCTCCACCTCTGCACGTGGCCTGGTCCGCCTCTGCCTCCACGCCGGCGGCCCTCTCCACGTCGAGATGTGGGCGGAGGGGATAAGGCAGAGGAGGCGATGAAGAGTGGCGCTGGTGGCCCTCTCCGTCTCGGCACTGGCTGATAAGTTCTAAGCTGGCTGAAGCTGTTTTATTATGAGACAAAAATACTATAGGTTATAGCTGATAAGCCGGCTAATAAGTTCAAGCGAACAGACCCCATATGCCTAAAAGTTTATAAGGATAAACTTCGTTAGGACCAACTATCTCTACTATACAAATTATTTTTACAATCGCCTCATTTTTTTTAGAGTAGTCATCAACCGCCTCTGTAAATATTATAGTGTATACAAATTGTTTCTTGAAATTGATTTTCAGGGGAGGTTGGCTTAATTTATGTTTTTCCATGCATGTTTATACTTTTTGCTCTTTTGCATGGCACGTCCATGTGAGGCATCAATATGTGTTTAATTGAATCTTAGCTTAAGTTTTGTTAGTTGTTGTAGTCTATGTATTTCATTGGAAGAATAGCGCCATTAAATTTTTGAAGTTTGAAAAATGCGAATACCCATCTCAAGTCGAGGACTTAAATCTAAATAAGTAATCTACACCATAGGTAACCTAATTAGCTAAGCTACACTCAGTTTTGTATAATACTTGTTTAATTTGATCACTTTCCATCGGGTAATACTCGTTCTATTCTAAAATCTACCATCTCTGTTTCCTCGTGAAGCCATGTCACCGGGTACTGCAGCATACAATATTCAACATTGGTCGTTGGTTACTGCAGCGAATGTTTTTCCTTTTCCTTTTTTTTTCTCCTCCTTTCATGCAAGGTAACGACTAACGAGTCAGTTTTTTCACGCGCGCGCAAAACGCGGCGGGGTTACCTGCTAGTTATAAGTTGTTATGGTTTTTTAGATAAATATTTTATTAGTATTTAGATATAATATACATTTAAGTGCATCGATAAAGTTATATATAAAAAAATAGAACTGACTTATAATTTAGAATAGGATGAAATATATTACTTAGGCCAGTCTTAATAGATAGTTTTATAGCGTTGTTTCCATACATAATGAAATAAAATTTGAATGAAACACCCACTTCCAATGAAAAATTTCATTCTATAGTTTTATGGACATTTATTTTCATGACTCATAAAGAGTTGTTAATCGTGTCAAGAGAGTTTTATTTATATCTCCTTTTAAATACATTGCATGTCATAAAAAATATTTATGTGGTAACTTATTTAATGCAGATGAGAGTCATAGAGTTTTTACTGAGAGTGGCCATAAACGTGTGAGAGTCTGTGAGAGAGAGGGTGTCATCGAGCGTGGACGAGCGGACGGAGCCCTGAATGCTCGACAGCTGGGGACGCCTGGCGCCGGCTGGCACCAGCAAGGGCCAAGGCCGTAGGCAGAGCTGGTGGTTTACGCAACTGGATAACAGGAATTTGCAGTTTTGCACCGTCCGGACCGGATGCTTGCTTGCTGCCTGCCTGGCCTCTGCTGGATCTGCCGCCACCACTGCCTTTTTTTCCGAGAAAGAAAAAAGAAATTTACTCCGTTGACTTACTAGCTCAGGTCAGCCAAACACAGAGTCCCAGACTAAAAGGAAACCGAAGAGAGAGCCAGGATAAAGATAAACTGGTTGATTCCACGAACAGCCCGCACTACCGAAAATAGTATATATGCTGAGTGTCTGGTGGTTTACCGAGTGTATTTCTTCGGGCACTCGGCAAACAATATCTTTATCGAGTGCCGACAGGTAAAAACTCGGCAAAATAAATACACTCAGTAAAAAACTTATTTGTCGAGTGCAGGAATTAAAACACTCAGCAAACAACAACAAGACACTCGGCAAAGAATAGACACTCGGCAAAAGACCACCACGTGTGACGGCCGTGAACCAGGGTGCTGGCCGTAAGAACTTTGCCGAGTGTCGGTTAGTGGCACTCGGCAAACTTTGTCGAGTGTTTTTATCTGGCACTCGGTAAATAGGTTCGTTTGCCGAGTGTTTTATTTTGACACTCAGAAAATTAAAAAGTTTTTTCCTTCCCTGACCTTGAAACTTTTTCTACGCTCCACATACAACATGTGGTACTCCATGTTAAGATTTGGTATATTTCTGGATCCGTTTGCTATATTTAATTAATTTATTGCCTTTAAAGGAATTTTTTGGTATAAGTCAAATTTGAACCGCAAGTGATTCAAATAATATAATAAAATAAGTAGAAAAATGATATTCATGTTATTGAGTCCCGTGTGAGGCCTTATCCGCGAAATGAAAGGAAATTTTGAACATCTTGTTCACGAAACCCAACCACGAATGTGTGGCCAAATGGTTTTTAAATTCTTAAAAAAACAAACGAAGTCTGAAAATCATGAGATTTGTCAAGATCTCCTGAAATCATACGTGGAGGTCTTGGTAAAAATTAAGAAGGTTTCACACAATCTGTCGCGTACGATGTTTACAAACCAAAGTATCTCACAAGAAGAATCGTAGCGTTGAGAAGGATTCGGTAAGATTTGGAGTCAAAGTGAGGATCGAATTGGGGTTTGACTTCAGAACTTTTTGTATAGGCAATAGAGAACATAGATTGATTCATGTGTAATTTTGATAAATTTATGGATCCGTTCGATAATTTTAATTTGTTAAGTGCAATTATAGAATTTTAATTGATATACATTGAATTTGAGCTACAACTGCATAAAATAATAAGTTTTTTTTAACTCCTGGCCTTGAAACTTTTTCTACTCTCCACATACAACATATGAGCCCCGTTCGGCAGGTAGAATTTTGGTGGAAACTGGCTGAAAAACACTGTTCTGGCTGATTTGTTGTGAGAGAAAAATACTATTTCGGCTGAAAAAAGAAGCCGAACAAGCCGAATATGGGGTAAGCCGAACGGGGCCATGGTACTCCATGTTAAGATTTGGTATATTTCTGGATCTGTTTCCTATATTTAATTAATTTATTGCCATTAAAGGATTTTTTTGGTATAAGTCAAATTTGAACTGCAAGTGATTAAAATAATAGAATAAAATGAGTAGAAAAATGATATTCATGTTATTGAGTCCCGTGTGAGGCCTTATCCAGGAAATAAAAGGAAATTTTGAACATCTTGTTCACGAAACCCGACCAATAACGTTTGGCCGAATGGTTTTTAAATTCTTAAAAAACAAACGAAGTCTGAAAATCATGAGATTTGTCAAGATCTCATGATATTATACGTGCAAGCCATGGTAAAAAATTGAGAAGGTTTCCCACAATCTATCACGTACGATGTTTACAAACCGAAGTATCTCAGAAGAAAAATCGTAGCGTTGAGAAGGATTCGGTAAGATTTGGAGTCAAAGTGACGGTTGAATTGGGGTTTGACTTCAGAACTTTTTGTATAGACAATAGAGAACATAGATTGATTCATGTGTAATTTTAGTAAATTTATAGATCCGTTCGATAATTTTAATTTGTTAAGTGTAATCATAGAATTTTAATTGATATACATTGAATTTGAGCAACAACTGCATGAAATAATAAGTTTTTTTTCACTTTTGGCCTTGAAACTTATTTTACTCTCCACATACAATATGTGGTACTCCATGTTAAGATTTGTTATATTTCTGGATCCGTTTGATATATTTAATTAATTTATTGCCTTTAAAGGAATTTTTTGGTATAAGTCAAATTCGAACCGCAAGTGATTCAAATAATAGAATAAAATGAGTAGAACAATGATATTCATGCTATTGAGTCCGGTGTGAGGCCTTACCCAGGACATGAAAAGAAATTTCGAACATCTTGTTCAGGAAACACGACCACGAACGTGTCGTCGAATAGTTTTTAAATTCTAAAAAAAGCAAACGAAGTCAGAAAATTATGAGATTTCTCAAGATCTCGTGATATCATATGTGGAGGCCGTGGTAAAAAATTGAGAAGGTTTTGCACAATCTGTCATGTACGATGTTTACAAACCGAAGTATCTCAGAAGAAGAATTGTAGCGTTGAGAAGGATTCGGTAAGATTTGGAGTCAAAGTGACGGTCGAATTGGGGTTTGACTTCAAATTTTTTGTATAGGCAATAGAGAACATAGATTGGTTCATGTGTAATTTTGGTAATTTTTTGGATCCATTTGGTAATTTTAATTTATTAAGTGCAATTATAGAATTTTAATTGATATACATTGAATTTGAGCGACAAACTGCATGTAATAATAACTTTTTTTACTTCTGGCCTTGAAACTTTTTTCTACTCTCCACATACAACATGTGGTACTCTATGTTAAGATTTGGTATATTATAATGGAATAATATTGGTAGAAAATCAAATGAAAAAAGAAGGAAACGAAGGAAAATGAAAAAAAAAGTGAGTTTGCCGAGTGCACCTGGTTTGTCACTCGACAAAGATGTGGTTTGCCGAGTGTCATATCTGGGACACTCGGCAAACTCCCCACACCCGGCCCTAAGCACAGTATTTTAGGGTTTAGGAAAAGGAGGATACAAAGGGAAATGAAGAAAAAAAAAACTTGGTTTGCCGAGTGCCCCAAATCTGGCACTCGGCAAAGATGGGTTTGTCGAGTGTCAAATCTAGGACACTCGGCAAACATCTTTAAGGGCCCCACACACATGCAGTTTAGGTAATGAAAATGAAAAAAACAAAACGTGAGGTTTGTCGAGTGCTAGATTGCGGGCACTCGGCAAACCTCCCTAGTAACCACCCTAATCCCGCACCCGGCTGCACACACACGCACACAATCAAACTTAACACACAGTCGCGCACCCGCACCCGCCCACACCACCGGTCGGCCCCGCCGCCCGCCAACACCCGCCGACGCCGCTGGTCTCGCGCACTGCCGCCCACCCACACCCACCCACCGACGCTTTGGTCCCCGCCCACCACACCGGCCGCCCGCCCCACCGCCCCGCCACACCACATTTGGCGCCCACCCGCCACCACACCACGCCGGGTGCCCGTCGTCGTCGGTTCACGTGGTGGAGAAGGGGCGGGCAGCACCGGACTCGCGCCGTCCTGCGACCCACCGTTGCTGCTGGTCTGGTGCGCCGTCGTGGGCCTTGCCCGTGGCTGCCGGCCTCCCGCGCGCCCATGACTGCCGGCCATCGCGAAAGCCCGACGCTGCTCCCCACGACCGCTGCTGTCCCCTCCGGCCTCCAAGGTGCGTGCCGGTCTCTCCCGCTTCCAGCACCCCCTTCCGCCATGTGACGACCCCTCCATCCCCGGCTCCGCCCTCCTGCTGCCATGAAGGCGCCCCCCCCCCAAATTGTAGCACATCTAGTCTTACATGAGCTCTTTTAGCACTAAACATATAATTATTAACTTGTTAATAATAAATTAGAGCAAGATTGCGGTAGAAGAGGACTCAAAATATAATGAAATAAAATAAATTATTAAATAGAACGTTATATATATGTATAGCTTTTGAATCTAAATTAAAATCGAGCTTTGTTGAAAATTTTCTTGTGCTTAGATGTTGTTAATTGCTAAATTAGTAAACCGATAGAGATATATATATGGGTATATATATACACTCACATATTTCATTTTGATAAGCATGTTGCTATATTAATTAAAGTAGTGTACAAACTTATTTCTTTCCGAGTGTATCTCTATAGATAAGTATACGTTTAAACATACAATAAATATATGCATGTGTGTATGGATATTAGTGATAAAGAAATAATGACATATTTGTAATTACATAATAATTTATATATTTTGGTAAAATAACACACGTACACAACGCACTCGTGGACGCCTGTGTGCACGCCTAGCCTCGTCGTTGCCTTGCTGTGCACTGGCCTCGTTGCCAGTCTCGCCTCTGCGGCCGTGCTAACGACGCCGTTTCTCGGTAGGCTATCCCACTGCCGCAACCGCGTCCATCTCCTCGCCGTGCCCGCCAAGACGAGTACCATCAATACGCATGGCCTTTGTTGCATTGTGGCTGGTGATCGTGGCGTGTTCCTCGCCTTTTGATCCATCTACCCCATCATGCATCCGTGCCGCTTAGCAGTCGTGGCGTAGTGGCCGTCGATTCCGGCTCCTGGGACGACGAAACACCTCACTGCCGTCCTGACCGCTTGACGATGGTGGTGCGTCCTCGCGCGGAATGAATCACCTGATTTACTCATGTCGCGCCGCGCTGTCGAGCCGATTGCTTGCTCTTTCTTTTTCTCTGCTTGCCTGCCTCTGCTTGTCTTTTCTCTGCTGGGTACTGCTACCGTACTGGATGAGCGCAGTAGGCCATGTGCGCATGTCTCCTCGCGGCTTCGCTCAAAAACGCCCTATAGGAAGACCGCCGAGTTCGCTCATGTGTCCTCACTACCGATGCACCATGCACAGAGCCACCCTTCTTCCCCTCCCTGCTCTCTGGCTCCTCCGCGTGCAGCATCGGCGCCCTAGCTCCTGCTCGCCCTCCCCACTCGCTCGCTCTCTCGGTCTCTCTGCTTGCCTCTTGTGCCGGTACGCCCGTCGCTGGTTTTTCTTCCACCCCCCCCCCCGCTTGGGCGCGTAGGATCCACAGCGCCGGTGCTCCATGCTGCCTGCTGCCTCACACGAGCACTTGACTAGACTACGCTGCCGTCGCCTAGCTCCTCACATGCACGTGCGCGTGTCCCCAGCCCCGCGCTGGTCCTGTTGCTCCTCGGCGCGCCCGAACCATAGCGCCCCGCCATCGCCGTGCCTCACGCCCACCGGTGCTGGCCCTCCCCCGCACGAGCGCGAGTGAATCCCCACGGTCCCACAGCACTGCTCCTCCTTCCACCCCGTGGCCCCTCCCGTGCCCATGCGCCAGTGCCCCCGCCGCCGCTAGGGCGCACCGCGAGTGCGCACTACTCATCCGTGCCGGCCCGCCTGCTGCCTGGAGCCGGTGAAGCGCGCCTGTCGTTGAGCCGCTTCACCTCCGCTACCGTTGCCCCGTGGCCACACACGTGCGTGCGTGGCCGTCGTGCCATGGGCCGCATCGGGCCATGTCGTCGACAACCGCGTGCACGGTCGGGTCCGTGGCGCAGCTACCTTGCCTTGGAGCGCCTTCGCTGTGGCTCGCTACCGCCGTTGCTGCCAGCCAGTCGCCCACGTCGTGGGAAGGCGAGCCGATCGTAGCCACGCACCTCCCCTCGCGGGCGCCTGTGCATCTCGCCGGCAGGCTTTCCGCCGTCGCCGTGTCCTTCCCGGCTGGGATTGACCGCCGGTCGGTGCTCCTCTGCTTCACCGTATGAGGGAGAAGGTGAGAACGTGTAATTAGAAGCTTTTCGGGGTTTCTAGGTGCATTAACGTGACTCACATGAACAGTGTATGTTGGACTCCAGATCAGTTTAAGGTAAACGCAGGGTCGTTTTTGCAAAAATCACCAGGCCAGTTTGGGTAGGCCGCGCGTGGGCCGGATGGTTGGGCCGCTCACACCGCGCACTGGGCCGGTCTGTTGCCATCGTGGCTGGGCCGCTCGCGCCGCGCGCTGGGCCGGTCTTGTGCCGCCTCGCCTAGGCCGGACTGGTGCCGCCTGCGATGGGCCACGTGTGCGCGTTGTGCTCCGGGCAGCCGCGCCACTACCGCGGGCCGCTAGCCCCTTTAGTTTCTAAAGCAATTTCTAATTTAGCTTATAAGGTAAATTTGTAAGATCAATATAAATTTGTGCAGTTGTCCAAAAATTATGAAACTAATTTTGATATGTTTCTAAAATCATGATCTATCTAATAGTGTACTTTGTTCGTATTGATTCGGTATGTTTTTAGGATTTCTTTAATTATTTTAATATGCTTAATATTGTTAGAAGGTGAATTTATAGGGATTTCCGTGATAAATCGGTGATAGTGTTGACTCTAAAAATTTTAAAGTAAATTACTAACATTATTAGTTGCTCAATGTAATTTGTGTAGCTCTAGAATAATTAGTTTGCTAGATAGATAGTGATGCCCTATTTCAAATAAAGATTAAATTGATAGAATGGAAGAAAGAAACAACTTGGGTTTGTATAACTAAAATATTTGTTGGAAAATAATGTCTTATTCGATAACATGGATATGTAGCCTAAGTACGATCGTCGTTAGAACTAGCTCGATAACTTGAGAGACGTAAATCGTATTTTACGAGTCACGGTTACAGTTGATTAATTACGTCTTTGCATTGCATCGCATTGCATATCATAATAGGGACGTCGATGGATCGCGGAGTCATCGGGAGTTGCTGGAGAAATAGTACTTTTGGAGATCATGTCGCTATGATGGAAAGCTAACTTCTGATTAAATCTTACCCAGGCAAGCCCCGGTGCATAAACCCCTACTTTTCTGCACTTTAAATTATATTTGTGTATTAAGTTTTAAGGAGTTGGATAAAACCCACTTATATATATATATATATATATATATATCTTTATCCTATGAGTCTTATTAGTATGACTGGATCGTGTAGAATGCTATGCTACAGGACTACGGTAGAAGTCGAGTGATTGCTTGTCACTCGCGAGAGATAGGAAATATATTACTGTATTATTATCACTTGGAAAATATAAATAGTGGAAAGGAAAAATGGTGATCGGGCAAGGATATGGTTTGGGTATTGGTGGGTGTAAGAGGTTGTATCCTGCGGCCAACAGGGCATGACTTGGTTACACTGTTTTCCCTATCTGTGTCGGTTAAGGACCGACCGTTGTATTGGACTCTAGGCAAGTCACAGACTTATTATCCCGAGCACATACTTGGGTATGGGCGTAGGAAAGACTTGTTACTCTCTTGTCATGGGTTTCGGCTCTTTCTAGACCAACTGTCAGGGTGGTTTTTGGGTGGAGGTTCTTGCACCGCACTGGGTCCGGGACTCAGGGGCGGGGGCTTGGAGTCCCAGTTTGGACGGGGACCTGGACCCCGTGATAGGAGGGTAGTAGGTTTGTCCTGCTTGTGCCTGGGGTATAAGTGGGGCATGTGTTTTTGGGGTACCGAGCTATGGGCATTGATTCACGAATCACCGAGCAATCCGGTACGGCTTGTCTACAGTCTAGCACCGTAGTAAGAACTGAAACATGAAAGGTGAAGAAATGGAACTGTTGCTCAACCCTTACTTGAAAGTAGAACATGTGCTTAATTAGAATGGCTAGATAATAAATTAATCATGTCTACTAATAATAACAAAAATAAGGACTTACTATTAGTATTGCTTTCTGCAAAAAGAAAATCAGCAAACCATAAAGCTTATCATATTCTTTAGAGTCGAAAAATTATTCCCACTAGTCGGATAAGTCTTGCTGAGTACAATTGAGTACTCAGGGTTTTATTTCTCCTGTTGTAGGTGACAGGTGGATGCTAGAGCTGACTCTTGTGTGTGGATTCCTCCTGGTGGGCTCAGAGAGAATTTTCCTTACGCAACGATCATAGTCTTTATTTATAACTCTTACTAAATGTTTTTATAAATGAAATTTTTATAATCTGCTATCATAGTTTACATATCAATGCTTCATCATGTCATGAATAGATATTTATTCCACTGTAACTCTGTTCACATGTTTATATTCCGCTGTTAACTTAAATTGTTCATAACTCTGATAACACGTTCATATTCCGCTATTATAAATAATAAATATTATACTCTGATGTTACATGGAAAGTGATGTAAGAAATGGCAATAATGATATAAGCTTTATTCTCTTATTTGTGATCCTGATGGAAAAATGTGGGTTTTCGGGTCCTCCCATGGGGTGTGCCCGACAAAACTGCATAATTTGGTGTCATCCCTTGAGTACTTAGTGTCTAATAGAAGACGAGTACTCTTGGGAGGCATTAGATTAGGCGGTTCTGCCACACTAGCGGCCGCTGGGATGAACAAGGCGTCGTCCAGTGGCACATCCCTCAACACCAAGCGGCTCAACGATGATACTGAGAATCTTACTCGTGAGCAATCATAATCCCAGACCATCTTATGCATTAACAAATTATCGTGATGCTTATTTTTTAATCCGTTCAGGGACTATCACCTTGGATATATGATAAATTAATGAGGATCTAGGTTCAGTAACAATATTTTATCGCGTGAGCATCTTGCATGAGTGATAATCTGCTTACAATAGTAACTCAAAAGGCTTGTCAGGGCATGCGGTACTTTTGTGATATGTAGACATGGGGTTAATGTGTATGAGCTTCAATGCCATAGTATCAATGTATAGTACAATTCTAGTGTAATGGAAATTTACAGAGTGTATCAAAAGCCTTAAAGTATGATTCTAGTCTGAGAGCTACAATGCAAATCTTTAGTCTTTGCTGCTAGGGTGTAATACTTATTTGGCCAAGGGAACATGTGACTTCTTGTGGAGACCTATTTGAAAATTGTGCTGTGAGCTTTTCTTTAGTCCAATGGTTATGGTAATGATGAAATGGGAGCAATGCAATGCACCTTATTTTTTGGGTTTGAGTCATGATTAGTTCCAAGGCTCTAGAATGCTCGCACTTTCATGTAAACTCTGTTAGCTCTGTAACAAGTTGTTTCAGCATTATTTCTTGGACTCTGTATGAGGTTGTCGACCATCGTGCCGTTGGTTTGTTGTAGGTTTTGGTTACCTCACCGTGTAGGGGAGGTGCTGCCGAATTGACACTATTATGTTTATTTGTTGTAGGAGAGGCTATTGCAAGGATTATTTCCCACCGTTCTTGACTCGTCACTTTGTAGGACAGCAAGGTGAGGCATCCTGCACCCCTCTTTCCATACCATGTTCGTATATCACGAAATCTAGCTAGGCGTCTCCCGTTCGAAAGAGATACGGTTGGAAATACACAGATCTTTGCATATCTATAACCGTATCTGTTTCAAATTGTCCATATTTTTTGGATAGCCCGAGGATGTGTAGATGGAGTTAGTTTCCATATTCTACTCGGATCTGAGATAGAGTTTCAGCCAATGTTTTACTAAACGGTAAACGGTTTTTACACGGTCGCCCTTCGTTTAGCGTTTAGGCTGTTTAAATGGTGTTTAAACGAAGTTAAACGATCTAAACAGTTTTGCACTTTTAAAAAAAATACATATAATTATATATGTACATATAAAAATCAAGTATTCTAACATTTATACATATTTATCCAAGTAAAAATCAATTATTTTGGTATGTATATATATTTACGCATGTGAAAAGAACCAAATATAGATATTTATGCATGTAACATATCAAGTGTACACATTTATAAATATAATAAACTTAAGTATATAAATTTATCCATACAAAACTGAACTAAATTTACCTCGTGTTCGCCTAAACAGCCATTTAAACAGCCGTTTAGCCCGTTTAATATTATTTATCTCTATTCCGTTTAGACCGTTTAGACTATTTTTTTCCTTTTTTGACCGTTTAAACGGTCAACCATTTAATTTCCGTCTACCCCCTAAACAAAACAGTTTACCACCGTTTACTGTTTAGTGGCCGATTAGGCCGTTTAGGCGAACACTGGTTTCAGTAGCATCTCCCTGTTGTTCTCCGGATACACAATCTCCCTGTCAGGACGTGTATTTGGAGAACAGCGGGAAGGTGCTGCCAAAATTCTATCTCAGATAGGAGTAGAGCAAGGAAACTAACCCCATCTACACATACTCGGGTGGGATTAGGACCTATCTTCACCTATTAGACAGTATAAGAATCTATAGATGCAATTGATTTTTATATTACTTGCTGATATGTTAGACGATGGATGACCGTGAGTGAATGTACACGGGCTGCTCTAGTCAAGGTTCATTGATCGATGAATGGATTGAGAAGACCGATGCTTTCTTGGAACTAGCATTTGCAAGGGTTAAAGGAGCGCGTGCCACTTGGTGTCCCTGCAGCATTTGTGCAAACACGCGTCGACAAACAAAGGTGGTCATAGGTAAAAATCTTTGCAAGATTAGATTTACGGCGGACTATACCTAGTGGATCTACCATGGTGAATCCGATCGTGTGAGAGACGAGGTCGTGAGACAACGCATCGAGGATTATGGTGCTGATGCCGGGGTAGGAGACATGTTAAATGACTATCATGAAGCACACTTCGATGAATGACGTAGGGAGGAGGAGCCAGAGCCAACCACAAAGGCGTATTACGATATGTTGTCTGTGGCACATCAACCCCTTCATGGGCATGCCAAGGTTTCTCAACTGGATGCCATTGCACGCCTAATGACCGTAAAGTCCCAATTTAGCTTGAGTCGAGAAGCCTTCGATGTTATGCTGACAGTTATTGGTAGCCTGCTCCCGGATGGTCACATCCTGCCAAAGAGCATGTATGAGGCACAGAAACTCCTTCATGCACTTAAGATGCCATATGAGCATATACATGCTTGTCCGAAGGGATGCATCTTATTTAGGAAAGAACATGCTGAAGCAAAGTACTGTGTGAAGTGTAAATCGTCTAGGTTCCTGGAGGTAGACTCTGGTGATGGTCAGAAGAGGCAGCTCACCGTCCCCGTGAAGATCCTACGATACCTTCCATTCATACCGAGGATCCAACGGCTTTATATGACTGAGGAATCCATGAAATAGATGACATGGCACAAATATGGACGTTGATACAATCCTGAGAAGCTGGTGCATCTATCCGATGGTGAAGCATGGACAAGGTTTGATATGATTCATCGTAAGAAAGCTCTAGAGGCTCGTAATGTACGTGTTGCGCTGGCAACAGATGGGTTCAATCCTTATGGAATGGCGGCTGCCTCATACACTTGTTGGCCCATGTTCGTTATCCCTCTCAATCTCCCCCCTGGTGTCCTCTTTCAACGATAGAACATATTCTTGTCGTTGATAACTCCTGAACACCCAGGGAATAATATGAGTGTGTACATGGAGCCTCTGATTGATGATTTGGTCCGTGCTTAGGAGGAAGGGGTATGGACATATGGCCGAGCTACAAAGACAAACTTCAAAATACATGTTTGGTACTTGTACTCCCAGCATAACTTTTCGGCGTATGGGATATTCTACGGCTGGTGTGTTCACGGGAAGTTCTCATGCCCAGTATGCAAGGCGTCTCTGATGTTCATTTGGTTGACGAAGGGTGGTAAGTATTCTTCGTTCGACAAACATCGACAATTCCTCCCTCTTGACCATCCATTCAGATGGGACATCAAGAACTTTACGAAAGATGTAGTAGTTGAAGGCCCTGCACCCCAGATGATGATTGGTGCCGTGGTTCGTGCTCAGTTAGATGCTCTCGAGGTCAATGACCAAGGAGATCGTTTTCTAGGATATGGTGAGGAACATGCATGGACTCACAAGTCGTGCTTGTGGAACCTCCCCTATTTTGATGACCTTCTAATTCCACATAACATTGATGTAATGCACACTGAAAAGAATATCGCCGAGGTAATTTTTGGTACAATCATGAACATTTCTGATAAGACAAAGGATAATGTTAAGGCTAGAGTGGATCAGGTGAGGTTATGTAATAGACCAAAGCTAGACATGGCGCCTCTCAGAGGCGGCAAGTCATGGAGAAAGCCTAAGGCCGATTTCGTTCTGACGAGGGCCCAAAGGAGGGAAGTACTAGAGTGGTTTCAAATGTTAATGTTCCCTGATGGGTATGCAACGAATCGGAAGAGGGGAGTGAACTTAGCTACTTTGCGAATCAACGAGCTCAAGAGTCATGACTACCACATATGGCTTGAGCGGCTACTGCCGGTGATGGTTCAAGGCAATGTCCCTGAGCATGTCTGGATAGTGCTGGTGGAATTAAGCAATTTCTTCCGCCAGCTTTGTGCTAAGGAGTTATCTCGTACCGTGGTTGCAGACATGGAAAGAATGGCGCATGTGTTGCTCTGTAAGTTGGAGAAGATCTTTTCACCTGGCTTCTTCAATCCGATGCAGCATTTGATTTTGCACCTCCCGTATGAGGCACGAATGGGGGGGCCTGTGCAGGGCCGTTGGTGCTATTCAATTGAGAGATTTCAAAAGGTTCTTTGAACTAAATGTAAAAATAAATGCAAAATTGAAACATTCATAGCAGAGGCATACATTCTGGAGGAGGTGTCAAACTTCAAAACAAAATACTATGCTGACAACCTTCCTAGCGTGCATAATCCACCCCCTCATTTCAATGCTGGCGAAGATGAATCGAAAATTAGCATTTTTCGAGGGCAACTAGGAAGTGCAAGTGGTGCGACTAACAAGACCTTGAAACATGAAGAGTGGCGCACTATTATGCTATATGTGTTGACCAACCTATCCGAAGTGGAGCCGTACGTGCTGTAAGTTCTCAATAAACTTTTTCTCAAGTAGTCACAATTCTGTGTCCAACTCCCTTGTTTCTCGTTGGTACAGGGAATTTCATGAACGATTCTGGCGTGAATCAAGGGAACCTACCCCGCAGGAAACTTCGACCCTTCTTAGAGAGGGTGCGGGAAATGGAATGCCCGATTTCATTTCTTGGTTCAAACAGAAGGTACTGTCCAATTTGGCTCGTACTTTGTTTGATATTACAAGTTGCTCGTACGTGCGACTAATATAACGAACTACCCTGCTTGGACTTGTAGGGACAAACCGATACGTCTATGAGTGTCTAGTTGAGACAGGTTGCCGATGGTTGTCAAAGGAAGAATCCATTCTCCATTGTGCTAACAAGTAGTCCATGGAGTAATGAATAATCTTGTTCTTTTGGAGACAAAAAGCTAACTATAGCTAGTAATGTTTTCCATATATGTAATACAATAGCCTGTAGTGTTTGTTGATTCCCCCTGTGCTTTCTGCCTAAGATACCACGATCACCAAGAGACCAAACATATACTACCTGCACTCGATGTCCTACCGGACTCCTCCACGGTCTGGCTTAAAACAAATGAATTAATATACTAACAAGATAGTCTATTCTATACTTTAGGTGCCTGGTTGTTTTCAGCCTGTTCGTTTCGGCTGGATTGGCTTATAAGTCGTGGCTGAAAGTACTGCTGGCAGATTTGGTGTGAGAGCAAAACATTGTTGGCTGGCTGATAAGCCAAATACAGGCTGCCGAACAGGCTGTTTGTTGTTTATAGGCAATATGTCATTTTGTCATAATTTGGCTATAGAAAAAATGGTGAATTATCGCTTATTAGCTACCTTTTTAATTGTACTTTAGTTGGTCGTGTATAAATGTTGTATGAAAATTAAGACGCCTAAAATATAACAACTCAGATATACTCCCTTAGTTCCAAAACAGTGGGCACTTTAGTTATGAATCTAAAATAATGTCAGTCTAATAGGTTCATAGTTTTTTTTTTGAGTAATAGTCTAATAGATTCATAGTTGTTAAAGCGTGAATTATTTGGGGACCAAGGGAGTATACATGTACAATATGGGATCAGCGAACAAGGAGAGGGTCGTATATCATCGATGTCTGGCTGGTGGCTGCTTTAGCCACTTGGAGAACAAGGCGGAGATGGAAACATGCATGTGGTTTAAATGGAAGAACGATCGATATTGGTAGCGGCGGTACCAGTCCACAGCGTGCGTGACACGCGCATGCATGCATACACATGCTGACAACTGGCATGCACACCGGCAACACCGCTCCGCTGTCTCTTGCAGTCTTACTATGCTAGGTAAGGTACCTGCAGTAACATAGCCGAACGCACAGGAGTATGCATGGGGGCTTGCACAATCGCCAATCCGTTCACCTGTTCCTTCTCTCGTGCTTCAGTGCTGCCTCACAACGCTTGATAGCATCGCTGTGTGAACATTTTTTTTTGTCTGCTCTAGAGCTTTGTTAATCTATCGAGGTGGCAAGCAAAGCAAGCGGCCATGGAACCCGGGCGTGAAGCCAGCCAGCAGCCCAGCATTACGGATAATTTCAGCGGTAAAAAAAAAAACCTGCACCGTACACCAGATGCACAGTCGTCGATGCACGCAGAGCTAGCTAGCCAATGGGAGGAGCCAGCGCAGGACAAGTGCACATGTGTCGGCGCCCTGTGTGGTCCACGTGGACCCCGTTCTAGCCACGCGCTAGCTCTCCTCGTCTCTTTTTGTTTGTAGCCTGTTTAGTTTCCAAAATTTTTTAAGATTTTCTGTCACATCAAATCTTTAGACGCATGCATGAAGTATTAAATATAAATAAAAAATAAAACTAATTACACAGTTTAGACGAAATTCACGAGACGAATCTTTTAAGCCTAATTAGACTATGATTAGACACTAATTACCAAATAACAACGAAAGTGCTACGGTATCATTTCCTAAAAATTTTCGCTAACTAACCAAGACCTTGGCCGCGGTTTCTACAGCTTGTTGTTGGGACCTGGGAGGGATGCCGCCTCTGCCTGCTATGGCTACTGAATTTCCGCGTCTGCCTCCTTCCCATTAAAAATACTGTTTTTTATTTTTAATATTTTTTTATCGTTCATCTTATTGAAATTTTTTATATAAATATTATTTATTTTATTATGAATTATTTTATTATTAAAGATATTTTAATAGTAATTTATTTATTTTATTATTTACGTAAAAATTTTAAATAAGACAAACGTCCGAAATGTAAAAGTCAACAACAATACTTGAGTACAGAAGAACATGTCCGTGAATCGTGATGCATGCACGAGCCTTTTCCAGTCTTGGCAGTGTGTGTGCGCTCAGCTTTTGTGATGTCGTTTCATTGGTGGGTGCTGCCTTTTGCTGTGGTAGACCATAGGAATGGCAACAAGTGGCAAGAGTGACAAGAGAGAGCCAAAGGGATCGGAAGAAGGGGAAAGAGACCTAGCTAGCTAGTACCGAGTAGGCTACAACTGGTGGAGGCCTCAGAGATCTCTGGGTTTTAGCCAAAGGTGCTTCAAGCAGATTCCCTATGGACATTGGTTACCCTGCTTTATTTCGTAAAGATTAGCAATGGTTTTGACTGTACATATATGGATTATGGTTGAAAGAAAAAAAACATGTTTGTTGAGAGGAAGCATAGAGTGGGAAGTTGCCTGGGCTTCCAGTCTGAAATAGTATAAGTCTATCTAGAATTGTCCTAAATCAAAATTTTAATTTTATGTATAAACATATAAAATTTTATACATATTGACATAATAAATTTGGTATTATTAGAGTCGGTGGGTTAGCGTCGGCAGACTAGCTTAGTCTGGAGTGTAGTGTTCGGCCGGAGGATTCGAAGAGGGGGCTCAAAAAGCATATCTAAGCATACAAGAGATTTTTACTAGGTCTAGGCTAGATTTTTGCTGGAGTTTAGTGTACATGGCTAAGGTTGAAATGCCTACAACCTAAGTGAGTTGGAACTTTGTGTACGTGTGTTCTTGGTTGCAAGAGTGTTGGAACCTAGAGGTCGACCGGATCGGGCATTTGATCCTACCTACAAGGCGTCGGGGCTAACCTTTTATACTCCAAGGCCGGCACCGCACTCAGGTGTGCATGACATGGTATTACAATGATATCATTACAAAGCTATCAAAGAAGTCATATATATGCTCATGTATGCTACACTGCAACGCCAAGTCCCTGACACAGACTGCAAGGACTATCATTGTATGGCTCGAGCCGATGGATCATAGGCAGGTGACGATAACGCACTTGCCCTTCGCATTGAGTGTTGCTGATTATGCGCCTTTGCTAGGGGAGGATAAATACGTAGTGGTGGGGCCTGCCACTAGGGCGTGCGGCTAGTAGGGTTGCTTGACACATCGACACGAGTATCCCCTTGTGCACCTAGCAATCCAGTGTGGTTGGCACCCTCTGCAGGGTCCACACCATGGCCAATAGCCACTCAAGTTGGAGTGGCCATCGGGGCGCCTACAGAGTGTCTACACTCGGCGCCTCAGGCTTCCTTGTCGACACACCTAGTTGGGAGACCTGGAAAACACTCCTAGATGCCTGGTCAGGGAGAGGGGTGCTCAGCCCCATTAACCGAATCTAGCTTGGTCGATGGTTTTCGTCGGTCCTTGTGAAAGTGTTATATTAAAGGTAGTGTGAATGCCCTAATAATAATGATGGTGAAATTGTTTGTAATCGAAGGAAGTACAAAATAATGCAAGAAGAAAAATGAGATCCAATCCATGCGGAGATCCCTAAGACATGTAATTTGGTCAAAACTTAATGCTCCGTCCAAGGGATCAAAAACGTAAACATATGAGACAATAACTTGGAAGCATATGACTTCATGAATTAACAATACCTACATTTTTTCACATGCTCGCTCCTCTTTCAGTTCATTGGTGTGAAATTTTCAACAAGAAGAGGGACCATCATTCATGAGTTGTTTGCGTTGTCTTGTTCAACGACTCTCCTGATTCCAGTAACGAATACATATATAACAAAAACTTGAACTGCTACTATATATCCAACCCCTAGGAACACATTTATATTAGTTAAAGTGAGACATGACAATGGACTTTAGCTAGATCCCTTTTTAATTTATATATACATGGAGAGATACGGTCTAGTTAGCGTGTGTGTGCTCGAGTCTTAATCGCGCTTGTGTACAAGAATAGTGATACTTAAGTAACCCAGCATGATGCTGGCCGGCACGCCTAACTAGAACAAATTAACCTATAATACGGTACTTGCTTTGCATTAGATGCAAATGCCATTGCACATGCATGCATGCTTTGCTAGGGTCACGCACTACTATTGCAAGTCTAACGATCTAAAGAAAACAAAGCTGAATAAACATATATATACACTGCTGCTCCCAACAGCAGTAGCAACAAGAGAACAAATCATCAGCTTATATATTGCTAGCGCATATATGCAGGCTGATGAGTGTTTATTATATATTCTGATGAACTGGACAAAAATGATGGAGGCTTAAAGAAATTAATGGGAGACGCGTGCCATGCATTAGGAAAGATTCCAGCATCAGGCAGTGTTAGTAAGAATATAAGATCCCTGCAAGTAGTTGTATGCCCATGCAAATGCAGGACCACAGCCACAGCAAAGATTAGAAGAAGAGGAGAGGAGGGAAACAAGGAAGAAAGAAGGCAAGGACTAGCAGGACTGCAGGAGCAAATACAATGCACGCGAGCGAAAAGAGACAGAGTTTGTTGGTGTCAGGTGTGTGTGTGTGTGTGTGGTCTGTGTGCATCCGTGCTGCTGATCAACCATAGACAATTTGGTTGGTAACAATCCGTCTGTCAAGAAGCAACAAGAGATGATGATGAGAGACCTGCTGCTCGATCTTCAATTTGACCGGACCACTTACTATATATACTTCCAAAAAATGCATGAGATGAAGAGCTGGAATCATCAACTACTGGTTAATCTTTCGTGGAAGTACGTACTACTGTCATCTAATAATGGTGTACTATATATCTCCGGATGCAAGTGTTGCAACGTTTCTGTTTCTAGCTAGCTTGTTTCTGACAGATTGCCAATTAACAACAGATGCATATATGCCTGATCGTGGTTCATACTGTAAGCATGTGATTTGCTCCGGCATCATTTCTAACTGCTACTGCTATGTAGTACGTACTTTTTTAGTATTATATATTGATAAGGAGTTGAGGACGACTTGAGGGTGTAAGTTGGATGGTTTGGTAGCAGTAGTAGTTTAAATTTAAGTTCCAATGTACACGCGACTAGCTAATAATTATTTATATATATACTTTCTCTCCTTTCCAAGTTACATGTAGTAGGTCATTTGGGCTTCATCAAATTGGTATAAAATCTGGCCTTCTTTTCAGTGCTGCAGCAACCATAGGTCACTGTTGCTACAATGTTTCATCTCTCACGGTGATGGAAGCTGCAACGGATGCAACAATTCAGTGCAACCGAACGAACGGGCCTGTTAGCACATGCATTATTTGTCTTTAAACTTAGTCAAAGTTAGAGAAAATCTGGCTTAAAATATGTGTGTTCCTACTACCTTGTGTATGGAGTAAGTAACAATAATCAAACAACCGTGAAAAAAGAGGTTAATTTCGTTGCAACAGTAGCTTAATTAATGTACCTCGAAACTGTGACCAAGGAAGAAAGAAGAGACTTTCCAGAGTTGGCAAGAGAGAGAAAAAATAGAAAGATGTCTGGTCAGGTAGTGGCATACACACGACACGATCACACGAGCGAGGTGAACTGCAGCTGCAGTGTCAGGTGGTAGTGGTACGTACTATGTAATAGGCCGGGTTATTAGTACACACACGAGTCGACACGAGCCAGCAATGTCCAAACTGTTGATTGATTGATCGATCGATCGCTGCATGCTGCAAAGCTCTTTCAGCCTTCTTGGGGCCACGGAAATGGCCAATGGCATGCTCATCTCGGCGGCGTCGCTGTTCCTCCTGTTCCTGCACAGTGGCTGTGGGTGTGGCCAGTCTGTAGCTGCATTGCTTGCAGCCGGGCCGCCGCGCGCGGGGGAAGAGATGAGAGATCAGATCAGATCGAGACGAGCCAGGTCAGGTCTAGCTCGGTCCGGTCCGGTGTTGCAAATTACTCCTACCAGCTACTCACCTCGTCACAAATTATAAGTCGTTCTAAAAATCTTAAAGAGTCAAAGCATCTCAAGTTTCACTAAATTTATATAATAACATAATAACATTTATGATATTAACTAAGTATCATTAGGTTCTTCATTAATTCTATTTTTATAGTGCTTTGTAAATTTTTATATAATTTTGGTCAAACATAAGATAGTTTGATTTTCTAAGATTCTTAAAAATATTTATAATTTGGAACGAAGAGAGTAACTTCTAGCTGGGGCCCCGGCCCGCTGGGGCCCGGCCCGCCCAGGAGTAGTTAGTGGTGGAACGTCCCTGATCTGTACGTCTACGTTGGGTCAGGGATCTTAAAATGCCTGACACCAAACTGTCCTCGCTGGCTGGGCTTCTATCTGCGTTGGATAATAGATTATTTACGGCGTATCAATGCGCTCATCGTCATAATATTTGCTAGGTAGGAGGAGTAATTACGTATGAATACAGAATACTCAGGGTGCCCACACCAGATTAGTACTGTAATGTTTTTGTAATAATGATGCAAGTTGTTCCGGATTCAAACTCATCGCAGACAACACATCAGTGCAAAACTATTAGTACAACAAAGAGAGAGCCGCTGCTACGAAACTCGCTCATAATAATTAGGTTGTTTTGGTGTCGTGCTCAAAGGATAAGGTTTGGTGGGTCCCACTTGTCGGTCTAATTAAGGGCAGCAAGATCATTTCAAGTAGTTCCAATGCTCGTTCAGTGCCTCTATCCGTCAAGAGATTAATGAAACAGATGAAATTAGTATACAGGGGTTTTTTTTTTTTGCAATGGCGACAAGGAAATTCAGCATTTTCAATGGCACTGAGGGAATTGGCTCCAAAATAATCTACTGATCTATATCTTGTTCTCTACCAATTAGTTTTATAAATGTGTTTTTCATCTATGTTAGTATTTCTCCTCCTTTATATCACTAACATTCAGGTGTCCTCCAGTTTCCTCGATCCTGACACATGCATGATCCGTGATTACCCACCTAATAGGTCAGCAAGGAATGTAGAGATCGAGCTCTGTATGTACTCCAATCCCATCGTCCCGAAAAAACGTAATTATAAAAAATATTAAGTTAAACGAATTGAAGTTTGACCAAATCTATATAAAAAATACTAATACTATTTATTATATTAAATAAATATCATCAGATTAACATACATGAATGTTTATATAGTATATATTTCTGAAGTCATATATACTCGGTAATAATGTTGTTTTAATAAATTTAGTTAAATTTATTTGCGATGATTTAACTTTGAATATAATCAGACTATAATTGCATCCATCTAGGACGTACGGGCCGTGACAGTGTGTGTGTGAGTCCGACATGTGCAAGCGATGAAGGATCAGAATTGTAAAGGCCTGAGGCCTCTAGGGAGTAGAGATCGAGCATGAATTCGTTCGTGGTCACGAGAACGACAAACATGCTATTGCGTTGCGTGGTCACTCCACTCGGAAATGGCGTTTCTGCCGGCCGGCCGGGGCGCGGTCCCGTCCGCCGGCCGGCTAGCTGCGACGACCTGCGAGCCGTCGTCAGCTGCCGCATGCTGCATGCTGCATGGCGATGGCTACTACTCGTACAAAAATTCAATTAACCTCGGTGGAAGTAAATGCACTTCGGAACATCGGCACATGCTCATCTGATTCATCTCTGACCCTGCGCGGTCCACGACGGATTTGACGACGATTCAGAGCTGCTGCTGCTCTGCCGCCCCTCCTGCTGCTCGCAGCATTATCAGTTTATCACCTCGCCTTGTTTAGATGACATCAAAGTTTCAAGTTTTTTCACTCTTTTTATAATATTAATATTTGAACATATGTATGGAATATTAAATGTAGATAAAAAAAGTAACTAATTACACAGTTTGGTTGTAAATCACGAGACTAATCTTTTGAGCCTAGTTAGTCTATGATCGGATAAAGTTTGTCAAATACAAACGAAACATGCTATAGTGTCCAGATTGCAAAAATTTACAATCTAAACATGGCGCTGCTGCTCCTCTCTCGTCCAAAAGGAATATCATCCTCGGTATTATTCTCATTTTTCAAAGAGTAAATAAATAGTATCAATAATTTCGATTAAATATACAGAAGAAGTTACTAATATTTATAATGCGTAATAATTGGTTATAATAATTATAAAATATATCTTATAATAATATTTAGAGATATAAACATTGAAATATCATTAGAAGAACCATTACAAAAGTTACTATATGAGTTTAAATCAGTTTAAACGTGATTTTTTTTCTAGGACAGAGATAGTAGGCTCAAACCCTATATAGGATGCAGCCAGCCTGTTCGCTTGTTGGTTTCAGTTAGCCTAAACCAGCCAGCCAACAGTGTTTTTCTCTCACAAAAAACCAGCACCAGCCAACCTAAACCAGCACCAGCACCAACCAGCGAACAGGCCCAGCAGCAAGAGTGCAAGACCGAAGAGCGGGAGTTGGCCGACAAAGGCGTGAATCCATACGGCCCGCTAGGTTGGCAGCTACAGGACCGACACCTATGTGTCCCATTGTCCCGGTCAATCCATCCATTATTCAGCAACCTTGTTTAGATTACCTCCAAATTCCAAGTTTTTTCACTCTCTCTCCATCACATCAATTTTTAGCCGTTTGCATAGAGTATTAAATGTAGGTAAAAAAAATAACTAATTGCACAGTTTAGTTGGAAATCGCGAGATGAATCTTTTGAGCTTAGTTGGTCCACGATTTGACAATATTTACCAAATAAGACGAAAGTGCTACTATTCATCGAGTTGAAATTTTTTACAATAGCCCTATTTATAGCACTGTACTACTTCCCGTTTAGACTGTGGCGCGTATATCAAAGCTAGAGGTAAAGGACTAAAATGCCCCTGAGTAATCTGGGCCAGTTGCTCGGAGAGAACACAACTCCGTTAAGATCTGCTAGACGACGACTCCTCTCCACCTCCGCACGTGGCCTGGTCCGCCTCTGCCTCCACGCCGGCGGCCCTCTCTACGTCGAGATGTGGGCGGAGGGGATAAGGCAGAGGAGGCGATGAAGAGTGGCGCTGGTGGCCCTCTCCGTCTCGGCACTGGCCGCTCTGGCTCTGCGTCGGCGCCAATCGGGTCCGCTTCGACGCCGACATGCCTTGGCAGAGGATGTGAGGGAGGGTGGGGCGGAGGATGTGGCCAGGGCCGGGGAGGATGGGCGGTCGTCGCGGCTGCCTCGCCTAGCTAGGGCCTGCGCCCGACCTCGTCCACGGGGCGCCTCTGCCTCGGATCTATGGGATGCCGGTCGCTGGATCCGTGGAGGGCCAGAGGGAGCAAGTGGATGAGAAGGCTGCAAAGGTACGGTAGGTGGACCCATTCTCTACAACGACACTTTTTTTTTTACAAGCACCAGACATTATCATTGGTTGCGAAGAACGAAAAAGCATGGAGGAGTCTTTTCAGCGAGATGTTAATGTCTCCTTTCCATCAACCATGTGCCTAAAAGTTTAGGCCCCGGTTAGAGGTCTCCAAAACCCCAAAAATTTTGTACAGTATCCGTCACATCGAATCTTGCGGCACATGCATAGAGTACTAAATGTAGACGAAAAAAAAAACTAATTACACAGTTGACCGAGAAATCGTGAGACGAATCTTTTAAGCCTAAATAGTCCATAATTAGACAATTTTTGCCAAATACAAACGAAAGTGCTACAGTAGCCAAAAGCCAAAAATTTTCGGAACTAAACACGCCCTTATAAAGATAAACTTCGTTAGGACCTACTATCTCTACTATACAAATTATTTTTACAATCGCCTCATTTTTTTTAGAGTAGTCATCAACTAAATATTATAGCGTATACAAACTGTTTCCCGAAATTGATTTTCAGGGGAGGTTGGCTTAATTTATGTTTTTCCATGCATGTTTATACTTTTTGCTCTTTTGCATGGCACGTCCATGTGAGGCATCAATACGTGTTTAATTGAATCTTAGCTTAAGTTTTGTTAGTTGTTGTAGTCTATGTATTTCATTGGAAGAATAGCGCCATTAAATTTTCGAATGAAGTTTAGTTCCAGGAATTTTGATTTTGGGGCTACTGTAGCACGTTCGTTTTTATTTGGCAAATAGTATTCAATCATTGACTAATTAGGCTCAAAACGTTCGTCTCGCAATTTTCCACCAAACTGTGCAATTAGTTTTTTTTTCATCTACATTTAATGCTCTATGCATAGACCGCAAACATTCGATGTGATAGGTACTGTAGCACTTTTTGGGAATTTAGGGTTGAACTGAACACGCGCAGAGTTTTTACTGAGAGTGGCCATAAACGTGTGAGAGTCTGTGAGAGAGAGGGTGTCATCGAGCGTGGACGAGCGGACGGAGCCCTGAATGCTCGACAGCTGGGGACGCCTGGCGCCGGCTGGCACCAGCAAGGGCCAAGGCCGTAGGCAGAGCTGGTGGTTTACGCAACTGAATCACAGGAATTTGCAGTTTTGCACCGTCCGGACCGGATGCTTGCTTGCTGCCTGCCTGGCCTCTGCAGTATATATGCCGAGTGTCTGGTGGTTCGCCGAGTGTATTTCTTCGAGCACTCGGCAAATAGTATCTCTATCGAGTGCCTACAGGTAAAAACTCGGCAAAATAAATACACTCGGTAAAAAACTTATTTGCCGAGTGTAGGAATTAAAACACTCGGCAAACAACAACAAGACAGTCGGCAAAGAATAGACAATCGGCAAAAGACCACCACGTGTGACGGCCGTCAACCAGGGTGCTGGCCGTTAGAACTTTGTCGAGTGTCGGTTAGTGGCACTCGGCAAACATTGTCGAATGTTTTTATCTGGCACTCGGTAAATAGGTTCGTTTGCCGAGTGTTTTATTTTGACACTCGGAAAATTAAAAAGTTTTTTCCTTCCCTGACCTTGAAACTTTTTCTACGCTCCACATACAATATGTGGTACTCCATGTTAAGATTTGGTATATTTCTGGATACGTTTGCTATATTTAATAAATTTTTGCCGGTCTTTAAACGAATTTTTGGTATAAGTCAAATTTGAACTGCAAGTGATTCAAATAATATAATAAAATAAGTAGAAAAATGATATTCATATTATTGAGTCCCGTGTGAAGCCTTATTCGGGAAATGAAAGGAAATTTTGAACATCTTGTTCACGAAACCCAACCACGAACGTGTGGCTAAATGGTTTTTAAATTCTTAAAAAAACAAACAAAGTCTGAAAATCATGAGATTTGTCAAGATCTCCTGAAATCATACGTGGAGGTCTTGGTAAAAATTAAGAAGGTTTCACACAATCTGTCGCGTACGATGTTTACAAACCAAAGTATCTCACAAGAAAAATCGTAGCGTTGAGAATGATTCGGTAAGATTTGGAGTCAAAGTGACGATCGAATTGGGGTTTGACTTCAGAACTTTTTATATAGGCAATAGAGAACATAGATTGATTCATGTATAATTTTGGTACATTTATGTATACGTTCGATAATTTTAATTTGTTAAGTGCAATTATAGAATTTTAATTGATATACATTGAATTTGAGCTACAACTGCATGAAATAATAAGTTTTTTTATCTTCTGACTTTGAAACTTTTTCTACTCTCCACATACAACATATGAGTCTCGTTTGGCAGGCAGAATTTTGGTGGAAACTGGCTGAAAAACACTGTTCTTGCTGAATTATTGTGATAGAAAAATACTATTCGACTGAAAAAAGAAGTCGAACAAACCGAATATATGGTAAGCCGAACGGGGCCATGGTACTCAATGTTAAGGTTTGGTATATTTCTGGATCCGTTTCCTATATTTAATTAATTTATTGCCATTAAAGGATGTTTTGGTATAAGTCAAATTTGAACTGCAAGTGATTCAAATAATAGAATAAAATGAGTAGAAAAATAATATTCATGTTATTGAGTCCCGTGTGAGGCCTTATCCGGGAAATAAAAGGAAATTTTGAACATCTTATTCACGAAACCCAACTAAGAACGTTTGGTCGAATGGTTTTTAAATTCTTAAAAAACAAACGAAGTCTAAAAATCATGAGATTTGTCGAGATCTCATGATATCATACGTGCAGACCATGGTAAAAAATTGAGAAGGTTTCACACAATCTGTCACGTACGATGTTTACAAACCGAAGTATCTCAGAAGAAAAATCATAGCGTTGAGAAGGATTCGGTAAGATTTGGAGTCAAAGTGACGGATGAATTGGGGTTTGACTTCAGAACTTTTTGTATAGGCAATAGAGAACATAGATTGATTCATGTGTAATTTTGGTAAATTTATAGATCCGTTCAATAATTTTAATTTGTTAAGTGCAATTATAGAATTTTAATTGATATACATTGAATTTGAGCTACAACTGCATGAAATAATAATTTTTTTTCACTTCTGGCTTTGAAACTTATTTTACTCTCCACATATAATATGTGGTACTCCATGTTAAGATTTGGTATATTTCTGGATCCGTTTGATATATTTAATTAATTTATTGCCTTTAAAGGAATTTTTGGTATAAGTTAAATTCGAACCGCAAGTGATTCAAATAATAGAATAAAATGAGTAGAAAAATGATATTCATGCTATTGAGTCCGGTGTGAGGCCTTACCCAGGACATGAAAAGAAATTTCGAATATCTTGTTCAGGAAACACGACCACGAACCTGTGGTCGAATGGTTTTTAAATTCTTAAAAAATAAACGAAGTCTAAAAATCATGAGATTTGTCGAGATCTCATGATATCATACGTGCAGACCATGGTAAAAAATTGAGAAGGTTTCGCACAATCTGTCATGTACGATGTTTACAAACCGAAGTATTTCAGAAGAAGAATCGTAGCGTTGAGAAGGATTCGGTAAGATTTAGAGTCAAAGTGACGGTCGAATTGGGGTTTGACTTCAAAATTTTTGTATAGGCAATAGAGAACATAGATTGATTCATGTGTAATTTTGGTAAATTTTTGGATCCATTTGGTAATTTTAATTTATTAAGTGCAATTATAGAATTTTAATTGATATACATTGAATTTGAGCGACAAACTGCATGTAATAATAACTTTTTTTACTTCTGGCCTTGAAACTTTTTCTACTCTCCACATACAACATGTGGTACTCTATGTTAAGATTTGGTATATTATAATGGAATAATATTGGTAGAAAAATCAAATGAAAAAAGAAGGAAACGAAGGAAAATGAAAAAAGTGGGTTTGCCGAGTGCACCTGGTTTGGCACTCGACAAAGATGTGGTTTGTCGAGTGTCATATCTGGGACACTCGTCAAACTCCCCACACCCGGCCCTAAGCACAGTATTTTAGGGTTTAGGAAAAGGAGGATACAAAGGGAAATGAAGAAAAAAACTTGGTTTGCCGAGTGCCCCTAATCTGGCACTCGGCAAAGATGGGTTTGTCGAGTGTCAAATCTGGGACACTCGGCAAACATCTTTAAGGGCCCCACACACATGCAGTTTAGGTAATGAAAATGAAAAAAAAACAAAACGTGGGGTTTATCGAGTGCTAGATCGCGGGCACTCGGCAAACCTCCCTCGTAACCAACCTAATCCCGCACCCAGCTGCACACACACGCACACAATCAAACTTAACACACAGTCGTGTACCCGCACCCGCCCACACCGCCGGTCGGCCCCGCCGCCCGCCAACACCCGCCGACGCCGCTGGTCTCGCACGCCGCCGCCTGCCCACACCCACCGACGCTGCTGGTCCCGCGGCCGCCCACACCGCCGGCCGGCCCCACCGCCCGCCCACACCAGCCCACGGTGCCACCGGCCCACACCGCGCCGGTGGCCCCGCCGCCGGTTCACGCGTGGACACCGGGGGTGGCCGCGCCGGACTCGCGCCGTCCTGCGACCCACCGATGCTGCTTGTCTGGTGCGCCGTCGTGGGCCTTGCCCGTGGCTGCCGGACTCCATGGCCATGATATTGCCGGCCACCCACATGACATTGACCGACGCCACGCGCCACTTGCTGCCGTCCCCTCTGCCTCTGGCGCGGGTGCTCTCTCCGCGGCCCAAGCACCCTTCGCCCCTCGCGACGCCCCCTCCCATCCCCTGGCGCCGCCCTCCTGCCTCCAAGCTCGGTGCCCCTGCCCTCCAGCTGTAACACCTCTAGTCTTACATGAGCTCTTTTAGCACTAAACATATAATTATTAACTTGTAACTTGTTAATAATAAATTAGAGCAAGATTGGAGTAGAAGAGGACTCAAAAATATAATGAAATAAAATAAATTATTAAATAGAACGTTATATATATGTATAGCTTTTGAATCTAAATTAAATTCGAGCTTTGTTGAAAATTTTCTTGTGCTTAGATGTTGTTAATTGCTAAATTAGTAAACCGATAGAGATATATATTTGGGTATATATATACACTCACGTATTTCGTTTTGATAAGCATGTTGCTATATTAATTAAAGTAGTGTACAAACTTATTTCTTTCCGAGTGTATCTCTATAGATAAGTATACGTTTAAACATACAATAAATGTATGCATGTGTGTATGGATATTAGTGATAAAGAAATAATGACATATTTGTAATTACATAATAATTTATATATTTTGGTAAAATAACGCACGTACACAACGCACTCGTGGACGCCTGTGTGCACGCCTAACCTCGTCGCTGCCTTGTTGTGCGCTGGCCTCGTTGCCAGTCTCGCCTCTGCGGCCGCGCAACCGACACCGTTTCTCAGTAGGCTGTCCCACTGCCGCAACCACGTCCATCTCCTCGCCGTGCCTGCCAAGACGAGTACCATCAATACGCATGGCCGTTGTTGCATTGTCGTTGGTGATCGTGGCGTGTTCCTCGCCTTTTGATCCATCTACCCCATCATGCGTCCGTGCCGCTTAGCAGTCGTGGCGTAGTGGCCGTCGGTTCTGGCTCCAGGGACGATGAGACACCTCACTGCCGTCCTGACCGCTTGACGACGTTGGTGCATCCCCGCGCGGAATCAATCACCCGATTTACTCACGTCGCGCCGCGCTGTAGAGCCGATTGCTTGCTCTTTCTTTTTCTCTGCTTGCCTGCCTCTGCTTGTCTTTTCTCTGTTGGGTACTGCTGTCGTACTGGATGAGCGCAGTAGGCCATGTGCGCATGTCTCCTCACGGCTTCGCTCAGAAACGACCTATAGGAAGACCGCCGAGTTCGCTCGTGTGTCCTCACCACCGATGCACCGTGCGCAGAGCCACCCTTCTTCCCCTCCCTGCTCTCTGGCTCCTCCACGTGCAGCATCGGCGCCCTAGCTCCTGCTCACCCTTCCCACTCACTCGCTCTCTCGGTCTCTCTGCTTGCCTCCTGTGCCGGTACGCTCGTCGCCGGTTTTTCTTCCCCCTCCCCCCCCCCCGCCGCTTGCGCGCGTAGGATCCACAGCGCCGGTGCTCCATGCTGCCTGCTGCCTCGCACGAGCACTCGACTACACTACGCTGCCGTCGCCTAGCTCCTCACATGCACGCGCACATGTCCCCAGCCCCGCGCTGGTCCTGTTGCTCCTCGGCGCGCTCGAACCATAGCGCCCCGCCATCGCCGTGCCTCACGCCCACCGGTGCTGGCCCTCCCCCGCACGAGCGCACGCGAATCCCCACGGTCCCACAGCGCTGCTCCTCCTTCCACCCCGTGGCCCCTCCCGTGCCCATGCGCCAGCGCCCCCGCCGCGCTAGGGCGCACTACTCATCCGTGCCGGCCCGCCTGCTGCCTGGAGCCGGTGAAGCGCCCCTGTCGCTGAGCCACTTCACCTCCACTACCGTTGCCCCGTGGCCGCACACGTGCGTGCGTGGCCGTCGTGCCGTGGGCTGCCTTGGGCCATGTCGTCGACGACCGCGTGCATGGTCGGGTTCGTGGCGCAGCTACCTTGCCCTAGAGCGCCTTCGCTGTGGCTCGCTGCCGCCGTTGCGGCCAGCTGGTCGCCCACGTCGTGGGAAGGTGAGCCGATCGTAGCCACACACCTCCCCGCGCGGGCGCCCGTGCATCTCGCCGGCAGGCTTTCCACCATCGCCATGTCCTTCCCGGCTGGGATTGACTGCCGATCGGTGCTCCTCTGCCTCACCGTAGGAGGGAGAAGGTGAGAACGTGTAATTAGAAGCTTTTCGGGGTTTCTAGGTGCATTAACGTGACTCACATGAACAGTGTATTTTGAACTGCAGATCAGTTTAAGGTAAACGCAGGGTCGTTTTTGCAAAAATCACCAGGCCGGTTTGGGTAGGCCGCGCGTAGGCTGGCTGGTTGGGCCGCTCGCGCCTCGCGCTGGGCCGGTTTGTTGCCGTCGTGGCTGGGCCGGTCTTGTGCCGCCCCGCCTAGGCCAGACTGGTGCCGCTTGCGATGGGCCACGTGTGCGCGTTGTGCTCCAGGCTGCCGCGCGGCTACCGTGGGCCGCTGGGCCGTTTTGGCGGCCGCTGTCCCCTTTAGTTTCTAAAGCAATTTCTAATTTAGCTTATATGGTAAATTTGTAAGATCAATATAAATTTGTGCAGTTGTGCAAAAATTATGAAACTAATTTTGATAAGTTTCTAAAATCATGATCTATCTAATAGTGTACTTTGTTCGTATTGATTCGGTATATTTTTAGGATTTCTTTAATTATTTTAACATCCTTAATATTGTTAGAAGGTGAACTTATAGGGATTTCCGTGATAAATCGGTAATAGTGTTGACTCTAAAAATTTTACAGTAAATTACTAACATTATTAGCTGCTCAATGTAATTTGTGTAGCACTAGAATAATTAGTTTGCTAGATATATAATGATGCCCTATTTCAAATAAAGATTAAATTGATAGAATGGAAGAAAGAAACAACTTGGGTTTGTATAACTAAAACATTTGTTGGGAAATAATGTCTTATTCGATAACATGGATATGTAGCCTAAGTACGATCGTCGTTAGAACTAGCTCGACAACTTGAGAGACGTAAATCGTATTTTACGAGTCACGGTTATAGTTGATTAATTAAATCTTTGCATTGCATCGCATTGCATATCATAATAGGGACATCGATGGATCGCGGAGTCATCAGGAGTTGCTGGAGAAATGGTACTTTTGAAGATCATGTCGGTATGATGGAAAGGTAACTTTTGATTAAATCTTACCCAGGCAAGCCCCGGTGCATAAACCCCTACTTTTCTGCACTTTAAATTATATTTGTGCATTAAGTTTTAAGGAGTTGAATAAAACCCACTTGCATATATATATATATATATCCTATGAGTCTTACTAGTATGACTGGATCGTGTAGAATGCTATGCTACAGGACTACGGTAGAAGTCGAGTGATTGCTTGTCACTCGCGGGAGATAGGAAATATATTACTGTATTATTATCACTTGGAAAATATAAATGATGGAAAGGAAAAATGGTGATCGGACAGGGATATGGTTTGGGTATTGGTGGGTGTAAGAGGTTGTATCCTGCGGCCGACAGGGCATGACTTGGTTACACTGTTTTCCCTATCTGTGTCGGTTAAGGACCGACCGTTGCATTGGACTCTAGGCAAGTCACAGGCTTATTATCCCGAGCACATACTTGGGTATGGGCGTAGGAAAGATTTGTTACTCTCTTGTCATGGGTTTCGGCTCTTTCTAGAGCAACTGTCAGGGTGGTTTTTGGGTGGAGGTCCTTGCACCGCACTGGGTCCGGGACTCAGGGGCGGGGGCTTGGAGTCCTAGTTTGGACGGGGACCTGGACCCCATGATAGGAGGGTAGTAGGTTTGTCCTGCTTGTGCCTGGGGTACAAGTGGGGCATGTGTTTTTGGGGTACCGAGCTATGGGCATTGATTCACGAATCACCGAGCAATCCGGTACGACTTGTCTACGGTCTAGCACCGTAGTAAGAACTGAAATATGAAAGGTGAAGAAATGGAACTGTTGTTCAACCCTTGCTTGAAAGTAGTACAGGTGCTTAATTATAATGGCTAGATAATAAATTAATCATGTCTGCTAATAATAACATAAATAAGGACTTAATATTAGTATTGCTTTCTGCAAAAAGGAAACCAGCAAACCATAAAGCTTATCATATTCTTTGGAGTCGAAAAATTAATCCCACTAGTCGGATAAGTCTTGCTGAGTACAATTAAGTACTTAGGATTTTATTTCTCCTGTTGTAGGTGACAGGTGGATGCTAGAGCTGACTCTTGTGTGTGGATTCCTCCTGGTGGGCTCAGAGAGAATTTCCTTTACGCAGGGATCATAGTCTTTATTTATAACTCTTACTAAATGTTTTTATAAATGAAAGTTTTATAATCTGCTATCATAGTTTACATATCAATGCTTCATCATGTCATGAATAGATATTTATTCCACTGTAACTCTGTTCACATGTTTATCTTCCGCTATTAACTTAAATTGTTCATAATTCTGATAACACGTTCATATTCCGCTATTATAAATAATAAATATTATACTCTGATATTACATGAAAAGTGATGTAAGAAATGGCAATAATGATGTAAGCTTTATTCTCTCATTTATGATCCTGATGGAAAAATGTGGGTTTTTGGGTTCTCCCATGGGGTGTGCCCGACAGAACTGCGTAATTTGGTGTCCTCCCTTGAGTACTTAGTATCTAATAGAAGACGAGTACTCCTGGGAGGCATTAGATTAGGTGGTTCTGCCACACTAGCGGCCGCTGGGACGAACAAGGCGTCGTCCAGTGGCACATCCCTCAACACCAAGCGGCTCAACGACGATACTGAGAATCTTACTCGTGAGCAATCATAATCCCGAACCATCTTATGCATTAACAAATTATCGTGATGCTTATTTTCTAATCCGTTCAGGGACTATCACCTTGGATATATGATAAATTAATGAGGATCTAGGTTCAGGGACAATATTTTATCGCGTGAGCATCTTGCATGAGTAATAATCTGCTTACAATAGTAACTCAAAAGGCTTGTCAGGGCATGCGGTACTTTTGTGATATGTAGACATGGGGTTAATGTGTATGAGCTTCAATGCCATAGTATCAATGTATAGTACAATTCTAGTGTAATGGAAATTTACAGAGTGTATCAAAAGCCTTAAAGTACGATTCTAGTCTGAGAGCTACAATGCAAATCTTTGGTCTTTGCTACTAGGGTGTAATACTTATTTGGCCAAGGGAATATGTGGCTTCTTGTGGAGACCTATTTGAAAATTGTGCTGTGAGCTTTTCTTTAGTCCAATGGCTATGGTAATGATGAAATGGGAGCAATGCAATGCACCTTATTTTTTGGGTTTGAGTCATGATTAGTTCCAAGGCTCTAAAATGCTCGCACTTTCATGTAAACTCTGTTAGCTCTGCAACAAGTTGTTTCAGCATTATTTCTTGGACTCTGTATGAGGTTGTCGACCATCGTGCCATTGGTTTGTTGTAGGTTTTGGTTACCTCACCGTGTAGGGGAGGTGCTGCCGAATTGACACTATTATGTTCATTTGTTGTAGGAGAGGCTATTGCAAGGATTATTCCCCACAGTACTTGACTCGTCACTTTGTAGGACAGCAAGGTGAGGCATCCTGCACCGCTCTTTCCATACCATGTTCGTATATCACGTATATCACGTAACTCCATCTATAACCGTATCTGTTTCGAATTGTCTATGTTTTTTGACAGCCCGAGGATGTGTAGATGGAGTTAGTTTCCATGCTCTACTCGGATCTGAGATAGAGTTTCAGCCAATGTTTTACTAAACGGTAAACGGTTTTTACACGGTCGCCCTTCGTTTAGCGTTTAGGGTGTTTAAATGGTGTTTAAACAAATTTAAACGGTCTAAACAGTTTTGTACTTTAAAAAAAATACATATAATTATATATGTACATATAAAAATCAAGTATTCTAGAATTTATACATATTTATCCAAGTAAAAATCAATTATTTAGGTATGTATATATATTTACGCATGTGAAAAGAACCAAATATAGATATTTATGCATGTAACATATCAAGTGTACACATTTATAAATATAATAAACTTAAGTATACAAATTTATACATACAAAATTGAACTAGATTTACCTCGTGTTCGCCTAAACAGCCATTTAAACGGTCGTTTAGCCCGTTTAATATTATTTATCTCCGTTCCGTTTAGACCGTTTATACCGTTTTTCCCTTTTTTTGACCGTTTAAACGGTCAACCATTTAATTTCCGTTTACCCTCTAAACAAAACAGTTTACCACCGTTTACTATTTAGTGGCCGTTTAGGCCGTTTAGGCGAACACTGGTTTCAGCAGCATCTCCCTGTTGTTCTCCGGATACACAATCTCCCTGTCAGGACGTGTATTTGGAGAACAGCGGGGATGTGCTGCCGAAATTCTGTCTCAGATAGGAGTAGAGCATGGAAACTAACCCCATCTACACATCCTCGGGTGGGATTAGGACCTATCTTCACCTATTAGACAGTATAAGAACCTGTAGATGCAATTGGTTTTTATATTACTTGCTGATATATTAGACAATGAATGACCGTGAGTGGATGTACACGGGCTGCTCTAGTCAAGGTTCATTGACCGATGAATGGATTGAGAAGACCGATGCTTTCTTGGAACTAGCATTTGCAAGGGTTAAAGGAGCGTGTGCCACTTGGTGTCCCTACAACATTTGTGCAAACACGCGTCGACAAACAAAGGTGGTCATGGGTAAACATCTTTGCAAGATTAGATTTACGGCGGACTATACCTAGTGGATCTACCATGGTGAATCCGATCGTGTGAGAGACGACATCGTGAGACAACGCATCGAGGATTATGGTGCTGATGCCGGGGTAGGAGACATGTTAAATGACTATCATGAAGCACACTTCGATGAAGGACGTAGGGAGGAGGAGCCAGAGCCAACCACAAAGGCATATTACGATATGTTGTCTGTGGCACAGCAACCCCTTCATGGGCATGCCAAGGTTTCTCAACAGGATGCCATTGCACGCCTAATGACCGTAAAGTCCCAATTTAGTTTGAGTCGAGAAGCCTTCGATGTTATGCTGACAGTTATTGGTAGCCTGCTCCCGGATGGCCACATCCTGCCAAAGAGCATGTATGAGGCACAGAAACTCCTTCGTGCACTTAAGATGCCATATGAGCATATACATGCTTGTCCGAAGGGATGCATCTTATTTAGGAAAGAACATGCTGAAGCAAAGTACTGTGTGAAGTGTAAATCGTCTAGGTTCCTGGAGGTAGACTCTGGTGATGGTCAGAAGAGGCAGCTCGTCGTCCCCATGAAGATCCTACGATACCTTCCATTCATACCGAGGATCCAACGACTTTATATGACTGAGGAATCCATGAAATAGATGGCATGTCACAAATATGGACGTTGATACAATCCTGAGAAGCTGGTGCATCTATCCGATGGTGAAGCATGGACAAGGTTTGATATGATTCATCGTAAGAAAGCTCTAGAGGCTCGTAATGTACGTGTTGCGCTGGCAACAGATGGGTTCAATCCTTATGGAATGGCGGCTGCCTCATACACTTGTTGGCCCATGTTCGTTATCCCTCTCAATCTCCCCCCTGGTGTCCTCTTTCAACGATAGAACATATTCTTGTCGTTGATAATTCCTGAACACCTAGGGAATAATATGAGTGTATACATGGAGCCTCTGATGATTTGGTCCGTGCTTAGGAGGAAGGGGTATGGACATATGGCCGAGCTACAAAGACAAACCTCAAAATGCATGTTTGGTACTAGTACTCCCTGCATGACTTTCCGGCGTATGGGATATTCTACGGCTGGTGTGTTCGTGGGAAGTTCTCATGCCCAGTATGCAAGGTGTCTCTGATGTTCATTTGGTTGACGAAGGGTCGTAAGTATTCTTCATTCGACAAACATCGACAATTCCTCCCTCTTGACCATCCATTCAGATGGGACATCAAGAACTTTACGAAAGATATAGTAGTTGAAGGCCCTGCACCCCAGATGATGATTGGTGCCGTGGTTTGTGCTCAGTTAGATGCTCTCGAGGTCAATGACCAAGGAGATCGTTTTCTAGGATATGGTGAGGAACATGCATGGACTCACAAGTCGTGCTTGTGGAACCTCCCCTATTTTGATGATCTTCTAATTCCACATAGCATTGATGTAATGCACACTGAAAAGAATATCGCCGAGGCAATTTTTGGTACAATCATGAACATTTCTGATAAGACAAAGGATAATGTTAAGGCTAGAGTGGATCAGGTGAGGTTATGTAATAGACCAAAGCTAGACATGGCGCCTCCCGGAGGCGGCAAGTCATGGAGAAAGCCTAAGGCCGATTTTGTTCTGATGAGGGCCCAAAGGAGGGAAGTACTAGAGTGGTTTCAAATGTTAATGTTCCCTGATGGGTATGCAGCGAATCGGAAGAGTGGAGTGAACTTAGCTACTTTGCGAATCAACGGGCTCAAGAGTCATGACTACCACATATGGCTTGAGTGGCTACTACCGGTGATGGTTCGAGGCTATGTCCCTGAGCATGTCTGGATAGTGCTGGCGGAGTTAAGTAATTTCTTCCGCCAGCTTTGTGCTGAGGAGTTATCTCGTACCGTGGTTGCAGACATGGAAAGAATGGCGCATGTGTTGCTCTGTAAGTTGGAGAAGATCTTTTCACCTGGCTTCTTCAATCCGATGCAACATTTGATTTTGCACCTCCCGTATTAGGCACGAATGGGGGGGCCTGTGCAAGGCCGTTGGTGCTATTCAATTGAGAGATTTTAAAAGGTTCTTTGAACTAAATGTAAAAATAAATGCAAAATTGAAACATTCATAGCAGAGGCATACATTCTGGAGGAGGTGTCAAACTTCACAACAAAATACTATGCTGACAACCTTCCTAGCGTGCATAATCCACCCCCTCGTTTCAATGCTGACGATGATGAATCGAAAATTAGCATTTTCCGAGGGCAACTAGGAAGTGCAAGTGGTGCGACTAACAAGGCCTTGAAACATGAAGAGTGGCGCACTATTATGCTATATGTGTTGACCAACCTATCCAAAGTGGAGCCGTACATGTTGTAAGTTCTCAATAACTTTTTCTCAAGTAGTCACAATTCTGTGTCCAACTCCCTTGTTTCTCGTTGGTACAGGGAATTTCATGAACGATTCTGGCGTGAATCAAGGGAACCTACCCCACAGGAAACTTCGACCCTTCTTAGAGAGGGTGCGGGAAATGGAATGCCCGATTTCATTTCTTGGTTCAAACAGAAGATATTGTCCAATTTGGCTCGTACTTTGTTTGATATTACAAGTTGCTCGTACGTGCGACTAATATAACGAACTACCCTGCTTGAACTTGTAGGGACAAACCGATACGTCTATGAGTGTCTAGTTGAGACAGGTTGCCGATGGTTGTCAAAGGAAGAATCCATTTTCCATTGTGCTAACAAGTAGTCCATGGCGTAATGAATAATCTTGTTCTTTTGGAGACAAAAAGCTAGCTATAGCTAGTAATGTTTTCCATATATGTAATACAATAGCCTGTAGTGTTTGTTGATTCCCCCTGTGCTTTCTGCCTAAGATACCACGATCACCAAGAGACCAAACATATACTACCTGCACTCGATGTCCTACCGGACTCCTCCACGGTCTGGCTTAAAACAAATGAATTAATATACTAACAAGATAGTCTATTCTATACTTTAGGTGCCCCGTGCCCGGTTGTTTTCAGCCTGTTCGATTCGGCTGGATTGGCTTATAAGTAATGGCTGAAAGTACTGCTGGCTGGTTTGGTGTGAGAGAAAAACACTGTTGACTGGCTGATAAGGTACATACAGTAACATAGCCGAACGCACAGGAGTATGCATGGGGGCTTGCACAATCGCCAATCCGTTCACCTGTTCCTTCTCTCGTGCTTCAGTGCTGCCTCACAACGCTTGATAGCATCGCTGTGTGAACATTTTTTTTTGTCTGCTCTAGAGCTTTGTTAATCTATCGAGGTGGCAAGCAAAGCAAGCGGCCATGGAACCCGGGCGTGAAGCCAGCCAGCAGCCCAGCATTACGGATAATTTCAGCGGTAAAAAAAAAACCTGCACCGTACACCAGATGCACAGTCGTCGATGCACGCAGAGCTAGCTAGCCAATGGGAGGAGCCAGCGCAGGACAAGTGCACATGTGTCGGCGCCCTGTGTGGTCCACGTGGACCCCGTTCTAGCCACGCGCTAGCTCTCCTCGTCTCTTTTTGTTTGTAGCCTGTTTAGTTTCCAAAATTTTTTAAGATTTTCCGTCACATCAAATCTTTAGACACATATATGAAGTATTAAATATAAATAAAAAATAAAACTAATTACACAGTTTAGACGAAATTCACGAGACGAATCTTTTAAGCCTAATTAGACTATGATTAGACACTAATTACCAAATAACAACAAAAGTGCTACGATATCATTTCTCAAAAAATTTCGCTAACTAACCAAGGCCTTGGCCGCGGTTTCTACAGCTTGTTGTTGGGACCTGGGAGGGATGCCGCCTCTACCTGCTATGGCTACTGAATTTCCGCGTACTGCCTCCTTCCCATTAAAAATACTGTTTTTTATTTTTAATATTTTTTTATCGTTCATCTTATTGAAATTTTTTATATAAATATTATTTATTTTATTATGAATTATTTTATTATTAAAGATATTTTAATAGTAATTTATTTATTTTATTATTTACGTAAAATTTTTGAATAAGACAAACGTCCGAAATGTAAAAGTCAACAACAATACTTGAGTACAGAAGAACATGTCCGTGAAAGTCTTGGCAGTGTGTGTGCGCTCAGCTTTTGTGATGTCGTTTCATTGGTGGGTGCTGCCTTTTGCTGTGGTAGACCATAGGAATGGCAACAAGTGGCAAGAGTGACAAGAGAGAGCCAAAGGGATCGGAAGAAGGGGAAAGAGACCTAGCTAGCTAGTACCGAGTAGGCTACAACTGGTGGAGGCCTCAGAGATCTCTGGGTTTTAGCCAAAGGTGCTTCAAGCAGATTCCCTATGGACATTGGTTACCCTGCTTTATTTCGTAAAGATTAGCAATGGTTTTGACTGTACATATATGGATTATGGTTGAAAGAAAAAAAACATGTTTGTTGAGAGGAAGCATAGAGTGGGAAGTTGCCTGGGCTTCCAGTCTGAAATAGTATAAGTCTATCTAGAATTGTCCTAAATCAAAATTTTTAATTTTATGTATAAACATATAAAATTTTATACATATTGACATAATAAATTTGGCATTATTATAGTCGGTGGGTTAGCGTCGGCAGACTAGCTTAGTCTGGAGTGTAGTGTTCGGCCGGAGGATTCGAAGAGGGGGCTCAAAAAATCATATCTAAGCATACAAGAGATTTTTACTAGGTCTAGGCTAGATTTTTGCTGGAGTTTAGTGTACATGGCTAAGGTTGAAATGCCTACAACCTAAGTGAGTTGGAACTTTGTGTACGTGTGTTCTTGGTTGCAAGAGTGTTGGAACCTAGAGGTCGACCGGATCGGGCATTTGATTCTACCTACAAGGCGTCGGGGCTAACCTTTTATACTCCAAGGCCGCCACCGCACTCAGGTGTGCATGACATGGTTTTACAATGATATCATTACAAAGCTATCAAAGAAGTCATATATATGCTCATGTATGCTAGACTGCAACGCCAAGTCCCTGACACAGACTGCAAGGACTATCATTGTATGGCTCGAGCCGATGGATCATAGGCAGCTGACGATAACGCACTTGCCCTTCGCATTGAGTGTTGCTGATTGTGCGCCTTTGCTAGGGGAGGATAAATACGTAGTGGTGGGGCCTGCCACTAGGGCGTGCGGCTAGTAGGGTTGCTTGACACATCGACACGAGTATCCCCATGTGCACCTAGGATTCTAGTGTGGCTGGCACCCTCTACAGGGTCCACACCATGGCCAATCGCCACTCAAGTTGGAGTGGCCATCGGGGCGCCTACAGAGTGTATACACTCGACGCCTCAGGCTTCCTTGTCGACACACCTAGTTGGGAGACCTGGAAAACACTCCTAGATGCCTGGTCAGGGAGAGGGGTGCTCAGCCCCATTAACCGAATCTAGCTTGGTCGATGGTTTTCGTCGGTCCTTGTGAAAGTGTTATATTAAAGGTAGTGTGAATGCCCTAATAATAATGATGGTGAAATTGTTTGTAATCGAAGGAAGTACAAAATAATGCAAGAGAAGAAAAATGAGATCCAATCCATGTGGAGATCCCTAAGACATGTAATTTGGTCAAAACTTAATGCTCCGTCCAAGGGATCAAAAACGTAAACATATGAGACAATAACTTGGAAGCATATGACTTCATGAATTAACAATACCTACATTTTTTTCCCCATGCTCGCTCCTATTTCAGTTCATTGGTCTGAAAATTTTCAACAAGAAGAGGGACCATCATTCATGTGTTGTTTGCGTTGTCTTGTTCAACGACTCTCCTGATTCCAGTAACGAATACATATATAACAAAAACTTGAACTGCTACTATATATGAAAGGTATCTCCAACCCCTAGGAATACATTTAAAACTAGCCGGGACTAAAGGTTTTAGTCCCGGTTTGGGTGATACCTCGGGAATAAATATTAATCTTTAGTCTCGGTTTGGCCACCTAACCGGGACTAATTATGCGGGCCTATACAATGGCTCATTTCTTCCTCCCTGAGCCCGAGCCATTCCATTTAAACTCACTGCCTCTGTTCTTCAGCTTGCTGTTGTTCTTGCTCTCTCCCCCTCCATTGGTGTTGCTCTTCGATTTTGGAGGTAACAAACTTAATCCTCTTATGTTTTATCAGTAGCTTATCTCATTTTGCGATGTAGATGCATGTGTAACTTTATATGTTGGACTTTATTATGATTTTATATGTCATTTTTAGCTCAAAATCACATGATGATTTGCATATATGTTTGGATAAACAAAAGTTAATTAGTTCATCAAAATCACGCCTCGCTCATCCTCAGGAGCGACAGCGCCATCCTCGATCCCCCCGGCTTACGTGATCTTAGAATTAATTTTTCCATGAAATGAAAAACTTAGAAAATAGTTAGAAAATTGTAGAAAATCCGTACTAGTTGAACTTGCGGACCGTGATCATCTCGACGAGCATTTTCTCGCCGCTTGGCGGTAACGGACGTCAAGGAGGAGCTTTGATTCTACGAGGGAGAGCGGCAGCGGTCGTGGAAGACCGTGTTCCTTCCTCGTAGAATCGGAGCTCTTCCTTGGAAAGCACGATGTCGCCGTCCGGTGGATAAATAAATGTCACGAGATGATTACGTAAGCAAGGTCAACTAGTACGGATGGTTATTTATTGAAACATGTTTTTGAGCTATGTGATTTCTATGTCATTTTTAGCTCAAAATCACATGATGATTTGCATATATGTTTGGATAAACAAAAGTTAAATTAGTTCATCAAAATCACGCCTCGCTCGTCCTCGCTGGAGCACGCGCCATCCTCGTCCCTGGCGGCTTACGTGATCTTAGAATTAATTTTTCCATGAAATGAAAAACTTAGAAAATAGTTAGAAAATTGTAGAAAATCCGTACTAGTTGAACTTGCGGACCGTGATCATCTCGGCGAGCATTTTCTCTGCCGAGCGGTAACGGACGTCAAGGAGGAGCTTTGATTCTACGAGGGAGAGCGACAACGGTCGTGGAAGACCGTGTTCCCTTTCTCGTAGAATCGGAGCTCTTCCTTAGCCAAGTACGGTGCCGTCCGGTGGAGAAATGCTCGCCGAGATGATCACATAAGCAATGTCAACTAGTACGGATGGTTATTTATTGAAACATGTTTTTGAGCTATGTGATTTCTATGTCATTTGTAGCTCAAAATCACATGATGATTTACAATAGTAAAATCACTTGATAGTTTGGTATTTTACTATTATACATAGTACATATTTTATGGTTTAGTTAGATAAATAAATAATTTTAGTTTTGTTTAAATATATTATTTTAGAAAATGTGAAATTTACAGTAGTTTACAAAAATAAGTATAGAAAGTAGATGACAACTGGTACCGAATCCTCGGCCTCTCGTTCGGTTGCGAAACGACTGAGGCCTGAACTCCCTCTCATTATCTGCGGCAAGTGTAAGCAGAAGATTGTGATGGAGTACCGAGTCAAGAGACAGGGACCCAACAAGGGTCGTGTTTTCTACAAGTGCCCAGATCACGATGTGAGTTTCTTACGTATTTGATTATTATGGCTAATTGACCTGCTTTTCTTCAATATTTTTGACTAAATATTTTTTGGCTTTAATTTCAGTGGGAGGGCAATGGATGCGATGGTTGGTACTGGGAGGAAGATTATGCTAGATACGATGCAGAATTAATTTGCTTGCTGCGATGAGGCGATGAGAGCAGTGAGGAGAAGCTTATTGATATTCAATGTAAGAATGATTTGTCTCATTTTTTAGTTGCGCACGATCACGAAATAATTATATGTTATTGAAGTGCATTGTAGTTTTAGTTTGTTTAGTGATAGTTGTGATTGCTTACGTTGTAGCGCGAGCTTAGTTAATTAATCAACCGTGTGTGTGTCATCTATGTTGTGTAATAAAATACTTAATTATGTTCAAGGTTTTCAAAATTTGTCGTGTAATACAGATTATGTCACGCCATTTGATGTACAATGCCGATCGCCGCTCCCAAGACTTTATTGAGGGCTTACACTATTTCTTAGGTGTGGCCGAGGCAAATAAGCAGGATGGTTTCATGTGCTGTCCATGTGCCCTATGTAAGAATTTAAAGGAATATTCAAGCTCAATGAGTCTTCATTCACATTTGCTTAAGTCAGGTTTCATGTCAAACTATATATGTTGGACTAAGCATGGAGAAAGCGGGGTCATGATGGTAGAAGGTGAAAGAGAAGATTTAGACATTGATGATATTATTGCTCAGTATGGTGCCTTTGATGATACTATAATGGGGGGAGATGAAGAAGAGGTAGCGGTAGAAGATGATCTCGGTGATGCTCTTGGCGATGCCATTCGTGATGCACAACAAGAATGGAAAAGTGAAAAAGAGAAAGTTAAGTTCGAGCGCATGCTTGAGGATCATAGGAAGTTGCTATACCCGACGTCCGAAGAGGGGCAAAAAAAGCTGGGTACAACACTGTAATTGCTACAGTGGAAGGCAAAGAATGGTGTATCCGACAAGGCATTTGGGAATTTATTGAACCTCATAAAGAAGATGCTTCCGAAGCCAAATGAATTGCCCACCACTACGTACGAAGCAAAAAAGGTTGTCTGCCCTTTGGGATTAAAAATCTAGAAGATACATGCATGTCCTAATGACTGCATCCTCTACCATGGCAATGAATATGAGAATTTGGATGAATGCCCGGTATGTAAAACATCGAGGTATAAGATCAGGCGCGATGATCCTGGTGACGTCGAGGGTGAACAACGTCCTAGAAAGAAAATCCCTGCCAAGGTTATGTGGTATGCTCCTATAATACCACGCTTAAAACGTTTGTTCAGAAATAAAGACCATGCAAAGTTGTTGCGGTGGTATAAAGAAGACCGTAAGGTAGACAATATGCTCGAGACACCAAAGTGATGGGTCCCAGTGGAGAGCGATAGACAGGGAATTTCCAGAGTTTGCAAATGAGGCTAGAAACTTAAGGTTCGCCTTAAGTACAGATGGTATGAATCCGTTTGGAGAGCAGAGCACTAGTCATAGCACTTGGCCAGTTACTCTATGTATCTATAACCTTCCTCCATGGTTATGCATGAAGCGGAAGTTCATTATGATGCCGATCCTCATCCAAGTTCCGAGGCAACCTGGCAACGATATTGATGTCTATCTGAAGCCATTAGTTGAAGAACTTCTAGTTTTATGGAACATACCGTGTATGCGGTTGCAGGATGAGTACAAACAAGAACACTTTGACCTACGAGCAATGTTGTTCGTAACAATCAATGATTGGCCTGCTTTAAGTAATCTTTCAGGTCAGACAAACAAAGGATATAATGCATGCACACTTTGTTTTGATGACCTTGACAATATATATTTGAAAAGATGTCGAAAGGTCGTGTACTTTGGCCATCGTCGATTCCTTTCTTTGAATCACCAAGTAAGAAAGAAAGGAAAGCATTTTAAAGGTAAGCCAGACCACCGGAAGAAGCCTCATAACCGAACCGGAGAAGATGTACTCGCAATGGTCAAGGATGTGAAAGTAGTATTTGGAAAGGGACAAGACAGTGAATTTGTTCCCAAAGATGCTAAGGGACACGCACCCATGTGGAAGAAGAAGTCCATCTTTTGAGAGCTACCCTATTGGCAAGTCCTAGAGGTCCGCAACGCAATCGACGTGATGCACCTGACAAAGAATCTTTGTGTGAACCTGTTATGATTCATGGGTGTGTTTCAGCACATGGAAAGTTTTAGTGGTTGGTTGCGAAAAGAATGTCAAGGCGATGACAATATTGATGAGCAACTGTATTTGTTGGCTAGGCAGCCATCGTGGCATATCCTCACGTACCAAGGGTACGAGATAAATGGGAATACATTTTACACAATTGCCCAAGATAAAAGGAGCACCAATCAAAATAGCGGTGTTCGCATAGACGGCACAGATCCAAATGGGAATATACAAACATATTATGTAGTTGAAATACAAGTAAGTTGTACTATATACACTTCCCCACATGTTTAATTACTATATCGTACTTCAATTTACGTGTGAGATGATGAGAATAATCTTCTTCTCGTACAGTGGTATTTGCGGCAGCAACCAGGTAATAACTTGTGTGGATACTACGTTTGTGAATTTATCACTGCGCACATAAGAAGAACTCCTAAAGATGTCCTCATACTACGTATATATCAATTTTTATTTATTTTTAAATGAATATATATATATGTATTAATACTTTTCCTTTTATTTCAAATGCAAGACTGAATGGTTGAAACGAAGGGTCATGCAAAAAGACCATCTGAAAGCAGTTCAAGAGTCAATAGCAGGATTTCTTCTAGAAAAAGTGCTAAATCCCAACGGTAAGTTCTACTTTGATCCTAAGGAATAAATGGTGTAAATTAAATGTTTATTGATATCGTTATTTTCGAGAACAAGATTATGAAAGTGTTGTATATATATATATATATATATATATATATAATATATAGGTTCATACTTTATTCGAATATAATAATGCTCGAGATGAGAATTAGATGTAATTATATGCGTGCGTGTATTTATATTAGCAGCGTAGAATACGTACATAAAAACATATTATATATTAAACAAATACGTATAACTGAACTGAAAACAAATTAAACAAAAAAAAAGAAAAAGAAAAGGACCTTTAGTCCCGGTTGGGGTTACCAACCGGGACTAAAGGGTGTGGCCACGTTTGCTCGGCTGAAGGGCCTTTAGTCCCGGTTGGTAACACCAACCGGGACTAAAGGTCCATCTTTAGTTCCAGCTCGATGACCCGGGACTAAAGGTGGTACCTTTAGTCCGGGATCGTTGTCCTGGCGCGATAACCGGGACTAAAGGCCGTTATCGCCCGGGACAACAAGTCCATTCTGTAGTAGTGACTGCTGCTCCCAACAACAGTAGCAACAAGAGAACAAATCATCAGCTTATATATTGCTATCGCATATATGCAGGCTGATGAGTGTTTATTATATATTCTGATGAACTGGACAAAAATGATGGAGGCTTAAAGAAATTAATCGGAGACGCGTGCCATGCATTAGGAAAGATTCCAGCTTCAGGCAGTGTTAATAAGAATATAAGATCCCTGCAAGTAGTTGTATGCCCATGCAAATGCAGGACCACAGCCACAGCAAAGAAGAGGAGAGGAGGGAAACAAGGAAGAAAGAAGGCAAGGACTAGCAGGACTGCAGGAGCAAATACAATGCACGCGAGCGAAAAGAGACAGTTTGTTGGTGTCAGGTGTGTGTGTGTGTGGTCTGTGTGCATCCGTGATGCTGATCAACCATAGACAATTTGGTTGGTAACAATCCGTCTGTCAAGAAGCAACAAGAGATGATGATGAGAGATCCAAAAAATGCATGAGATGAAGAGCTGGAATCATCAACTACTGGTTAATCTTTCGTGGAAGTACGTACTACTGTCATCTAATAATGGTGTACTATATATCTCCGGATGCAAGTGTTGCAACGTTTCTGTTTCTAGCTAGCTTGTTTCTGACAGATTGCCAATTAACAACAGATGCATATATGCCTGATCGTGGTTCATACTGTAAGCATGTGATTTGCTCCGGCATCATTTCTAACTGCTACTGCTATGTTGGATGGTTTGGTAGCACACTACGGGAAATAGGGTCTTTGCCGAGTGCTACTTTCTTTGCAGAGGGCTAAAAGTCAGGCACTCGGCAAAGAGCTATTTTGCCGAGTGCCGTACTCGGCAACGATACACACTCGGTAAAGAAGGCTTTGCCGAGTGCCTGACACTTGGCAAAGGCCCTTTTTGCCGAGTGTTAGGCACTCGGCAAACCCTGACGCTTGGCAAAAAGAGGCGTCAGGTAACGGCCGCCGCATGCCATCCAGGTTTGCTGAGTGCCAGACCCAGACACTCGGCAAAGAATAACGGCAAACTATTTTTCCCACTTTTGAACTCCAAAATTTTTCTCGAGTCCTCCTACAGTACATGAGACTCCATGTTAAAATTTGGTGCATTTTTATGGCTTTTTACTATATTTAGTTAATTTATTTCATTTAATTGAATTTTTTTGGAAAATGCAAATTTGAACTGCACGTGCATCGACTAATGAAATTTAATGATTCAAAAAATGATACTCATGGTATTGAGTGTAGTGTGGCGGCGGCGGCGGCGGCGACGGTGGTGGTGGATGAATGTGACTTGGCAATGATATGTTGAATTGAATGCATATGTATATGTGGTTGTCGGCCATCAGGCCGTATATTTTTTTGCAGGTTTTGGAGACCTCACCGTGCAGGGGAGGTTCTGCCAAAATTTTGAACTGAGATAGTATTTTGTTCTTTTTTTGCAGAGAAGAGCCGTCGTAGCCGAGCCAAAGTATCTCGGCGACCCCAATCGTCTTCCTCGCCGCTGCGGGTCCGCCTACACCGCGTCACCTCGCCACTGCACCGACCCGCCATGGCCCCGCTAGCCTGACTCCACCGTCACCCTAGGTAGAACCCCTCTTTCCGTATCATGGCCGTAGATCGCGTAACCTAGTTAGGCGTCTCCCGTTCGAAAGATATACGGTTGGAGGTATGCAGATCTTTGCATATCTACGACCGTATCTCTCCCAGATCCGAGCACGGAGCACGAGCGCAAGCCCGACCATACAGCCACGGCCAAGCGCTTCACAGCAACGGGTCGACGCACTCGAGGTTATTCCTGTTTTACTCGTCGTACATTGCTTTTTACACACCTTAATTAGCTTTGCATTACTGAAACATTGGAGTGAAATATTGCAGGCCTGGTTGGAAGAAGAAGCAAGGCAACGTCAGGACCTGGCGGCCCAGCTGCAGTCCGAGCGGGCCGCGCGAGAGGCCCAGGCGTAGAGGATGGTAGAAATGATGCAGTTCATGCAGACTCTTGGGCAACATACGGGTCTAGCTGTGCCACCTGGGCTGTTCGCTCCACCTGCGACTCCTGCAATGCAGTTACTCCTGTGAGTTTTCGCTTGTGCTTTGCTTGTATGACCTAGATTAGCTATCCAAGTAATCTTGTCTAACGCATGCAATCTCTTCTCCTTTGTGCAGCTTCAGTCGGAGGGTTCAAATAATCCAGCTCATGCGCCTCCGACTGATCTAGCTTTTCCTTCACCAGGCACTCAGTTTCCACCTTGGTGATGAGTAGTATTAGTTGTATTTGCATTTGTTGTTCACTTGGTGATGGATTTCTGATATACTTGTCATGCACTAGTGGTATATTTGGATAACTATGATATATGTGATAGATGTTTGGATTGATGTATGTGATATACGTGATATATTGTGATGAATGTGATATATGCGATGGATGTGATAAATATGTGATGTATGTTTGGATGGATGTGAGATATATGTGATAATTTGTGTTTGTCGTGATGGAATGTAAAAAATGAATAAAAAAAGGTTTTGGTCAGTTTGCCGAGTGCAATGGTCACTACACTCGGCAAAGCTGGAAAAAGGGGCGCCAACCCGTTTCCCAGCTTTGCCGAGTGCCATGACCATGGCACTCGGCAAAGAATTGTTTTAAAAAAATAAAAAACTTTGCCGAGTGCCACCCATTCGGCACTCGGCAAAGAATTTTTTTAAAAAAAATAAAAAACTTTGCCGAGAGCCACCCGTCAGCCACCCATCCGGCGCTCGGCAAAGAAATTTAAAAAAAATTAAAAAACTTTGCCGAGTGCCATCCCGGGCGGCGCTCGGCAAAGAAATTAAAAAAAATAAAAATAAAAAACTTTGCCGAGTGCCAGCCCGGGCGGCGCTCGGCAAAGAATTTAAAAAAATGAAAAACTTTGCCGAGTGCCGTCCAGGTTGGCACTCGGCAAAGCCGCCGCCACCGTTTCCTGCGCCGTGACGGCTCGTTTTCTTTGCCGAGTGTTGTCTCGGCACTCGGCAAAAGCTTTGCCGAGTGCCCGACAAATGGCTCTCGGCAAAAGCTGCTTTGCCGGCCAGTTTTTTCCCGAGTAACCTTTGCCGAGTGTATTTAGCCTGAATCCAGTAGTGGCAGTAGTAGTTTAAATTTAAGTTCCAATGTACATGCGACTAGCTAATAATTATTTATATATATACTTTCTCTCCTTTCCAAGTTACATGTAGTAGGTCATTTGGGCTTTATCAAATTGGTATAAAATCTGTCCTTTTCAGTGCTGCAGCAACCATAGGTCACTGTTGCTACAATGTTTCATCTCGGGATGGCAGCTGCAACGGATGCAACAATTCAGTGTGTGGGGCTATTAACCCCTATACTCTTATGGCTAGGATCGGGCTGGTCCGGACTAGGGGATCTGGCTCACTAGAAGATAACTCGCGGTCTAGCCAATCTATTTGGAGTCCCGCGCAAGGAATCAAGGTAGATTTGGAGATCAAGCAAGATCCTGGTCGGTTAGAATAGGAATCCTTATCCAGCCACCTATGGCAGTTGTAACTAATTAGGATTAGTTTCCAGATCTGTAACGCTGCCTCCCAGACTATATAAGGCGGGCAGGGTCCCCTCTAATAAACACATCTCATTGACATACAGCAATACAATCAGACGCAGGACGTAGGTACTACGCCCTCACGGCGGCTGAACCTGGATAAAACCTCGTGTCTGTCTTGCGTCATCGTCTTGTTCGTAGCTTGCGCACATGTCTGCCGACAATCTACTACCTTGGGCATACCCCTAGGTAGACTGTCGACCATATTTCGTCGACAGTGGCGCGCCAGGTAGGGGGTGTGCGTACTGCTCTCCAAGTGAACAAGATGATCATCATCCTCGTCTCCGTGGCTACGCCGAACGGCCTCACGTTCACCGTCGGCCAGATAACTTGGACCACTGGCTCCGACGACTTCATCGCCATGATCACGGAGGAGGTGCAGACTCAATCCGCGTCGACCACTGCTTCACCTGCATCGGCTACGGCTCCGACCACGGTGGATCTGGCTCCGACCACAGTGGATCTGGCTCTGACCACATCCGCATCGCCTTCAGCCACACCGACAACCCGTCGTCCGCTTCCTTGCTACAAAGGGAAGTAGATCGACGACACCGACCTGCTTGACTCCATCGATCGGGTCGGCACCAAACTTGCCAAAACCCTAGCTCTAGTAAGTTCAATTCAAAGTCAACCTAATGAGCAGGTAACCGCTACCCACAACAGATCTACCCGACCAGCTTGGGCCAGTCGTCCTGCACGACTCGGTACAGATCTCGTGGTCACATCTACTCCTGAAGGGTGCTCCGTTCGTCGCCGGCCAGCCCCCACGACGGGTCTCCGGCTCTCCGAATACGAAACCTCGATGGAGAATTACCAGGCTCAGCCATACGGCCTGCGAAACACTGCTTCCAACTATGTGTACAGTATGCAACGATCTTGGCCAAGACCACGCAACTTCATCAACATGGTCCAGATCGAGGAGTTCCAAGAAGGATCGATCCACACAGTTCGAGAGGGTGGCTCAAGCTCCACGTCTAGCACCGCATCTAATGGCTCCATCCACACCGAGCTCCAGCATCATGACGATGAAGGCGTTGAATACGATCTGGATATCCCAGACTACGCCCCGGGGTTCCCACGATTCCCATCCTTCCCACCAAGGTGAGGAGACTTGATCAATGTTGTCAGTAATGACGAACCACCAGCAGTCGGCGAAATAGAACAAGAAAGGCTAGCACGCGAAGCACGCAATATTGACCGGTTTAATCATCGACAAATCGAAGCCAAGGCTGAAGAGGAGGCACGACGCATAAGGGTCCAGCCGCGCGACCTTAACAATGCCTTTGATAGGGTGGGGGACAAACAGGTCTTCAGGACCCCAAGCGCCAATGTAGCTATTGCTATGGCGATGATGCAACGACTACCCAATACCTCGGAAACCCAGGCAGTTCGTGATGATATACAAGCTTACTTGACGGCTGCTATGGCCCAGACCACAGAGATTGTAAATCAAGCCTGGGCTCCATCCATCTTAGTCGAATCAAGCCACAGCCGCCAGTACTCAAGTCGCTCACAGCCACCCAACCAACGTGGCTCGCGCAACAATGACCCATCAGACAACCATCAAGGCGGGAATGGTGTCCATGATGATGGTCGGGACGACAATCGCCGCGGCTACTGGGACGACAACCGCGATAATCGCCGTGATAACCGTGGTCGCAGGGTTATCCAGGGTGGCAACCGGGATCGCTGTGATGGCAATAACGATCTTCGCCATTACCACGGAGAACGCGATCTGCGCGATCGCATTAATCAAAGAGCCAACGATCGTGCATCCCACGAAAGCTATCGCTGTATGGAATACGATACTACCCACGGCCCTCTGGGTTTGAAGTAGTTTACTCCACACCTTCGCCAAGTCATATGGCCCAAGAACTTCAAGCTCAAAAAACTTCAGAAGTACGACGGTAAGGAGAACCCCGAATTATGGGTCATGCTCTACGAAACCGCGTGCAGATCAGCCATGGCTGACGAGCACGTCATGTCTAACTACTTCCCAGTCGCTGTCGGCCATGCAGGCCACCAATGGCTGGTCAGCCTGCCGGCGAACTACTTTGATTCTTGGCAAGAGCTCAAGCAAGCTTTCATCGACAACTTCATTGCTACTTGCGAGCAACCCGGCAACAAATATGATCTGCAGCGGATTCGAGATCGAAAAGATGAGCCACTACGTGAGTACGTCCGGCGTCTCTCGGAGATGCGCATCAAGGTCCCGTCAATCTCCGACAACAAGGCAATTGAGGCTTTCATCACTGGTCTCCGTTTCCACGATGCCCTACGAGACAAGCTCCTCCGCAAGAGACCTAAATCAGTCACAGCACTCCTGGCCACTGCCAAGAAATATGCGGATGCCGATGATGCTAAAAAGATAATCATCGAAGAAGCAGCAAGGGTTCCACGCTCCGACCACCCTCCACACCGCGACGACTACCGCGGCAACCGTGGTCGGAACGACAATTTTGATCGCCGCAACCAGCGCAATGACCCCCGCGGCCACCGCGACCAACATAATCAGCGGCTTAATCGCCGTGACGATTACAGGGGCAAGCATGCTCGGGAAGACGACGGTGAGGTCAACACCGTTAAGAAAGGTGGCGGACGTCGCAACTACGAAGAAGACTACGCCAAAGCATTGAAAGGACCTTGCCAACTCCACCCCAAGTCTAACCATACCATGGAGAATTGCCGCGTTCTCAAGTCTATCTACACGCGTCAACAGGCTCCGGATACGTCCCACAAGCCAAACGACGCAGGGGAACAGCGCAACGAGGACGACGATGATGAAGACGTGGATCCCCATCACAAGTATGTCAAGCCAACCGATCGCGTCCACACCATCATTGGAGGCAAAGTGTCCATCGAGACCAAATGAGAATGCAAGCTGCTCGCCCACGCTTGCTTGAACGTGGCCAATGCCGACAACCTCATCGCCGATCCGTGGGTCCCTCCTTGGTCTCACCACGAGATCTCTTTCAGTAGAAAGGACCAATGGGCCACAATACCTGAGCCAGGACGTTTTTCATTGGTCCTCGATCCTTGTATCAACAAGGTCCAGTTCGACAGAGTGCTGACTGACGACGGCAGCTCCATTGATATACTGTTCAAGAACAGTCTGCCAGCTCTGAAGATAACCTAGGCTGATCTCAATCCATACGAGGCGCAGTTCTGGGGTGTTCTCCCCGGACAGAGCTCTACTCCTCTCGGGCAGATCATGCTACCTGTGCAATTTGGTACCCCAGACCACTTCCGCACCGACTACGTCAACTTTGTGGTCACCGACTTCGAAGGCACCTACCATGCTATCCTTGGTCGACCAACGCTCACCAAGTTCATGGCCGTACCTCACTACAGGTATTTGGTGCTCAAGATGCCTACTGAGAAGGGGGTTCTAACTCTTAAGGGCAACGTGTACGTAGCTTACACTTGCGAGGATGATAGCTTCAAAATAGCAGAGGCTCATGACCTCTCTATTCGCATGGCCGAGACCACGCTCGACGCCAAGAAGACCCCAGCCGACCACCTGGTGATCCTAGAGCTCGAGGCCCCACGCAAGAACGTCAAGTCCAAAGAGCACAAAGCGATCCAACTGGTCGACGGTGATCCCAGCAAAACGGCCCTTATCGGGGCCAACATGGATCCTAAATAGGAAGATGCGCTCGTCAGGTTCTTTAGGAGCAACGTGAGCGTGTTCGCATGGAAACCCGATGACATGCCCGGTGTACCTCGGAACTTGATCGAGCACTCCTTAAATGTCGACGGCAAGGCCAAACCTATCAAGCAGAAGCTACGATGGTTCACTCGTGACAAAAAGGAGGCTATTAGGGTAGAAGTTACATGGCTTTTGGTAGCCGGATTTATCAAAGAAGTGTATCATCCGGAGTGGTTAGCCAACCCAGTCCTTGTACGCAAAAAGAATAATGAATGGAGAATGTGCGTTGATTACACTGATCTCAACAAGCACTGCCCTAAAGACCCCTTCGGCTTACCTCGCATAGACGAGGTCGTAGATTCAACTGCCGGTTGCGAGTTGCTTTCCTTTCTCAATTGCTACTCTGGTTATCACCATATCGCTCTCAAAGAGGACGACCAGATCAAGACATCTTTCATCACGCCCTTCGGCGCTTACTGCTACACGACCATGTCGTTCGGGCTAAAGAACACCGGGGCTACCTACCAACGCGCCATACAGGCCTGCCTCAACGATGAGATAAAAGATGACCTCGTCGAGGCTTATGTTGATGATGTAGTTGTTAAAACCAAGGAAGCATACACCCTTGTTAACGATCTTGAACGTACCTTTACAGCTCTTAACAAATTCCAATGGAAATTAAACCCAAAGAAGTGTATCTTTGGTGTTCCATCTGGTATATTGCTTGGCAACGTTGTCAGTCACGATGGCATACGCCCGAACCCAGAGAAGGTAAGAGCTGTCTTGGACATGAAGTCACCTAAAAAGGTGAAGGATGTTCAGAAGCTCACCGGATGCATGGCTGCCCTCAGTCGTTTTATATCAAGATTAGGCGAAAAGGGACTGCCGTTTTTCAAGCTGCTCAAAGCAACCGAGAAATTTTAGTGGTCGGAGGAAGCAGACGCTGCCTTTACACAGCTGAAACAATACCTTACATCACCTTCGGTCCTCACTGCTCCCAGAGAAGATGAAACTCTCCTGCTTTATATTGCGGCAACTAACCGAGTGGTCTCCACTGCCATGGTGGTCGAACGCGACGAGCCCGGCCACGCCTACAAGGTACAACGACCAATCTATTTCATTAGTGAGGTACTCAATGAATCCAAGACCAGGTACCCACAGATTCAGAAATTGATCTACGCCATACTGATTACATCCCGAAAGTTGAAACACTACTTCGACGGATATCGTGTGGTGGTCATGACCGAGTACCCTCTGGGAGACATCATTCGCAACAAGGATATGAACGGGCGTATCATCAAATGGGCAATGGAGCTATGCCCTTTCTCCTTGGAATTTGCAAGCCATACTACAATCAAGTCTCAGGCACTTGTCGATTTCATCGTCGAGTGGACAAACTTAAGCATACCTGCCTCTCAGGGGCCCACCGAGTATTGGAAGATGTACTTCGACGGCTCTCTCAACATCGACGGCGCAGGAGCAGGAGTCCTCTTCGTGTTGCCATCCAAGGAGCAGCTCCGATACGTCCTCAGGATTTATTTCCCAGCGTCTAATAACGCTGCCGAGTACAAAGCATGCCTACATGGTCTGCGCATTGTGGTCGAGCTCGGTGTCAAACGTCTCTATGTCTACGGGGACTCGGCTCTGGTTATCAACCAACTCAATAAAGACTGGGATACGACCAGCGAAAAGATGGATGCATACTGCAAATTGATCAGAAAGCTAGAAGGCAAGTTCTATGGCATCGAGTACACACATGTGGTCCGGGACAAAAATCAAGCAGCAGATGCGCTGTCAAAGTTAGGATCATCCCGAGCCAAAATCCCACATCGCGTATTTGTTCAAGACCTGCTCACACCTTCCATCGGAGATGAAGATACCACGGTCGACAATCCTCCAGACCAGCTATTGGTGGCTGCGATTCTAGCGTCAAACACCACCAAACCCCCACCGACCACTAAGGAGCCTGACTGGAGAGTACCTTTCATCAAGTACCTGACAGATGGTAGCGGTTACACCGATCGGATAGAAAATGAACGCCTGATGCGTCGCAGTAAACAGTATCTGCTCGTCGATGGCAAATTGTGCCGCAAGAACGCAAAGGAGGAAATCTTGATGAAGTGTATAACCCAGGAGGATGGTGAACGTCTCTTGGACCAAATCCACTATGTCTCCTGTGGCAACCACGCGGCCTCGAGAACGCTGGTTGGCAAGGCTTTCCGAGCAGGGTTTTATTTGCCGTCAGCTGTAGCCGATGCAGAGAAGCTAGTCTATCATTGTGAGGGTTGTCAGTTCTTCGCCAAGAGAATCCACGTACCAGCACACAAGATTCAGACAATACCAGCCTCTTGGCCCTTCGCATGCTGGGGACTGGATATGATCGGGCCCTTCAAGTCGGCCCCGAGGAAATTTACATGCGTCTTTATGCTGATCGATAAATTTTCCAAGTGGATAGAGTACATGCCTCTGGTCTAGGCATCTTCAGAAAAGGCTGTCGTGTTCATCGACCAGGTCATCCACCGCTTCGGCATACCCAACAGCATCATCACTGATCTGGGTACTCAGTTCACCGGGAACGCTTTTGGGACTTCTACGATGAAAGGAGCATAGTAGTGAAATACGTCTCGGTGGCGCACCCTAGAGCTAATGGACAGGTCGAGCGGGCAAATGGCATGATCTTAGACGCACTTTAGGATTAGGTCCCCAACCACGAAGATGGCTCAAAGAGTTACCAGCCGTGGTCTGGGGTCTCAGAACCCAGCCTAGTCGCAATATCGGCGTATCACCATACTTTATGGTTTATGGCGCTGAGGCAGTGCTCCCAGCTGATATAGCCTTTAGATCAGCACGGGTAGAGAATTTCGACGAAGACAAGGCCAATGAAGTACGGGAGTTAGAAGTGAATAGTGCAGAAGAGAAGCGGCTCGATTCCTGTATACGTACGGCAAAATACCTTGCTGTTTTGCTCAGGTACTACAACAAGAACATTAAGGAGCGATTCTTCGTGGTTGGGGACCTAATCCTAAAGTGGAAGACAACTCAGGCTGGTGTCCACAAACTCGCAACTCCATGAGAAGGGCCCTTCATGATCAAGGAGGTTACACGACCAACGTCATACAGGCTAGCTCACCTGGATGGTACAGACGTACCCAATTCATGGCACATCGACAAGCTTAGGCGTTTCTATGCTTAACTACTAAGATATGTACTCCTCTTGTACTTTCAATTTAATTCAATAAAGCTACTATGATTTCTCCGACCACTCTAATGTGTCACTTTGAAGTCTATTGTTATTCTAACTCGATCAGTCAAAACCGGCCACCATTCCTTCCCGGGTTTTCGGAGCAGGCCCTGTCTCCGGTTCCTCCCAACGCGTGCATGGGATCTGCTCTCTACGCTACGGGTGATCGGTAGGTCCCCTCTGGTTTGACTTGTGTGCGTCTACGTGTGCATAGGCTACGCACCTCACACTCTGACAACAGGGCAAACTAGGGCCATACAAACCTTTCAGGATGACGTGTCGACTAAACTGGTACAACTAAACATAACGATAACATGTTCTCACTTAGTTACACCAACACGATATTCAAGCTTGAATACGTTTTCTACAAAACAAACAAGCTTATGTAGATATACAGTTACGTTATTACAAGCTTGCCTGAAAGGGTCCAAGTTTACAATAAGACAACTACATCTTCTTCCACAGCTATAGCCTATACTATTGGCTGGTCGGGTCACGCAGCACCTGCTGCTCGCTAGGCCTGACATCATGCTCGAGTCCCGGGGACTCTTGTACTGGTCGAGCTGAAGAAGATGGCCCCGCCGATGCCTGGCTGGTCGAGACCGCAGGCTTCGCCGGTTGGCTCAAAACTGATGGCGCTTCCAGCTGACTTGTTGATGGCATACCCTATACAGGTGCTGTCCCGCCTCCACATAGGTTATTGTCGCCAATTATTTTTGCCAACAAGTCCAGCTGGGTCATCCGAAGCTCCTCAGCCTTGTCTGGATCTACCTCCTTCGGGTATCTAGCCTCCAGGCGTTTGAGATCGATCAAGGGGTAGTGAGCACGCACCATGCTTAACACATGTGCGCCTGTGTACTCACTCGCCTCCTTCATGAACTCTTGGAACCATCCCCATGCCTTTCGGCATCTATCGACCAGTCCGAGCTGTGGCGTCCTTGGCACGTCCTCTGTAAGCGCTGGATCGATAAGATTGAGGACCGGTAGAATGCTCGTTGCCACTTCCTGGCACCGGTTTTTCCACGTGTCCCGATCCTTGGAGATCTCTTGGCACCATGCCTTCCAGCCATCACGATCTTTTATCACGGCCTCCAGATGCTTCTTGGCATTGACTTTTAAAACTGCAAACCGCACAAGACATTAAAACGTCGTACCACGACAAGATAAGGCGGGCAACAATAGTGAGCAAAAGGGTCTGGAACACTTACTTTTCAGTTCCTCTTTCATTTTGGTCGTGTGGTCCCGGAGCTACGACTGGTCATGCGCCAGTTTCCTATTGTCCTCCTTCAGGCGATCACACTCTATGACCGCACGACTATTCTCCTCTCGGAGACGGACCACCTCGGCTTCTAGGCCTGCACTACAGCTGTTACTACCAGCAATACAACAACACTTGTCATGCACTCGTTGTGATGAAGTGACTACTTACTTGTTAATTCCTACTCTTTGTTATTGAGCTGGACGACCAGGTTTTTGTTCTGGGACTCTTGCTCCGTCCTTTGATGGTTGGCGGCTTCAAGTTGGTGGCGCAAGCGTTCCACTTCGGCCGTCAGTTCTTTATTGCTTGCTGTGATCCCCTCAATCTGGTCGAAGCATTTCTTACGATACCTTGCGGTCTTCATTAAGTCCTGCGTGCAAAAAGCTAAGTAAGACAATATGACTAGATGGCAAGATTAGGTGGTCGAGCAAAGCATACCTGGACTTCCGTCACCAGTCATTTCGCCGCCCGTTCAACTTTCATGGTCTCTTCGACCTCTGGGATTTCTTCATGAATAACCCATTGGTTGTTCCGCCAGCGCGATACATATACATGTTGACGTCTGTCCTGTGGATGGCCTAGGACCTCTTCTACTTCGTCCTCTTCGGCCTCTTCTTCGGGTATCGGTGCTGGTCCGGAGTTAGCAGCTTCTACGATCACTATGGCTTTCCCACGGGATGCAGCATCGACAAACGTGCTCTGTGCTCTCGCCTCCATTCGCTGCTCCTCGGTCTAACCCGTTACCCTTGGTGCTGAGGTATCGCCCCACGCAGGGTTAGTGCTCGGAGCATTTATGTTTGGTTCGGCTCTTCTCTCGACCCCCTGCTCGGGGACTGTTGTCTGACTGCTGGTGGGCTGAGGCTCCGATGGTTTTTCTGCTATGGGTACCTCCGTGGACGGCTATTGCGTAGTCTTCTCTGCAATTGCCACCGGAGCCATGCTGCTCCCGGCTAGTTGATCTGGATTTTCGGTGGACGCCGACCTAGTACATCCAAGATAAGTTCATAAGGCAACCATAGTCAATAAAAATTTCAAGCTTACATCAAAGTTACAAATACTTACATGTTGGAAGCGCGGAATGATGTGGCAAAGGCACGTCTCTTCGGCCGTGCTTGCTCCACATGCTGTGCGGGTGACACCTGCTCTCCCTCTACATCCAGCACTGATGTTGAGGCTTGGTGCTCGACCCCTTCGCCGCTTGTCCTCCGTGCTGCAGTGGTCGGCAATGCGGGTCCCACCGGCATGGAGGAGCCACCTTGCTCCGTCGACTCTAGTTGCCTCCTCCTTTTTTGAGGGACGAGTCGAAAGATGTCTGCATCCTCTGTGTCATCGTCCGACATAGTAAAGATCGCCTGACGACGATTGCTGGCCGCCGGCCGCTTGCCAGTAGCTTTGGCCGCTGCCTCCTCCCCAACTCCGACATGGCCCAGTCGACGTCTTCGATCCCGGCGCTGGTCTGGGCAGTTGGGCCGGTGAAAGGTCTTAATATGGCTAGAGGGGGGTGAATAGCCTATTTAAAAATCTACAAATCAACTAGAGCAATTTGATTAGTATGACAAATAGCATAATGCAAACTTGCTCTAGCTCTACAAGGGTTGCTAGCCACCTATCCAACAATTCTAGTTGTAATGATTACTTAGGCACACAAACTTGCTACCCTAAAGAGCTCAACTAGATGAATGTAAATAATGAAGCAAGCTCTCAATTCTAATTACACTAAAGAGCTTGTATCAACTAGTTTGCAAAAATGTAAATAAAGTGAGTAGGGTGATTATACCGACATGTAGGGGATGAACCAATCACAAGAAGAATATGTAGCCAATCACCGGGAGAATGCCAAAGACAAGAGACAATCGATTTTCTCCCGAGGTTCACGTGCTTGCCAACACGCTACGTCCCTGTTGTGTCGACCAACACTTGGTGGTTCGGCAGCTAAGAGGTGTTTCACAAACCTCGTCCACACGATAGGACACCGCAAGAACCGACCCACAAGTGAGGTAACTCAATGACACGAGCAATTTACTAGAGTTACCTTTCGGCACTCCGCCGGGGAAGGTACAACTCCCCTTACAATCACCAGAGATGGCCACGAACAATCACCAACTCGTGCCAATCCTCCACCGCTGCTCTAACCGTCTAGGTGGTGGCAACCACCAAGAGAAACAAGCGAAATCCGCAGCGCAACACGAATACCAAGTGCCTCTAGATGCAATCACTCAAGCAACACACTTGGATTCTCTCCCAATCTCACAATGATGATGGATCAATGATGGAGATGAGTGGGAGGGCTTTGGCTATGCTCACAAGGTTGCAATGTTAATGAAAGTGTACAACAGTTAGCCCTTGAGCCGGCCATGGGGCTATAAATAGAGCCCCAATCAAATAGAGCCGTTATACCCCTTCACTGGGCAAAACACGCTCTGATCGGACGCTCCGGTCATACTGACCGGACGCTGGCCCTCAGCGTCCGGTCGCCCGATGGACGCCACGCGTCACCAGCTTCAAACATTGTTCGTCAGATTTCAACGGCTACGAAGCTGACCGGACGCTCCGGCAAAACTGACCAGACACTGAAGCCCCAGCGTCCGGTCGTTTCCAGTAAGCTCCCCGAGGCGTATTTCTTCGACCGGACGCGTCCGGTCCACCTTGACCGGACACAGACCAGCGTCCGTGCTCAACCCTAGCCACTGTGCCGTCTGACAGTACGACCGGACGCAGCCTTTCAGCGTCCGGTCGCTGAGTGACCCAGCGTCCGATCAGTAGACCGACGCCAGCATCATTTCGACCAACTCCATTTCAACTCTAACTTCTTCACCCTTGCTCAAATGTGCCAACCACCAAGAATTTGCATCCGGCGCAATAGAAAATAGGCATTCTATTTTCCCGAAAGCGCCGAATCCCCATCTCAACACTATAAACACCACCTCCTTTGTAAATGTACCAACACCACCAAGTGTATCACCTTGTGCACAAGTGTTAGCATATTTTCACAAACATTTTTAAAGGTGTTAGCACTCCACTAGATCATAAATGCATATGCAATGAGTTAAAGCATTTAGTGGCACTTTGATAACCGCACTACGATACGAGTTTCACCCCTCTTAATAGTACGGCTATCAATCCTAAATGTGATCCCACTCTCTAAGTGTCTTGATCACCAAAACAAAATAGCTCATATGGTTTATACCTTTGCCTTGAGCTTTTTGTTTTTCTCTTTCTTCTTTCCAAGTCCAAGCACTTGATCATCATCATGGTATCATCATCATCATGCTATGATCTTCATTTGCTTCATCACTTGGAGTGTGCTACCTATCTCATGATCACTTGATAAACTAGGTTAGCACTTAGGGTTTCATCAATTCACCAAAACCAAACTAGAGCTTTCAGCCGGCAACTTGCGGCCAATCTACACCAGGGGGTAGAGACACAAACACTGTTGCTCTATCCCGACCATTAATCTAGGAAACACAAAGGAGATAACACAGTAAGTTTCTCTTACAACACAAAACTGCGGGTACAAGGCAGGATGATTTACCTTTGGGGGAGGTCGGGCGAGCTTGAAAGCGTGCTCGATGTCGCTCAATCTGACATAATTTGGATCAACTAAGTTAAATAGCTCTCCAATTCTGGCTCTGACTTCAATCTTGTCAAGCGCCTCTTGCCTTGTCCTTGTTGGGTCTGCGCTACCTTGGTACTCGTAGCCGGGATGTACCCTCCTCTGGCAGGGCTGGATCCTTCGGCTGATGAAGTTCCCGACCACGCTCGGACCGTCCAGTTTCTTCCATGGGATCATCCCAAGCAGTTATGGGATCTGTTCCAGGTGCTCGGGCTTCTTTGACCAACTGGTCCTCTTCTCCGGAATGAACCCCACGTCGCATAGTGTGATCGTGTTTGGCTCTTCGTGGATGTAGAACCACTTCTTGTACCAGTCGTCAAGCGACATGTTCCAAGGGCAGTGTAGGTACTGGGCCTTCATCCTGTCGCGAAGGTTGAGGTACACACCTTCGGCTATCTTCGAGCCATCGCTTCCTTTCTTCCGCAGACAGAAAAGATGGCGAAAGAAGTCGAAATGGGGCTGGAAGCCGCCATACGCTTCGCAAAGATGAATGAAGGTGGAGACAAGAAGAATCGAGTTGGGATGCAGATTGCAAATCCTAATCTCGTAATACAGACAGAGCCCCTGAAGGAAAGGGTGCACTAGAACCCCAAAACCCCGCTTGAAGAAATCTTCGAAAACCACAATCTCACTTGGTTGTGGATCGGGGTACCCCTCGCCCTCCGGCACGCGCCATCCTGCGAGTTCCTTATCGTGGAGCACTCCCATGATGACGAGGTCTTCGATGGTCTGCTCGTTGCTTCTCGGCTTCCACCACTCCTTTGCCATGACTACGGCTTTCTTCTGGGTGTCACTTTTCGCCATGAATCCGGCCTTGCTGATGAAAGCGGATATGGTGGAGGAGTGATTGGTGATGATTTTGGAGGTATTAAGGTTGGCAAGAGGAAGAAGAAGGCTGTGGCGGCGAATGATAATGGGGTTCAGTAAAAAGTAACTTCCCAATCCTATACTATATTTAACCAAGAGTTTCGCCGTTTCGTCTACCCCTAGATTCTTGGGAGACGTGCGCACGGGCCGCAGACGGTTGTTTTCACAACCTCGAGATCTATGCCAATATATGCGCCTCTTCGTTATCAGTGTATGCGCCTCTTCATTACCAGTGTGAGAGGGCCCACATTGACGCACCTCCTTACAGGTGCCAAGTGATTGTTTGCTTGAAAGGATAAGAAGGCAGTATGACGTGTTGTACTTGTCTACTTTTTTAACTAGACGTGTCATATTGGACTGGACAGAGTAAGAAGATAAATAAATACGCCAAATAATAGTACAAGTGGCATTTGGTTCTTCGCCGCATGTCTCGTGCTCAGGGATGGCCCAGACCACTACCGTGCTCGGGGACTGCCCAGACCACTACCGTGCTCGGGGACTGTTCAGACCACTACCGTGCTCGGGGACTACTTCGACCACTGCGGTGCTCGGGGATTGTTTTGACCACTGCTCGAAGATCACTCTCCTCTGCTACATGTGATTTGGACTTATATACAGTCGAGAGGCATTTATTTGGACCTTGCTACAAGGCTCATACCTCGCCTTCCAGCAAGCTCAGGGACTACATCGGTACGATGCACCTGCCGGTGCATCTTGTATCGCCTGTACGACGATTGGATTCTCAACTTAACTGAGAATTCTTTTTAGACCCTGGCACCACGTGCCTACGTCACCTACTACCAGGCTCGGGGACTAAGTGGGCACACTTCACCTTACGGTGAATGTGTTTATCTTATCGACCCCTACGCTTTGACTGATTGCCAGAATTACTATTGTCCAAGAGGCACTTACATTTCTTTTCAGAAATACAAGTGGGCACACTTAATAAGGAAAGAAATATTTTTCTTTTTTCTTTAAGAGCACCATGCATTCTTCGGACAACCGGAATCTTCGGCTATAATCGTGGTTTACTGCTCTCTGTTCTGACTAGAATGTTGGCACATTCGGTTGGACAATGTTTCAATCAGTTGGAGATGACATGAAGACGGATCGCATTAGTCGAAGGAGATCGAACGGCGTGTCGCAGCAATAATACATGGTGCTCGGGGACTAGCTGTGGGGGTATTAACCCCTATACCCTTATGGCTAGGCTTGGGCTGGTCCGGACTAGGGGATCTAGCTCACTAGAAGACGACGCGGGGTCCAGCCAATCTATTTGGAGTCCCGCGCAAGGAATCAAGGCAGATTTGGAGATCAAGCAAGATCCTAGTCGGTTAGAATAGAAATCCTTATCCAGCCACCTATGACAGTTGTAACTGATTAGGATTAGTTTCCAGATCTGTAACCCTGCCCCCCAGACTATATAAGGCGGGCAGGGGACCCCTCTAAAAACACATCTCATTGACATACAGCTATACAATCAGACGCAGGACGTAGGTATTACGCCCTCACGGCGGCCGAACCTGGATAAAACCTCATGTCTGTCTTGCGTCATCATCTTGTTCGTAGTTGCGTACCTGTCTGCCGACAATCTACTACCTTAAGCATACCCCTAGGTAGACTGTCGACCATATTTCGTCGACACAGTGCAACCGAACGAACGGGCCTGTTAGCACATGCATTATTTGTCTTTAAACTTAGGGCCTGTTTTGTTGCCAAAAAATTTTGCGCAGTACCCATCACATTAAATCTTGCGGCACATGCATAGAGTACTAAATGTAGATGAAAAAAAAACTAATTGCACAGTTGGACGAGAAATCGCGAGACGAAACTTTCGAACCTAATTATTCCATAATTAGACACTAATTGCCAAATACAAACGAAAATACTACAGTAGCAAAAACCCAAAATTTTTTGGATCTAAACGCACCCTTAGTCAAAGTTAGAGAAAATCTGGCTTAAAATATGTGTGTTCCTACTACCTTGTGTATGGAGTAAGTAACAATAATCAAACAACCGTGAAAAAAGAGGTTAATTTCGTTGCAACAGTAGCTTAATTAATGTACCTCGAAACTGTGACCAAGGAAGAAAGAAGAGACTTTCCAGAGTTGGCAAGAGAGAAAAAATAGAAAGCTGTCTGGTCAGGTAGTGGCATACACACGACACGATCACACGAGCGAGGTGAACTGCAGCTGCAGTGTCAGGTGGTAGTGGTACGTACTATGTAATAGGCCGGGTTATTAGTACACACACGAGTCGACACGAGCCAGCAATGTCCAAACTGTTGATTGATTGATCGATCGATCGCTGCATGCTGCAAAGCTCTTTCAGCCTTCTTGGGGCCATGGCAATGGCCAATGGCATGCTCATCTCGGCGGCGTCGCTGTTCCTCCTGTTCCTGCACAGTGGCTGTGGGTGTGGCCAGTCTGTAGCTGCATTGCTTGCAGCCGGGCCGCCGCGCGCGGGGGAAGAGATGAGAGATCAGATCAGATCGAGACGAGCCAGGTCAGGTCTAGCTCGGTCCGGTCCGGTGTTGCAAATTACTCCTACCAGCTACTCACCTCGTCACAAATTACAAGTCGTTCTAAAAATCTTGAAGAGTCAAAGCATCTCAAGTTTCACTAAATTTATATAATAACATAATAACATTTATGATATTAACTAAGTATCATTAGGTTCTTCATTAATTCTATTTTCATAGTGCTTTGTAAATTTTTATATAATTTTGGTCAAACATAAGATAGTTTGATTTTCTAGGATTCTTAAAAATATTTATAATTTGAAACGAAGAGAGTAACTTCTAGCTGGGGCCCCGGCCCGCTGGGGCCCCGGCCCGCCCAGGAGTAGTTAGTGGTGGAACGTCCCTGATCTGTACGTCTACGTTGGGTCAGGGATCTTAAAATGCCTGACACCAAACTGTCCTCGCTGGCTGGGCTTCTATCTGCGTTGGATAATAGATTATTTACGGCGTATCAATGCGCTTATCGTCATAATATTTGCTAGGTAGGAGGAGTAATTACGTATGAATACAGAATACTCAGGGTGCCCACACCAGATTAGTACTGTAATGTTTTTGTAATAATGATGCAAGTTGTTCCGGATTCAAACTCATCGCAGACAACACATCAGTGCAAAACTATTAGTACAACAAAGAGAGAGCCGCTGCTACGAAACTCGCTCATAATAATTAGGTTGTTTTGGTGTCGTGCTCAAAGGATAAGGTTTGGTGGGTCCCACTTGTCGGTCTAATTAAGGGCAGCAAGATCATTTCAAGTAGTTCCAATGCTCGTTCAGTGCCTCTATCCGTCAAGAGATTAATGAAACAGATGAAATTAGTATACAGGGTTTTTTTTTTTTTTTGCAATGGCGACAAGGAAATTCAGCATTTTCAATGGCACTGAGGGAATTGGCTCCAAAATAATCTACTGATCTATATCTTGTTCTCTACCAATTAGTTTTATAAATGTGTTTTTCATCTATGTTAGTATTTCTCCTCCTTTATATCACTAACATTCAGGTGTCCTCCAGTTTCCTCGATCCTGACACATGCATGATCCGTGATTACCCACCTAATAGGTCAGCAAGGAATGTAGAGATCGAGCTCTGTATGTACTCCAATCCCATCGTCCCGAAAAAACGTAATTATAAAAAATATTAAGTTAAACGAATTGAAGTTTGACCAAATCTATATAAAAAATACTAATACTATTTATTATATTAAATAAATATCATCAGATTAACATACATGAATGTTTATATAGTATATATTTCTGAAGTCATATATACTCGGTAATAATGTTGTTTTAATAAATTTAGTTAAATTTATTTGCGATGATTTAACTTTGAATATAATCAGACTATAATTGCATCCATCTAGGACGTACGGGCCGTGACAGTGTGTGTGTGAGTCCGACATGTGCAAGCGATGAAGGATCAGAATTGTAAAGGCCTGAGGCCTCTAGGGAGTAGAGATCGAGCATGAATTCGTTCGTGGTCACGAGAACGACAAACATGCTATTGCGTTGCGTGGTCACTCCACTCGGAAATGGCGTTTCTGCCGGCCGGCCGGGGCGCGGTCCCGTCCGCCGGCCGGCTAGCTGCGACGACCTGCGAGCCGTCGTCAGCTGCCGCATGCTGCATGCTGCATGGCGATGGCTACTACTCGTACAAAAATTCAATTAACCTCGGTGGAAGTAAATGCACTTCGGAACATCGGCACATGCTCATCTGATTCATCTCTGACCCTGCGCGGTCCACGACGGATTTGACGACGATTCAGTGCTGCTGCTGCTCTGCCGCCCCTCCTGCTGCTCGCAGCATTATCAGTTTACGGCGTGTTTAATTCGGTGAATTTTGGAATTTATGCTACTATAGCACTTTTGTTATTATTTAGTAATTAATGTTTAATTATGTTCTAATTAGACTCAAAACGTTCGTCTCACGATTTCCAACCAAACTTTACAATTAGTTTTTTTTCTACATTTAATGCTCCATGTATGTACCGCAAGATTCGATGTGATAAGTACTGTAGCACTTTTTTGGAATTTAGCCTGTTAACTAAAGACGGGCTTACCACTGCTTGCTGCTCCTCTCTCGTCCAAAAGTTACTATATGAGTTTAAATCAGTTTAAACGTGATATTTTTTTCTAGGACAGAGATAGTAGGCTCAAACCCTATATAGGACGCAGCAGCAAGAGTGCAACAAAACCGAAGAGCGGGAGTTGGCCGACAAAGGCGTGAATCCATACGGCCCGCTAGGTTGGCAGCTACAGGACCGACACCTATGTGTCCCACTGTCCCAGTCAATCCATCCATTATTCAGCAACCCATTTATAGCACTGTACTGCTTCCCGTTTAGACTGTGGCGCGTATATCAAAGCTAGAGGTAAAGGACTAAAATGCCCCTGAGTAATCTGGGCCAGTTGCTCGGAGAGAACACAACTCCGTTAGGATGTACTCCCTCTGTCCCACGTTAAATGGACGTCTGGAGTTTAATTTTTTTTTTCCAATTTAGGCCATATTTAGATGCTAAAAATTTTTGGTTTTAGGTGCTGTAGCCCGTTTGTTTGTATTTGTCAATTAGTGTCTAATTATGAACTAATTAGGTTTGAAAGTTTCGTCTCGCGATTTCTCACGCAACTATGCAATTAGTTTTTTTTCATCTACATTTAATACTCTATGCATGTGCTGCAAGATTCGATGTGATAAATACCACGCCAATTTTTTTGGAATCTAAACATGTCCTTAATCGATCTCATAGGTGTGAAGTCCAATGTCTGTAGCAGAAGAAGACAAAAGTTTATGAAATGACGTGGGACCAACGGAGGGAACTGACGGAGTGCGGGTGCTCTCATCCACTCGTTTTTGCACTGCAGCACCAGTCGTCTGTTCTTTCCCCTCACACAGTAGCGTTGCAGCTTCTGCATTTATGTCACCTCATACCAGTATAGGGGCAAAAACGTAATTTCCCAGCAGCACTGATTTGCATCTTGGTATCCCAGACGTGCGATTATTACAGGACGGAGTGAGTATCTGCTAGACGACGACTCCTCTCCACCTCCGCACGTGGCCTGGTCCGCCTCTGCCTCCACGCCGGCGGCCCTCTCCACGTCGAGATGTGGGCGGAGGGGATAAGGCAGAGGAGGCGATGAAGAGTGGCACTGGTGGCCCTCTCCGTCTCGGCACTGGCCGCTCTGGCTCTGCGTCGGAGGATGTGAGGGAGGGTGGGAGGAGGTGGGGCGGAGGATGTGGCCAGGGCCGGGGAGGATGGGCGGTCGTCCCGGCTGCCTCGCCTAGCTAGGGCCTGCGCCCGACCTCGTCCATGGGGCGCCTCTGCCTCGGATCTATGGGACGCCGGTCGCTGGATCCGTGGAGGGCCAGAGGGAGCAAGTGGATGAGAAGGCTGCAAAGGTACGGTAGGTGGACCCATTCTCTACAACGACACTTTTTTTTTACTTCATTGGTTGCGAAGAACGAAAAAGCATGGAGGAGTCTTTTCGGCGAGATGTTAGGGGGTGTTTGGTTTCTATAACTCAGGCGATTTGTTAAGTCAGGTGACTAAAAACTACTTATTTATAAGTTATGTTTGTTTGGTTGTAGATGGCTTAGAAGCTCATTAAATATATGGGTCCACGCGAAAAAAGGTGACTTATAAGTTTTAAGCAGGGGTGAACCAACTTAAAACTTATAAGCAGAGGTGATTTATAAGTTTGTGGTGTTTGATAAAATAAGTCACTTATTTCACTTTTTAACTTATAAGTATGTGACTTATTTGGAACCAAACAGCCATTTAATGTCTCCTTTCCATCAACCCCGTGCCTAGTTTTTTTTTTCTCGCCCCCCTTAGTTTGAAGTGTGCAATTGTGATTTTGCCCTCGTTTTTCTAACTTTGTGATTTTACCCTTCACTACGAGCAAGTCAACGTGATTTTGCTCCTAATCTTTGTGAATTTGCCCCTGCTTTGACCGTTGACTAGGAGCAAAATCGCATCGACTTGCTCGTAGTGAAAGGCAAAATCACAAAGTTAAAAAAACAAAAGTAAAATCATAATTTCACTTCAAAGTAGAGGCAAGAACGAAAGAGCCCAAGTTTATAAGGATAAACTTCGTTAGGACCTACTATCTCTACTATACAAATTATTTTTACAATCGCCTCATTTTTTTTTAGAGTAGTCATCAACCGCCTATGTAAATATTATATAGCATGTTCGTTTGGTTGTTTTTGGCTTATAAGCAATGGCTGAAAATACTGTTGGCTGATTTGATGTGAAAGAAAAATATTGTTCATTAGCTGGAAACAAGCCAAAAACAAGCCAGACAAACCGAAATGAACAAGGCCATAGTGTATACAAACTGTTTCCCGAAATTGGTTTTCAGGGTTGGCTTAATTTATGTTTTTCCATGCATGTTTATACTTTTTGCTCTTTTGCATGGCACGTCCATGTGAGACGTCAATATGTGTTTAATTGAATCTTAGCTTAAGTTTTGTTAGTTGTTGTAGTCTATGTATTTCATTGGAAGAATAGCGTCATTAAATTTTAGAATGAAGTTTGAAAAATGTGAATATCCATCTTAAGTCGAGGACTTGAATTCAAATAAGTAATCTACACCACAGGTAACCTAATTAGCTAAGCTACACTCAGTTTTGTATAATACTTATTTAATTTGATCACTTTCGATAGGGTAATACTCGTTCTATTCTAAAATCTACATCTCTATTTCCTTGTGAAGCCATGTCACCGGGTACTGCAGCATACAATATTCAACATTATTCATTGGTTACTGCAGCGAATGTTTTTCCTTTTCCTTTTTTTTCCTCCTCCTTTCATGCAAGGTAACGAGTCAGTTTTTTCACACGCGCGCAAAGCGCGGCGGGGTTAATATAAGTTGTTATGGTTTTTTAGATAAATATTTTATTAGTATTTAGATATAATATACATTTAAGTGCATCGATAAAGTTATATATAAAAAAATAGAACTGACTTATAATTTAGAATATGATGAAGTATATTACTTAGGCCAGTCTTAATAGATAGTTTCATAGCGTTGTTTTCATACATAATGAAATAAAATTTGGATGAAACATCCATTCTCAATATAAAGTTTCATTCTATAGTTTTATGAATATTTATTTTCATGACTCATAAAGAGTTAGTAATCATGTCAAGAGAATTTTATTTATATCTCCTTTTATAAATACATTGCATGTCATGAAAAATATCTATGTGGTAACTTATTTAATGCAGACGAGAGTCATAGAGTTTTTACCGAGAGTGGACTTAAACGTGTGTCTGTGAGAGAGAGAGAGAGGGTGTCATCGAGCGTGGACGAGCGGACGGAGCCCTGAATGCTCGACAGCTGGGGACGCCTGGCGCCGGCTGTCACCAGCAAGGGCCAAGGCCGTAGGCAGAGCTGGTGGTTTACGCAACTGAGGCCACGTTTAGCCCTCGTTTGGAATTTGGGGCTACAGTAGTACCTTCGTTTTTATTTGCTAATTAGTGTTTAAATATGAACTAATTAGGCTTAAAACGTTTGTCTCGTAATTTTCTACTAAACTGTGTAATTAGTTTTTTTTCATCTACATTTAATGCTCCATGCACGGGTCGCAAATATTCGATGTGATAGGTACTGTAGCACTTTTTTGGATTTTGGGGTAAAACTAAACACGCGCTTAGTTTAAAAAAAAATTATCAAAAAGTGCTACAGTAGTCATCATATCGAATCTGGCGATACGTGCATGGAGCATTAATGTAGACGAAAAAAAACTAATTGCACAGTTTAGTTAGAAATCACGATACGAACGTTTTAAGCCTAATTAATTCATGATTAAACACTAATTATCAAATAAAAACGAAAATACCACCGTAGTCAAATTTCCAAATTTCACCGAACTAAACACAGCTGAATCACAGGTATTTGCAGTTTTGCACCGTCCGGCCCGGATGCTTGCTTGCAGCCTGCCTGGCCTCTGCTGGATCTGCCTGCCAAATTAAAGGATCAACAGTGGCAAATGTTTGTAGTGCAGTGATACAGCGGTACGGAGTAACTGACAAATGACGATTAATTCAGATCCGCTTAAATCTCCTGAGAAATCATCATGAGGCCACGTTCTGAGCCAGTTTACTGCCGCCACCACTGCCTTTTTTTTCCAAGAAAGAAAAAAGAAATTTACTCCGTTGACTTACTAGCTCAGGTCAGCCAAACTCAGAGTCAGGATAAAGATAAACTGGTTGATTCCACAAACAGCCCGTCCTTAATTCAGCCCACCCGGTAACTCCTAGTAACCTAGGCCTAGACAAAGTGTATTGGGCTCAAAAGGCCTTCGTGCGGTTGGTCCATAAAAAAATGGCTAAGACCCTGTGTGGGTTTTGTAAAGATGCCATGGCATTAAGAAAGTGTAGTTGTAATATAATACGCATTGGCAGGCAAAACAATGATTTAGGGAAAAAAGTCCAGAGTGTTTAAAACTCAAAAAGACTATAATTTTAACAATACTATGGTTTTAAGAACTATAAAGTTTGTTTCCAAGCACTTCAAAGGACTATAAAACCAGGGTATTTTACAAAACCAAAGATATTTTTATGTGCATGTGTCGGGTTCATAAACCTGGGTCTCTTGCGGACCGGCTTCCCAAAACAAAGGCTCGGCCCAAGTAACTAAACAATAGGCCAGAAGGGCGATCCGATCACCAACCGGAAGGCCTGGCCGAGGAGGAACGACGCCCGTTTCCGGCCCACCTCTCCGACTGGAGCGCTCACTTCGGTCTCCAGTCCGCCTCCGGACGACCTCTCCGACCAGAAGGCCTGGTCAAACACTGCTTCCGACTCCGACCCGCGTCTCCGACCGGGGTTGCACCAAACCCTGCTCACTACTCTTCTCCGACTGGCGCGATCAGAGCCGACTGGAACCAACTGACCGGGGACGCCCGCTCGGTAAGGACCATGAAACGGACAGAGAAAGTAAGGCAGGGCGCACAAGTCAAACCGTAATATCGGGGACCATACCCTGTACACCTGTAGAAACAGTACTCTTCAATCTCCCTGACACAATAGAGCCCAAGCAGTGTTGTAGGCGCCGACATTTTCTCCTACGGTATTGTGGGCGCCATTAAACTCCCATACGGTAAGGCACCCCCACGTGCCTCTGGGTATCGACAGTGTTGTGGGCGCTTGCATTTACCGTACCGAGCAAACATGGTAAAACCCCTTACATGCCTCTAGGTATCGACAGTGTGGCAGGCGTCGACGTCTGCCATACCTGAAGAAGACAACACCACCTCCCACGTGCATCTCACATTCAACAGTGTTGTGGGCGCCTACCATTATCCTGTACCCGCCAGAGTGGGCAACAAGGCTTAGAAACGTACGTACTCTCTCCCTCTCACTTGTAAAGCTATCTCCTTCATCTATAAAAGGAGATACGCTCTCTCCCAAAAGGAGAGGTCGATTCAAGTAGATTCTGATTCATTCAGATCGATCAGCTCACTAGCACACCACAACAGAACCATCAGGTTCAGACCACGAGCACACGCTCAAACACATAGCGCATAGCGGGGCTCCCGTCACTCTCGGCTCCTTTGACCAGAGTCCGACCGGACCTCTTGTACCCCCATCTTCCTTCTTCTCGTTTGTAACCCCACTGCAAACTTCAAGCACCTAGGCTCAGGAATAAAGTCACCGATCGACTCAAACTGGACGTAGGGCACGTTGCCTAAACCAGCATAAATCATGTGTCATTGAGTGTTAGGCCACCTCCGATCATAACGTATGGCAAAACTACAAATATTTACCTATTGGTCACTTTCTGCACCGACAGTTGGCGCCGTCCGTGGGGAAAACGCTGTACGTTCAACACTTTTTTGGTCATTGGATGGCCCACTTTTCTGTCATCTTCGCCATGGCGGGCTCAGGTGATACAACTTGCTTTGGCTCACTGGAGTTTCCCGCACTCCCACCTGTTGGGATGTGGGTTCCACCCATCTCCGAGCCGTCCCAGGCCTTCCTCTTTGGAAGTCTGGACTTCATCGCCGACCGGCTCGGCGTACTACACCTCCACGAGGAGGCACTTGTTAAAGCGCCTGTCGAAGGGGCACCCTCCATCGACTCTGGGACGCACAATGGCTTCAACGATGAGGCATCTGCGCTTCATTCTGAGCAAACTCTCTGTTCAAACCTCACTGTAAGTAATGTACACGCTGTTATTGACTTACTATTCTCTATCTTCCGTTGATTATCCGGAGGGACCCCGTTGTCTCCGCCGCAACCGCTATGCGACCGGTTCCCCTACGGCCTCGCGTCTCCTACGGACGCATATGCCCGAGGGCTCCGAAGGATGCCGGCGCCGCCCCCTCTCACATCCGAATTCGTGGGGATGGCGAGCTATGCTCCCACCTGTTTCCTTGACCTCATGGATGACGATGTTGAGAGTGACTCCTCCAGCATCGACGATGTGGCACCTAGCCACCGTCCGTCCTAGGAGTGCGCTATGGCGGACGCTCCGGGATAGCCACCGGTGGTAACGGAGTCCTTGCAGACTCACACCCCTCCGGGCCCTCATGCGGAGACCCCCGCGCCCACACGGGAGCACGACGGGGAGCTGCGACAACAGCGGCTGAACCAGCCGCCGACTGCGCTAGCACGCTCAGCGCCCCACACTGCGCTCTGTGCGCATAACCCGATGAGCGACGCCCAGGGTCGCACACATCGGGTCTAGCGCAACACCATGGAGAGGGGGAACGATCCCCCACAGTTCGCTTGGTCCAATCAGAACATCGCCGCTGTGGCAATGCTTCTGCGTGGCCTTACTGAGCCGAGCGATCCCTTGGAACAGGCGATCCACCGGAACCTCCAGGCACTGGTGCAGACCGCCACCGTTCAACAGGCGGAGAGCTCTGCATCGCGACACCGACTTGCGCCCTCCCTCCCCACTAGGGGAGTGGGGACGCACCAGACGAATCGCTCCACCTGCTCACCGCTACAGCCGCCGAGCGCGGCATAGGAAACCGCATCTACGCCTCGTCTTGACTTGGCAACCGCTCCACACCGACGGCCTATACACGAGCGGCTCGGGCCGAACCAAGACGCTCGTAGCGTCATCAACAACCGGAGTCCTAGCCCGAATGGCCCGAAACCATGGGCCTTTGTCCGACACATCTAGAGAGTGCCACTCCCACAGTGCTCCAACGGAGACCAGGGCAAAGGCAGGGCCAAGCGACAGGATCAGGACGAGGGCCCCTCCACACAGAGGGAAAAAAAAGAACAGAAAAGATTGTCGTCGGCCGGCCAACTCCGCGTTGGTCGCCACAGATGATCACACAGGCAAGCAGCCCCAACAGGACCTTCCAGGCCACTTCAATGGGCTCATGGAGAGCCCATGCACCAACCATGCCTACCCCGTCAAACACCTCTACAAGGACTATGAGCTCCTCAAGCGCCTTCTGCGACAGGCTGGCGGGCCAAAGGAAGAAAAAGGTGAAGAAGCAGCAGCCAAGAAAGGGGGCGAAGAGAGCAAGGATCTAGGTGACTGATGGCCGAGGTGATCCGACCAGACGCCTATCGACCGAAGGATGATGACGATGACATTCTCACCAACGCTTGGAACAGCTACGTCGTTTTTTCCCTAAAATTCAGTCTTACCATTGTTTACTTAACGTTTGCTCCTATAAAATCGCCCCGACCCGAACACTTTTTGGCTCGGGTCGCTTGGGGGCTCCACGAGGGTGCACTGCTACCTCTCTTTTTTGTTTACTGTCATATGTTGAAACTCCTTCCTACCTGAACAAAAGGGTAGTTCGTTCCTTGAAATTGCCTTACGTAGCTTTGCTTTAAAATATTCCGACCGATCGCACCCTGCTTCGACCTACGGTTACGAGCAGCTGAGCCTCGTGAGCCATGCCCAGGCTCCTAAGGTTGCAGCCTACGGGACGATCGGGCAAGTATGAAAAAGAAAGAATAAAAACAAAATTATGCTAAGGTAAAACTAAGGAACGAAAGGGACAAGCTTCCCCGAACAGAGTGACTCCATCACAAAAAACGAAACCGATTGTAGTCATTGAATACACAAGAACGTTTACACGGGGGCTCCCCCCCGAACTTAAACTTTTTTGCATCTACTAAACTACTTACACTTTACAAGCTATTGGGGTGGCTCGGTGGCATCTGCTGTCGGTGCGACCGGCGAAGGCACGGGCTGCTCACTCCCCTGCGGGACCACATTCGGCTCGGCTGAAGGCAGGATGACGTCCACTTCCGACCTAGGCACCATGCCATCCGTAGGCTAGGCGACGTCCCCCAGACGCACGCTTCTAGCCATGTCTTCATGGCGGGCATCCATCACCCACTGCGTAGAGACTTGCTCTACCACCAACCTTGCGTGCGGCAGCAAGCTCTCCCCGAGCGGCTGAATGTCCTTCATGCTCAAGCCATCGGCGTACCCGTTGTAGATAGTGGTGAAGTCTAGGTTTGGGTGGTACGTTGCCACCAAAGTCAACACCCCCGACGCTCCGTAGAACAACCCGCTTGTGATAAGGGCCCGGACCTGATCCGGAACCTCCGCCAGCTGAATGGCGGGCGCACTAGTACTTGGCGCCGACCCGAAGACCTCCAAGACGACAAGCTGGGCAACATTGCGGATCTAGTCAAGTTCCCCCGCAAGAGCACGTCTTTCTTCAAAGGACTTGGCCAGTGCCTCTGCATTCTGGCCAAAAGTCGCCTTGACCGTCTCTAGGTCCCGCTCCAACGACTTCACCTTCCTGCCCAGCTCTGCAAGAAGGGCGACAAGCTCAGAAACAAGCTGAAGGAAAAAGGCAACACAATGAAAAACAGAAAAGGTACGTACCGAGGCGAAAGTTCTCAAGGGTGGAGAATTCCTCCGCTTGTCGGGCCACCTGCTCGCGCAGCCGGGCACTCACCTCCTCCGTCCCCATCACCCGGCCCCAAAGCGCGAGCACTTCTTGGTCTGCCTCCGACCAGGCCTTTCGCTCTGACTCCAGGGCCTTTCGCGTCGACTCCAGGGCATTCTACTCTGACTCCATGGCGTTCGGCTTCGACTCCAGGGTCTCTAGGGATTTTTGGAGCGCCGTCTTGGTGTCCGCCAGGGATTTTTGTAGCCCTGCCTCGGTCTCCACCTGGTGGGCCTTCGCTGCCTCAAGCCCTCACTCGGCGGTGGTCACCCGCTCTGCTGCACGCTGCTCCTCCGCTCGCATCGCGATCACCTCAGCCGCCCGATCCTGGGACTCGCGGCGGGCGAACTCCAGCTGACGCTCAAGCTCGACCATCCGAGCATGCTCCATTCGGAGGAAACAAGACTTGCGGGATGACATCTCCTTCAGACCCTACGAAAACGAGAGGCAAGCACGCTGAGACAACCAACAAGAGACTAAAGAGATCAAGGACAAACATGGGAAACTCACCTCCGCGGCGAGCTGCAGGTCGACCTTGACCAACTGCTGGGTGGACTTAACCCGCTCCTAGGCATCCTTGAGCTTCGCCGACAGCGTGGTGAGTTTGAACTCCATGGTGAGTCTTTTCCCCACAAGGATGTCCTAGAGCAGACACTCCTGGAAATCTCGAAGGACGAACCACACCTTTGACGGGTCCTCAGGCCAGGGCCACTCCAGGTCACCCTCCAGCAGCCCATCGGAGGGCCCAGCCTCCGATCGAACCACCGCTAGCTCCCGTGATGGCATCAGCGTCTCCACCATGTCATTCGCTTCGTCATTGGATGGGATCTCCACCACCTCGGTTGCGCGGGCCACCGACGGGCGTTCCGACTCCATCCCGGCCGCGTTTCCCCCCGGCGCCTTTAGCTCCGAACGCGAGGGTGAGCAGTGCAGCCCTTCGCCTGGTGAGACAGGGAGCTCGGTCTCCCTCTCCTCTTCCACCACAACCGGTAGAGGAGGGGCTGCAAGGGTTACCTTCGACGTGACCTCAGACGTACCCAGCGGAGGAGGGGCCATGAGGGTTACCTCCGACGCGACCTCCACCATCACCACCGAGATCGCCGTCAGCACCGTCGCCGCCGCTACGACCGTACTAGCAACTGACCTAGGGGGCACCACCCCTAGAAGGGAAGGACTCGCCACCACCACCCTGTTCCCCCCATCGCTAGTCGTGGTGCGCTGCAGGGTGGGCCTCCAAACCTCCTGCACGGGAGTTGGGGCGATACTCAACCCCATCACCGTCCGGCCGCTGACAGAAAGTATGAGTCAGTTACACTCCAGAAAAACTCAACAGCTAGATCAAAAAGAAATAAGGAAAAAACATATCGGGAGGTAAGTGGCACGACTCTAAAACCAGGACCCGACGTCGACGGGCCCGCAAGGCGAGGACCGCTCCCAGGCTGCAACCAGTGCCCTCTCACTTCAACCGGGGGCGGAGTCGTCCCAATCGGCTCCTGCCCGACCTGTGGATCACCGCGACCCTTGGCTCGGGACACACCAACCAAAGCAACGGGCGGGGCGTCCTCCTGTTGTGAGTCGCGCACTGGCACCAGTCCCGGCGACGCACGGGTGCAAGCCTGCTCCTCTGACCCCCTGGCTTGCTCGACCGTGCCCGCAACATGTGGGGACAAGACCGATGACACAACCAAGGGGCGCGGTGACCACATCCGCTTTAGCTCCCGTTCACCGACAGCGTCTGCGCTTGCCGCACACTTCCTCGGCATAGGAACCATGGCACGCCTCTCTGCCTCCTGCTCATCGCTAGCAGACGTCGTCGCAGGGTCGTGATGCACCGCCGAGGTCACAACGACCTCCCAGCTTTCCTCCTCGAAGAAAACAATGTCATCCACCTCTGTGGGATCCTCCAACTCGAGCTCTGACTCGATGTCGCTCTTATTTTCCTCGACCTTCATGCACCGGGCGATCTCCTTCTCCTTCTTATACTTCTGCTGAGCCACCTTGGCTTTCTTCTTCTTCCTGGCATCCGCCGCCTCCTTCTGGGTGGCCTGTCGAGCCACGCCCTCCGGCCCCTTCGGAAGGTGCGGCCAGGACTTATAAGCATCAAGTCCCTACACAATAGGCGACTCAAAATAAAAAAAAGCAGGAAAGCGAAGGGGAAAGAAACACAGACTAAAAAAGGGAGCACACCATTCTGGACACCACCGAGGCATTGAGAGGTCCGAGCTTTCCATCGACCTTCTCTTTGGGTTTCAGCTGCAGCACCCGGTGTAGGCGACTCTAGACCTCATCATTCGATAGCTCCTCCGACGACGCACGATCGGGGTCCGATGGGCCGTCATACTTCCACATCGGTCGCGCCAACTCCACCAATGGAGCAACCCGACAGTGGTAGAGGGTGTGGAACACCCGCACCCCGTCAAGGCCACGCCGCATGAGCTTCCGAAGCTCCTCCTCGATGATCCCCACCTTCTTCTTCTCCCGATGGGCAGGGCCCCACGACCAACTATCCTACCTCTCTGGCCGTCCGCCGGTGAACACCGGGAATGGCGCCTCCACCGGGTTCCTAATATAGAACCACTCCCCGTGTCACCCCTGGTTGGAGTAGCAGGGGATGTACGCGGGATACGAGCCTCCCGCGCTTAGTTTTCTCTGTAGGGCGAAGCCCCCCATCGCCGTGACCTCGGGCAGATTCCCTACCGGCAAAGCTCGCCTGGAGAACAGCCCCCGAAAGAAGTCCACGTGCGGCTCCATCCCGAGAAAGGCCTCGCAGACGGTGACGAAGTCGGCGATATGCAGCACCCCTATTGGATTGAGGTGCTGCAGCTCCAGACCCCACTCATTGAGGAGCCCACGCAGGAACCAGTGCGCGGGGTATCCCAACCCGCGCTCATGGAAGGCGAGAAAGGAAACCACCTTGCCGGCCCGAGGTTGCAGGAACTCCTCCCTCCCGAGAGCCCTCCAGTGCGCCACCTCCTTCGGCAGCAGAAACCCCTTCACGGCAAAGGCCTTCAGCACCGACTCCCTCATAGTGGATGACCTCCAGTCCGACATCTCGCTCTGGATTCACGAAAGGATTTGTGAGTTTTATCCTCTCCCTTGCTCTCTCCCTTTTCTTTCCTAGGAACCGCCGCGGCTCTCAAAAACGCTCTCGGCAAGAAGGAAAATGAAAGGAGGCGGCAGATGAGGAATAGGTGAAGGAACGGGGCGAAAACCTTCTCCCTTCTCCTACTTAAGGAAAGGGGCACATCAGTTGGGAAGGCGCACCGATCGAGAAAGTCAAAATGACAGAGCAAAAAACTGTCTCCCTTCCCAATTTAATGCAGATGGGACGCGCCCTGACCGATGAGACGCGCCCTGCCCGATGGAACGATGCCTAATCAAATGGGATGTGGCCGGGGTATGGCCCACCACTACTACACGACGGACGCAAGAACCAAAGCACCACCTCGCATGGGCGGTTCTCCGCTTCCCCAGGCGGGACTTAAAAAAACCCAAACAACAAGATCTCCGCCAGGAGAGACCATCGGGCTTCCTAAAGTCGATCGAACGGCTCAGGAAAAATACCGAGAGACAGGTAAGGAGCAAAGGGATGCCCCATGTAGGCCATGCCGACTCCGTCATGAACGACGAGCATGGGTCCTGGTCGGACATTTCTGACTGGAGCTCTTCAAACCCCGTCACTCGAGTCATCAAGGTAACACTACCGACCCCAGCTATTTCTTTATATAAATTCATTTAGACATTCATACACGCATTCATTCTATACGCCCATGCCCCCCAGACGATTCGGGCCCTGAACCGCCCGGGGGCTCCGGAACTAAGCCATTGCACGTGTAGCGAAATGCATCACAACGCTCCGTGTTGCATCACGAAGCGGCAGTTGCCTCATTCGACATGAGCAACGACCGACCGGGGTTTGAAGGCCAGCCCATGAAAGGCTCAAGGCTGCCCCATGTCAAACAGAGCCAGGGGAGAAAACATAGATGAGTCCCGTGCGGCCCTCGTCCGGTCTGCCCCAAAGCAGACAGGGTCATCTCAACCTTCTCGTTCGATCCTAAACCTCTTGCCAAGCCCACAGAATCTCCATTGAGGGGAGGCCAATAGGCCACTCGGGTCGTTCTTCAAAATGATCCAGGCATCTGCCGAGTTACAGGTAAAGGAGCAGTGGAATGTCACAAGAGGGCTATGCTGACCCTGTCACGAACGATGGACCTAGATTCCACTCGATCATACCCGTTAGCGTGCTCACCGAGCGCGTCACTCGAGCCCGAGCGATCGAGGTAAGCGACAAAGCTTAGCCCCTCCAGTTGTGAGAAACCGACGATGGGGTAACGCACACAACTCAAAACCGACCCCTACCAAAGCCCAAAGGAGCTCGGGGGCTCAAGACACCCAAAAACACCAGGGTCTACGACCCCGAACTCGCCCCATCCTTCGGCTACGCTTCAACTGCACGCCAAAATGCCTGGGTTTGCGACCCTGAACTCACCCCATCATGATCCACGACTCCGACTCGCCCGATCCCATGGCTTGCACCGACGCCAGGATCGACGAGCTCCGTCTCGTCCGGTCCCTATACTAACTCCCCCAGCTACGCTTCGACTGCACACCAAAAACTTGGGTCTGTGAACCTGAACTCGCCCCATCCCTCAGCTATGCTTGAACTACACACCAAACGCCTGGGTCTGCGACCCCAAACTCACCTCATCAGGATCCACGAACTCCGGCTCGCCCGATCCCATTGCGCGCACCGACGCCAGGATCCACGAGCTGCATCTCGTCTGATCCCTAAAAACTAACTGCCTTGGCTGCGCGGGACTGCACCGACGCCATGATCCACGACTTCAACTCGCCCAATCCCACGGCGCGCACCGAAGCTTGGATCCATGAGCTCCGTCTCATCCGATCCCTAAACTAACTGCCTCGATCCCATGGCACGCACCGACTCCAAGATCCACGAGCTATGTCTCGCCCGATCCCTGAAACTAAAAAACTACCTTGGCTGAGCAACGATGCCTTGGTTAAATGACTCTGTCTTGACTAAAACAATACCCGGACGATTCTTCCCGAATCACCCCGGGGCTCGGGGGCTACACCCGCGGGTGTGCTCGCGCGCACCCACTGACGAAACGAAAACTTCCCCCGCTGGCAACACAAAAAAACCCCTAGACAATTCTGCCTGAATCACCTGGGGGCTCGGGGGCTACAACCGCAGGTGCGCTCACGTGCACCCACCGTCAAGACAAAAATCCCCTAGACGATTCTACCAGAATCACCCAGGGGCTCGGGGGCTCCTGTCGGGTTCATAAACCCGAGGTCCCTCGCAGACTGGCTTCCCAAAACAAAGGTTCGGCCCAAGCAGACAATGCACAACTCCAGGGCCTGCCCATGTAACTAAATAATAGACCAGAAGGGCGATCCGATCACCAATCGGAAGGCCTGGCCATGGAGGAACGGCGCCCGCTTCCGGCCCACCTCTCCGACCGGAGCGCTCGCTTCGGTGTCCAGTCCGCCTCCGGATGGCCTCTCCGACCAGAAGGCCTGGCCAAACACCGCTTCCGACTCCAACCTGTGTCTCCGACCAGGGTTGCACCAAACCCTGCTCACTACTCTTCTCCGACTAGCGTGATCAGAGCCGACTAGAATCAACCGATTGGGGACGCTCGCTCGGTAAGGACCAGGAAACGGATAGAGAAAGTAAGTCAGGGCGCACAAGTCAAACCGCAATATCGGGGACCATACCCTGTACACCTGTAGAAAATAGTTCTCTGCAACCTCCCTGACACAACAGAGCCTAAGCAGTGTTGTAGGCACCAACATTTTCCCCTACGGTATTGTGGGCGCCATTAAATTCTCATACGGTAAGGCACCCCCACGTGCCTCTAGGCATCGACAGTGTTGTGGGCGCCGGCATTTACCGTACCGGGCAAACATGGTAAAACCCCTTACATGCCTCCAGATATCGATAGTGTGGCATGCGCCGATGTCTGCCATACCCGAAGAAGACAACACCACCTCCCACGTGCATCTGACATTCAACAGTGTTGTGGGCGCCTACCATCATCTTGTACCCTACAGAGTGGGCAACAAGGCTTAGTAACGTATGTACTCTCTCTCTCTCACTTGTGAAGCTATCCCCTTCATCTATAAAAGGGGATATGCTCTCTCCAAAAAGGAGAGGTCGATTCAAGTAGATTCAGATTCATTCAGATCGATCAGCTCACTAGCACACCATAATAGAACCACCAGGTTCAGACCACGAGCACACGCTCAAACACTTATAGCATAGCGGGGCTCCCGTCACCCTCGGCTACTTTGACCAGAGTCCGACCAGACCTCTTATACCCCCCATCTTCCTCCTTCTCGTTTGTAACCCCACTACAAACTTCGAGCACCTGGGCTCAGGAATAAAGTCATCGACCGACTCAAACTGGACATAGGGCACGTTGCCTGAACCAGTATAAACCCTATGTCATTGAGTGCTAGGCCACATCCGATCACAACATATGGGAAAACTACAAATATTTACGTGTTGGTCACTTTCTGCACCGACAGTTGGCGCCGTCCTTGGGGAGGACGTCGTACATTCGTGCTTTTGGTCATCGGATGGCCCACTTTTCCGCAATCTTTGCCATGGTGGGCTCAAGGGATACGACTCGCTTTGGCTAGTTGGAGTTTTCTGCACTCCCACCTGTTGGGATGTGGGTTCCACCCACCTTCGAGCCATCCCAGACCTTCCTCTTCGGGAGTATGGACTTCGTCGTAGACCGGCTCGGCGTGCTTTACCTCCGCGAGGAGGCACCCATCCCGGCGCCCGTCGGAGGGGCGCCCTCCGTCAGCTCTGAGACTCCCGACAACTTCGACGACGAGGCGCCTGTGCTTCATTCTAAGCATACGCTCTGCTCAAACCCTGCTGTAAGTAACATGCATACTGTTATTTAGTCGCCAATTACTATCTTCCACCGATTATCTGGAGGGACCCCGTTGTACGCACCGCAACCGCCATTCGACGGGTTCCTCTATGGCCTCGCGTCTCCCGCAGACACGTACGCATGGGGGCTCCTGCTGACGCCGCCCCCTCTCACATCCAAATTCATGGGGATGGCGAGCTACGCTCCCACCTGTTTCCACGAACTCATGGATGACAAGGTAGAGAGCGACGGCTCCAGCATCGGCGGTGTGGCACCTAGCCACCGTCCCTTCCAGGAGTGAGCTATGATGGATGCTTCGGGACAGCCGCCGGTGGTGGTGGAGTCCATATAGACTCACACCCCTCCGGGCCCTCGGGCAGAAGCCCTCGCGTGTGCGCAGGCGCACGGTGAGGAGCTACGACAACGGCGGTAGAACTAGCACGCTCAGTGCAGCACGCTGAGCCGCGCGCGCATGACCCGGCGCGCGGCGCCCGAGGTCGCGCCTGCCAGGTCTAGTGTGACATCATGGACGAGGGGAATGACCCCCCACAGTTCGCTCAGGACCGCCAGAACATCGCCGTTGCGGCAATGCTTTTATGCGGTGTTCTCGAGCCCGTCGACCCCTAGGAGCGGGCGGTCCACCGGAACCTTCGGACACTGGTAGAAGCCACCGCCGTTCAATAGGTGGAAAGCTCTACATCGTGACTTCGACTCGTGGCCTCTATCCTCGCCAGGGGAGTGGGGATGCACCAGACGAATCGCTCCATCCGCTCACCATTACAGCCACCAAGTGCGGCACAGGAGGCCACAGCCACGCCGCGGTCCAACACGGCGCCTGCTCCACACCAACTGCCAGTACGCGAACGGCTCGGTCCTAACCAAGACGCTCATAGCGTCATCAGCAACCAGCATCAGGCCCGGCATGATGATGATGTCTATTGGGCGGCGGTGAGGGCATGCGACATAGGCCCTGGCCAGACCATCGAGGGGAGCGGTGAAACACGCCCTAGACATGGTCGCCGACCAGACGACCTTAGTCCCAGCCCGAATGGCCTAGGACCACAATGCTTCTGACCACCCACCAACATCGCCAAGTACACCGGGGAGGCGAACCCTAGTATATGGCTTGAAGATTTCCGGCTCACCTGCTGAGCCGGAGGGGTGGATGATGACCATTTCATCATTCAATATCTCCCCATCTGCGTAGGGGAACATGTTCGAGCATGGCTTGAATTCCTCCCGCACGACAGCATCCACGACTGGGCGGACCTCAAGAGGATCTTTGTTAGAAATTTCTTGGGGACATCTGTCCACCCTGGTAACTCCTGGGACCTCAAGAGCTGCCAGTAGGAGCCCGACGAGTCCGTACGGGATTACATCCGTAGGTTCTCCCAACGATGGAACTCCCTCCCTGATGTCGTTGACGCAGACATCATCAGTGCTTTCCTCTCTAGGACAACCTGCGAGTCCTTAATCCACAAGCTTGGCTGCCTGAAGCCCCATACCACCCGTGACCTGCTCGACGTCGCCACAAACCATGCCTTCGACGAGGAGGTGGTCAGAGCGGTCTTCAACGGTGGCCGGGAAAAAGGCAAGGCCAAGCATGAGGACCAAGATTAGGGCCCCTCCACATAGAGGGGCAAGAAGAATAAAAAGGATTGGTGCCGACCGGCCAACACCGTGTTGGTCGTCGTAGCTGATCGCGCAGGTAAGCAGCCCCAGCAGGGCCTACCTAACCACTTCAACAAGCTCATGGATAGCCCATGCACCAACCACGCCTACCCCATCATACACCTCTACAAGGACTGTAAGCTCCTCAAATGTTTCCTACGATAGGCCGGTGGGTCAAAAGAAGGAAACGACAAAGAGGCGGCACCAAAAAATGAGGCGCAGTGGGCAAGGACAGGGATAGCTTCCCCGATCCTGAGGAATGCATCATGATCTTCAAGGGATTTGATGCGCCACTTAGACGGCCATCCCCTCCTTCCTTAACTGGTTAGAATCTCCGATCACCTTCGATCAGAGGGACCATCCCTCCCACATCGCCAGACTAGGGCGCTACCTGCTCGTCGTCGGCCCCATCGTTCGCAAGAAGCACCTCATCGAGGTGCTGATGGACGGAGGTAGCGGCCTCAACATCCTCTACATCAACACCCTCGATGCCATGCACATCCCCCGGTCGGAGCTCCGACCGGTGAGCTCTCCCTTCCACGGCGTGATCCCGGGAGCGTAGGCATACCCACTCAGGCAGATCGACCTGCCCGTCACGTTTGGCGACCGAGCCAACTTCCGCTCGGAGGTGCTTACCGTCGAGGTGGTGGACTTCTCAGGGTCTTACCATGCCATCTTGGGATGCCCATGCTACGCCAAGTTCATGGCGGTCCCCAACTACACCTACCTAAAGCTAAAGATGCCGGGACCGAACTGTATCATCACTGTGGGTAGCGCCTTCTCGCACGCCTTCATGTGCGACCATGAGCATTTCGAGCTCGCCACGGCCATCATCAACTCATCTGAGCTCCCTCGGCTCAGGGAGTCATCGACCCCGGCAGTCCCAAACTGCAACAAACCAACCTCCTCGATGGCCTTCCACCCCCTTGAGGAAACCAAGGTGGTGGGGATTGACCCCACTGACCCAAGCAAGACGGTGCGGATCGGCACCCAGCTCCTGGCCAAATAGGAATGCGAGCTCGTCGACTTCTTGCGCGCCAATCGTGATGTCTTCGCATGGAAGCTATCTGACATGCCAGGCATACCGCGGGACGTCGCCGAGCATGCACTGTGCCTCATCCTGGGCTCAAAGCCCGCCAAGCAGCGCCTGTGTCGTTTTGACGACAAGAGGCACAGGACCATAGGCGAAGAGATCTCCAAACTCCTGGTAGCCAGATTCATCAGAGAGGTATACCACTTCGACTGGCTTGCCAATCCTGTTCTTGTTAAAAAGAAGACCAAGAAATGGAGAATGTGTGTTGATTATACTGGCCTCAACAAAGCATGTCCAAAGGATTACTTTCCTTTACCGCGCATAGACCAGATAGTCGACTCCACCTTGGGTTGCAAGATCCTCTCATTTCTAGATGTCTACTTAGGCTATCACCAGATTGCGATGAAAGAATCTGATCAGCTCGCAACCTCATTCATCACCTCGTATGATTCGTACTTCTACGTAACCATGCCTTTTGGCCTGAAGAACGCTGGAGCCACCTATCAACGGTGCATGCATCAATGCTTTGCTGACCAAATCAACCAGCTCGACGAACCTGATCAGGTCAACCGGCCAAAACCAACCATTGCCATCTATGTTGATGACACAGTGGTCAAAATGGCTCAAGCTTGTGACCTAATCACAAACTTGGCTATGACATTCGCGAACCTTCGAAGGTTCAACATCAAGCTAAATCCCGAAAAATGTGTTTTCGGGGTTCTAAAGGGGAAGCTGCTCGGATACATTGTGTTCGAGCACGACATTGAGGCCAACCCCAAAAAGATCACAGCCATCTCCAACATGGGCCCTATACCCAATGTCAAGGGCGTAAAGAGGCTCACCGGCTGTCTGGCTGCCCTGAGCCGATTCATCTCATGGCTCGATGAACGGCGGATGCTACTCTACAAGCTCCTCAAAAAGACAGACGCCTTCGTCTGGACTAAGGAAGCTCAGCAGGCTTTGGAGAGCCTCAAAGCGTCACTGACGATGGCCCCAATCCTCGTCGCTCCCGAACAGGGAGAACCCCTCCTCTACGTCGCAGCGAGCAACCATGTGGTGAGCGCCGCCATGGTCGTCGAAAGGGAGGAGCCGGGACACCACCTTAAGGTCCAGCAACCCATATACTTTGTCGGGGAGGTACTCACCGACCCCAAGGTCTGGTACCCCTAGGTGCAGAAACTCCTATACATCATGCTGATGGCGACCTAGAAGCTCCTGCACTACTTCATCGACCACGAAGTCGCGGTCGTCACTTCATAATCTCTTGGAGACATCGTCCGCAAACCGCGACACCACAGGACGGATCTCCAAGTGGGCACTCGAACTCATGGGCCACGACATCACATATATCCCCCATACTGCTATTAAGTCTTAGGCTCTCGTGGATTTTGTCACCGAATGGGCGGAGGTCCAGCTTCCGACCCTAGACGCCATCCAAGAGTACTGGACGATGTACTTCGATGGGTCCGTTTATGGCGCCCGACTTGGGGGCTAGAGTGGTTCTGATCTCCCCAGACGGGAGTAGGCTCCGCTACGCATCCGCCTCCATTTCTTGTCCTCAAACAACGCTGCGGAATACGAGGCCCTCATAAACGGACTACGCATCATCATCGGGCTCGGCGCTACATGACTCTACGTCCTTGGAGACTCAAAGTTGGTCGTTGACCAAGTCATGAAGGAGTCCTCCTATAAAAGCCCCCTCATGTCAGCATACTACCAGGAGGTGCACAAGCTTAAGGACAAATTCAAGGGGATCGAGCTCCATCATGTCCCACGAAAGGATAATGCCGTCGCTGATTTTCTCACGAAATTGGCTGCCAGGCGGATCCTGTCTCTAGATGGGGTCTTTGTCAATGACCTCCACGAGCCATCCGCCCACATCCTGGAAGGACCGATCTAGACACACCCCGATGCCAGCCCGGCGCTTGGGGGCTCCGACCCCAGTGCCTCTGTGGTGGCATCACCCACCGATGTCACCGCGATGGAACTCGATCAAATCGACTGGCGAGCACCGCTACTCGCCTACCTCCTCAAGGAGGTTCTCCCACCGGAGAGGACTAAAGCACGATAGATCGCTCGACGCACCAAGACCTTCATTGATGTCGGTGATGAACTCTACAAATGAAGTCCGTTGGGGGTAGTCATGAAGTGCGTCCCTACCAACTAAGGGAAACAACTTCTCCTTGAGGTCCATGCTGGAATCTATGAACATCACGCGGACCCGAGGTCGCTAGTCGAAAAAGCCTTTCGTCAAGGTTTTTAATGGCCCACCGCGCTACGAGATGCAGAGGAGGTCATCCGCAGGTGTGGAGGATGCTAGTTCTACGCTCGGCAAACTCATTTGTCGGCACAGAAGCTTCAAACCATCCCCATCACTTGGCCATTCACGGCCTGGGGCCTCGACATGGTAGGACCCCTCAAAAAAGGCCTGGGCAGCTTCACTAACCTGCTCATAACAGTCGATAAGTTCACCAAGTGGATAGAGGCTAAACCCATCACCAACATCCGCTCGGAAGAGGCGGTCAAATTCTTCCTCGACATCATCTATCGGTTCGGCGTTCCTAACTGTATCATCACTGACCACAGAACTAACTTCACTTGGAAGAAGTTCCTGGACTTTAGTGATGGATACGGCATCAGGATTGACTGGGCCTCGGTCGGACATCCACGTACTAACGGTCAGGTCGAGCGTGTCAATGGCATGGTCCTCCAAGGACTTAAGCCATGCATCTTTGATCGACTCAACAAGTACGCCGGGTGATGGGTTGCAGAGGTCCCAGTGATCCTCTAGAGCCTGAGAATGACCCTGAACCGATCCACAGGGTTCACACCCTTCTTCCTAGCCTACAGAGCTGAAGCAGTGCTGCCCTCTGACCTCAACCACGGCGCCCCAAGAGTGAAGGCTTTCGACCGCGACCGAGCCACGGAGGCTTAGCAAGACGCAGTCGACCTACTTAAAGAGGCCCATGAGACGACTGTCATCCGCTCTGCTCGCTACCAGCAAACTCTCTATAGGTACCATGAAAGGAAGATCAGGGGGAGGATCCTCGAAGTCGGTGATCTCGTACTCTTTAGGACCCAATCAACGAAGGAGAAGCACAAACTCTCTCCACCAAGGGAATGTCCCTATACGGTGGCCGAGGTGATCCGACCGAGCGCCTACCGACTGAAGGACGACAACGGCAATGTTTTCACCAACACTTGAAACATTGAACAATTATGTCGTTTTTCCCCTAAAGTTCAGTCTTACCGCTTTTATTCAACGCATGTTCCTGTAAAGCGCCCCAGCCTGAACACTTTCGGGCCGGGTCGCTCAGGGGCTCCATGAGGGTACAATACCACCTCTCTTTTTTACTATCACATGGTAAAAACTTTTCGCCTGAACAAAATGGTGTTGCCCGAACAAAAGGGCGTTCCATTCCTTTAATTACCCTATGTGACTTTATTTTTACTCCCGACCGAGCGCACCATGCCTCGACCTACGGTTACGAGCAACCGAGCCTCGCGGGCCACGCCCGGGTTCTTAAAGTTGCAACCTATGGAACGAACGGGCAGGTGCGAAAAAGAAAGGATAAAAACAAAGCTATGGTAGGATAAAAAACAAGGAACAGATAGTGATTCTATCACAAAGCAAAACTGATGTATTCATTGATACAAAAAACTGTACACACGAGGGCTCCCCCATGAACTTAATGATTACATTTGCTGACTACTTCTACTCCAAATTCTATTGTGGCCGCTAGGCCGCATCGGCTAATGCCAAAGGAGAGGCCATAGCACATGCCACCGGACATAACCGCCACCGCAAGGACCCCGCTCAGTTCCGCTCCCTCGACTTCGGCGAGCACAACGGGTACCTCAAGGGCGTCGCACCCATAGATGCTCAGCAGAACAACATGGAGCTCCGGACCTTCTCATGCAGTCGAGGCAGCTCCTGGACAGGGATGTCGCCTGCCAAAGTATGGCCGCCGTGGCTGGAGGATGTCTCATCAAACTTTATGAACTGGCCTACCTGAGCAGCTGCAAGGGTGAAACCCCCTACTAGCGTAGTCCTGAGTGGTTTCCCCTCCGATAAGACTCGCCTGGAGAAGATTCACCGGAAAGAGTCTATGTACGGCTCCATTCCGACGAAGGCCTCGTAGACGGTGATGAAATCGGCGACATGCAGTACCCTCCAATGTGCCACCTCCTTCGGCGAAAGCAGCCCCTTCTCGGTGAAGGCGGTCGACACCATCTCATCTACATTGGGTGACCTCCAACTCGACATTGCGCTCCGGAATCATGAACAGGTCTATGAGTTCTCCTTTCCCTCTCCTTCCCCTATTTAAAGAAGAGGCGGAGCAGTTGAGGAAAGGCGAAAGGATTGGGGCGAGAACCCTCTCCCTTCCCCCATTCAAAGCGGATGGGATACGATGGGACGCGCCCTGACCGATGGGATGCACCCTACCCGACGAGACGTCGCCTGGTTAGACGAAACATGGTCTGGGCATGGCCCACCACTACCACATGCCGAGCATGGGAAACAAAGTGCCACCACGCACAAGTGGCCCTCCGCCTTCCCAGGCAAGCCTTGGAAGAGCCCAACGATGGGATCTTCATCCAGGAGAGACCAACGGGCTTCCTGAGTCAATCGGATGGCTTAGGCGAACGCCGAGAAATAGGTAAGGAGCAGAGGGATGCCGCATGAGGGCCACGCCGACTCCGTCATGAACGACGAGCACGGGTCTCGATCGGACATATCCGATAAAAACTCCTCAAAACCCATCACTCGAGTCATCAAGGTAATTTTACCAAAACCTTCTATTTCATTTATTTACATGCATTCATTCATTCATCCCATACATACGAAGCATCGCATATGCAGTAAATGCATCTCAACGCTTCGCATTGCGCAAAACGGTAGTTGCCTCATTCAACATGAGCAACGACCGATCGGGGTTCGAAGGCTGGCCCACGAAGGGCTCGAGGCCGCCTCGCGTCAAACAAAGCCAGGAGAGAAAACATAGATGAGCCCCAAGCGGCCCTCGCCTAGTCTGCACCATAGCAGACAGGGTCATCTCAACCTTCTCGTTCGATCCTAGCCTCGAGCCATGCCCACAGAATCTCCATCGAGGGGAGGCCAGCGGGCCACCCGGGTTGGTCTCCGAAATGACCCAGGCATCTGTCGGGTTGTGGGTTAAAAGCAATGGAATGCCACATGAGGGCTATGCCGACCCCGTCACGAACGACGAACCAGGATTTCACTCGAATGTGCCCATTAGCGAGCTCACCGAACGTGTCACTCGAGCCATCGAGGCAAGCGACGTAAGCTCAGCCCCTGCGATTATGGAAACCGTGGATGGGCTAACGCACGAAACCAACCCCTACCGAGCCCAACGGGGCTCAAAGCCTTGACCGCGCTTGATGCCTGGGTCCGCAAGCTCATCTCGCCCGATCCCTAAACTACCTTAGTTGTGCACGACGGGTCTGTGAGTCCGTCTCGCCCGATCCCTCAGCTGCGCCCGACGTCGGGGTCCGCGAGCTTGTCTCGCCCGATCCCAAAACTGCCTCGGCTACGCGCGACGGGTCCGTGAGTCCATCTCGCCCGATCCCTTGGCTGCGCCCGATGCCTAGGTCCATGAGCTCGTCTCACCCGATCCCTAAATTGCCTCGACTACGCATGACGGGTCTGCGAGTCCGTCTCGCCTGATCTCTCGGCTGCGCCCGACGTCTGGGTTTGTGAGCTCGTCTTGCCTGATCCCTAAACTACCTCGGCTGCGCACGATGGTCCGCGAGTCCGTCTCGCCTGATCCCTCGGCTGTACCCGACGTCTAGGTTCACGAGCACGTCTCGCCCGATCCCTAAACTATCTCGGCTGCGCACGACAGGTCCGTGAGTCTATCTCGACCGATCCCTCGGTTGCACCCGACGCCTGGGTCCGTGAGCTCATCTCACCCGATCCCTAAACTGCCTCGGTTGCGCATGCAGGTCCGTGAGTCCATCTCGCCTGATCCCTCAGCTGCGCATGAAGACTAGGTCCGCGAGCTCATCTCACACGATCCCTAAACTGCCTCGGCTGCGCATGATGGTTCCGCGAGTCCATCTCGCCCGATCCCTCGGCTGCGCTCGATGCCTGGGTTCATGAGCTCGTCTCGCCTGATCCCTAAACTACCTCGTCTATGCACAATGGGTCCATGAGTCCGTCTCGCCCGATCCCTTGGCTGCGCCCGATGCCTGGGTCCGCGAGCTCATCTCGCCCGATCCCTAAACTACCTTGGCTATGCACGATGGTCCGCGAGTCTGTCTCGCCCGATCCCTCGGTTGCGCCCGTCGCTTGGGTCTGTGAGCTCGTCTCGCTCGATCCCTAAACTACCTCGGCTGCGCCCGACGGGTCCGCGAGTCCGTCTCGCCTGATCCCTCGGTTGCGCCCGACGCTTGGGTCCACGAGCTCATCTCGCCCGATCCCTAAACTATCTCGGCTGCGCACGACAAGTCCGTGAGTCTGTCTTGCCCGATCCCTTGGCTGTGCCCGACGCCTTGGTCCGCGAGCTCGTCTCGCTCGATCCCTAAACTGCCTCGACTGCGCACGACGGTCCACGAGTCCATCTCGTCCAATCCCTTAGCTGCGCTCGATGCCTGGGTCTGCGATCTTGTCTTGCCCAATCCCTAAACTGCCTTGGCTGCGCACAACGGGTCCGTGAGTCCGTCTCGCCCGATCCCTCGGCTGCGTCCGATGCCTGGGTCTGTGAGCTCGTCTCGCTCGATCCCTAAACTGTCTCGGCTGCGCACGACGGGTCCATGAGTCTGTCTTGCCCGATCCCTCGGCTACTCCCGACGCCTAGGTTCACGAGCTCGTCTTGCCCGATCCCTAAACTGCCTTGGTTGCGCACGACGGTCCATGAGTCCATCTCGCTTGATCCCTTGGCTACGCCCGACGCTTGGGTTCGTGATCTCGTCTCGCCCGATCCCTAAACTGCCTCGGCTGTACACGATGGGTCCACGAGTCCATCTCGTTCGATCCCTCGGCTGCGCCCAACGCCTGGATCCGCGAGCTCGTCTCGCTCAATCCCTAAGCTGCCTCGACTGCGCATGATGGGTCCGCGAGTCCATCTCGCCCGATCCCTCGGCTGCACCCGACGCCTGGGTCCGTGAGTTCGTCTCGCCCTATCCCTAAACTACCTTGGCTGCGCACGATAGGTCCGTGAGTCCGTCTCGCCCGATCCTTCGGCTGCGCCCGACGCCTAGGTCCGTGAGCTCATCTTGCCCGATCCCTAAACTACCTCAGCTACGCACGACTCTGTCTCGACCAAGGTGCACACGTGCACACCCGCTTACAAAACCCCCCAGGCAATTCTACCTAAATCTCCTGGGGGCTCGAGGGCTACACCCGCGGGTGCGCTCGTGCGCATCCGCTGTCAAACAAACAAAAAATTCCCCCGCTAACAAAACAAAGTACCCCCAGACGATTCTACCCGAATCGCCAGGGGGCTTGGGGGCTCCTGTCGGGTTCATAAACCCGGGGTCCCTCATGGACCGGCTTCCCGGCAAAAGCTCAGCCCAGCAGACGACGTCGCGAACAAACACGCAACTCCTGGGCCAGCCCAAAAACTTAACGACAGGCCAGAACGGTGTTCGTCCGCCTCTCCGACCGAAAGGCCTCGCTTCCGACTCCAGCCCGCCTCTCCGACCGGAAGGCCTGGCCAAAGAGGGACGATGCCCGCTTCTGACTCCGACCCACGTCTTCGACCGGGGATACACCGAACCTCTACTTACAGCTCTTCTCCGACTGGCACAGTCGGAGCTGACTGGGACCAACCAACCGAGGACACCCGCTCGGTGAGGACCAGGAAGCGGGCGGAGCAAGTAAACAGGGCGCTCAAGTCAAACCACAATACTGAGGACCGTACCCTATACACCTACAGGACAGTACTAACAGGGCATGTCAGAAAGGTGCCCTGCAAACCTTCGAGACATGTCAGAACCCAAGCAATGTTGTGGGCGCCGAAGTTTTACCCCACAGTGTTCCGGGCGCCATCAATTCCCATGCCAGACGAACACGGTAAGACTCCCCACGTGACTCTGGGCATCAACAGTGTTGTGGGCGCCGTCATTTACCATACATAGTGAACACGGTAAAACCTCACACATGCGTTTGACGACAATAGTGTTGTGGGCGCCTACCATCATCCTATACCCGACGGCGTGGGCAACAAGGCTTATCAACATACGTACACTCTCCTTCTATCACTTGTAAGGCCATCCCCTTCGTCTATAAAAGAAGATGCACTCTCTCCCAATAGCGGGCGATTCAACTCTCCAACAACTAAAACACACTCCAATGATCCGAACAACCAAGTATTCTAACAGAGCACACGCTCAAATACTTAGCACACGCAGGAATTCCTGTCTCTCTTGGCCCTTCGGTCCAGAGTCCGATCGGACCTCTTGCACCCCCATCTTACTCCCTTCCGTTTGTAACCCCACAGCAGACTTCGAGCACCTGGACTCAGGAATAAAGTCATTGACTGACTCAAACTGGACGTAGGGCACGTTGCCTGAACCAGTATAAACTCTGTATCATTGAGTGCTATGCCACATCCGATCACAACGTACGGCAAAACTATAAATATTTACGTGTTGGTTTCACCGACAAGAAATGTGAAGGATATTTTTTTTGGCATGTTGTTTCTTTATTTCCTTATATATGAAATAATAATAATGAATTTAGATTAAAAAAACACTTAAAATAAAGGAATCATCCATCCGATTTACCCTTGGCTAAATAGGACGAGGTTTTCGATACCGTTCACCTAGCAGAGTTTAGTTACTAAATGGATAATCTGTATCAGAATCGAAACACTCAATATTTATATTGTGTTCGAATCTGAATACTCAAAGTTGGATATTTGATATGTATGTATTATACTACAAGATATATATTCATATGCGACAAATGCATCATTATCTTTATCCGAGAGAAAAAAAAACTAACGTCATATTCGTATCCATATCTCCCTACTTGCCTTCGTACTTATAAATAGGAAGTTTTGGCTATGTCTATTTGTATTCATATTCGATCAAAGTGGGCAATGCAATGGCCCTACCTTACAGAAGCCTAGGAAGCCTATGTCTAGAACACATCACACGTGGTCCCTACTTTTGTCTCAGTTTTCGCTTCTTGCCACCACGCACCAAGCCCTCTCTAGATTTTTTCCAGATTTCAAACTATCGAGGACTAATCAGCAAGGCTTGCGAGATATGTCTATTTGAATGGTAATTTGTACTCAATCCAGACTAGTTGCTAATTTTTTTATTTTTGATGAGATCTTAATAAGCACTAATTTTACAGTCATATGATTGGCAATTTCTCGATTAGTGCCTAATTGCACATTTTCTCTAGCATTTGGTTACATGTTGATCTCCATAAGCATCTCTTAAACTGTTACCTGGTCAGGTCCAAGACATACAAACTGAAGTGCCTTTGGTTCGATGGAACTGTATGGGCAAACAACTTTTCCATACATGCCATGAACTACTGGGCCGCAGCCTTTTTCTATTATGAAAAAGAAAAGAAAAGAAAAGGACGAGGCCGCTGCTGGCTGCCCTCCGGACTCCAGTCCAGACCCGGAGCCCCCGGGCCGGGCCGCACCACCGCCGAGCCTTTTCCACCTTTTCCACAGCAGCGGCAAAAAAAGAAAATAAAAAAACACCCCGACAGGGAGAGAAGAAACGAAATCCCTTGAAAACCCCTCACTCACCCCCATCCGCCGCCGCAGCGCTCCCACGTCCGACCACGCGCGCGGCCGGCGGGCTATAGAGAGACCAGGCGGGCGGCCACCGGCGGGGAGCAGCACTGCGCGATCCTCACCGACGCCTCCACCTCCGTGGGTACTAGCCGCCGCCTCCTCTTCCTCGCCGTCGTCCTCGTCGTCCCCTCCCCTCGCGGAAACCATCGGTTGACGGGTGCTCGCCTGGCCTCGTTTCCCCCAGCTCCCCCGTCGCTGCGATCGGGAGCGGAGCGATCGAATCGGAATCCCTCCGTCTAGTCATGCCCGTTAGCCTCCTTTGCGCCTTTCCGTCCAGCCGCCCGTGGCTGCCTGGGTCACAGGGTTAGACTCTCCTTCGTTCTTCCCCGCGCGAAATCACCCTCTGCCTGGGGTTGCGTTTTGTCTGCAAAGTCTGGGGTTTCAACGGGACAGCCCCGTGACGCGTGTCTCTGGCCTAGTCCGCGCCTGCTATGAACCTATGGTTGTTTACATTGGGATCAATGGTGTGTGGGAATTGTGTGGCCAGAAATCTGTCGCGATGTGTGGTGAATGCTTGTACTTGTTTGTTTTCTAGGAATTTGAGTAGACCGAAACCAAACGAATATGTCCGGTGAGACGTGATCATCCAATTGCGTATGCTTGCTTTGTTGATTGGCTGCCAATATCTTGCTTGCTTTATCTTTTATTACGTACAAGGTGTCATTTATAGTTGTACTGTTTTTCACCATGATTTTTTTTTGTCATCCCCTTCAAGTTAGTATCCTGAGTTTCAGCTACAGATCGTGTTATCGAATGCATCATCTGGCCATGCCTTGACTGATACCTTGTGATGGTTGTTTCATCAATATGTTAATCTGCTCTTAGTTTTTTTTGGCCATTACATCAAAATGTTAATCTTGACAACTTCATTGTACTTGTACTACCCAGTTTCAGTGAATTGATAATGTATGCTAATTTATGTTGAAGTCTGGGTATGTCTTCCTCAATCCTTAGTTCCTTGTGTATGTCATATTTATGAGTTGATAGTTTTAGCAACTGGATAGAAATAGGTTTATGTGCGCAAGATATTCACATTGCAGTTTATAGTATCAAGTTCATATGTATCACTCATAGATCCTTACATCTGCAACGCGGAATCCATCTGTTCCAGAAGCACTTGCATAACAAAAGATCTATCTTTGCTTCATTTCTTCTGTTATTGCTGAATCTAAAAAAAATAAAAACTTCTGATACATTTTTAACTACTGCAGCTGCGTCAGAACAAAATAGCAAAATGAACGGCCACCTAAGCTTTGAGGAGGGCTGGAAAGTCCTGGAACAGGGGATTTTAAAATGCTCGAAGATTTTGGAGTGCACCAGTACAAGGCCTACTGTGAACGAGTACATGAACTACTATGAGTATGCTTCTACAGCTTCAAGATGCAATACATATCTTTACTATTATCCATGTGCTACTTAAAGCTGCAGCTCATCATTTGTTCCTCTATTATTCTAGTTGTGCTTACAAGATGGCTGTGCAGAAACAACATTACTGCCAAGAAATGTACAATGGTTTCAGGATGACGCTTGCAGAATGTGTCCGCACAATGGTACTATAATTATTATTATTTGTTTCTACTCCATAACCTACTGTAGTTGAGGTAAAATATTCTAGAATTGAACATCTCGAATTCTAATGCTGAAAAGGGATGACTAAAACCATATGTCTGAAAAAGGACCACTGTGGGTGCAGTTCTTGCCTTTTTTATATCTCCTTGTGACACATGAGCTATTTCATGGCAATTTCTGTGTTAGTGCCATATTTTTCCTCAGTTAAAACTCTGGCTAATAAATCTTTGATAGTATAGATCCACATCAACTATACCAGAGCTTTGCTGCCTGTAAAAAAAATGAAGCTTAGATCTACATTTGTACTATTTGCTGAATATTTATTACCTACAGTACTATTTGGTTTCTTTTACTATTGTGTTTTGCCCTTGATTTGAGGCAAATTACGAGCTGACACCAGCAGGAATTGCTGCAAAAGCCATCGTGTCTCTAATTGCCCTAGCAACAAAAGCAGATACATTTTCACAACAAAATTACACATGATTGTGATATGTTGATGTGATGTGAAATAGGCATGTGCTAATATTATAAATAAAGTGGATACAGTAGTGAACTACTATGGTTGAAACTTTAAAGTGTAATAATCTAATTTCTGTGCATATTTGTGTGGTCATGTACAAACATAACAAAACATTACTGTTTCTTTACGAATTCTGGAGGAGAGGCTCATACCTAAATTTTCATTGACAAAGTAAAAAACAGTTTGTCACAAACAAAATAGATATGGATTAGAGTGAGAAAGCAGAAGATGTATTACTGTCGTTTCCCTGCTTTACTGTAGTACCTCTGTAATGTCATTTTTATTACAGTAGACACTACCCTGATTTACTGTAGAACCACCATGGTACCATTCCTATCGAAATACCCCACTTCAGATATACTCCATGTATCTGTGTACAATTCAGTTTAGAGATGCTTACCAAGTTAATTGAGTTTGGCAAGGATATCTTCCTTTACCCCCTGGCTTGACATTTTTCACTCTTGTTTGTTTATTAGGTTCTGCCCCATCTCATGCACAAGCAAAATGACAGCTTTTTCAGAGAGCTTGTGAAAATGTGGTCAAACTATTGCATCATGATTAGATGTGTAACTGGCTTCTTCAGCTATTTGGACCGCTGCTATGTGGAGCAGTACAAACTACCATCACTTAGCGATACTGCTGCTACTGCTTTCTTTCGTCCGGTGAGTATTATTCAAGAAAATGTTTTGCTTCCACATTTCCTCCTGCTTGTGAAGACTGCTTACCCACTTCTCTGTCTGCAACTTCTTATGTCCTTTGCCCATCTGCTAGGTCTTTTCCTACTTCAATGATGAAGCAAGAACTGCTCTTCTTACTCTGGTAATTTCTATCTTTCACCCTTTTTTTTTTTCTTCAACGCATTCCTTCTGTACATGACATCCAAGTTGATCCTAGATCCAACGAGAACGTGATGGAAGCATGATGGATTCGAGCCTTCACGATGTTATGCATGGCATATGTTGTTCCGAAGTCAAATCCATAATGCAAAATGCTTTTCTTGATGAAACATATGGCTACTACTCCATGAGAAGTTCTGAATGGATTAGGCACTACTCTTTGCCAGATTACCTTGCTAAGGTCAATATATTTATAATATTGTATGAGTCGATGCCGTTCTTCTACCGCTTGTAGACACTGCTGATTATGTTGTCTACAGGTTGAGGAAAGTATGGAAACAGAAACCAAGAGGCTGGCTTACTATCTGGAAATTTCAAGTGGGGACAGCTACCCGCTCTGTTTGCAGGTTTCTTTCTACTGTCACGTTAACACTATATGTCGCTCCTGCTTCTGTTAGAAGTAGTACCATACAGTTGATGTAGGCTATCCTGTGTTGTTGTTATGTTTGGTTTCCTTGCCCAAACTTTACTAGACTTGCACGTGGGCAAGGAAATTTGATTTTGGACTAGCATTTCGTTATGAACTCCAAATCCCTTGTTCCTTGTTTATTTCCCAATTTATGCGCCCTCCACACTTGGCTACCTGGAGTGAATTGTTAAATAGGAAAGTGAAATCTGCTGTTGCCTAGGCTTTATTGGAATCCTTTACATTGCATGCATGCAACAAACATGAGACAATTTGCTGATTTTACTCATTGCAGGCTGTAAATGCTCCATTGATGGAAACTTATGTCAATTATGTGACAGAGAAACAAATCAGTGGTCAGCTGATGCTTGAAACGTACAAGGTAAATTCAATTGCGCTACCTGTTACAGTACCACAGTTTAATGGTTTGTTTGTTTTTTGCTAGCTTGCATCTGATCCAATCCTTCATTCATTGCAGACTGTTGAGGAGGAACTGCTTGGCAGATGCAGTAGCTTGACACTTGGTTGATCGGACAGCAGTTCTTTGGACCGAGTGGAGTGGGAAGGCAACTTTACCTAACATGCATCCATGACCCAGCTTACATACAGGAGAGTTTTGGAACATGGCTTGCCTGAAGTATAACTTTTGCTGCAGCTCGTTTTTGGTACTGCTCAAAGCTACCCAGCTTACTCGTAGTGTAGACTTGTTACAAGCAGATTTAGCTGCCGATACGAATGCACGATTCAGTTGAGATTTATGCGGATGACATTCGTGATTCCCAGGATCTAGGGCTGTGAGCTCAAGCGTCTTGACCCTTTTGCCTCATCTTGCATGTTATTTGGCAGAAGAACCGATACCCTTGGAACTGTACATGATGCTTGATCCCTGTGATCAAGATGCTCGTTTCTGTGACTATCATCTAAGTACTAGCATATACTACGCCAATGTTCGCTCTTTGCCACGTGCTTCACTGCCGGGGGGAGATTGTTGCAAATGCCTGCTCACAACTTGTTTGAGATGTCAGTAGGATGAATTATGTGTGCCTGTTTCGATATCTTTTGGTTGACAAATCTTAGCTAATCTGCCTTCTCCATAAATGGGGTTGGTGTTTGTGTTTGTGTTGCAGGCTTTATTATCGCTCTCCAATTCTGATGAAGCCGGATTCATGACAGATTGCCCCCTTCAGGTCTGATACCGTGTCTAGAACATGGGTATCCTATTCGGTTGGATTACATTGGTTATCCAAGCATGCCCATATTCTTCCCTCTGGCCTTCTTTAGGCCTGTTCGGTTACCTCGAAATAGACACATTGAATGATTCATAGCTAGAACGATTGTCTAATTTGTATAACATTGATCGGCAAGAATAATTCCTTCATTCCACTCTAATCGAACATGCCCTTAGGAGATCCACCTTTTTTTTCTGTCGCCCTTATCATCCAAGAATGATGATGTGTTTGGGAAAAAAAAACATATCACAAGCTTTTGGAAAAGCGAGCCGTCCTAATTCTCCTGCCTTTTGGTGCCGCTCCCATTATCATCTTCTGCACCTCAGGAGATAAGCTCGGCCGGTCATCCCATTCCCATGTAGGGTCATGGACTTGATGGCCAGAGTTCAAAGCAGCTTTGCCTGTGTACTTTGACGTAAAATCAGCTTTGACACGTGTTGCACAGTTGCAAGACACAGACTGGTGCACTCAGCAACACACACCAAATACTGTATACAAATACAATAATAATTCTTGTTTTCAGATAAGAAAGGTGATTGATACGGCACTGCATGCTTTCATTAGTACAGTAGTTTCAGTAGTACAGTTGTTTGCTTTTGCAAACTTGCAAGCACAGGTAGATGCAGCTTTGACCAAATTATGTGCAACTACCGGTACAGGTTTCCTGAGGAGCCGTGGCGTTGTGCTCTCCGGCCGGCGGATTAATCTTGGCGAACTCGAGCGTCTTCTTGCCCTCGAGCCTGCTGGTGACGTAGTGCCGGCTGTACTCGCCGTGGTTGAACCTCCGGTACCGGCACGGCGCCTCGTCGGTGACGAACTCCGGCAGCGGTCCCAGCTCGACGTCGTAGGCCGGCGCGTAGAACGTCACCACCGACAGCCGGTCCTGCTCGCCGTTCACCACCGCCCGGTGCTCCACGCTCTTGTACCTGCCGTTCGTCAGAACCTGCATACGCAGCAGCGTGGTCAGTGTCGAGTGGTGTGTTGGACAGAATCACAGAAACCAAATGCGAATTCTGCTCGCCTCAAGGGTGTCGCCGAGGTTAACGACGAGAGCGTGCGGGACGGGGTGGACGGGCACCCAGGCGCCGGCCTTACTGCGCACCTGCAGGCCGGCGCAGCTCATGTCCTGCTGGAGCACGGTGACCGCGCTGAGCCCCATGACGAGCTCCGGGCGCGGGCACGGCGGGTAGAAGTTCATCCGCACCGCCTGCACAGCCTCGCCGAACATGTCGCCGAACGTAGCCGGCGCCAGGCCCAGCGTCTCGGCGATGTGCGCCAGCAGCCTCCCGCAGAGCTTCCTGACCTCCGCGGAGTACGCCTCCAGGGTCTCCCTAAACCCGGCCGGCGCCGTCGGCCACAGCTTCGGCGGCCGGATGGACGCCGGCTCCACGCCCAGCGCCAGCATGTTGCACCAGTCCAGCTTCTGGTCCTCCGAGAAGACGAACGCGTGGCCGTACCCCTGGATCCCGCCCGGCGCCATGGGGTACTTCTCCTTCTCCTCCAGCGGCAGCATGAAGAACTCCCTCGCCAGCTTCTCCATCTCGTCCAGCAGCTCGTGCGCGATGCCATGGTTGACAACCTACACACACGCATGCAGACCAATTCCATCTCAGCATGACGCGCGATGAATCGATCAACAACCCGGCCGTCACAGAACGCCGGCCACCTGGAAGAAGCCCCACTCCTCGCAGGCGAGCCTGAGCTTGTCCAGCTCGTCGCCGCGCGGGAGCTCGCCGACGTCGATCACCGGGATGTGCGCGACGACGCAGACGTTGTCACCGTCCGGCCGGTCGTCGCTGTCCCTGATGTACCGATCCGGCACCGTCGGCAGGCCCGTCCGGTGCAGCTCCTGGACGTCGTCGACCTGGCCTATCTTGATCTCATTCTCAGCGGCAGCCATGGAACGCATATGCTCCAATGCAACAAGATCTTGCTTGCATACCAAGATGATCTTTGTCTTGCATTGAATCTTTGTGGGAGGTGGTCATATAAATAGGGGGGTCAAGATTTTTCATAGCCGTCCGTTTCTTTTGACAAGAGGAATTATTTGCTTGTCCTGCTTTGATTATCAACTTGGTCACTAGCTTAGTGAAAGGAGAGAAGGTGTCATTGGGCTGGACTACACCATATATGCTCCATGCATCTGCCATCTATTATGGACTGTGATTGACCACTGTTGCACTGCATCATCAGCATGTTGCCGCCATAACGCAGTCCTGTGCCACATGCATGTGAGCTCAGTCATAGGCTCATAGTCATAGCTCAGTGGTGGCAGGCAAAATCACCAAGACAGGCAGACAGCAATTCAACATACTGTTACCGATGATCATCCTTGAGGACATGCATGTAACATTGACACATTGTAACCTGATGATGGATGATCGGTCGTAAACAAGAACCCAAGATTCAGAGAATCTGCGTGTGCTGATGAGGTCACAGACTCACAGCCATAGCATTGTCCACTGACCAGTCCACCACCAGCGGTCCTTCCTCCATCCCAAAATAACCGTAGATATTGTATTTTGAAAAATTATTTTTGAAAAAGTTTAACTAGATTTTCAAAAGCATTATCAACATTTGTATTTATTTTCTAACATATTTATTATATAATTCTAATATATTCAATTACTATTAATCTAATAATGTTTATTATAAATCATAAATATTAGTATATATTTTTAATATATGTGATCAAAATTTTAGAAAAATGAATCATGAAATAGTTATTTTAGACTAGAGGGAGTAATCTGCATGCTCGAATCGAGGATGAAGCTGGCAACCACAGACACAAAGGAGGTGAGGAATATAGCTCTTTGGGCCTCTGCTCCTCGCTCTTGGGCCTCTAGAAATCTCCAAAAGAAACAAAAAAGGGACATGCATACATGAGTGCTCTCTCGTATAGCTACTGGGCGGCTGTGCGCTTTAGCTCTCTGCCGTAGTGCTTCGTGACCGTCGTCTTTGCTCCATGATTTGACATTATTTCTTCCGCAAGACGAACCATTTGGGTGGTTGGTCAGCCAGTTGTTTAATCATTTCATCCTAGAGTAGAGTTGATTGATTTTCCACAAAAAAAAAAGAGTAGAGTTGATTGGGAAACTTGGGGCCTCAAATAGTCAGATACAATCATCCTTTCATCGATCTCCCCTATCTCGGAATGATCAAGGCTATTTGTGGATCATGATTCGTCTACTTTTGTGCAAGCGTCTCGGGAAAAAGTTTTCAGGGGAAACTCATTTGATTCTAGGTCACTACAGCAGACACTGGACGGGGGATCGCCGCAGACGCCACGGACTGGAAGCGGGGGAGCATTGCTATCTCTGTGATCAGGTGCCGGAAACCATCGAACACAAAGTCGTCACATGCCCATACACCAGGGGAGTATGGAGCCTAATCTACCAAGCCTTCGGTCATCAGCTTCCGCAAGGTTCAGCAACAATCATCGACTGGTGGCGGTGACTGCGCTCTGACGATTGGACCGACACCCAGTGCTCCGGCATGGACTCGCTGTTCGCGCTGGTTTCCTGAGAGGTTTGGAAGCAAAGGAACGCGCGGTGCTTCAGGGATGCTGCGCTGCAACCGATTGAGGAGCTCATCCCGATCATCCAGGCCGAGGCCGACAGATGGATGGAGGCGGGTGCAGCAGGAATGGCGAGCCTGAGAGCGCAGCAGCAAGGCTAGTGCAAACGATCAAGAGCTGCGGTTGTTTTTCTTCAAAAATGTAATCTTTAGCGCAAAGCCGGGCCGGCTCAGGCCACTTGTACTGTAAAATCCTTATTCTTGATATAAATGATACGCAACGCTCTTGCGTATTAAAAAAAAGGTTTTGTAGTGGTTTGAAAAAAAAGAGATGTAAAGGGAAATCGAGTGGTAGAAAAATAGAAGATATCTAAAAAAGGTGCTCCGAAGTATCGAATAAGTAGAGATAGTATAAAATAGGTACTCATATTATTTTTTCAATAACTTATCAAAGATTTAAGGATTTCTTTATTTAGAACATAGGAATATCACACGAATCAATTTATTTTCATGGGGAAACACAGGAAATATAAAAAAAGTCTTTCATTCCAAAAAGGGTCTGAATTGGCAAAATCACTCTAGCCTGCCCACGGCTTCAAGTTTAGACCATATAGCCCCCAACCCACTAATCTCTGCTATAAAAGCGGTGTGAGCCAAAGGATTTATTTTATCCCTAGGGTCAGTAAAACAAAAATATATCATTATTTTAATGATTTTATCTTCTATACTGAGATATAACATTATATTTGTAATGTCACTATTTTTTTACTAAAGAAATATCCTTTCTCGATATATAACATTTATAAGTCAACCCAAGTCACTTCTTCATATTTGGGAATACAGCAAACACCAATGGACATACGAGACAAGTTTCAATCCTGACTACATGCTTCATATTCCTTTTTTTATGATTACCATCTATTTATACTTATTTGCTTTTCTCTCCTAAAAGAGTTTGAGCCTAACTATTTTTTATTATTTTTCTTGTTCCAAGAAATATACAAGTATAAAGGTTTTCTAAACCTTTGGTATAGGTTAAATTCAAATTCTATTGGACGCAATTTTTTTATCTATTTTTTAAATAATGATACTAAAAAAATTGCATGATTCAAATGAAAATCTTTCAAAATGATTCCACACCCGTGGGAAATATTTGGAGCCATTATCGAAACACTAGACTTTGCAACCCTGCTTGTTGGTGGACTGGTGGGTGGCCACATAGGGAGGCTGTTAGGGTCCGCTGAATGGACGCTAACAATGTGCCGGCCGGCAGCGCGCGCCTGCGTGCGGATCCCTGGCGCCGGAAATAATTAGCGCACAGATAAGGGCCCACCACATGCACGAACTAAAAATAATAATAATTATTAAACCAAACATCCAAATTAAATTCCGATTACACCATGAGGTTTCTTGCAATAAATCTTTCAAAACAAGATCCCACATGGATATATTTAGGTCAATTTTTATTAATGAACATTTACCTTATAAAGATATAACACTTTTTATTAAGCAGAGACGATGTTCTAGATTCAAATAACAATGTTATGTCTTTATAAGAAAAATGTTCTAGATTTAGAAGAACAATGTTCTAAGTTTTAGGTTCATGATATTGATATTATAATATACATAAAAATAAATAAGTAAATACATAACATAAATAAAAAAATAAAATCTAGAGCAAAGCATTTGGAAAAAATAAAAAATGTAATAGAGAAAAATTAAAAAAGAATATCACATGGATACTTTTCAAACATTCTAAAATATACTATAGATTATTACATGTATACTAAGTGAATATCACTAAATACACCATAGAACATCACTAAATATATTATAGAATATCGCATATATATATTACGTGAACATTACTAAATACATCATAGAACATCACATGTATACTGTGTAAAACATCACAAAAACATCATAGAACATCGCATGTATAAACGAGAACATCACATGTATATTACGCGAACATCGTAAAATACAGCATAGAACATTATGTATATACCACTTGAACATCAAAAAAACATCACAAAAAATCACATGTACAACACGTGAACATAAAAAACGTAGAACATCACATTATACTACATAAACATCAAAAAACAACATAGAACATCATAAAAATAATAAGAAAAAAAAACAAAAAAAAGAAATAAAAGAAAGGTAAAAAATATAAAAATAATAATAATAATAAACACATAAAACAGAAAAAGAATAATAAATGAATGATGCACGAAAGGAAAAAAAGAAAAGAAAAGAAAATAAAAAATAAATGAAAAAAGAAAAGAAATGAAACAAGAAAACAAAATAAAAAAAATTGAAACGTCGACACCAACTATCCAGCCTGGTTGTGGACCGGCCGCATCGTGGGCCGTCCACGCAAGCAGCATCCGCGGCGGCGACGCAGCACCGCAGCTCCCGCAGCCCCACCCGAATGTAGCATCCGCAGGTGAAAACAATCGCGCGGGAAATCATCGGCGGGTCATTCAGGTCAGAACGTTCGGACCCGAAGAATTCCGGCCACACAGAGGGCCAAGTGTTAGCACACCAGCCTTTTTTTTTTTGGAGGGGAAGCACACCAGCTTGTGATGGCAAAATACCACGCTGCTCACACAACACTGGAGCATCCGAACGAAAGGCAAAATTGGCCTTTATTTCCGTCGGGCTAGGATGCAACAGTAGATTGATTACTACTTAGCTCTGGGCTGGATCTAGCTGCCACCTGCGCATCCACGCACGTGATCCAGGCCCGCGAGAAGCTCTCATCCTCAAGGCTCCAGGTGGGCCGTCACACACTCATGCGCTGGCCTTGCTTGTCCATGGACGTGGCCAGGAGGCACACCTGCTTTTCAACTCTCGCAACAGTTTCAATTTTGCCAAGTTTAGAAAACAAAATATACCAGTTTTTTCACAATATGAACGCAAGCATTCATGTACATGCACGTATACTCGTCCCTATGAACACACCACTGACGCACACACTCTGCCTCTATAAGCATCTCTGCAAGACTGAGCCGATAGATTTTTGCGATTGATAGAATCAACATAGATGTCTTGTTGTCGATGGATACATCGCCTACCAACAAAAGAATAACAAATAAATCTAAAAAAATATGAGCGCCCATAGCAAACCTAATACTTGAACCTAGATGGATTTATTCCACCACAGCAAGGAACCTAATCAAATGAACTACGTTCAATTCACAAAAAATATAGTTTGACATTAGTATAGGAAACTCCTATTTCGCAAAAAATATAGTGTCTGAAAGGGTGAAGTGGGGCTATTGAGTTGGGTTAACGCTAGTGTTGCTTATAACTAACCGGAGGCTTTTAGATGCATGAGTAGTGTTGGAAAAACATGCTTTTTTTTATCTTAGCTTTGAAATTTGAATGTGCAGGTGATGGATGTATCTAATATTCTCATCCACCTCTCCTTCCTCCCGTTCTTTCTTTTCTTAGTCAAAGTTACGTTTTGGATATCGTGACAAACTGTCAATGTCCAAAACAACAAGAATTAAATAACTTGAGGGAGCAAAAAATTTTCTCGAATACGCAAGAGCATTGCATATCACTATCATTGTATTAAGAAGATAGATGTTATAATGTTACAGGCGGTCAGGCCGCCGTGATGCGCTATATTATGACTATTACAAACCAGGGATAATTCCTGAGTAAGCTACCGATCTGCAAGCGCGGCCAACCCTTTTGCCCCAGAGTTGATCCACTGAACGGCTTCGGCCCTAATTGTCTGGAGCAGCTCGTTCATCGTGGACAGCGAGCTCCTGAAGCATCGGACGTTTCGTTCCTTCCATACTTGCCATGAGACCAGCATAAACAAGCTGTCGAATCCTGTACTACGTGAAAAACGGTTTGCAGCAACGGCACAAATTTTTTGTAGGGGCGGCTGGTGATTGAGCCGCCCCTACAAATGCTCTACGTACAGTACCGAATCACCCGCAAAATATCTGCTGCCCTCTCTCTCTCTCTCTCTCTCTCTCCGTTTCGACTCTTCCATCCATCCGCCGCCCCCGTCCTCTCTCTCTCTCACAATTGCGCTCCGCCCATGGCCACCTCCTCCCCCGTCGTGCTCATGGTTTCCTCCGCGCAATCCGGCGAGATTCGGCTGCATGGGCTCCACCGACGGGCGCGTCCATGTGCGGATCCGACCAGATCCGGTTGCAGGGGATCCTTCTTTTTTCTCTTTCTTCTCCAGCTCCTCTCTATCCTCCCCCTCCCTTTTCCTAGACCTCTCACCGCGCCGCCGTGCTACACGCACTTCATCGCCCCCCTCCGCCAGTCTTCATCGTCGTGCCCCGTCGTCTCCACAGTTCTTGCCTTACTCCGTCAGTCCCGTGCTTTTCCGCAAGCTCTTCCGTCTGGATCTATCACTTCTCCCCATCTTTACCCCAAGGTGAGGTGTGACGAGACCCTCCCACCTCGGAGCGGAGTCAACCAGCGCGAGGAGGGAGAGCGTGCGGACTGAGGAGGCGTCGGGCGAGATGAAGCTTAACGTCAAGACCCTCAAGGGCACCAACTTCGAGATCGAGGCGAGCCCCGATGCGTCGGTACGGCCCCTGAAAGGTCGAGATGGCGACTAGAGGGGGGTGAATAGTCCTTTTTTAAAACTTATTCACGTCGGCTAATCGAAACAAGTGCGGAATTAAAACTATCGGTCTAGCCAAGACTACACCCCTCTATCTATGTTCTTTAGCATCTTTCAAATATACTAATTAAGCAATTAAGGAGTTGGGCTAGCTAGAGCTCACCTAAGCAATTCTAGGAGCAAGGTCACACAAACCTATGCCACTAGTACTTTAAGCGACAAGAGAGCTCCTACACATGCTAGTAAGCAAAAGCACAAAGCCACCTAAGCTCACTAGCAATGCTCAATAACAAGGCAACCAATGCCAAATTAGATAGCGTAAATACTTAGCTACACAAACTAAGCAATGTGACTAACAAGGTTACTCAAACCAAATTAGCCACGCAAGGGAGCTACTTCTATGCTACACAAGCAAGAAGGTAACTAATATGCTACACAAGCAAACTAATTACAAGAGCAACTACACAAGCTTAATATATATGAAAGTAAATGCAAGCTTGTGTAACGGGGAAGCAAACCAACGGGAAGAACAAGGTTGACACGATGATTTTTCTTCCGAGGTTCACGTGTTTGCCAACACGCTAGTCCCTGTTGTGTCGACCGCTCACTTGGTGGTTCGGCGGCTAATTAGCATCACCCGCTAAGCCCGCACGTCGGGCGCCGCAAGAACCAACCCCTTGAGTGAGGGTAGCTCAATGACACGCTTTACTAAAGTTGCTCTTCGCGGCTCCCGCGGGGCGAGCACAATGCCCCTCACGAAGCTCTTCTCCGGAGCATCGTACAAGCTTCTTGCGGGCTTCGACGGAGACCACCACCAAGCCGTCTAGGAGGTGAAAACCTCCAAGAGTAACAAGCACCATCGGCTTGCAGCTCGATCACCTAGTGCCACTCGATGCAACCTCACGATGCAATCGCACTAGAATCGCTCACTCACACAATTGAATGATCACTATCAAGTATATGTGTGATGGAGGGCTCCCAAACACTCACAAGCATGGACACTAAGTCCCCTCAGGTGCTCAACGCTCGCCATGGTCGAGAGCCACTTCTATTTATAGCCCCATGGGCTAAACTAGCCGTTACCCCTTCACTGGGCAAAAGTCGGGCCGACCGGACGCTCCGGTCATGTTGACCGGACACTGGACCTTAGCGTCTGGTCGCCCGCAGATGGCTATGTGTCCCGATTCCAACGGTCACTTCACTTGATCGGACGCAGTAGCTTCAACTGACCGGACGCAGCAGCCCCAGCGTCCGGTCGTTTCCAGTAAGGTATCGGACATGACCGGACACGTCCGGTCGATCGCGATCGGACGTAACGCCAGCGTTCGGTCACTTCCAGCTTCTCCTCTTCCTGCGTCACCATACGTCAGCTCTGACCGGACGCAAGACCCCAGCGTCCGGTCACTACGTGACCAGCGTCCGGTCTAGTATGTGAGACTCTATCTTTTCTGTATAGGGCGCTGGTGGCACCGTCGGACTGTCCGCACTCTATGGGCGGACACTCCGCCGGTGGAGTTTCTCCTTTCGCCTCCATTTCTTCTCCGAGTTGATCCACATCAACTCCAACTTCATCTCCTTTGTAAATGTGCCAACCCCACCAAGTGTACACCACCATGTGTATGTGTGTTAGTATTTTCACAATCATTTTTCAAAGGATTAGCCACTCAACTTGCCACGCCACTCAATCCTAGTGACGATGCAAAGTTAGATCACTCGAGTGGCACTAGATGACCGATATGCAAACAAGTTTGCTCCTCTTGATAGTATGGTCATATATCCTAAATCCAGTCATAAACTTCTCTACACACCTATGACCGGTGAAATGAAATGCCCTAGGTTATACCTTTGCCTTGCGCATTCCATTCCATCTCCTCCAACGTCGATGCAACACATGCACCAACACGATCAACAATGATATGATTCACTTCATATCATCACGTGATCATATTGGTTCATCGATCTTGACTTCACTTGCTCTTCACCGTTGCCATCGTCCATCGGCGCCAAGTCTTGCTCAAGCTTCACCGCCTCGTGGTTCATTGCTTCAAAGCCTTCGACTTGCCCTTCACGTTTGCAACTGGTCCATCAAGCCAAGTCTTGTCTTGATCTTCTCCACCTTGATCACATGACTCAAAGTCATGTCTCATGTGCAATAAGCTCCTTCATCATCACATGTGTGAGCTTTGCAACATTTCCAAGCCATTTTCACTTTCATGGCATATGTTGCTCACACACATGTACCTGTGGACTAATTACTTGTGCATCTCACATAAACACAATTAGTCCACCTAGGTTGTCACTCAATTACCAAAACCAAACAATGACCTTTCAGCCCCCCTTCCCCGTCCTTCTCACTCCAATCCGAGGGATTCCGTGCAACTCTTGGTCGTTTCGTTCGATTCGGGTGCGGCTCGGTACGATTTCGCGGTGGTCTGGTGCAGCGATTGCGCAGCCATCCGGTGGTAGTTCAGGGGCTTTGATCCGAATCTAGGGTTTTTGTTTTTGGGGCGTCCAGGCCGGCGGGTGATGTGGCCCCCGCTGCCTTCTGGTTCTCTAAATTTAGAGCTTCAATTTCTCACATGGGACATAGTCTAGGGTTTGTCGTTGGTTGGAGTTTTGGGGGGTTGGGGGGGTGCGGTTGTGGTGGGGTGTGTTCGTTCGAATCATCTTGGTAATGTGGCGCGGTTGCTGTACAGGCGGGTGATTCAGCATGTCGTGGCGTTCGATATATGTTGCTCGGCAACATCTCTAGCCGTGCAGCCTACTCACTGCTTGTATTTTCAGGTTGCTGAGGTGAAGAGGATCATCGAGACCACTCAGGGTCAGAGTACCTACCCGGCAGACCAGCAAATGCTCATATACCAAGGGAAAATTATCAAGGATGAGACCACTTTGGAAGGCAACGGAGTTGCTGAGAACAACTTCCTTGTTATAATGTTGTCCAAGGTATTTGGTGCTCTCTGGCTTATCCCATCAGCGATTTATTCAATATAATCTGGTTCTTAACTAGAAAGTGTGATCGGTTTGCTTGTAAATCGTACCATATTTCAGTATTTTAGGTTGGTTGCGTTAATTTCAGTTTCATATCTTACTTCTGCTGTTATTGTTACATGGTTGGATTGCTAGTAAAATAAGTAGTTATGTTTTATCCACTGCCTTATGGTGCTCATAAGTTATCTATGGTAGCACATTGTCTTGTTTACTTCTGCTAGTGCTCTAGTTGTTGGGTCATTCAATTCAGGTCTACACAAGCTAGGTCATCTAAATTTGGAGGGTTATACAGTTACTGCAGCTTGTTTGGAGGGTCTATTTCATCTGAAAGGTGAGTGTTCAATGCATTGGTAAATTCTAGATTACAGTGGCAATTATCATTTTCTCCTTGTTTGCCTGGTGCTTTGTTAAAAGGTTAAGACAAAAACCACTGAATAAACTATTGCCGTTTAACTCTCTTTTGTGCTTATTAACCATCTCTCTCTGTTGAATCCTAAATGTGTTCTCTGCTGAATAAACTGTTGCCCTGTTCTTGATGAGACAATCCTTGCAGATCCTGAGGTAGTGTTTTTGATAAGTTCTCTTAGTTACACGGACTAACTTGACTAATGGCTGTCCACTAAACCTGATTTTCTAGTATCATCAATCAAAGCAACTCATCATTCCATGTTCATGAAACTAGAACTGTATTTATGGTCCATGCACAGCCTTAACCTGTCTAAAATGAAGTGCGGTTGCTAGGAACCCAAGTTTTATCTGCTTGGAGCACCATTATTTATATTATCTAATTTGCAAATAGCTGATGTTTGGTGTTATCTGCTTGGTGTTCCCAGACCGCCCCTATAAATCTTGTAAGTGTGAAAATGACATTAGAAACTGTCTTGATGAAGCAGATTCAATGACAGAAGATGCCTAGGTATATTGTCACACATCATTCTTCTATATGTAATAAATGCTTCAGACCTAATACATATGTTAAGTTGATGTTTTATATCCATCTGTAGAATACTTTGAGGCGTACCATGGAGACTTACTCCAAAGTGACCAGATTCTTTTTTATATGCAACTATATCAGCAGGTATTTTGTCAACGTGATCTTATTATTTTTCTATGGTACAAATATTGAATTTTTGTGATTCATGAGTGTTAATGTTACAGGATAATAGAACCACTTGCATCAAGATGTGCCAAGTTTAGGTTCAAGCCTCTTTCGGAAGAAGTGATGAGCACCCGCATTATGCATATATGCAATGAAGAAGGTCTTAATCTTGATGCTCAGGTATTTAAATTAGCCTTATTCGTGATGAATCAGATGATGTTATTATAGCAGATGGATATCCAGTCTCACAGCTGATGGCACAGGTCATCTGTTTATTTTGTTTCTAGATGCCATACTCCAGTTAATTACTATTCCTGTTGATTTCATCTGTCACTGCTGCTAACTGAAGTACTTGTGTAGTTTCTAGATGTGATTGTTAGCGCGGATGATATTCAAGATGATCAAAAGGCAAGGATATGTAAAAAGCTTGGGGAAAGTGATAAGGTTTGTCCGACTAAAATTACAGTACTACAGTTCTCATGTTCATCCTTTTCTTATTTCCCATGACTTGTACTCTTCTAAAGGGAAACCTAGAACTTATTTCTTCCACATGACTTGTTCAGAAATAATATGATGTTGAGGCTTGCCATACTAGAGTTGCATGTTTTTATCTTGTAGCAAGTCTCCGAACTGTATCCACGGATGTATCACATACTGAAACTTCTATAGTATCTGTAATGTTACATTTCTCACATTTCTAATTTGCAGATAGCTGATGCGATTGAGAATGAGAAAGAAGTTTCCAAGACGTTTCAAATCTATAATGTCGATAGAGCTGTCTGTGGTCGGGTAGCAGGTGTGTCTGGAGAAGAATAAGAGCTCATAGTATTATTTTTTTCTGATGTGTAGCTATTAGATCTAGTTGAGTACTTGACTACATTCATTTTTAGTCTTCGCAAAGCATCTGAAAACTTGTCTCAGATTTGCTTATCAAGCCTGACCAACGCCCATCCTACATGTACAAGTTCAGACACAGATAAGTCATGATGGAGTTGTGCATAAAAAATATACGTTCTGGTCAAATTTAAATTATAAATTTAATTTTTTTTGTGGAAAAATAATTTGTAGGGGCGGTTGGTACTGTAGCCGCCCCTACAAATCGATTTGTAGGAGCGGCCTGGGAACCGCCCCTACAATTACATGATTTGTAGAGATCCTTGCATAGGGGCGGCTGGGCAAACCGCCCCTACAAAGCATCTGGAGCCGCCCCTAAAAATCATATTCTACGCAGTGCTGCTCGCTATTGGCCGGACCATAGAGCTCGTAGCCGTCGCCACCAACGCTTGATCGTGAGCTGAGGTTGCGGCATTTGCATTCCTAGTACTTGAACAATGAGGTGCCATAGTTCCCTAGTGAAAGCACATGATGCAGTGATATGGTCTAGGGCCAATTGCATTATTGTCCTTGTTTTCAACTCTAACTCCACCTTTGCCCCTATTTTTTTTAACTTTGCGGATTTGCACCTATTTTTTGAATTTGAAGCTTCCACTTGCCCCAATTCTGTGAAGGAGAGTTAACGGTGTTAAGTGAAGGCTGAAAAGACACAAATGCCTTTGACATGAATGACAACACATATTTTTTTTGTAAATATCAAAATATAATAATTTGCAAGCCATCCACGCAACTTAATATTTTCTATAAATATTATAATATTTTGCAAGCCATCCTTGAATTTCATCATCCATTTCAGCCATCCTCGCAAGCCTGCAACGCAGCGCCACCGACAGCTTGCAGCCTGCAGCTCTCCGTGCCTCAGTGCCACCGGCCTGCTACGGCGGGCCACACTGGCCGCCCAGCCCCCCGCGCCGCGCTGCTAGCAGGGCCGCATGCCCCCACGCCGGAGCTTCCTGCACCGGCCGCCTAGGCCCCCGTGCCGCTGGCCTGCGCAGCCGCCTGCCCCGCACGCCGCGCCGCCAGTAGAGGCCTTGCGCCCCCGCGCCGCTGCTCTACGTGTGCCGGCCGCCCGTGGCCTGCCTCGCCACTGGCCGCACCGACCCCACGCAGCCGGCCCTATTTCCTCACGGCCACGGAAGAAAAGCTGAAAGGAGAATAGGACTGCATCTTTTGGATAAGAGAGGGGTAGTATAGTCGTTTCCCCTTGCTTCATTTTTTCCAAACAATTTTTTTAATTCATTATTTATCAGCAGCTCACGGACTTGAGAAACAGGGGCAAACGGCAGCTTTGTATTCAAAAGTAGGGGCAAATATGCAAACTTAAAAAAATGAGGGCAAACGTGAAGTTAGAATTGAAAACGAGGGCAGCAATGCAATTGTCCCTATGGTCTATTGTCTCTTGCTCTTAGTCACGGAGGAAGCAGGTGTCTCGCGCCTATAAGCCATGTCTTCTCCGACGGTCTACGGTCCTGTGGCGTCGATAGAATGCCAACCACATGAAGATTTTAACCCGTAAGGGGCCCCCGGTCTTCCAAATGAGTTGGTGGCCATTGAACCTGGTTGAACCCGCGTGCAGCATGGTGTAGGCGGATCTGGCAGAGAAGTGGCCATCTGGTGTTCATCTCCAAATCATCCTGTCTGGTTGATCACTGAGTTGCACGTTGATCATCATGTTCCAGAGTTCGAGGTACTCGGCAATGGCTGAAGTAGATAGCGCACCTGTTATGTTGTGCGCCCAATTGTTGTTAGTCAATCTTTCTCTTACAATTTGCCTTGCTCTAGTTCTTTGATGCATGATACCGTATCTTTTTTTATTAAGTGCTGTAAGTATCGTGTGACATCGTAGACTTTATTAAAAAAAAAACTCGATCCGCGGTGGCTAGATAGCCCTGAGTATTCTGGCTGAAGAAGAAGATCTTTTCACGCAGATAAAAAAACTCCTGAATCCCTGCCCCACCTTTATACATCGGCACTACAGCTCCGTGCATAGTTTTCCAAACGGGCGGCACTGACACTACACGCCACTAGCACTACACGGCACGGCACTATCAGGCACGGTGTCACTGTCGTGCCGTGCCGTGTAGTGCCACCGTGCCCAGACTCTGGTCCGGGCACGGCACTAAAGCCCTTAGATAGTGCCGTGCCTTGGCACTAAAACCACATCACCACTTCAACAGATCAGAATCAAAAGAACAGTTCAAAAACAAACTTGAAATCTGATGAATCTGAAATCACAAAGAAGAAAACACAAGACAGAGATAACAAAATACCAAATTAAAAGAGCTGTGCAATGGCCGCCTCATTAAAAACATGTCTAGATAAAATTCACCCTTGTGAGAAACCCTAGACAAGGAAAAAGAGTGCAACCAGCTCCATAAGTTCAATTGTTCATTACATCCACAACCAAAGGTCCAAAGCATCCAAGTCTTAAGATTACAGAACCATTACATAAATGACTAATCAAGATAAAGTTGTTCAAAGGCCTTCTCGAGCTCCTTATCCTCCACCATATCTAGAGTACGCAGAATACTCCTTACGGAGAAGGTGGCCAGTCCCAAATCTAGAGTACGCAGAATACTCCTTACGGCAGTGAAGACACCGAGCGCCATACCTGACAACCTTACCATTTACCTTCTTGGTGAGCTTCTCGAAATCTTCTCAAAGATATCTCGAGGTAGAAGAAGGCGGTTAGGCCTCTTTGTTGGAGCCGCCATCATCGCAGCCGGCGCGTCGTCTGGACGACTTTTGGCCGGTGTTGGGGGTGTTAGTGTCGTCGACGGGAAGTGGGTCAACAACAGTACAGCCGTAGAGTTCCTCGGCAGCACGACGGCCGAAGAGCTCCTCGGCATCCCCAGCGACATCGTCCTCGTCGTCTCCGATCATCCCGCAGAGGCGCAGCTCGTCGTTGATGGTCATGGAGAGACCGATGTCCTCCTGCTCGTCCGATATCTCGTCGTCGCCGGCCTCCGGTCCCTCAACACCAACGCCTACCAAAACCAAGAACAACAAGAACACCTAGGATTAATAGAAGATCATGAAGAAATCAAGAAGAACAAAAACGAACAGATCTAGGGTTACGACTCACCTCTCTTGACGGAGCACCAGAGACAACGGCGACGACGACGTCGCGAGGACCCGACACCCTGGTACCTCAACGCATCAGAGCGGAGCCCCAATGATGCCGGACTCCGGCGAGGTCGATGAGAGCGACGAGACAGAGACGAAGACGAACGGTGGTGGATCTCGACGAGAAAGCTACATTGACGGTCAGGGAGAAGGAAGAGTGGTGTAGAAGGCCGCCGCTTTGTGCTGCATGCCGAAGAACCGCCGCGCTTAACCGTACCCACCGGACGGCGGGAAGAAGAGAGGAGAGCGGCTAGGGTTTCGATCGATGGGAGAGCTCGATGCAGCCATGCGGCTGGAATGGGGACGGAATGAGCTAGGGTTTGGAAAGGTGGGGAGCCAGGAGCGGCGGCTGGCTTATAAAGCCGTCCCACCCGACCCCTAGATCTCTAAATCGCCCGGGGGGGGGGGCTCCATCCAACGGCTCGAGGCCGTGCCGCCCCCGTGCCGGCCGTTGAAGCGGGCCGTGCCCATGCCGTGCCATCGTGCTGGCATCGCGGCCCAGGCACGGGCACGGTAGCTGCCGGGCCGGGCCATTTTCGTACCGGGCCAATTCGTACCGTGCTCGTGTCGGCCCAGCGGGCTTGGCCCGTTTGGAAAACTTAACTCCGTGAGATGAGGTGGCCACAGATCTGTGCTTTGGATGTGGGAGAGACGAGGGTATATGATAGGAATATAAATGCAGGGAAATCTCCAATCTATACATCTGTTTGAAACGATTTTACATATATGTTTTATTATTAATGATAATGAACCGTTACACGGTTGCGTGCATTCCTATGGCGTGTGCTACGGCACGGTAGCCGACGACCTCCCGCCGCCGAGCGAAGTGGTGCAGCTCTACAAATCCAACGGCATCAGCAACATGCGCGTCTACTTCCCCGACATCAAGGTGATGGAGGCCTCGTCCTCGGCGTCGCCAACGAGGACATCGACAACCTGGCCTCGTGCGCGGCGTCGTGGGTCCAGACCAACGTCCGGCCCTACCACCCGGACGTGAACATCGCGGTCGGCAACGAGGTCGACGCCCCCGCCGCCGCCCAGACCATCCTCCCGGCCATGCGCAACCTGCAGGCCGCCCTGGCCGCGGCGGCGCTCGACGGCGACATCAAGGTGTCCACGTGCGTGAGGCTCGACGTGGTCACCAACACCTTCCCGCCCTCCAGCGGAGTGTTCGCGCAGCCCTACATGGCGGACATCGCGCGGTTCCTGGCGGCCGCCGGCGCGCCGCTGCTCGCCAACGTGTACCCGTACCTCGCGTACCGGGGCAGCAACCAGGGCGACGTGAGCCTCAGCTACGCGCTCTTCCAGCCGGGCACGACGGTGAGGGCCGGCGGCAGCGGGCTGGTGTACACGAACCTGTTCGACGCCATGTTGGACTCCGTGCATGCCGCGCTCGAGAAGGCCGGGGCGCCCACCGTCAGGGTCGTCGTGTCCGAGAGCGGCTGGCCGTCCGCCGGCGGGGACGCGGCCACCGTGCAGAACGAGCAGACGTACGTCCAGAATCTGATCGACCACGCCGGGCAGGGCACGCCCAAGAGGCCTGGGCCGTTGGAGACGTACGTGTTCGCCATGTTCAACGAGAACCAGAAGCCCGGGGAGCTGACGGAGAGGAACTTTGGGCACTTCTATCCTAGCAAAGGCTCCGGTTTATCCCATCGTGTTCCGACACTGAAAACAAGAATTCTGCTTTAATTTCGTTCAAATTCAAAATAAAGTTGTTATGCGATACGAAGCTAACTATTTTTTGTAGAGGACAACGCGTACATTTATATTTCAAAGAACAAGCATTGTAAAGTTGCAAGAACGTAAGAATTTTCATTTATACTTTTTTGAGGAAAAGGATTTTCATTTATACTAGTATACTTTGTGGTGCCACATATCCATTTCTATACCGACACCACTAATTCGCGAATGATCAGTCTATTCAAAAATAGCGATCAATATTTCGACATAATAAAATTTCCATTTTTGGTAGAGTACAGTGCGCACCGCAGAGCGCAGGTGCCTAGCCGGCTCCCTCATCCCTTTTTCTGGGCATGTGACGTCATCCTAGGAAAACACAATATATTTATTTCAAAAAGCTATAACTTCCGAACGATACATCTATTTTCAATTTCGTCTGCACCGGTGTGTTCTACGTGACGAGGTGAACAAAACTAAACCCCAATTACATATGTTTCGAAGAATTTATTCCAGTAACATCTTATGTATATTAACTTATAACGTATAACTTATAACATATAACTTATGTACGCAAGTTGTACAGAATAATTTATTATAATAACTTATGTACACAAGTTGTGTTTGATAACTTTTGTACATAAATTGTGTTTCTAAGTTTTGGTATAAGTTATAAGTTAATTCGTTTATTTTTGTGTTAATAACTTTTATGTATGCAAGTTTTGGTATAAGTTATAAGTTAATTCGTTCCTTTGTCTTTAATAACTTTTTGTAAATAAGTTGTGTTCCATAACTCTTGAGTTTCTAGATTTTTCACATAAGTTGTATGCTATAAGCTATATGTTATAAGTTATATGTCATAAGTTAGTACATATAAATTGCTACTAGAATGATTTTTTTCGAAACATACAGAAGTACATACGGAAGTGGGGTCTAGTTTTGTACGTCTCGTCGCATAGGACACACCGGTACAAACGGAATATAAAATAGATACACCGTTTAGAAGTTATAGCAATTTAAAATAAATATTTTGCTTTTTTAAGTATGCGTCAGCGGTGACGTGTGGTGGAAACATATATCATGCAATGCAGCAAAAGGGTCAGCGTGTGGTGGAGACGCTGTGTGTTCATTCGCCGGACTACAATCCAGTGAATGATCGTGGGAATGGAATTGTGTTTTTATGTGTGTCCCATTCCACTCCTCTTGACCTCGTGTCCGAACGACCCACTGTAGCTTTTGAGCCAAGCTGCTCTCCGATCTCGATTCAGAACCAACAACCGAGATACCGAGACTAAGTGGCTGTTTAGTTTCCAAAATTTTATAAAATTTTTCAAGATTTCTCGTCACATCGAATTTTTGGACGCATGCATGAAGCATTAAATATAAATAAAAAATAAAACTAATTACACAGTTTAGACGAAATTCACGAGACGAATCTTTTAAGCCTAATTAGATTATGATTGGATATTAATTGTCAAATAACAATAAAAATGCTGTAATACCATTTCCCAAAAAAATTCGCCAACTAAACACGGCCTAAGGAACTAAAAATGAACCCCTCTACTTGAGGAAATATCAGTGGTGACGGTCCATATGGAACACTTATAGACACTCAACACGGATTCACAACACGTGTCCATGTACCTATATCCAACATATGTCATGTCAAAAAATCATCGTGTTCTTTTTTGTGACGCATAATGGTATTTGCATGAACCAGACTGGAAGCCCCATTTACCCTTGCTCGACCAAGCCCAACTAAATAGCCCGATGCATCCCGCCCGCGGACCTGGCCACGGCCAATACGGTAAGCTAATCAGGCCAAGTCCCCAACCATAGCACACCACGTGGCCTCGTCACCACCGATGTCCACTTCTCCTGAAAAAAAAGAAAAAGAAAAAACCCACCGATGTCCACTTGCACAGCAGCGGGAACGCACGGAAGGTGGTCCTTGTGTGGACTCACAATTTTCTCGCTCCAACACAGCATCGTTATACAATTTATTAATTTAGAGCCGCAAAACTTTTTGTGATGGCATGCTCCTTTGAGCCTAAGCTTGTGTCGTGATCACCATCGTGTGGCTCCCCTTGCACTTTTGTAACCTCATAGCATATGTACCCACTCCGTATAATAAAATAAGTGTCTTGGTCTTCGTGGAGGTCAAATTTACTGAACTTTTACTGTGTTTATAGAAAGTATTATTAATATTTTTATCTCCCAAACAAGTTATTATGACAATACATTCAACAATTAATCTAACAATACTTATTATGCACCATAAATATTAATAACTTTTTTATACATTTGATCAAAGCTAAAAGTGTTTAATTTTCAGGAAGCGAGAATGACACTTATTTTTAGAATGGAGGGAGTATTCAATAGCCATCAATTAAATTTAAACCAATCTTCGATCAAATTTCTATATAGAGCTAATTGTTCACTGTATCTAGCATTTATTCGAATCTTAGTGTTTCTTTTAATTTAGTTGAAATAATGACATGTTTGGATCCATTAGCACTAAAAAGATAGCTAGCTATTAATAGCTAATAGATGCTAATTTTTAGCAGGGCTGTTTAGATCCACCTGCTGAAAGATGGTTGGATAGTGAATTGAAGATATAAATGAACTATTAGTACATATTATCAACTCTAAACCTACTAATGGAATTAATAGTTAGCAAATCTCTAACTAATAATTAGCAGGTTTATTAGAAGATTTATTAGCAGATCTGATTCTGCTCATTTTTAATGCTAAATGGATTTCAAACCGGGCATTTATGATCCACCCTATCACGACAGGAGGAGTGATGGCCATGAAATGGACGGAGAAACCAACCACTTTCTTGCTCGCTCGTACCTTGAAGGCAACCCGGCCGTCGAATTTTAGCGGCAGGGTTCCACGAAACCATCCATCCTCTCTGATCCACTGGTCCGCTCCGCACCTGTGTCGCAGCCGCGATCCGATGCGATTCTTCATCCTCAGGTGCCGCTGCGCTGCTACTGTCCATGGAGATCGCTAAAATCATCAGCTGCCACTAGTATATACTCGTAGTCCGCAACAAACCAAAACAAAACCATTTTACGCATCCATCAGCATCACGATGGCTATCTCTATCTCCCTCCAATTCTATTCTATTCTTCGATTTCCTCCTCAGAATTTTTATTTTAGCGGAAATGCGCCAGATAAAATAATCGTAAATGTTAGTATTTCGCATTATCCGCGAGTGAAAAAGGGCCCAATCGGAATATAAATAAATGAATAAATAAAATAGGGTATAATAATTGCACAGTGACAAATGAATCAATCAATCATCATAGCCTAGGCCCCTCCTCCGCCTCCCCAGTGCCGCGAGGCTCGTGACGTGACGCAGCCGGGCCGCGCGCGCTCTCCGGGCCGGACGCCTCGCGCCGCCGCTCGAATTGATGGACGCCGAGGCCGGCGTCGCCGGCGCCGACCAGCTGCCGGTAGGGGCGCCACACTCTCGTTCTCTCATTGCCGTGATTCCGCTCTCTGCCTCCTCCTTCTCGCCTGTCGTTGGTGTTGGTCGACCTCGGGGTGGGCATGGATCGGCCGGTGCCCGCCCCGGCCCCGGTGCGTGTGCCTGCGTCGCGATCGGGGTTGTCCTTGCGCGGGCTCAGATTTAAGGGTTTCCGGTGCGGGGGATCAGATCGATCTCTCTCTCTCGGTCGCTCTCGTTTTTCTCTGATTCATTCGTCCCCATTCGTCGTCCCCTGGGTTCCAATCTGAAGGGTACAGTACTTAGTATCGTTCGATTTCTCCGCCACAAACGTTTCGGTTCTATTGCGGCGACAATGGTGGTTGGTGGAGCAGGAAGCGGAAACTAGCCAGCTTATCCGATTTGATTTGAATCGGGGATCACTGATGTTAAGCATACATGGGCATATTTCTATCACCAACTTGTTATATAGACAGTCATTTAGATGCATATACATTATATATGAAACGTTTCCCTTGTTGATTTTTTGTGTTACATAATAATTAATGAGCATTGTGGTACTACTTTAGAGCACTGCTTTGAATATGCCGAGCATGATTCTTCTCAATATTTCCTAACGGTTGTCGTTCTGCCTTGCAATTTCAGCGGAGGCAGTACTACATGAACCTATTGCTTTTAGCTTACCAGAGCTTTGGTGTTGTTTACGGGGACCTAAGCACATCGCCTCTTTACGTTTATAAAAGCACATTCTCTGGAAAGCTCAGTCAGTACCAAGATGAGGAGACGGTGTTTGGTGTGCTTTCCCTGATCTTTTGGACCTTCACTCTGATTCCTTTGCTCAAGTATGTCACCATTGTCTTGAGTGCTGATGATAATGGTGAAGGTGCGTATAAATCCCGTCTTCATATCCTTTTATAAGCCTGGATGGAATTAGTTTGTTGTAATCCAACATGTATATTGACTGGCAACATTATTATGTAAGAAAAGCTAAGGCTATACTGTTTATCGTCCTGATGAATCTTATGTAAAACAAATATATCCCTTAATCTATGTTTGAAACAAGGGCTATCTTGGCAATTTTATCTTTGGCCACTTCAGGACAGATGAATAAGAGCTGCCTACACTTTTGTAGGTGGACCATTTGCTCTCTATTCGCTCCTTTGCAGGCATGCAAAACTCAGCTTGCTGCCAAATCAACAAGCAGCCGATGAGGAACTATCTTCATACTACAGAAATGGGTTTGCACCTCGCAATGGATCTTCACCTTGGTTAAGAAGGTTTCTGGAGAAGCACAAAAAAATGAGAACTGTGCTTCTTCTCATAGTTCTATGTGGTGCTAGCATGGTGATTGGTGATGGTGTCCTTACCCCAGCAATCTCAGGTGGATACTTAGATTGCCTCTCACGTTGAGCAAAATTGCAGTTATCAACCTTTTCTATATATTTATCGCATGCTCATTCTGCTTGTTCTTTTCTTGCAGTCCTCTCATCTATGTCTGGATTACAAGTTCGAGCTACTGGTTTAGAGCATAGTAAGTACAAATCATCTCTGCGAACTCACAACTCTTGATGCAAAAGTACTGAAAACACACCTGGTTGTTATGGGAGTACCAGCGGTTGCAAATTTATAGCAATATGTAAATTCGCTTGATAAATAGGAGTAGAATACATTTCAAAGACCTATACTTGTGTGCTCAAAATTATCACAAAACTACACATTTTAGAACCGTTATTATCATAGAACTATACAAATTTGCACATATTATCATAGAACATTAGTGGATGAACTAAAATGCTTGCTTTTTTTTCTGTACTTCTGTGTCTTTTAAGAAGATTACCTTTTATCATTTATATATCGAGATTATCTGGCATACTTTTTAGAGTCACTAGTTTACTTCTGAAGTTGATCCTGCTGTGTTTCACACACAATTTGTGTCCTATCCAGGTTCTGTAGTTCTCCTTTCGTGCATTGTGTTGGTTGGTCTATTTGCCTTGCAACACCGAGGTACTCAGAAGGTTGCATTCATGTTTGCACCAATTGTCATCATCTGGCTGCTTTCCATTGGAGGAATTGGTTTATACAACATTCTTCATTGGAACCCAAATATATATCAAGCTCTCTCTCCATATTATATGGTTGAGTTCTTCAGAAAGACAGGTAAAGATGGATGGATTGCTTTAGGAGGGATCCTTCTTTCTATGACAGGTTAGTTACTATCAGCACTACAGTGCAGTGATGTATCATGTTTGCCTCTCCCTCCCTGTTTTTTTTTAATAACCTGGTTGCCATTTAGGATTTAATCACCAGGTCTACTTTCCACTTTTCAGGCAGTGAAGCAATGTTTGCTGACCTTGGTCACTTTACGAGTGCATCTGTCAGGGTAAGTTGAACTAGTATGATCCTCTGTCCATTAGTAATGTTTTTTTCCGAATCATGCAGGAGGGTTGCTCATCATTTCATTAAAGAGAGAAAAGGTAAAACAGGCCATGTTTAGAAAAAACAGACTCGAGGCCCCAAACACACACCCAAGACAGACTAAAAACTTGCCCAAAAAAACTACATGACCATCTGACCACACCGGTGTCTAAACCCCTGGGGTCAGCGACCTAGCTAGGATCTGTCCATTAGGATTTCAACTGGAAAACATTCAGTCCTTTTGGGTATATGATTTTATGTTCTGTAATTCTATTAGGTGGTGAAGTGTGCTGTGTAATGAAGCTGATAGGATTACGGATCCTACCGCGTAGATCACGGAGTCTGTAGGGGTGAGAGGGAGGTGGAGCAGGCTGGGAACCTCGCTGCCGGCGGCTGGACGCCGTGGTGGAGGATGGACGGCTGCGGCTGTAGCCCTAACCCTCGCGTAGCTACAGTAACGCGTGAACAGTAGAGGCGGCTAGGGTTAGGAACTCCCGGCTCCCAGGGGAAGCCGGAAACAATAGATTGTTTCTGCTTAATTATCCAAATGTCTTACAAGCCATATATATAGCTCTCACAAATAAGGGATATATCTAATAAATAGGCTAAATAATAGATAATATAATGTTAGCCCCCTAATGCCGCCAAGCACAAGCTCAGCCACTAATGGGCCTCCACTTTGGTATATGTGACGCCGGTCATAACATCTCTCCCGCTTTGCTAAAAGCAGCGGCTCGTCCTCGAGTGGAAGTCGGGGAAGTGGTCGCTGAACTCGTCGAGGGTTTCCCACGTAGCGTCGTCTTCAGGGAAGCCGTGCCACTGGATCAACACCTGCCACACACCACGGCGCTAAAGCGCACGGAGAGCCCGCGCCGGAGCAGGAAGCAGCCGGCCATCCATGGCCGGAGGAGGAGATCGGTCGGGTCATTTGGAGGGTCGCCCGCGGTGAGGCTTCAGGAGACCAACGTGGAAGACGTCGTGGATCGCGGGCGTTCTCAGCAATTGGAGGCGGTATGCGACACGGCCAATGCGTTCAAAGACTGGAATCGACCAAAGATAGTGAGGACCCAACTTGCGCTTAGCCCGCGGGTCGAGGAATCGGCGGTGCGGTGGAGGCGCAGCCACACCCAATCGCCACTGGAACTCCACATCACGGTGGCGGCGTCGTAGTACTTCTTGGGACATTTATTGCGCTGTAGGAGTCGTTGGCGCACCTCGCCAAAGCAGCTCATCGCGGTCGCGGAGAAGGCTATCGACGGCGCGGTCCTCGCCGACCCTGCCGTATGGCGAATAGGCGGAGGAGGGCGGCCGTACACCACCTCAAAGGAGTCATCCGAAGGGCCGTGTGGAAGGAGGTATTGTAGCAATACTCGCCCATGACAGCCCGATCCACCCACGCCCTTGGCGGTCACTGTAATACAACGGAGATACATGGCAATCACCTTGTTGACCACCTCCCGTGGCCGTCGGTTCGAGGATGAAAGGCGGTGCTCATGCGAAGCTTGACGCCGCCATCCGGAAGAGATCCCGCCGGACATGGCGGTGAACACGGGTCCCGATCATCGACGATCGACGAAGGGAATCCGTGGAGCCGGACGACGTTGTCGAAGAAGCGCGCGGCGACGGAGGTAGCCGTGTAAAGGGTGCCCAAGCGCAATAAAATGCGCGTGATTTGGAGAAGCGGTCGACGACGGTGAGGATGATGGATTTCCGCCAACCTTGGGCAGCCCTTCGATGAAATCCATGGAGATGTCGGCCCAGACTTGGTCGAGCACCTCCAGCCTGGCCCGAGCAGCCGGCCGGCCGAATGCCTCCGTCTTGTTGCGCCGGCACGTCGCGCGCAAGCGCACGCTGATCCCGGACTAGGAGCGATCCACAGGATGTAGAAGTCGGGCGCGAGGCGGTGGAGTCTTCAGACACCCTCATGTCCGGCCGCATGGGCCGGCTGCACGAGGACTTGGTGGCGCGAGTCACCGACGTCGGTATGAAGATACGCCGCCATGCAAAGAAGAACCCGGCGTCCCGCGCCATGGCGCCGCTTAAGTCGCCACAGTCAAAGGCGATCGTGCAAGCCGCTTCAAGCGTCCGGCGTTATCAGAAGGCCGCGGACCGCATCCAGAAGGCGAAGGACGACCCAGAGATGCCCCTGGCGCGCGCCGTGTTCGCTGCGGCGTCCTGACCTCGGCGTCACGCCGGACACGGATCGTCGCCACGGCAGTGTTGAGGCGGCACGGACGATATTCCACCGCGAAGTCGGCCGAAAAGCTTGCCGAGCCCGCGATCTTTGGGAAGCTGTGGACAAGCGCCGGTCAAGCAAAAATTTAAGATCAGTAATGATCAAGACGGACCAAAAGTGACGCCCCCACAAATACTGCCGCCAATGACGAACGGCTTGCACCACCCGATGAGTTCGCGCTCATAAGCCGCAAGCTTGAGATGGCGGACAGCGAAAGGCCGGGTGCGAGAGGGCGAGGGGTCGGTATACCAGTGAAGGGACGGCACCAAACCCCCGCACCCGACGCGTCGCAATCCACCACGACGAAGAGCCTATCAAGTCGCATCCGCAGGATCGCCCCGTGAGTGAGAGGGCGGTCTTGAGTGCCTCAAACGCCGTGGTCGCGTCGTCGTCCCCAAGCAAACGCGTCTCGCCGCAAGAGACGTGTCGGCCGGGCAAACAATGATGCCGAAATCCTTAATGAACTTCAGTAGTAGCCTACGAGGCCTAGGAAGCCTCGGAGACCGAGCGAGCATGGGGTCGGCCACGCATGGACCGCCGCGACCTTGTCGCGTCCATGGCCACTCCGTCCTTGGAAATAACATGGCCTAAATAAGCCAGACTTAGCGGCCGAAGGAGCACTTGGAGCGCTTGAGGTGGAGGTTGTGCGCTTTCGCAGGCGTGGAGGACGATGTTGACATGTTGCGGTGTTCGCCGGGAGGAATCAGAGATCGGGATGTCATCAAAAATACCAAAGAGACACTGCGCGCAAATACGGCCGGAGGACATCGTTCATCAACGCTGAAAGGTAGCCGGAGCGTTGGAGAGACCGAACGGCATCACCAAGAACTTCGTAGTGGCCATAGTGCGTGTGTGGAACGCCGTTTTAGCGACGTCGTCGGGTGTGCGCGCACTTTGGTGATAACCGAGAGCGCAAATCCAATTTTGGTGAAGAAACGCGCACCATGGAGCTCATCAAGCGGCTCTCGCCCACCACTGGAATCGGAAACTTGTCCTTGGCGGTCTTGGCGTTGAGGGCACGATAGTCGATCTGAAGCGCCAGACTTGTCTTGTTTCCGCACCAAGAGCACGCGGCGCGCGAGAACGGCGAGGTGCTCGGTCGAATGAAGCCTTGCGCGAGCATCTCGCGACACCGACGTTCCAGCTCGCCCTTCCGAGCTGGGGTAGGGGATAGTGGCGCACGCCGCCACCGTGCGTGCTGCGCGGCAAAGCAGTGAATGCGGTGGTCGTGAAGGCCGGAGGGACCCGCGGGGCTCGTCGAAGATGGCGCCGTCTTCTTGGAGTCTGTCCGGTGCAGGCGCGCCAGGCCGGGTCGGCGGTGACCGCGGCTGTGGCCGAGCGCTGCTGGTCGGTAGGCGTTGCCGAGCCACCCACGCCTTGCCAAGTGACGCGCCGACCGTCGCGCCAGAACGCCATGGTGAGGGCGGTGCAGTCCCACAAGATGGGTCCCAGCGTCCGAAGGAAGTCGAAACCGAGGATGAAGTCGAACCCGCCGAGGTCCAGACCAACGCACGTAATGATGAAGTCCTCGTCAGCGATGCGGATGGGGACGGCGCGAGCGATCCCCGCGCAGGCTAGGCGGTCACCATTAGCGACCGTGACGCGAAGATCCTCGCCACCGGATGGAGAGAGCCCCAGACGGCGCATGGCAGCACCCTGGAGGAAGTTGTGCGTGGACCCGGTGTCGAGGAGGGCGAGGAAGCGCTCTCCCTTGATGGTGACTGGCACGAGCATGGAGTTTGCCGGCCAGATCCCTGCAACAGCATGAAGAGAGACGACGAAAGCATTCGCCCCAGCGAGCTCTAGGGCCGCCGGTTCCTCCAAGTGGACGGCAGCCGCAGCAGCGTCATCAGCCGCGATGTCGTCGATGAAGTCGTCGCGACTCCACACGAGAAAAAGCGCCGCAAACGCGGGGCGCGAACATAAGGCTCGCACAATTAAAACAGAGCCCTTGTCGGCGGCGCTCAGCCATCTCCGCCGGGGTGAGGCGGCGGAACGGACGCGCAGAAGAAAGCGCGTTGGCATTCTTTGGCCGACTATTGAGGGGCGGCGCGCCCCGATCGGAGCAGCGCCCGCTGCGAGGAGGGGGCGGTAGCCCCGGTGTTGAGGAGGACGGTTGCCCGTTGAGGCGGGGGGCGCTGAACGCCACGCGGCCTTTCGAACGCCCGAGCCAAGTACATGGCGATTGTAGGTCCCCATGGCGTGCGCATCTCCACATGCACTTTGATCTCGGTCCGGTAGCCCCCACGCATAACTCCGCCTTTTGTCGAGGGGAGAGGTCACGGGCATGGGCAGACGGCGTTAGCGCCGGAGTAGTCTTGCGGTGGGAGAGGAACGGCAGACGTGCTAACTTCGGCCAAGCGAGTGCCCCTGCACAACCGCCCAAAGCGGAGGGAGCGAGTTCCGGAAAGCGCCCGGCGGCATGCCCTCGTCTTGTTCTGTATGTAGTACCATGTCGTCGGCGGCGCCCTTCATGTGATAGGACGCGAGCCAAAAGTGCCGCGAAGCCATCGTCTGCTGTCCTCGGAAGAATTGCTCACATTGGTTCAACCAATTGAGCGGGTCGACGGAGCCGTCATACGTGGGGAACTCGAGTTTGTAGAAGTTGGGAACAGCCTGGGCGCCGAAGATTGCGGACTGATCCGCTGCTGTGGGTGCCCCAGGGAGGGAGGCGTCGACCCCCCCGAAGAGTACCTGCGGCACTGCTGATGACGGCGCGGGCGCGGCGGCTGCTTGGGTGACGGTAGTGGCGAAGACCGGAGGAGCGGCCGAGCCCATCGCCCATGATGGAATCGGGGACGGTGAGGCCGGCCAGCGAAGAAGATTGAGCGGCACCCCTGGGCCTGAGACCGGCATCCCGTAAGGGAAACTCGAGGGCTGAAGCAGCGGCTGGGAGCTCACAGCGGTAACCCCTGTGGACAGCGGCGGCGTCGAGAACGGCGGTGGGGAGGGCTGCTGGACGAGTCCCGCCCACGCCGCCTGCATGGACGCGATGTTGCGGTTGATGTCGATGATCGCAGATGCCAAGGACTCGAGCGTGAGCGGCGTAGCAGACAGCGACGAGCCTTCCGAGACCTCGGAGGCCGCAGATTGGAGCGGCGCGGTGGAGGTAGATGGTGGTGGTGGGAAGGAGGAGGTCGGCTGAGATTGCGACATCGTTCCTGAGCAGTCTGATACCAGGCTGATAGGATTACGGATCCTACCGCGTAGATCACGGAGTCTGTAGGGGTGAGAGGGAGGTGGAGCAGGCTGGGAACCTCGCTGCCGGCGGCTGGACGCCGTGGTGGAGGATGGACGGCTGCGGCTGTAGCCCTAACCCTCGCGTAGCTACAGTAACGCGTGAACAGTAGAGGCGGCTAGGGTTAGGAACTCCCGGCTCCCAGGGGAAGCCGGAAACAATAGATTGTTTCTGCTTAATTATCCAAATGTCTTACAAGCCATATATATAGCTCTCACAAATAAGGGATATATCTAATAAATAGGCTAAATAATAGATAATATGGGCTGTTAGCCCCCTAATGCCGGCGCACAAGCTCAGCCACTAATGGGCCTCCGCCTGGTATATGTGACGCCGGTCATAACAGAAGCAGACATGAAAAATGACTTAAGATATAATCTATATGTTTCCTTGTAAAAGTAGCAAAAAAGTTATTTTACTAAACAAATTATACATGTAAAAGAAATTTATTTCAACATGCTCATTTTTAAAGTATATAACCTGCATATTTGAGACATATCAGAAACCCAAAAGAAGCCAGCCTAGTTAACTGGGGAGTTCCTATTAGATTTTTTAATTGTCTGACTTGTCTGTAACCAAGGATACAGCTTATATTTGGTTGAACTATGCACCTTCTTCTGAAAGAAAACATGTTTTAAGTTGACAATTGTTTTCTCCTCGGTTCAGGTGGCCTTTATTACCGTCATATATCCATGCCTTATACTACAATATATGGGTCATGCTGCATTTCTGTCGAAGAACACATTTCACATGCCAACAAGTTTTTATGATACTATCCCAGGTTTGTGTCTCCTCCCTCACCCCAGCCCCTCCTTTTTTCTTGGACACAGTGTAATTTAAGTTTGTAATGTCATGCAGAACCTGTGTTTTGGCCTGTGTTCGTGGTGGCCACACTCGCTGCAGTTGTTGGTAGCCAAGCTGTTATTTCAGCAACATTCTCCATTGTGAAACAATGCCATGCTTTGGGATGTTTCCCACGAGTGAAGGTTGTTCACACATCGAGGTGGATCTATGGGCAGATATATATTCCAGAAATAAATTGGATCCTTATGGTTCTTTGTGTCGCTGTCACTATTGCATTTCGTGATACTACTCTTATCGGCAATGCCTACGGTAAGCTTTTAGCATTGATTCACAATCATCGGGATCCTTCTTGTCTATATTTTTTTTTAGAAAAAAAAATCCAGCATTCTCATGCACTGGGAGAAGGGCGGGCCTGGTGCAAGCGGTAGAGTCTTACCGCCTGTGACCGGAAGGTCCCGGGTTCGAGTCGCGGTCTCCTCGCATTGCACAGGCGAGGGTAAGGCTTGCCACTGACACCCTTCCCCAGACCCCGCACAGAGCGGGAGCTCTCTGCACTGGGTACGCCCTTTTTTTTTATTCTCATGCACTGGGAGTAATAGTAGTTTTTTTCTTTCTGCGTTTCCAGGTATTGCCTGCATGACTGTTATGCTTGTTACTACATTCTTGATGGCATTGATAATCATCTTTGTTTGGCAAAGGAACATAATATTTGCCCTAGTTTTCCTGGTTTTCTTTGGATCCATTGAAGCTGTATATCTTTCGTCATCTCTCATGAAGGTTCCTCAGGGAGGATGGGTGCCTCTTGTGCTTGCTTTCATATTCATGTCAGTCATGTACATCTGGCACTATGGGTTAAGGAGGAAGTACCAGTTTGACCTACAGAACAAAGTATCAATGAGATCCATCCTATCCCTCGGTCCAAGCCTCGGCATAGTTCGGGTTCCTGGTATTGGATTGATTTACACAGAGCTGGTCACTGGTGTACCCTCCATCTTCTCACATTTTGTCACTAATCTCCCTGCCTTCCATGAAGTCCTAGTCTTCCTTTGTGTGAAGTCAGTGCCAGTGCCATATGTTTCACCAGATGAGCGATACCTTGTGGGTAGGATTGGACCTAAAGAATATCGGATGTACCGTTGCATTGTTAGATATGGTTACAAAGATGTGCAGAGAGACGATGACAATTTTGAGAACATGTTAGTTATGAGCATTGCAAAGTTTATTATGATGGAAGCCGAGGATGCTTCTTCTTCAGCAAGTTATGACATCGCTAATGAAGGAAGGATGGCGGTCATAACTACCACTGATGCCTCTGGCAGTCCATTGGCCATGAGGGATTTCAACGGCCTAGCTGACTCAATGACTACGAGGAGCAGCAAATCAGAAAGCCTTCGAAGTTTGCAATCCTCTTACGAGCAAGAATCCCCAAGTGTAAGCCGGCGCCGCCGTGTTCGCTTTGAGGTCCCAGAGGAAGATGACATGGGTCAGCAAGTGAAAGAAGAACTCATGGCACTAGTGGAAGCGAAACATGCTGGGGTGGCATACATCATGGGTCATTCTTATATCAAAGCTAGGAGGAGCTCGAGTTTCCTGAAGAAGTTTGCTATTGATGTTGGCTACTCTTTCCTCCGGAAGAACTGCAGAGGTCCATCAGTCACACTGCACATTCCACACATTAGTCTGATAGAAGTCGGCATGATCTACTATGTTTAGCCTAATGCCCATTGTCTACTAAGTTCACATATGGATACCCGGCTGGGACAAAGCTTGGTGAGTTCTCGTTGGAACATGCGGGCCATTCCTTTTTGCTCGCCTTCGTAGGTGAGAATTAACTTAGAAACTGATTTAAACTAATAACCTTCATTTCTGTTTTCCCTTCAGGGCTATCTGCGGATTTTGATTCTGGAGCTCAGGCTTGTGCTTTCTGGCCAAGGATCCTCGTGTGTTTCAGCTTGTAGAGAGAAGGCAGACTTTCCTTGTTAATATTATTTTTAGCCTAAATAAACCAGCAGAATGTTTCTCATTTGGCATATTTGCATGCATGCTCTGTAATTTTTTTCTGCGAGCTATGTGATGGAAATATATGCATTTTCTTCATAAACTGGTCAGCCGTCTCTACCGTAGCAGTGTTGTCTTTTTTTGTTACTTATAAAATGCGGGCTGGTACTTGAAACATAAAATATTGGTAATGCTTTTTATTGAAAAGAAAGGAGGTGATGCAATAATCCTAGGAACTGACAGCCGAACAGCTTGGCCTGGCCACATGCGAGTCATGTGGAGGATAGTCCATGGAGCCATGTAAAACCATATTGGTTAATGTCTTTTCAGTTTCGCCCGGCCATATTGTCTTTTCAGTTTTCTCTAATCGGGTTACAATTTCGGACGCTCTGAAAATGATGACAAAGGAAACCATCTTATTTTGCTCCGTGCTTTATTGTGAACATGTGTACAGCTGGGAGGCCTTTAACGGGCTCCACAACGTAACTGACAAACATATTTAAACTTCTCACATATGTAAATATCTACACAGGTGTGTTACTACTATTACTACATCGGTTTCATAACATCTACGAACATAGGAGGCAAAATGCCTCAGGCTGAACTTGCAGCAACCAGTGTCTTGTTCAGCAGCCCGCGAAGCGCCCCAGGAGAGGTTACTGGTGGGCTGCACTTGAAGTCCTGACACACATGCGCCACCGCTGGTTTCCCCAGAGGGCTGCTCCGTGCCATTTGCGCGATGTTTGCATTGTTGTTATCCCAGAATTCCATTTCTTCTGTGTTCCTAGGATCGATTTGGATCACCTGGTTCAACAAATAAGGTGCCCAAAAGTCACTATGATACATCAGGAATCAAAAGTCATGCATGGAACTTTGAAGGGTGGTTAGATTTGAAGGAATAACACCTACATCGAATTCATACATGAATCAGATCAGATAGATGCAAAGTGGTCAAATAAACCAACTATGATAACATACATAGTTCCCCAGTAACTTATTCATTTGGACAGAGGGCTTGACCAGCAACTTGTGCTGGCACTGGTTCTAGTTGCAAGGACATTAGGTTTTATGTATAGAAGAAAAAAAGTGCAGCAATGATTATGATGCCCCAGGATCATGGCTAGCAGAACCGGTAACCAAAACAGAATAATTTGGCCACAGAATAATCTTCACTTACGGTTCTATTCGGATCATATAACGAAAATGTAGCTGCTACCATGTCCTGAAATTCTTCAGATCCTTTCTGCCCCACTAGCACAACTTGCTTTCTTGAAGGAACAGAGAGCATATCTGCTGCGCAACACATCAAAGGCAACGCTATGCTAAGTTGACGTAGCCTGGTCTCAAAGACAGCCTACAAAGCAACAAAGGCAAAAAAAAAAAGGGAACATAAGCAAATATGCTGTTCAAAGATATACAGCTCGAAATATGACTGGTTGCATGTTTGAGTTGAAGCTACGACCTTTTGCTTAAAAGAAAAAAGTTTTAATATTGATGTTTATTTCAATAGGATATCCAGGAAAAAACAAATGAAAGTTCCCTATCCTATTTTTGTCACACATTATCTTCCAGTGAAGAAAATCAATTTAAACTACAAAACAACTTGGCTATGATATTGGAAGTAGTGTATGACATCCGGCTGCTGCTGGAATGTAGTGATATGACCTAAGCATAAAATAACCACATACCAAGAGATGTTCAACGTTGCACTTGTAACCAGTGGACTTTGACGCATCAAATATACTGGATAATCTGATCAAGTTGATTGCTGCAACTGAGTTACCAGAAGGCTCTGCACCATCATAATCCTCTTTAACACGCAAGAGAACTGAAGGGTCTTCTCCAGGAGTATTAAAATAGCCACCTCCTTGTTTATCCAAAAACAACTCATCCTGCCAATGCCAAAAGTTATCACATAATATATGGAATAATTAAGAGTGAAGACAGTTTCCTCAAGAGAAGTGAAGAGAGAAGGTACAACACTGAAGTGTTTAATGGATACAATTAACTTGCCTGAGTGACTTGCAGTTGGACAGCCCAAAGAAGCCACTCTATCTTTCCACCAAACTCGTAGAGATCCAGCAAGCCACTGATCAGGAAAGCATAATCATCTAAAAATCCTGGTGCTTTCGATGGTCCATTGCGATAGCTATGATTCAGCCTCTTCGAGCAGGCGTCATAAAGTTTTTCCTTTATAAAGTTAGCCGCATTTTCTGCAACTTCAAGATATTCAACTGGCTGCAAAAACACCCAGAAACATGAGAATATCTAACTTGTCCAGAAAAAAATTAAGTGATCATAGCTATACTTGGAGTAAATAACATTGCGATGTCATATGAAAAAATATATATATCTGACACATTTTCCTCTCATAAGCATGAGATGACAGCTAAAAAATGCATATAACGCAACACAAGGGATAGGTGCAAATATGGTGCACAACATCACAGTACTTCCTTTGACATGCAAGCTGCAGGCATCAGTCACTAACAACTTAACAGTTACAAAATTATTATCATGGATTCCCATGAATCAGTTTGGACAAGGGAAACTATCATAACACATGTTACGAGAAATACAATTGAAGCAAGCAAAATGAATACTCCTGGAACTCATGCTATATTGATTAGATCGTCATGTAGTACAACTGTAAATGAAAGATGGGATGGAGGAAGAAGCAAAGCCTTACGTAGCATCCAGTTACAGGGAAATTGAATATAGTTCCAGATGGCCCTGACTTAAGAATTTGTGAAGCCCTTGCAAAAGCAGATATTGCTAGCCCATTCCAGGAAACAATAACCTAAAAAGTATTTGTAGTTAGTAGATTGTAGCCTGGTTAAAATGAGATGTGACGGACATGTAAAAGAGAACCTTATCATCCAAATGAGGTCTTGGCCTTTTTGACCGGACATCAAACAACTTCTGCCGACAATCCCCCAGGATTTGAGAATATTCATCAAGAGATTTTCCACACTTCGATGCCATCGAAAAAGCTGGTTTTCTTTCTATCAGCACATTCTTACAACTGAACTCATTGTGAGGATCGCTCATCGGTGAAAGATCACAATTGCCGGATGATTTAACATAGTAATGGTTCTTGAATAGCTCTGCATTCTCCCCAAGTGTGTCTTCGATCTTTTTCAAAATGCAGAAATTAAGCATAAAACAAGCTCTAAGTGTATGAATATAACTGATATTATACAGATATTCAATGGTATTACAACTATCAATAAGCAGTTGCCAACAAGGCTGTAGGACTGTTCAACCTCAACCCCACCTTTTGGTCCAACCTTGTTCACAATTTTATAAAGGTTTGACTTTTTAGGTGGATTCTAAACATCAGAACTGAAAAACTCAGATTTGAAACTTCAATGTCGACAAATCAAGTGGGAATCATTTTCAAGGAAGTGATCACATGTCCACATTACGTTGAGTATATAACAAGTCCGTATATATGTACCTCCTTACTGGTCCACACATAAAAGGCCCCCTCCTTTTTTCTTGGAGCACCTTCATATTCTGCACTGTCAGCATCTTCTGCTGAGAAAATTTCACCTTCTTTTCCTATCATGTCTCTCCTCAAGTAATCTAGTATGTCACGTGCAACTATAGAATAGTATTCATCTCCCGTAATCAGAAATGTATCCAGGTACACATTTACTATCTGTCCCTGATCGTACAACATCTTCTCAAAATGTGGAACTGAAGATGCAAAGAGCATGTGAGAGGAGCATTCTGCAAAGTCCAGGAATGAAATTTCTCCATGATATTGGAGCAAACTTACCGTGCCAGCACTCGTCCACACTATATCTGTGAAAACCACCACCTACGTGGTCATGAACTCCACCTCTTGCCATACAGTCCAATGTGTGAGTCACCATCTTCTTTATGTTCAAGGCTTCACTCTCCTTCCCAGCTTCCATGTGTTTGCGAAATTTATAGAGCATTATATAATCTTCAACAGGTCTTGGAAACTTGGGAGCAGAGCCAAATCCACCGAATTTTGGATCGTACCTGCTCGCTAACTGCAACAACATAAGGTGAAAATCTATTAAGGAAAGTAATAAAGGGTAAGTCCATGATTGTCAGGTTTTCCACAAACTACATTCTATAGGCAGCATTACGCTAACAACAGTTATAGCCATCCCAAAAATACTGTGCTATACATTGAAACAGCAGATTGTTCTGGCTGATTCAAATGTTATTATTATTTTTTTCTCGAACTATGCAGGAGAGCTGCGTGTCATTTCACTAAGATAGGAGAAACACTCAAAGGTTATTAATTGATGGAAACAACTTCCATCATAAGATAATATTTGAATTTTGATCCTGAACCCATCCATACAAAAGAACAAAACCATGTTAGTAAACTCATAGCATGTTGTTCAAGCATAACCACCCATAAAGGACATCTGCACACCAGATTTTTTTTTTCTTTTCTGCAGTAGAGCTGTGTATCTTTGTATTAAAGAAGAGAGAAAGGGGTAGAAACCCCAAAGTACACACAATCACACCCATTTAGTTTTCACTTGTACACCAGATTATAGTTTCTCAAAAATATTTTCATGCAAGAACAAGTTTGTACTTGTCCACGTAGTCATAGAACCTTGACTACAGAAGCAACTCCGGGAAGTTAGATGATATGGTTGGTCTAACTGATGCTTTATTAGATGGCTGGGAAGGATAACAAAAGCACATTAGATCTAGTTTGTGATCTATCTCTGCTTAATGATTAATCAGTTGCAATAGTTTATATAGAGCCTGAGCTAACCAAATCTCAACAGCAAAACTAACTTGATGGGTTAAACTAAAAACAAGCAACAAACTAGAGACAACTTGTTCCCCGGCTACTCCTTGAAAAGTTGCTGATAATAAGTCTTGCCCACAAATGTGTCCCTAATATAGAACAGAGAACATCCATGATACACAGTATGACTGCTCACTGCAAGCCCCTCTTATTTAAGCATATTAGCTAGCTAGTTAAGAAAAGCACGAGCACAAGAAAAAACTAAGAATCTAATTAAGTCTGAGTAAACTAGGAGCTAAGCTAACTATGGACCTGTTTGGTTGACGCCTCCACACGCCACGCCACACATGCGGCCACGCCAAAAGTTCGGCGGCTGATTTGTCCGCCGCATGTTAGGCAGATTACGGCATCAAAAATCAACTGAGTGCTTGTGGCAAGAGGTGTGGCATGCTGCAAGTCCGGCCATGCACCAAACGCCCACGAAACTTCGGCACGGAAACTGTGGCGCATTGTGGCAAACTGCGGACGCGATCCAAACGCGCCATATATCTGGTGCCTTAAATCAGGACCCAGGACCATCGTTGGAAAAAGACACATTTTAGCTACTGGGATCAGTAAATTTGCCTGTACTTGTTTTCTGTTTTTTTTTGGGACGGGGAGTCACAGACCCTGCTTTTCTTGAAAGGCATTATTCTTTTCTGAATATATCAGTACTTAGTGCAGAAGAATATCTTATTACAGTACCAAAAAATATACAATAGAGTACTTGTCAAACCTGTTCGACACATTGATCAACAGATACAACTGCCAGATCATTTGGCACATCTTGAGAGCTAGCCTTAGCAGATAATGCATCCCTTAATTGTTCGATAACAAGATTTCCCGACCGCTCAAGCGCTTCACGTTTAGTTTCCCAGGCTTCCTTGACCTTCCTAAAGATAGGATATGCAGTAAACATTTAGTAGTGATGATGGGGATAGCTTCTGACAGACTGACACTATGTACTTCAGCTGATACCTCAATACAGTCTTGAACCCTGGTCTTCCATACTTATCATCCGGTGGAAAGTATGTACCACCCATCAGCGGTTTCAAGTCAGGTGACAGAAAGACGCTCAAAGGCCAACCACCACCACCATGCAGTGCCGATACATATGTCATATATACCTAAAATATGTGAGGTTATTGTCAGCAAAGAACCTAGTGTGGCACCCAATACAAACACACTCAGAAACCTTTTCGAGCCAACTACACAAAGAAGGGGAAAACGAACTGCAACTCTGCTAGGAATGGAACTGATGCATGGGAACACTTGAAGAAAATTACCTTATCAACATCTGGGCGCTCTTCACGGTCAACCTGTCAAAACTAATGATCAGAATGAAAGCAGTATGGTCACATTGCATATGTATAGCTTTTGACACATCAAAGACAGGTAAAGGGTGACACACAGCGGACTAAATTTCTAGGGATCCAATAAAATTACCTTGATGCTAACAAACCAATCGTTCAGCAACTTGGCCACTTCCTCATTCTCAAAAGACTCCACCTCCATCACATGACACCTTCGAATTCAGCCCCAAACAAAATGAACGGAAACTGGCGTTAGCATGACCGTATGGTGCATAGCAAAGGTCACAAATAGCAGGAATATACAATCTCAACGAAAGAAGGGGGGAAAAAAGCTAATAGAAACTCACCAATGGCATGTGCTATAGCCAACTTGGGGGGCACAACCGCATTTGCAATGAAGCAAAATAAGAATGTTAGGTAGAGAACATTTGGGTTGACTAAAACAGAATCGACAAATTCGATAACATTTCAACTTAGTTCTCTCTTGACGAAACCATCATAACATGGTTATTCAGAACAATTTACCATGTCACAAATTGGTGACACTACACGCCTGCAAGGCCGCAACACAACTACTGAGCTAACCCAATGATATCAGGAGAGTTCATACTCGAGAGGAAGATGGGGACGTCCTTGGCGCGAGCCTTCTGGAAAGCCTCGTCCCCCCAAGGGTACCAATCAACCTGCGCCAAGCAAAATTAACAGACGCGAGAGGCCGAGAGAGCTCGGTACTCGCTATCCTATCCACGGAATCGAATCCAGAGAGAGGATACACAGGAGAGCGCTCGGGAAGGAGACACTCCTCACCGGGTTGTGCGCGTGCTGCAGCAGGTAGGGGCTGTGCTCGGCGGCGAGGCGGTTCGGCTTCCGGCCGCCGTGGGGCGCGGACGCGGACGACGACGACATGGCGGCGGCGACGAGGGCGCGGAGACGGAGAGGCGTGCTGTGGGTCGGCGAGGAGGAGGCGGTGGCGGTGAGGCGGTGGCGGAGAAGAGTGGAGAGCATTGGAGTTGGAGGAGGAGGGGCGAGGGGGCCGGGAAGGTGGGAGAAGACCGACGCGGAAGCGGCGGAGGACATGTGGGCTGCGCGCCCAGCGACACCTGCCTGCCTCCGCTCGGCCTCGGCACACGCTGTCGTCCGCAAGGCCCGCGCGACTGCTACTGTGTGTGTGTGTGTGTGTTGTGTCACTTCGTTCTGGGCTTGCCAGTTGGCCTTGTGGGCTATCCTCTCCATACAAAAAGTAAATGAACTTCAAAAGACTTTCAGCTCTAAAAAAAAACATGGATAAAATGGACGGCAAACCTCCAGGGCTTCGTTCCCTTCGCTGAAAAAATAAGCCGAAATATTATTCTGGTCGATTTTTTTTAGAGAAAAATACTGTTTTAGCTGAAAAAATAAACTGAAAAGTACGAATTATAATAGTAGCGAACGTTCCATTTCCATATTTTATCACCAACAAACACCACCAGGACAAGTTACAAAGGAGTTAGCTAGAAGCTAACCCGTCAGTACTGTATTTCAGTAATTGACTCGTTTCTGTGTCATAACCTTCCGGTATTGATTTTCAAAATTTAGATTTGTAATGAAGGCTTGCATTTCAATCGCCATGCGTGGCCTCTGCGTCTAATTGTATATTCCATCTTACAATTCTAGATGGGAGTCAAATGGATTTTTACATATATACACATATTTTGGCTGAAATCCAACGGAACTCTGAACGTGAAGATTGAAGAACACAGAAATGCTATACAACACACGTGTGTTTTAGCATAAAAAACACATGAATTTTTTTTATCTCTCCCCCTCTCTCTTTATCACCGGTGACCACCGGCGACGGCGACCGGCGAGCTCGCCCCGGCGCCCGTGCCCGCGCCGGCCATGGTAGTGGCGGTGGCGGCGGCGGCGGTGGCGGATCTGTGATTTGTCCTTCCATAGAAAAAAATTATGATATGTGATATGTGAAGACTGAAGGCTGGAGGTAGAAAAAGGTTGAAGGCTGTTGGATCTTAATCCTGTGGTGCAAAAAAATTAATGTATTAAAACTATATAAAACACGTGGCTGTGCAGTGGGCAGCTCGAAGAAAATGCAAGACACAGGTTCGTCTGTTGCCGTTTCTTCAAATTTCCTGAAACGGAGGGTGAGCAGTGAGTGAGAGAATCACCGCCCACGTACTGCTTTACATTCGTTGCGTTCCACCGGGCATGGGAGACAGAGCAGGTGGATTCCGGGCGCCGGCCCGGTTGCACTACGGGCCTGGGGTCTCCGGCAAGGCCATGTCGGCGGCGTTGGGGGCGGCGGCGACCATGCTGCCAGCGGGTCCCGTTGATCAGGACGTGAAGAGCTGGCTGCCGAGCGTGACGATGGCGGTGCCGTCGCCCATGACGGTGGTGAGGGTCATCTCCTTCTCCAGGATCCGGTCCAGCTCCGCCGCCACCAGCCGCATCCTGGGCCGCCGCCTCGCCGACGGGCTCAGGCAGTGGAACGCCAGGCCCACCACCTCCGCCATGCCCTCCGAGGTGAAGCTCCCTCCCAGCCTCGGGTCGACCAGCTCGTTCGAGCTGAAACGCGCCTCCATCTGACACACAGATTCATCGGTCAGGCAAGATATTCGGAGAGATTTTTTCCTTGGTTGGCTTTTGAGATTAGAGATTTGTTATGTACTCACCAATTGAGCGAAAGTATCCTTGGATTCCGGCGGAACCAACCCCGCTGCTTCCCTGCCGGTGATCAGCTCCAGAAGGAACACCCCGAAGCTGTACACGTCGCTGCTTTCAGAAAGCTGCGCCAGTGAATGTACCCTGTAAACGCAAGAAATGCATGGTAAGAATTCATGAGGAGCATTGCGAGCATTGGATTGGATTGTAGAGCTTGCAATTTCATGTCCTATATACTGTGAGGCAAAGAAAGACCGAACGCAGGTAACACGGCAGAATGCACATTCAGACTACTCACTCTGGGTCTTGGAAGACACCGCTGTTCGCCGCCGGAGCAGCGGCGCCATCGAACCCTCGCAGCAGCCTGTCGATCCCGGCGTCGGACACCTTGGCGATGAAGTTCTCGTCGACGAGGACGTTGCTCGTCTTGAAGTCCCTGTGGATCAACGGCGGCGCCAGGCTGTGCAGGTGATTCAGTCCTGCAGTTGAGAGTTCAGGCTTTCAGGCGCCTTGTTTGTGTTTTACACCCTGGACATGCCGCATGCATCTCCAGTGCACTGGTGACCATCACAAAAGATGTAGTAAATTGTAAAAGGATGGCATGACCGCATGACTTGGCAGTCTTGTGACCTTTAGCTGCTCCAATGGCTATCGAGAGCCTCTGCTTGAACTCCAGCCTTGTCATCGACTCCTTGCCAGTGTCTGATGAACAGCAGAGACATACATGTCAAGGTGTTCATGCAACATCCAGGGAGAGGAGAAGTCACTGTAATAGTGAAATCATCAGGTCAGCTCAGCTCATTACCGTACAAGTGGCCGCTGACACTGCCGTTGGGCAGGTACTCGAACACCAGCATCTGCAGACCCCCTTCTTGGCAGTAGCCGATCAGCGTCACGACGTTGCGGTGCCAGATCTCTGATAGCCTCCTGATCTGCATTTCAACAATAAAAAAAAATCGTAATGCAAGTACTTAAATGTTTAGCTCATTTGTCGCAACAAAAATTCATCGTGCAAGTACTGATGAAGATGATGGTAGCAGTGCACAAGGTGCATTGGTGTTTGGCTATACATACCTCGTCGGCGAAGTCCTGCCGCGGCGCGCCGGCGCGGCGCTTGATGGCGACGACGGTGCCGTCGAGCAGCAGGCCCTTGTAGACCAGGCCGAAGCCCCCGGCTCCCACCAGGTTGGCCTCGGCGAAGTTGTGGGTGGCGTGCGCCATCTCCTCCAGCGAGAACTGCCTGGCGCCGTGGAACTCCGGCGCCGACGAGGTCCGGCCGCACCGGCCCCACTCCGCTGCAGCCAGCACCAGCAAGCTACACGCTTAAGCGGCAGGCAGATGATATGTATGTATGTGCCTGCACGCACGAGTTGCGGGCGGTCGAGGAGCAGCGGTCACGCACGTACCTAGCGTGGGAGGAGGAGCCTCCGACGAGGAGCCGGTGTCGGAGCTCCGGTCACGGCGCCGCCGCCGCCTCACGAGCCACCACGCCACGGCGAGGGCGGCGGCCAGCAGCAGCGCGGCAGCGCCGGCGGCAATGCCGGCTACCACCGGGGTTGGGAGTGCCATCGGGGCGGCGACCGGGGCATCGAACCTGCGTGCATTGCAGCCCACGATCGATCACCCAGCTCAGAGCGAGCAAGAATCTATCTATCCGCTATATATACATCAACGAAGCGAAGTGATCGACGAACCTCGGAACGAGCACGGACTGCTATAGCTTCGGCATTCATCAATGAAGCGACGGAGCTCCGGACCACTCTTCTCGGCTCGATCTCTTGTTTTCAGCGATGCAGCTCGACGCCGCTGGCCCAGGTCCAACGAGAGCTTTGCTCCGTCCTCGGTGGCGGGCGAGCCCTGACGAGCTGTTTGTCCGTCCGGCCGGCTCTTTAAAGGCAGCAAGAGCGGCGCGCCGTTGGCGGTCAAGAACAAGAAGAGGGGACCGGAGCAAGACGGACGACGCGCGCGCTGGCCCAGGTCCAGGTATGGATGTGACGTGACGTGGTGGCCGCGGAAGCGAAACCCCACATGGCATATGGCAAGGCAATTGGATGGCCGGATGCATGGTTCTTCAACTGCGACGCCATTTTTTTCCCTTGGGACTTCCTTCTCGGTCAGTGCAGTGTGCAGGCTGTCTGTGTGCATGTGGAGCTGTAAAAGCGGATCGGTGCGGTGCCTGCCTTTTCGACACGGTTCTTTCTTCCCGTTTCTTTCGCAGACTGTTGGTTGATCTTGTCCTAGCTATACTCTCCTATGGGCATTGGGCAACATGGAAATTGGATGAGATGTTCAGGCTAAGCTTCCACGTTCCATCTCAACTGAAAGCAAGAACCGAAACTGAATCTTCTGAATTGGTTCGTCCAGAGAGGAAAACGAGAACGGCTGAATTGTTTCATGCGAAACTTTCCTTGACAACTTTTCTCCATCTCTCACGCCATTAGGCCCAACGGCCTTTGGGCCTTGTTCTCGCGCTCTGATCGGGGGCGCCCAACTCTACATGGTTGGTGGGCCCCGTTGCACAGCACTATAAAGGAAAGATGGGGGTCGGGGCTCGCTGTACGAGGTTCACCGCGCCGCCAGTCATCCCACCGACATCCTAACCCTAACCCGATCTTGAGAAGGGGCGCTGCCAGCGACGGGAAGCACCACCGACGCCGGCAACGCCACCCCGACGCACACGCTGCCGCCAAGGACGCCACTGCACCGACTCTTCTCTCTCCACCGAACGTCGTTGCCGGCGCGCAGATGGCGTCCGCGAACGAGGCCGCAACCGGCGCTTCCACCACTCCGACGGCTTCGACCACTATAGCCTTCAATGGTTTGTGACTTCCTATTCCACCTACCCCTCTTCTTCCTTTTATATCTCTGTAGTTCATGCATTATGTTTTGTGTATATACTGTGAAGCTTGAACATGTATTCCTATTCTATATACCCGATCTGGTGAACTTGACTCGATTGAGTCCTAAGAAATCTAACAATGGTATCAGAGCTAGGTTAGAGAAGAAACCGGATCAGGAAAAAGAAAATAGAAAGAAGAACCCTAGATCTAAATCCTTTCGGATAAGAGAAAATCAGACCCAAATCCGAAGAGGGGAAAGGGGATAATCTTGGAGAACTCGAATCAAAGAAAAGAAGGGTCGGAACCTTAACCCTAACCCTAGTTTCCCATTCGGATGAACGAAAAGAAAAGAAATCAAAAGAACAGAAAACCGACGACGGCTAGGCCGCTCGACGGCGGAGTGCTCACCCGTTGGGGAGCACGCGCGCCGGCGAGGGGGCTGGCGACGGCGCCATGGGTCGCCCGCTCCTCCGCCTTCGAGACGCTCTCGGTTGCGCTCGCCTCGCTGCTGCGGCTGAGAGAGAGTAGAGAGAGAAGAGGGAGGAGCGAATGGCCTCTAGGGTTCGGGAGGACGCGGTTAGGGGCCGTTTTTTGTTCGCCCGAAGACAGCGCGCAGCCGTCCGATGAATCCAATGGCCACGGATGCTCGGGCCGTCGCCGGCCCAGGCGGGCATGAGCGCGCGCGGCACTTTGCCGGCCCAGGCCCAGGTTGCGGCCTAGGTGCGGCCTGTGTGGGCGTGGACAGATGGGCCGCTGCAGCGCGCGCTGCTTGCTAGGCCGCGCGTATGGGCGAGCTAGGCCACGCTGGGCTGAAATGAAAGAAAAATTTTGTTATTATTTTCCAGGAGCAATTTTAATGCATATTTCTTGATGAATTTGAATGATTTTGATATAATTTTTCTGTGCAAATTTTATCCAACGATATTTTGCTCAGAAAACAGTGAATTTTTTAGTGTTTCTGGAAAATAATAATATGAAAGATTATTAAGTTTTCGCTGTGCATGATAACTATTGTTCTCTTTGATTAAATTTAAACCAACGGGATAATTTAATTTTAAGAGAAGTGATGAATTTCTGAAATTTTTTTGATGAGATTATGATGTTGTTATTTTTTGACCAACGTTGTTAATAACAATATTATAATTTTGATCCATGAGAACTTATGCATTAATTTTACTTCTGCCCAACGGTGATGTAAAATGTTTGCATGGATGAATTATAAGTTTTAATTTGACCAACGTTGAGTTAAAGCATGAAATTTTTTGTATAAATGTTTCTTACTTACTCTGGTGTGATTTCAGGAGGCAAATACATTGTGAACATTGCCAATATCCCGACACTCAATGGGACTAATCACCGTGTGTGGCGGGAGAAGTATGAATTGGAACTTGCGTTGGGAGAGGTCGATTTTGCCATCACCTCACCGTGTCCTACTGAGCCAGATGACCCAGTGAGAGGTGAAAATGAATCTGACGCTGATTTCGCTGCTCGAAAGCGTGATCATGCTGAAATAAGAATGAAATATGACCTTAAACATAGGCAATGGACTCTCTCCAACCGCAAGTGCCTGTTGGTAGCCAAGGCCACCATAGAAGAACAGATAAGGGGCTCAATCCCTGAATGTGCTACTGCCAAAGAATATCTTGAGAAAATCAAGAGTCAGTTTACTGAGTCTACCAAGGCCACAGCAAGTTCACTGATTAAGAAGCTTCTGAATGAGAAATTCACTGGTGATAGCATAAGAGAGCACATTTTGAAGATGAACACTACGGCATCTAAGCTAAAGTAAATGAATTTGAAGGAGAAGAATTTCCTGATTCATTTGATTTTTGCTTCTTTGCCAAAAGAATATGACACCTTCATTGTGAATTACAATATGCAGCCTGAAAGATGGGGCATAGAAAGACTCATCTCAATGTGTGCTCAAAAAGAGGAGAGGATAAAGTCCTCATAGGGTGAATCCGCTCATTTTATGAAGGATAATAAAAGAAAGAACTTTAATGGCAAGAATTCTAAACCATAAGGGAAACCTAAGTGGGATAAGGCCTCTTTCTCCAATTCACAGGGAAAGAAACCCCAGAATTCTGAGAATCATCAGTATGGTGGAGCTGAAAAAGATCAGTGCAAGCACTGCTTCAAGAAGGGACATTACAAGAGGGATTGTCCAGACTTCCTGAAATCTCTGCTAAAGAAAGGTGATGAATTTATTATATTTGTAGATGAATCCCTGCATTTATGTTATAATAAATCCACTTGGTGGGTTGATTCAGGTGCAACTACTCATGTTGCAAATTCTTTACAGGAGTTAAGTGGGACGAGAACCTTGTAAAGAGGAGAAAGAACGATTAAAGTTGCAAATGGAGTGCAAGCCAATGTTGAAGCCATTGGAGTTTTTTCTTTAGAATTGAATAATGGTTTTGTACTTAGACTTAAAGAAGTACTTTATGTTCTCTCTTTGCATAGAAATTTGATAAGCGTTTCGAAACTTGATGATGATGAAATTGATTGCCACTTTGGTGGTGGCAAGTGTAAGATATTGGTTGATAATAAATATGTTGGTCTTGCCTTCCGACAAGACAAGCTTTATTTATTATCTCTTGCTGAGAATGCGAAAAATGTATGTGATGATAATGTGAATGATTCCCCATCTGCGAATGTAACTAAGAAGCGGAAGAGAATTGATTATGTCTCTTCGAAATTATGGCATTGTCGCTTTGGCCATATTTCGAGGGGGAGAATAGAACGATTGGTTAAGGAATCAATTCTCCCGCACTTAGAATTTTCAAATTTAGAACAATGTGTTGATTGTATCAAAGGAAAGTATGTCAAGAAAATTAAGAAAGATGACAAATGAAGCATAGAAATTTTAGAAATAATCCACACAGACATATGTGGTCCTTTTCCTGTGAAAAGTGTGGATGGTTATGACTCGTTTATAACATTCACAGACGACTACTCTCGTTATGGCAATATTTATTCAATTAAAGAAAGATCAGAAGCATTGGATAAATTTAAAATATTTAAAGCTAAAGTTGAAAATCAGCACAATAAGAAAATCAAGATAGTACGATCAGACCGAGGTGGAGAGTACTATGGGCGACATACCCCATATGGACAAATTCCTGGACCATTTGCAAGGTTCCTACAGGAAAATGACATAGTTGCTCAGTACTCCACACCGGGGGAGCCTCAGCAGAATGGAGTGGCTGAAAGACGTAACCGTATCTTAATGGATATGGTAAGAAGCATGATGCGTTACTCCACATTACCGATTAGTTTATGGATGGAGGCACTGAAAACCGCCATTCACATACTTAATCGAGTACCAAGTAAATCGGTGCCTAAAACACCGTATAAATTATGGACAGGAAGGGAACCCTCATTTAACCATTTGCGTGTGTGGGGCTGTCCGGCTGAGGCAAAAGTGTTTAACCCAAATATAGAAAAGTTAGACTTCAAGACAGTCAGCTGCCATTTTATTGGCTATCCAGAAAGATCGAAAGGACATCGCTTCTATTGTCCTGACAGACATACGAAGATTGTAGAAACAAGACACGCTGTGTTCTTAGAGGATAACATGATCAAGGGGAGCATGGTAGCACGAGAAATCAGCCTACAGGAGAAGCGGGTACATGTACCTACTCTGATGGTTGAAGAACCATTCTTCACGCTATCTGCTGCTGTTGCACCGACAGTGCAGGAGACTGTAGTGCCAACACCTGTTGCAAGTTCTTCCGTGGCGACAATGAATGAACATGAGGAACCTGTCCTTGAGGAACCTATCCTTGAGGAACCTATAGAACCAAATGTTGTACATGAGGAAGAACAACAACAGCCCAATGTGGAACAAGTGCCGGAGGCACCTAGAAGGTCTCAAAGAATAAGAAGATCGGCTATTACTGATGACTATGAAGTTTATGAAATAGAAGAATTTCAGATGGGGGATGATCCCACCTCATTTGAAGAAGCCATGAGAAGCGACCACTCATCAAAGTGGCTTAAGGACATGGAAGATGAATTGAAATCAATGAGTACCAATAAAGTTTGGGACTTAGAAAATATTCCTAAAGGAGCCAAAATAGTAGGCTGTAAATGGGTCTACAAAATGAAATATGACTTCCAAGGGAATATAGAAAGATTTAAAGCACGACTTGTGGCGAAAGGCTTCACGCAAAGAGAAATGATTGATTACAATAAGACGTTTTCTCCAGTCTCATGTAAAGATTCCTTCAGAATTATAATGGCACTTGTAGCCCACTATGATTTGGAGTTACATTAAATGGATGTAAAGACGGCTTTTCTAAACGGGGATTTGGAAGAAAATGTTTATATGGCACAACCGAAAGTTTTTGTCATAAAAGGAAAGTGTCGGTGTTTTGGAACCGGGGGTCCCTCAACCAACGAGTGAATTTGTGCTGCGTGCCCCTAATCCCGGATGGTGGCGCAAAGAGACACAAGGTTTATACTGGTTCAGGCAATCGAGGCCCTACGTCCAGTCCGAGAGATCGATCTTGTATTCCTTGCACCGGAGTGCTCGTAGTAGGGGGTTACAAGCTAGGTGAGAGAGGAACTAGCCCTGTGTCTCATGAGTGTGGTGCGGGCTGCTTGAGGCGTTGTTCCCAAGCGGCAGAGGAGTGCGTGGTTCTATCGGCGTGTTCGTCTTCTGGCCTCCCCAGAAATGGCCCTGATCCCTCCCTTTTTATACTCTAAGGGAGGACCGGGACCCGTGCATGTGGTGCTACATAGCGCTTCGTAAATGGGGTGGCGTGTCCGAGCCTCGTAGTCGCCACCCTTTGTTGTGGTATGGTCGATGGAGTGGCCCCGTCCTTGTCGTGCGGAAGTGACATCTTTGGTCATACTCGGTCTTGTGCGTCGTGGGGCTCGATGACGGCTTGATGCAGGACATGGCGGGCGACGTCTTGTCGTCGCCGATGTAATGACGTCAGAGGGAGGCAGTGGCTCTGCAGATGCCGAGGCCGAGCCATCATGGGGGCTCGGTGGTCATGGACCCTCATTTCGCCGAGCCCGTGAAGCAAAGCTGTCGAGGCCTTGGGGGAGTTATTGGCCACTGGTGCGATTCCGAGGAGGCCACGATAGCCAGACGTGGCTCCCCATGTTGCGTTGTCCTTGGGCAGGAGTTGGCGACACTGAGTGAGGCATGGGTGTCAACCATGTGCACGGTGGATAGCATAGTGATTGGGTAACCCCGCTTGATCCGGGGGACGTCTGCAGTCATCGCGTGATGACGCGTCGTGGGGGGGTGTGGCTCTGAGGTGCCAAGGCCAAGCCATCATGGGGGCTTTGGCGGACATGGGTCCTCGGCTGTCGAGCCCTGGAGCAAGCTACCGAGGCCTTGGAGGGAATTATTGCTCCTGGTGCGATTCCGAGGCCTGATAGCCAGATGTGGCTCCCCCACGCTGCATTGTCCTCGGTGCAGGAGTTGGCGACATAGTGAGGCATGGGCATCAACCCATGTGCACAGTGGTTAGTACTGATGGCGGGTAACCCCGCCCTTGATCCGCCTCTCCTGTCCATTCCGGCCATTCTAACATCTTTGTCATCAGGGCGGGCATGCGGTGTTGTCGGGGCAGCAGATTGGGCTGAGTTGATGCGACACGACGTTTTGCGGAGGGACGGGAGAAGGAAGAGGTATGAGAGTCTTGCCGAGCCCACCACCTTGCGAGACGGAGGGTCGGTGGCCTCGGCCGAGAGCCTTTGGCGGGGAATCGACCGAGGCCAGCGGTGAGGGGGCCTCGGGCGAATCGGAGAATCGGTGAGGTCCATGGTGATGAGGCCTCGGGCGAGTCGGAGAATCGGCCGAGGCCAGCGGTGATGGGGCCTCGGGCGAGTCGGAGAATCGGCCGAGAGCCAGCTGACGTTTATTTGGTTTCGATCTTCTGAAATCTAAGCGATCGTTTTTGGATCTTGCTTAGGGTACCCCTTCTCACGGTATCAAGACAAAGTAGCCTCGAGCCTTGGGGGGTGGAGGCACTCCCCCGAGTTTCGGCGAGAATTGGCTCTTGATAGCTCATGTCGGGATGGTGTTTTGTTTTCGAGGTTTGGTGGGAGTGTGGCACCTACCGTGTCTTCCGAGGCCCTGGAGGAGTGATTTCACTTCTTCAGGGGCTTTTTTCTCTTTCGAGTGAGGCGTTTTGATCGTGTTTGCCGGGCCCGTGGGTGCGAGTTCGGATCGCGGGGCCTCGACGATGTTGCGGAAAGAGCCCCTTAGCCTCCGCCTGGAGCGAGAGGGCCGTCAGGGGTTCTCCCGGCTTTTTTGTACGACCCTCGTGCTTCCTTTTCGCTCGGAAGGAGGGGTGAAAGATGCCATGCCACCCTCGGTGGGCGCGAGCGATGGCATCTCCGGTGAGCTGTTATCGGGTAAGTCCGAGTGGAGGCCCGTACCCCGTTCGCTGGGGGTCGGCTAGCGGTCCGGAGACGCGCTCCAAGAGTACCGGAGGGTTTCTCTAGTGGGTGCCGAGGCCGTTCGCTGGGCCTCGGTGGCTCGGTGCCTCCCTACGGTGGGATCCCATTCGGAGACCTCCCTACCGGTCTCGGACACAACACAGGGCGTGCTCGTACAGGCTCGCCCGTAGTCGTCCCTGACTCTTTTGCCCTGGGGCAGCTGTCGAAACCCCTGGGGGCCCAGCTTTCGAACCCCTGGACCGTAACGGGATCGGGTCGCTTGTTTTTATCTTGGGTGCAGGAAGAGCCCCCGAGCCTCCGCACGGAGCGAGAGGGCGGTCAGGGGTCCTCCCGACTTTTTTGCCCGTCCCCCGCCCGTCCTTTTCGCTCGGACGGGGGGGCTGTTTGCCGAGTCCACTCGTGTGCGAGCCTGAGCCGCTGGGTCTCGGCAAAGTTGCGAGGAGGCCCCAGAGTCTCTCGCGGAGGCGAGAGAGCGGTCGAGGTCCCCAGCTTTTGGTTCGCCCCTCGCGCGTGAGGGTCTGACTGCCGAGCCCCCCTCGGGTGCGAGCCTAGGTCACGGGGTCTCGGCGTCTTTTGCAGAAGGAGCTCCCTAGCCTCTGCACGGAGCAAGAGGGCCGTCAGGAGTTCTTCCGGCTTTTTGAACGACCCTCGCGCTTTCTTTTCGCTCGGAAGGAGGGTTGGTTTTGCCGAGACCCCTCGTGTGCGAGCTCAAGTCATTGGGCCTCGCAACGCGTTTTGCGGGAAGAGTCCCTTAGCCTCTCTTGACGGAGCAAGAGGGCCGTCGGGGATTCTCGACTTTTTATTCGACCCTCGCGCTTCCTTTTCGCTCGGAAGGAGGGTGGAATGTGCCACGCTACCCTCGGTGGGCGCGAGCGATGGCACTCCGGTGAGCTGTTATCGGGTAAGTCCGAGTGGAGGCCCGCACCCGTTCATTTGGGGGTCGGCTAAGCGGTCCCGGAGACGCGCGCTCCAAGAGTACTGGGAGGGTTTCTCTAGTGGGTGCCGAGGCCGTTCATTTGGGCCTCGGTGGCTCGGTGCCTCCCACGGTGGGATCCCATTCGGAGACCTCCCTGCCGGTCTCGGACACAACACAGGCATCCCAAGCGTGCCGCTTGCTTGGGCCTCGGCCTATGTAGGCTCGCCCGTGGTTGCCCCGACTCTGTTGCCTGGGGGGCATTGCCGAAACCCCTAAGGGCCCACCTTGAACCCCTAGACCGTAGCGGGCTTGGTGCCCGATTCCTTTGCTGGAAGGAATCGGGGGTTATTTCTCTCCCTACGGTTAATTAATGGCGGTAGCGTCGTTTTTGAGGCGGCTTTTTCGGGAGGCAAAAACGGCTCCTGCTGCTGCTATGGTTGGACGCGACGTGGCATCACCGACGGGACGACTCGCACGCGATTAACGAGGAGGTGTGTGCGTGGGTGGTAAGACCGGATCTAGATAACCGCGCCGGATTTTTTGGGGAAACTTCCCGATTTTCGTCGCCCGCGGTTTCATCTTGTCCTTTGATAAACATCATAAAGGCCTCGCCCTTCCCTTCTTACCTCTCTCGCATTCGCTTTTCTTTGCCTCCGTGCGTTCTTTGAGAGCATAGAGCGCCGGGAAGAGAAGAAGAAGGGCGCGAGAGAAAAAGAGAGGGGAGATTACCGCCGTAGCAGCGTCCTCCGCCGCGCAATGGCTGGTGGTCCCGTCATCCTCCCGGCGGATCCCTGGGGGCGGTCCGACGTCACCGAGGAGAAGCTGCAGTCGCTCGTGGAGGCCGGTCTTCTTCGCCCGATCACCGACCCCGACGAGCCGGAGTGGATTGCTCCGGGGAACGAGTCGGAGCCGAGGCCGCGCGACGGCTACGTGGTGAGCTTCGTCGTCTTCCACGAGCGAGGCTTCGGGTCGCCGGTGGATAACTTCATGCGGGCGCTCCCGCACTACTATGGCGTGGAGCTGCACAATTTCAGCCCCAACTCCATCGCCCAGGCGGCCATCTTCGTCGCCGTCTGTGAGGGGTACCTGGGGATCGCTCCCCACTGGGAGTTGTGGCTCCACTTGTTCCGAGCGACGTTCACCACCAAGCCGGGGGGAACGAGGGGGGCTCGGAAGGGGCAGAGGGCCGGCGGCTGTACCCTTCACGTGCGCCAAGACCGGCAGTCCCTCTACATCCCGGCCCAGCTGTCATCGTCCAACCGTCGTTGGTATGACGGCTGGTTCTACCTCCGCAACGACGGCGGAGGACTTCCCCCTTATACCGGGCGGGTTGTAGAGAGTCAACCAGAGAAATGGGAAGTGCAGCGTCATCACGGCCGATCAGCCCAGTGGAACCGCTCTTGAGGGCCTTGGGGAAGCTGCGTGACCACGGCTTTCGGCGGCCCGTGGTCGTGGCGGCTTTTCACCGCCGGAGGTGTTGCCGCTGATGGGATGGCGGCGGCGGGCGGTTGTTCGAGATGACCCGGCGATTCGATCGTCGGTGTCAAGATGTACGCCGCCGCCTTACCGACGACAGCGAGACCTGCGTCGGGTGAGAGAAGCGGTGGACGGAAGCCGAAGATCGACGATTTGACGCCGTTCGATCGCCCTCGCGGGTATGTCTCGCTAGTAAGTTGGATGTTGTCGAGGCTTTTCGCCTTTTGGTCTACATTGTCTTACGCCGTCGTTCTCACGGGGAATGAGAGACGTGCGAAACTCCCCGCCGCCCGCCCGTTCGAGGACGCCCGCGGCGAAAGCCACAGGCGGCGCGCCGAGAGGAGGAGAAGAAGAAGAAAGATGCCAAGGAGGCGAGGCGCACGAAGAAGCTCTCTCGCGAAAAAGCTGGACGCCGCCGCCGCGCGGCGTCGAAGCTCGACGGTCTCCGTTGGAACCGTCTCCCTCGTCGTCGGTGTCGGATTCTTCGAGCGACGGCGGCGGCGGGCGCGAGGTGGGGACGGCTGCTGGGACACCTCCCGACATCGGGGAGATGGTTTCGGGGCGCGGCAAGGAGCCCTGACGCCCCTAGGAGGAGGAGGAGGTGTCCGGGGGGCGATGGCGGCCCGCCCCGGCCGAGGCCGACACACCCGAGGCGCGGGTGTCGGAGGAGCGTGCGTCGCCCGATGGGTTCGGACGGCGGAGGTGGAGCGGGTGACGGTGGGGCGACCCCATTATCTCCATGAAGGGTCGAGGAGGTGCCGGGTCCGACGGAGGCCACCGACATCGGTGGACACCGAGGCAAGGCCGCTTCTTTGCCACCACTGCCGCCGTTGCGAGAGGAGGAGGCGGTGTCGGCGGCCGCATCCCCGTTCATGTAAGCGTCTTCTCTAGTGGAGTCCGTAGTACTTCTTATGTCCGCCTGGGTTTGCATGTTGACCTTGGGAGTGTCTTTTCTTCCAGCCAGACGCTTACGGTGGAAGATCCTCCTTGGCGCCCGTAAAGGCGCTCAAGGTGAACGTTAGCTCCTCCGCCCATCAGGCGTGGGAGGCGTAGGCTGGCGTGTGATGCGGCGCGGCGTCGGGCGAGGCCGTTTCGGAGGAGGCGGCCGCCCAGGAAAAGGGGGCCGAGGCGGCCGCGGGATGAGTGGAGGAGGAGGAGCCCATGCCTCACGATGTTGTGGGTCTTGGGGCGAAGGAGGCTGGGGCGTCTGCTATTGCCGGGGCCATTGAGGGTGAGGCCGGGAGCCCCAAGACCTCCCGACGTCAGGCGGTGGACGCCGGGCCATCGAGGTAGAGGTGGCGGAGGCGAGAGCCCAGGTCCGTCGAGACCGAGGCGATGGAGGTGGAGACGGGGCAAATTTTGGCGCCGCCCCTGGTTCGGACAATCTCGTCTGATGATTCTTCCCGAGGGAAGGAGGCGGCGGACGTCCAGGCGGCCAGTACTGCGGAGCAACCAGTCCCAGATCCCGCCGAGGGGAGTTCGGCTCTTGTCCGGCTACGGCCCGAGCCTCGCGGGTGGAACTTCCCGCGTGTTTTCTGGCGGAACCGGGCTGACCCGAGGGGAGCCGTGTGTTCTCCTTGAAGATACCATGAGAGGGGGGCATTGGGGCACCCTCGAGCGAAGACCGCCTAATGGCGTAAAGGCGGTCGCTGCAGACAGCGATGACTATTATGGGTCAGGACTTGCCCGGTGTCACGCGGGTAAGTACTTTCCTCTCTCGTGCGCGTTGTTTTCTCTCCGAGCCCCCTCGCAGTTTTTGACGTGCGTTTTTTGTTTTGCCTCCTTAGGAGCTCGAGACCCGATCCCTTGGGAAATCGGTGTTCTGCGAAATGAGAGGATATTTGGGACCAGCTCCGGCGCCAAAAGGGCACTGCTTGCCGATGCCAGGGGCTATTGTCGGCGTTGTGAGTGCGAAGTGGAGGACCTCCGCCTTCGTTGTCTTGACATTCAGCCGAGTTGGCCACGGCTAAGGAGCGATCCGCTCCTCTCTGGTGGCCAAGATCAAGGAACCGGAGGAGGAGCGAGACTCCTTCAAAGCCGGGCCCAAGAAGCGGCGGCCTCTGCTAAGGTCACCCGGGCAGGCTGGGTGCGGAGCAGAAGCGAGCATCAGCGACGAAAGTCGCCTTGGCGAGAAAGGCTACCAAAAGGTGGCCGAGGCCTCTCGGTCGAGGTCTCACTGGAAGAGCAAGGCCGAGGGTAAGTTCCATTGAACCATGTTCCTTGCTCCATTTGCTCTGGTTCGCGTTTGACTCTCGACCCTCGTCATGACGTAGATCTGGAGAAAGAGGCCTCCCAAGCGGCCGAGGCCTCCGTCGCAGCGTATAAGCGGTATTTGGATGTCGAGGTCCGGAGCACGAGACGCGCAGCTGCTGGCTGTCCGGATCGCTTCTGCGAGGCTCTTTGACGTCGAGGAGGTCCAATCAGCTAGCTCCCTTGGGAGCCGCTGATGCGTTGAGCTGGCCACGTCCGCGAGAGACTCGAGGGGCGTTGCACACACGGTGTCAAGCGCGCTACAGCCGTTGTCTCCTCGCACTACGCCATCAACCTCGAGGCTGTCAGCGACAGCTACGTGTTGCCAGAAGATGACGAGGAGGCGGATGCGGAGGTCATGAAGCTGTTGGAGGCGGCCGAGGCACCTGGCACAGCGCTGGCCCGTCTGTTTGAAGAAGAGGTGGTCCCTCCCGCGCCAGCCGCCGATCCTTGAGCTTTGACCTGGGCCAAAAGGGGCCATGTAACCGGATTGAGTTAGTTGCCGTATCGTGACGTTTTTGTGGCCGTCGAGGCCTTTAAAGTATTTGCGTATGTGCGTCTTTTAATCGTTTTCTGTTCTACTTCCGAGCCTGTGCCCTCTGTCTCGATCTTGGGAACCCGCAAAGAAAACCCTCGGGACCTAAGCCGTCCTTCGGCGAATGGTGGTGAGGGAGCTGCCGTAGCCTAGAGGCGTAGGCCGTTCTCACGTCTCGACCGGCCCTTTGGCCTCTAGACAAACTTTTGGTCTTTGGGTTTCTTGTGAAGGTCCCATCGGAGCGCGAGAGAGTTTTGGCGTAGAAATTTTTGAAAGACCATTAACAAATGGTGTTCGGGACTTAGGGGGTTCCCCCTTTCTAGCCCCGAGGAGGCCCGGCTTTGCGGAGGCGGTGAGAGTCTCCCTATATAGCGCTATTGTGACGTCGAGCCCCTATTGATAGACAAGCTCTCTCATGCTGAGAACTTCCTGAGCCTCTGTTTGTCTTTTGGGTGAAAAGGTGGTGAGGGAGTTGCCAGAGTCCGAGGCGTGAGGCCGTTTTCACTGACTCGGCCGGCCTTTTTCGCCTTTGAGACGATCATCACGGTCCTTGGGTTCTATACAATCGGCTAGTCTATAAGGGGGTTTCTCGAAAAGTTATAACAACTAAGAACGCTTCTTTATTGCATTTCGAGAAACAATGTAAGCAACGTTTGGAATTTTAGGGTAGAAACGACGAGCTGTTCTATGTTCCAAGCGTTGGTGAAGATTTCGCCCTTCTCGTTGGCTAACTTGTAGGTCCCGGGCTTGACACTTGAGCGACGATGTACGGCCCTTCCTGAGTGGGGTCGACATGGCGGCCCTTGTTGCTCTGCCTCGATCTCAAAGACTGGTCGCCCACCTTCAGGTCTCGGCGGCTTGGACTTGTACGGGCTTAGTAGCGTCAGAGGGCTTCTTTGGTACTGGCGAGTGTAGCAAAGACCTGACGTCTCGAGCTTCCTCCGGTGGTCGAGGCGTCTTGGCAGGCAAAGGCGGTTGCTTTGCTCATTTGTATGCCTGTAGCCTCGGGGAACCGTATTCTAAGTCAGTGGGGAGGATGGCCTCGGCTCCATAGACCAGGAAGAACGGTGTGAATCCCGTGGCTCGGCTCGGGGTATTTCTTAGGCTCCAGATGGTGGCGGGAGTTGGCAAGCCATTTCTTGCCAAACTTCTTCAAGCTGGTTGAATATCCTTGGCTTAAGGCCTTGTAGGATCATGCCGTTGGCACGCTCTACTTGGCCATTGGTCCTTGGGTGTCCTCGGGTGACGAGGCCACCCGGATGTGGTGGTGGTCGTCGCAGAGCGTTAGGAACTTGCGGACCGTGAATTGTGTCCCATTGTCGGTGATGATGGTGTTAGGAACCCCGAACACGTGGATGATATCCAGAAGAAAAAGACCGCTTGCTCAGATTTGATCTCGAGCGATCGACGATGACCTCGATCCATTTGGAGAATTTGTCGATAGCTACCAGCAGATGGGTATAGCCCCCGGGTGCCTTTTGCAGAGGCCCAACCATGTCCAGCCCCCATACAGCGAATGGCCATGTGATGGGGATGGTTTGGAGGGCTTGGGCCGGGAGGTGCGTCTGTCGAGCGTAGTACTGGCATCCCTCGCAGGAGCGTACTAGCCTCGTGGCGTCGGCCACCGCCGTCGGCCAATAGAAACCTTGGCGGAAGGCGTTACCCACAGCGCCGAGGCGCGCGTGGTGCCCGTGAGACTCCGCGTGCAAGTCCCAAAGTAAGGATTGGCCAGCCTCGGTGGTGATGCATCGTTGGAGAATACCGGATGGGCTACGCCTATACAACTCGCCGTCGCAGAGGCGTAAGTCTTGGCGGCGCGCCCATGAGCCGCCGGGAGCCGGTTCTCGTGCCAGAAGCTCTCCCGAACGAGGCGATCAAGGAAAGGGACTCGCCGATCCGTTTGCTTCGGTCGGCTCGGGAGGCTGCGTCAATCGCCATGGCCTCGGGCTTGGCTGGCGAGGTCTCGGTGGTAGAGGGGGCCTCGAGCCCTGCGGCGGGCTCGGTCGATGGGCCCTCTTCTATCGCCGAGGCGTAGTCGACGGATGGCTTGTGGAGGTCTCTGGCGAAAACGTTCGGGGAACCGGGGTCCGCGTGCCGACGCCATCTTTGCTAGTTCGTCTGCGGCCTCGTTGAACTTTCGAAGCGACGTGGTTGAGTTCGAGGCCGTCGAACTTGTCCTCCAGTGCGACGTACTATCGCGGCAAGACGCTTCATTTTTGGGGTCATGGCAGCTTGACTCTTTCATCACCTGATCGACGACGAGCTGCGAATCACCCCGTACTTCGAGACGCCGCACTCCAAGTTCGATGGCGATTTGTAAGCCATTGACGAGGGCCTCGTATTCGGCCACATTGTTGGAGGCGGCGAAGTGAAGCCGGATCATGTAGCGCATGTGTACTCCAAGGGGCGAGACCAGGAGCAGGCCCGCGCCAGCCCCAGTCTTCATCAGAGACCCGTCGAAGTACATGGTCCAAAGATTTCGATTGGATTTGAGCGGGTGGTACTGTGTGTCGGTCGGTCCACTCGGCTACAAAGTCGGCCAGACACTGTGATTTGATCGCTTTCCGAGGCACGAAAGACAAGGTTTCCCCATGAGTTCAACAGCCCACTTGGCTATTCTACCCGAGGCCTCCGGTTTTGGATTATCTCTCCTAGAGGAAAAAGACGACACCACATCACCGGGTGGGACTCAAAGTAGTGACGTGACTGCGTCGAGCCAAGACTACGGTGTAAACCAGCTTCTGGATGTGGGGGTAACGCGTCTTAGTCTCGGAGAGCACCTCGCTGATGAAGTAGACAGGTCGCTGGACGGGTAGAGCATGTCCCTTCTCCTGCCTCTCGACTACTACGGCCGCGCTGACCACTTGGGTTGTCGCGGTGATGTAGAGTAAGAGGTGCTCGCCCTCGGTGGGCGGAACCAGGACGGGGGGGTTGGTGAGCAGTGCCTTGAGCCTGGCGAGGGCTTCCTCGGCCTCGGTGGTCCAAAAAAAATGCTCGGACTTTCTCAAGAGGCGGTACAGGGGCAGGCCTTTTTCGCCGAGGCGCGAGATGAAGCGGCTTAGGGCCGCGAGGCATCCCATGACCCTCTGCACCCCTTTGAGGTCTCGGATCGGGCCCATGTTGGTCACGGCTGGTCGTAGGACATCGGCGGGGAGAGGCGTGTCGCCCTGGGCTCGCGTAGCGTCGGGGTGGCCTTGCTCGCGTCGTGCCTGGCGAGCGTGGCGAGAGCGGCCGCCCGGGCGCCGCCTGTGCCTGGGCTGCCGAGGCGCGACTTCGTTGTCGGATGGTGGGGTTCGAGGAGTGAGGAGCACCATGTCGTACTCATGCCCTAGAGACATGAACTCTAGGCTCCCCAACCAAACTATGGTGCCGAGACGCAATGAATGGTATGTAGTCCGCCATCCGGAACTTGCTAGGATGACGAAGGCGACACGCAGGCGCCCTACTGGCGCGCCAAGCTGCCGGTGTTTTGGAACCGGGGTCCCTCAACCAACGAGTGAATTTGTGCTGCGTGCCCCTAATCCGGATGGTGGCGCAAAGAGACACAAGGTTTATACTAGTTCGAGCAATCGAGGCCCTACGCCCAAATCCGAGAGATCGATCTTGTATTCCTTGCACCGGAGTGCTCGTAGTAGGGGGTTACAAGCTAGGTGAGAGAGGAACTAGCCCAGTCTCGGCGAAGTGTGGTGCGGGCTGCTTGAGGCGTTGTTCCCAAGCAGCGCGAGGAGTGCGTGGTTCTATCGGCGTGTTCGTCTTTTCTGGCCTCCCAGAAATGGCCTGATCCCTCCCTTTTATACTCTAAGGGAGGACCGGGACCGCGTACTGTGGTGCTACATAGCGCTTCGTAAATGGGGTGGCGTGTCGAGACATGTAGTCGGCCTTTGTTGTGGTATGGTCGATGGAGTGGCCCCGTCCTTGTCGTCTGCGGAAGTGACATCTTTGGTCATACTCGGTCTTGTGCGTCGTGGGGGCTCGAGACGGCTTGATGCGAGGACATGGCGGGCGACATCTTTGGTCGCCGTGTAATGACGTCGTGAGGGAAATGGCTCTGCAGATGCCGAGGCCGAGCCATCATGGGGGCTCGGTGGTCATGGACCCTCAGCAGTGCCGAGCCCGTGAAGCAAACTGTCGAGGCCTTGGGGGAGTTATTGGCCCCGGATGCGATTCCGAGGCCACAGATGGTTCAGACGTGGCTCCCCATGCTGCGTTGTCCTTGGAGCGGGAGTTGGCAAAGACAGTGAGGCATGGGTGTCAACCATGTGCACGGTGGATAGCATAGTGACGGGTAACCCCGCCAGTCCGGGGGACGTCGGCAGTCATCGCGTGATGACGTCGTGAGGGGGCCGTGGCTCAGAGGTGCCGAGGCCAAGCCATCGCATGGGGGCTTTGGCGGACATGGGTCCTCGGGCCGTCGAGCCCTCGGAGCAAGCTGCCGAGGCCTTGGAGGGAATTATTGCTCTGGTGCGATTCCGAGGCCACGAGAGCCGGATGTGGCTCCCCACGCTGCATTGTCCTCGGTGTGCAGGAGTTGGCGACATAGTGAGGCATGGGCATCAACCCATGTGCACGGTGGTTAGTCTGATGGCGGGTAACCCCCGCCTTGAGCCCTGCCTCCTCCTGTCCCCATCGGCCATTCTCACTGCATCTTGTGCGGGCATGCGGTTGTTGTCGGGCAGCGATGATTATTGAGTTGATGCGACCTGACGTTTTGCCGGAGGGACGGGAGAAGGAAGAGAGGAAGCGGAGTCTTGCCGAGCCCACCTTCTTGCGAGACGGAGGGTCGGTGGCCTCGGCCGAGGCCTTTGGCGGGGAATCGACCGAGGCCGCGGTGAGGGGGCCTCAGGCGAATCGGAGAATCGGCCGAGGTCCCATGGTGATGAGGCCTCAGGCGAAGTCGGAGAATCGGCCGAGGCCCGCGGTGATGGGGCCTCGGGCGAGTCGGAGAATCGGCCGAGGCTAGCAGCGTTTAGCTGGTTTCGATCTTTACGAAATCTAAGCAGTCGTTTTTTGGATCTTGCTTAGGGTACCCCTTCTCACGGTATCCGACAGAAAGGAAAATATGGGATGCCGCCTGAAGAAATCAAATCTACGGATTGAAGCAAGCTTCAAGACAGTGGTATTTGAAGTTTGATAGAACGATAAAAGGTTTTGGGTTTAAAGAAAATATTGAGAACAATTGCATTTATGTAAGGTTCAAGAATGGAAAGTACATATTCCTAATTTTATATGTGGATGATATCTTGCTTGCTAGTAGTGATATCAATCTACTAATGGAAACGAAGAAATTCTTGTCCTCAAACTTTGATATGAAAGATCTCGGTGAGGCCTCGTTCGTTTTGGGAATAGAGATTCACCGAGACAGAAGAAAGTGGGTTCTAGGATTATCGCAAAAGACATACATAGAAAAGGTCCTGAAGAAATTTAGTATGCATGCGTGCAGTCCTTCACCTGCTCCTATAGTCAAGGGCGATAGATTTGGGGAACATCAATGTCCCAAGAACCAATATGAAATTGACCGAATGAAAGCGGTACCATATGCTTCAGCTGTTGAAAGTTTACAATATGCTCAAGTGTGTACACGTCCTGACTTAGCTTTTGTTACCGGGTTACTTAGCAGATATCAAAAGAATATAGGAACTGAACATTGGAAATTAGTGAAGAAAGTCCTACGTTATTTGCAGGGTACGAAAGGCCTCATGCTTACGTATAGAAGATCTGATTCCCTGCAGATAGAGGGGTATTCAGATTCTGATTATGCGGGAGAAGAAAGAAAATCCACGTCAGGATATGTATTTACTCTCGCAGGAGAGGTTATATCGTGGAAAAGCTCCAAACAAACCGTAACTACATCCTCGAGAATGTATGCCAAGTTTGTAGCATGCTACGAGGCAACAGGGCAGGTGAATTGGCTGAAGAAATTCATACCCGGATTGAAAGTGATTGATAATATAAATGAACCACTGATGTTGTATTATGATAACAACCTAGCGGTACAGTATGCTCACAACAATAGGTCAAGTGATGCTGCCAAACACATTGACATAAAGTACTATGTTGTGAAAGATAAAGTTCGGGATCATATAATAAATCTTGAGCATATAAGTACAGAGAAAATGCTCGCGGATCCGCTCACAAAGGGCTTACCATCCAACGTGTTCAGAGAACACGTAGCCGGCATGGGTTTAAGGGAAAGCCTATGATTCCCGAACATACGAAGGGCCCAAAGAAAGTTTATATTTCAAAACGGAGAAGTGTATTGTGGTTATTAGTCTAACGCCATTAATTGCTGTAACGATGGGACAGTTCTATGCACTAATCTGTGATGAAATAGGAGGGAAGCAAGAAAAATATGAATCGAAAGTTTGAGTAAGAATTAAAGAACGAAGAAAGTGATGAGAGATCAAGGGGGAGAATGTTGGATTGATCTCCCACGCCATTAGGGCCAACGGCCTTTGGGCCTTGTTCTCGCGCCCTGATCGGGGGCGCCCAACCCTACATGGTTGGTGGGCCCCCGTCGCATAGCGCTATAAAGGAAAGGTGGGGGCCGGGGCTTGCTGTACGAGGTTCACCGCGCCGCCAGTCACCCCACCGACATTCTAACCCTAACCCGATCTTGAGAAGGGGCGCTGCCAGCGACGAGAAGCACCATCGACGCCGGCAACGTCACCCCGACGCACACGCCGCCGCCAAGGACGCCACTACACCGACTCCTCTCTCTCCACCGAACGTCGCTGCCGGCGCGCAGATGGCGTCCGCGAACGAGGCCGCGGCCGGCGCTTCCACCACTCCGACGGCTTCGACCACTACGGCCTTTGATAGTCTGTGACTTCCTATTCCACCTACCCCTCTTCTTTCTTTTATATCTCTGTAGTTCATGCATTAGGTTTTGTGTATATACTGTGAAGCTTGAACATGTATTCCTATTCTATATACCCGATATGGTAAACTTGACTCGATTGAGTCATAAGAAATCTAACAGTGGCAACTCCAGACAGCCACTCCCTCCCTCCAGGGCAGGCTCCAGCTGTTATTAGCTTGAGCTTTGCGAGATGGGGACCACATGGCTGGCTAGTGTGGCGTAGTGTAGTGTAGGGCTCTCCTCCTTTGACTGGCTGACCATGAGTGAGTCCATGATAGGCTGGAAAGCCGAGCAGTATGATGCGCTTGTCACCTAGCGTGCTCTCTCCCTCCCTCCCTCTCTCTCTCTGGTGTGGCGAGTGGCGAAGGGCAGGAGGAGGAGGCCATGGCCATGGACGTCCGAAAAGGAAGCCCGAGCACTCGCTTTCCGGGCGCCCAAAAGCTCCCTGTCACCGCAAAGTGACTGAAAGCCTGTCCCTGCTGTGATGTAAAAAAAACTTCTTTTTTCCTAAGAGAAAACTCTCATTCAACGAACTGACCGACTCAAGCGCTGAAGAGTGACCCGTTGAAAAGACTGAAGATTACTGTCGTCCTGTGAGAGGGACTGAGGGAGGCTGGAATTCATGACGATGACCATGGGTGCAGAATGTGAGACTTGAGCAGAGGAGTGACATCAGTTTGCACAAGGAAATACTGCACCACCTGCAGCTGAGTTGCACGTCATGTTCTGGTAAGCTACGCAGCCACCAGCCCACTGCCCACCAATGCATGCTAAAAGTATAATTCCATTAGGCTGGCAAGCTGCAACATGGAGGACAGGAGTAGTTGCTTCCGAATGAGCACCTGCTGTAAGATTAAACTACTGCAAATTGGGCAGCTCGCGGCAAAAACAACAAGTGTCTTTGGCTCATCATGCGGATACAGTGCTAGCATACTACTAACATTCAGAGAAATTAGAATGTGCTGCACTGCATTATCATCATGTCACATGCTAACTAACTGCAGCCACAAGTGTATTGGCCACTGGGTGTTTTTTAGAGTCTTTAAGAATTGGGGAGACACAATGAGGTGTACGTGACTGAGGCATGCTCATGCCGAAAACGAGGTGAAACTTTACAGGCATGTCACCCTCTGTGATTTCTTCGTATGGAGTCCTCCAAGTTTCTGTGTGGTCAGCATCAGCATCACCGTAACCACTAAACGCAGCCTGACAAGTCCCTAATTACATCGACACGCTATATACAGTTAGTTTTCCTCCAACAAATTCAGAGTTCGATTGTTTACTGCTTCAGATTAAGAAACGTGCATTTAGTTTCGATGCGATTAGTTGATGCAATGAGGTTTTCGGGAAAAAAAATAGTTGATGAAATGCAAGAATCTGAATGATTTAGGAAACAACGTGCAATACAACTCTTTGCCGGCTAGCAGGCGCAAGTTGTTCAAATTCTAGTCCTAGGAGAGCTGTAACAGCAATAAGGAGGGGTCCAGTCAGATACTCTCCCTCCAAGATCCAAATCTGGATCGAATAGATTATCAGATTTGCTCGCGCATACACACACACACACACACGCCAGATAGAAAATTGGAGGACATCTGAAGATCTTTTAATCCCAAATCTATCATTTCTAGTAAGTTAAGATTCTTTCATTCTGCAGAAAGTACTTTTGATCTGAACTTTTGGATGCTGTTACAAAACAAAAACAATGTGGTTGCCTGGATCAGATTGACTGTTTAGGTTCGGTTCTTCAACAGTCCGAAGAGAACAACTGTGAACAAATCCATTTGTTCTCCCAAAAAAAATTCTGTTCAGTCTTAATTGTCTCTGACAGCATATACTATATTAGTAGTATTATATCATTGTATGCTTGCATGAACACAACATCTGCACTGAACCTGGACTGCCTTTGGACATGATCTAGGATGCAAAGTTCAGCTGTTTTGCTGGTAATAGTATATATCAAGAGAAACATCTTCAGGGTGCATGCCAGACAGCCAGAGTTACTCCACAAGAGCCCAAGGGAACCAAATTAAAGAAGTAAAACGGCACATGCTTGGTGTCCTTCTGTAGATGAGAATCCAATGACTGTCACAATACCAAGTGTTCATCAGAACAGGCCAACTTCCAGCCTGTTGAAATCAGAATTATGACATATCCTCTTACTAGATCCATATACAGATAGTAGGTATACTAAAAGGCGTCGTTTTAGTCTACACAGGGTGATGGGGAAATTGCTGAACTATTACAAGCTAGGGATCCAAAACTAGTAACAGAAAAGCCTACAGAAGCAACTCTAATGGAAGTTGTACATTCTGGGTCTGGGAAGTGTTAAAGTATGCATTAACTTTTTTTTCTCGAACGTGCCATTGGCACGGTTTATACATTTTTATTGGGAATCAAGATTCTAGTATGCTGAAGTCAGCTTCTTGTATTTATTGAACCTGATGAAGACTGTCCAAAGTTCAGTGCATCAGCTTGAACTTCATTTACTTTGTTGAATATTGTGATTCTTTTAGAAGCTGCTAGCTGACAGACAAGACATCATGGAAAACAGATTGTCGTCAGTGTACCATTTTTACAGTAAGATAATTTGATATTTTTCCCCCCAATCGACAGTGGAAGGCTAGAAGCTAGTCGACAAAAACATAGAGAATTATAAGTTAGAACGCAACATTGAGTGAACATCTTCTAGGAACTCTGCAAACTATCCAAAAGGAATTAAGCATTTAAACTACAATTTCCGGGTGGCAAATGACTTCTGCAATATTACAAACCTTAATGACTCAAATCTTCAGTAAGCCTGGGCTTATTGGAGATGTATGATTTGTACTTCAACTGCTTTCCTCTTAATGAAAAAACGTACCACGGTCGTGAAAAAGCTACAGATTCCTTAAGGCAGTGATGAATGTGTTGTATAGGTTGGCTGAGAACCAAAAGTTTCCAAGGATTCACAAGAACCAAACAGCATTGATGCGGCGGCTCCCTTGGAACAGGAGTAGGGGAGAAAAGACAGGGATGAATGATAGCGAATGGAGCGTTGTAGAGCCGGCCGGCATGATTGGCAGCAAAGGTCACCAGCCGATCTGCATGCCATTGACGCTGTTCTTCTGTAACTGCCAGCCCGTTCACCACATGCATGGTTTGCACTAGGGTTAATGGTCCTGTATGTGTTTCCGATCCCTGCATCTCCATGACTCCCAAGTTTTTGCCCCCCCCCCCCCACCACACACACACACCACCACCACCACCCACCTCCGGACCAAGATATGTGCATGCATGAGAATGAGATCTGCACTGAACAGAAATGGCAGGAAATGAATTATGCAACGTACTACCGTCTGGCAAAAATGTCTTTCGCATTTGACTTTGAGCGGTGTTCAATGGCTCAATGCGTATCTTTGACCACTATTCTAGAATAAGTTCGTAAAATCTTTTAAGTTTATAACATGTTTTTCAACCAATACAATTTAGAAGATATCGATGTCTATAGTTTTTTCAAGGCTTGATCAACGCCCTGTTCACTTGAACTTATCAACCCGACTTATCAGTCATAGTACAATGTTTTTTCTCTCACAACAAAACAGCATCAGCGAGCTTATTAGCCACATAAATCTTGTTGTAAACCACATGTTTTATGACAGGGAGCAAATACTACCACAAATGCATGCATGAGATCTGCACAGAATGCAAGATTGAAACGACAAGACACCAAAGACTCCCTTCTGCCTACTGTTGTCCGGTGTCTGCTGCATCTGAAGTTTTCTGCGTCACCAGAATCCCATTGCCATCGACGTGCAGACAGGCACAGATGCATTGCTCCCTTGGGAGCTGCAGGATTGATCCAACAGTGGTGACCAGAGAATAGGCTGCAGGCTGCAGCAGGAATGCAGGATCCGGTATCTGGCTGGCAGGCCACAGCTCCTGCGACACTGGTAGCTGTCTGCGTGCCCCGCTGGTAGTGCCAGCCAATGGGGCCTGCTGTGCTGTATGGGTGCCGACGTGCAGTTGGGCATGAGAGATGTACGATCACACCACATTGTGCGTGTACAATGCAACTGTACGATGGTCAAAACGAAGGCCCGACGCAGCAGCGTATGAATTGATCATTTGGGTACTATAGAGTAGCTGCATCCAACATGTCAGGTCACATGGATGCATTGTACTCCTACTAGTACTGTATCTCTATAAAGAAAATGTGATTTTGAGTTTGGATTGGATCAAAGTTCCTTAACTTTAACTGAATTTATCCAAAATATTATTAATATTTATAACTCTAAATAAATGCACTATAGAAATATATTTCATTACTAATCTAATACGGAGTAAGGAGTTGTTTGGCTGATGGTTTCTGAGGTTGATAAGCCGGTTGAAGCTGATTTGTTGTGAGAGAAAAACATTGTTCCATGACTGATAAGTTCAAGTGAACAGGGCGTCAATATCATTAATATTAATATTTTTTATATAGATTTAGCCTAGCTTTAAAACATTTGACGTGAAGATTACATCATTTTTTGGACAGAGGGTGTAATTCGATCTGATCCATACCAGCACGATGACAAGCAATCAAAACACTCGAACCCTTTCATCACGGCAATGCAGGTACCAAACCACTCGCCAGGAGTCGGCATTTTGACGAGGGGGAAATAAGCAAGCAACCATGTGCTTGTTGCATAGCAATATCACCTGATCCGAGATAGGCAGAACAAAAAACAAGACCAGAATAACTTGGCAAGTTACACGATCAAACTGAAAAGAGATCACTATCGATAGGGCCAACTGAAAATTACTTGACAAGACACAATTTTCAGTAGGGCACCAATCAATCCAAATCCAAGTAACAAGCACAAAAAGGACAACGAAGATATAGTATTTGAGAACAGAAGAACCAGCAGGTTGCCATTAGTCTATCTTCAATATTTTGGTGTCCTATTGGGTGCTCAATGCATCTTTGGAGGAACTACCGTAGAGGATATAGACAATTGTGTCCTTAGCCATGATCAGTAGAAGAATCTTCAAGTAGATCAAAGCCCACTTCCTGGTAACATCATGGTGGACATAGTCCAGCAGGATCTCCTTGTGGAACATGTAGATCTGATGGAAAACTGGCATGACCAGAAGAGAAGTGGTAATGGTATTTTTTGATGTGAAAAGCAGAGCCGGGATCATGACATATGTAGCTCCTTTAGCTAGCTCAGTTACCCTCACTTTCAAGCTTTCATATGTCAATGGACTGCGTCTGGGTTTGGTGATAGTTGCTTCTAATGGGCTGAATGCCGTCACCTTTGTGGAGGCACTTTCCTGTGTTTTCAATTCATCAGATTGAGCCGTATCAGCAATTATCTTAGGCAGTGTAGAAGAGATTTAAGGTATAGAAAGAACATTGAATTTGCACTAGCAAACCAATGACTAGTGGGAAGTCAGAACAAACTATCAGAGGCATAAATGCTATAAAATGCACAATAGGACCCACCTGCATCTGCTGCACAGAAGATCCATTGGATGCTCCAGCAGAAAACCAGCGAGGGAATACTTGTGTGCCACTGAGTCGTGAAGTTCGCTCATACCCTAGAATCTGTTTGAATACTCAAAAGATGAAATGGCACAAGAATGTAAATTAATAGGAGCACAACCAACGCTACATTGCTGAGAAAGATGGGATCAGAAGTAAAAAACACAACAAGTTCATTAAGAGGGCACAAACTGAACTTATTAAGAGTTAGGTACATATAGAATAAGCCACAAACCATGCATTAATAATCCAACTCTCCATGCCAATTATACAAATATTATGTTCCAAACTTTCAAAAGTGTGATTGCACAAGACAGAGAAGTTCTTTCCAATGCAAACAATAATTAGTAAAGCATTCAAGAAATACAGACTCACAGTAAATGTCATGGTCATGGTAGTTAGAATATAAATGTCATAGTGAAATGTGACACTGTTTTTTGTGTGAAATTGGTAGTGCTTCCCTATAAAACTTCCTTGTTCCTTATTCAGGACAGTGAACTTAAGTTCCCTCCTCTATATTCAGTCCTCCATAGAATAATGAACCATCACTGATTAATGCAAAAGAACTTTAGTAAAGCAATGGAAACAAATTTCACACCAAGTGTAAAGAGTAAAGATGTGTCGACTAATCCAAGCAGGTTCTAAAGATGTGGTTACTAATGCTACAAAATTCTTGAGGATATTGATCCTAGCAAAATTAAAAGGAAATGAGAACTTGCATGACAAGAAATACTTATATCAGTAGGTATGAGCTACCATGAAACTTGGTGGCATAACATTTAATTAGAAATAAGACCCCTGAATGTCAGCAAAGGAATGACATGCTTGTTCTCTAATAAGTTGCTACTGAAGGTTGGTATTGAAGTGAGAAACTTTCCATAGAAAATGAAAGAGAACAAGAGAATGTTTGAGCAAAGATACTCCCTTTGATCCAAAATGCAAGTTGTTTTGGCGATGAAAAGGTCTACAAGATGACAATTTGACTAACAATTTCTATGAAAAATGTGTTAATTCAAACAGCATATTGCGAAAGTAATTGTCATGATCGATCTAGTGATGCCACTTTTTTTGTTATCAGTCTATGCGATCACTTATCTGTTGATGGTCAAAACTTAAAACAGAATTGACCAAGAACAGTTCTTCCATTCATCTATCTAGACTATAAGCTAGCAAACTTTATAACTGCCCCCACAAAACGCAAGCGAATACGCAACGCGGAGAACCATAGATTCGATCTACACAGACACATTGCCTGAGAAAAAAAAATGTATATCCGGAGCAAGGAAATGGGCGGAGCGAGGGAGGGCGAACGCGAACCTTGGGGAGGTCGAGAGGGGAGCAGACCGATGTTTGGCGCAGTGACGGGGCGGCGGCGGCCGGGTTCTGAGGGAGAGTGGAGAGCGCTCGGAGAGACCGGGCGCCGTACAGCGGCGACGGCGCGGTCGCGTCGGCGCGTGAGAGGGCGTGCGCTAGGGCTTTGGATCGGGTCAGCACTCGCGACGCCATTCTCGCCGTCTCTCCCGCCGCGCCGGAGGAGAGGACTGCAGCGAGAAGGGAAACTGGGAAAGAAGGTGGCCGAGGACGCGGAGGGTATGAGAGAACATATGGTTTGGCCCAGTAAGGAATACGGCCCAGGTATGGGCTGGGCCAGCAAATGTGGTGCAGTAAGGACTATGGAGTTCCGCTTTCGAGCCACAAAGCCTGGAATTGACTGACAAGTCAAATCCTTTTCAATCTAGATGGATGGGTAGATAGATTCCATTATCATTTTACTTGTTCTGGAATACCAATTCGTGTAGCTGAATTTGTGATTTTGAGTCGGATCAAAAGGACAAAGCATTGACACGAGTAAGTTTTTTTTTTTCGATCGACACGAGTAAAGTTTTCCTAGCTCTTGGGGCCTTGTGGAGGGGGGAGGAGGCAATGACATCCACTAAACTTTTTTGTACAAAAAAATTATAGGCTTGACTTATATATATGCTTAGAATAAATACATCCTCAGAAATTACACATAGGTCCACAAGAAATAAACTACCATACAACTATTTTCTGGCCCTATCATCATTAGGTTTTATCCGATTACACTTATATCCACCTCGATCCATGTATAAAACAAGTTTAGCCAAACAAGCTTCAAAGGTGGTTTGAGTCTATATCTACTTAGGTGGTTTGGTTGGTATCTACTTATTTCGAATCGAAAAGTCAAACCGGTGGTGCACTATTTATTTAGGTTGTTTCTCTCTCTACACTTTAAAGAAAAATATAAAACAAAGCATGCATGATCAGAGCATTGTTTGTAGTTGTCTACATGAATGCTTATCATAATTTCAACTATTTTTTGTCTTAATAGATACTCCCTCTAACTTTTCTAGATACATAACTTTTACTATACACCTAGAGATGTCCATTATATCTAGATAAATAGTAAAAATTATATATTAAAAAAGTCATAATAAATTACAATTTAAAATGAAGAAAGTACAATTTATCTGTACATTTTATATTTAGCCTTTTAGAAATTCTGGCATTTGTACCTGCATGTGTTGAAGCAAATTTGTTTCATCCCTCCCTCACTCTCTCATCCGTCTATCCTTACACTCTCACTCATCTTGTTTGGTATTAAAAGGAGCAAATTTATTTCATTCCTCCCTCACTCTCTCCTATGTCTATCCTTCCGTAGATCCCACACTACCACCTTCTTGTTAATTTGGTCACTCTTTTCACCGTCCGAAGATAGACTGTATCCTCCACCAACGCAGCATTGGTTACTGTTTGGAGCTAAAAAAATTTGTTGGCGCTGCGGGCGGGTAGCTCGCATTTCACCTTTCTTAAACTTAAAACAAGTGCACACAATAGCTACATATATTTAAGCTGCGTCAATCTCTAGTTAATTTTCTCATACGGGATTAATCCTTCATTGCACCTAATATTTATTATGAGCCTTATAATTTATTTGATTTAATTTAAATAAAGTTGGGCCAACAGAATTAGATCTAACAAAGATAACTAGCTCGTTATCATTATCATATATATAGATGGGTTCAGGTAACTACGCAACAATTGTACGCCCCAGTTGCAGCGCTCGGGCATATTATTTGTATATAAAGTTATAATTGCCTCAAATAACATGTGGTTGGATTTTCTTGAGAAGTGATATATTCTGCTAGCTAGCTAGGTGAAAAAAATGCTCTTAAAAGAGAGAATGGTATCAATTGCACGTTTACCTCCATGTATAAAAAGTCAATTTTACACGATCATCACACACAGACACACGTACCTCAAATGGGGGGAAAAGGCAGATAGGGCGGTTACGACTGCTTATTCACCTCCATTATGTTCTTAGGAATAGCCATATTCTACCGACATTTATAGCTAGTGACAGTGTACCAAATTAAGGCCCCCTTTATTCTTTGAGTGTCTTCTTAGGCGTTGGAAATCCATTGATTAATCAATTATATATATTGATTAGTACTTAATCCGGCCGATTTATTCTTACCTCGACGTGTACGTGGAAATAGATATGCCCATTCATTTCACGTTGACACGTCGAGAATGCAAAGTAGGGCATTAAAGAAATGGGCGGGGTTTTACGCCAATATGGCACCCCCAAACAATGTGCTGAAAGCTGAATGCATGATGTTTGATGCCCACTCAAGAATTGTTCTTCTTGTTGTACTGCAATCGGAAAAAAGGAAAACAGCTAGAATCGATTCAGTCCTTATGGAGTAATCTACAAATAAACTGAAAGAAGTCAGAGGCATGCATGTTTACTTGCACCAACGTTGCATTGGTTTCCATGTAGTATAAGACGAGCTCACTTGGAGTTTTCAAAAAAGCAAAACTCTTGTTAATAAAGGTATAAATAAAATGTAATATTAATGATAAAATGGCATGGCACCTTGTGATGACGTACACGCTCACTGGAACGGATGGCAAATAGAACGACGACCACATATTATTTGTGGTGGCTAAATTCTGGTTGTTGATGTGATGATTTGTTGTAATTCATTAAATTCAGAAAAATACGAACATCCAACGCCAAATTGAGGATTTAAATTTAGATGAACAAATTACACCATAGGTAACATAACCAGCCAAGCTAAGCTTAGTTCGCGTCATCATTTTTAGTAGCAGTAGATTGAGAAGAAATAAAATGCTGTTATGGCACCCGGCCCGCTCATGCAATTTTAATTAGTTCACGTCATCATTTTAGTATGCATGCATCAGACGCTGCTATATTTTCAGCTCAGTGTGATCTTGGTGATGTGATGTAACTAACTACTTTTTATTTTCAAACAAATTAAACAAACAAACTGTAGAATGGTGGCCCGTGGCTCGTCCCAAAAGCAAAGACGATCACAGAAAGTAGCCGCGAGCCCTCTCAACAGAACATTCGATTCCCTAACTAGCTATAGCTAGCCACTCCGATCCTCAAGATTGCACTGCCCCGGTGGCCACTTCCTCCAAAAGCCTGCCGGTCGGCCGGTACGGTGGAGATGGAGACTGGCCTCTCGATCGATCTCGATCTGCTATATAAAGCCAGCCTCATCGATCATTATAACGTCACCACAACTCATCATACACACACACACACACACAACTAACAGCAGCAGCAGCATAAACTCTGAACCCTCAAGTGAGGTTCGATCGTCGATCGTTGGCACCCACCATCAAGGTATCAAAGGAGAAGCAAGAGACGACGACGACGTCAATGGCGGCGGCGGCGGACGGCGGCGTGTCGAGGCTGGCGTCGCAGCGGGCGGTGGTGATCTTCGGGACGAGCAACTGCTGCATGTGCCACGCGGTGAAGACGCTCTTCTCGGAACTGGGGGTGGGGTGGGCGGTGCACGAGCTGGACAAGGACCCGGGGGGCAAGGACATGGAGAAGGCGCTGGGGCGCATGGTGGGCCGCTCCCCGCCCGTGCCGGCGGTCTTCATCGGCGGCAAGCTCGTCGGCCCCACCGACCAGGTCATGGCGCTGCACCTCCGCGGCAAGCTCGTGCCGCTCCTGCGCGAGGCCGGCGCCCTCTGGCTCTGATGATCTCATCTGTGAATTACCCGCGCGCTGCATGGCTTACTACTCCATCATGATCGGATCCAGCATCAAGTTATATATACATACTTGCTACGTAGTTCGTATACTTCTAACTGATGCAACACATGCATGCATAATCCATGAAAGGTCATCGAACTATTAAGAGAGCCATGATGATCTTTCATTCAGTTCAGTATAGAATATAGATACCCGTCGTCGTTACTATGTTCAAGGAGGAAGGAATGCTGTGCAAGCTGTAATCGATGAGCTAGTATGTACAACGTACGTACGTACGTACTTCTACTTTGAATGGAAAACATACAAGCTAGTGCGCAAAGTTTATGTGTGTGTATATATATATATATATATATATATATATATATATATATATATATATATATATTCTTTCATTCAGTGTTTGGGCCATAAGGCCTGGCTTGCCATCAGAAGGGAATAAAGGATCACTTACTAGACAAGCTGTTGCAGTAGATTAATCAAGTCAAATCAAATAGTTAATATTACGGAAAATCTACTTTACGAGCGCACACTGAGACGTGCTCGGGGCGCACACCGTCTCTGTCGTTCGATGAACGCGTGAGACCCACTCCCACGCACCCGCGCGGGTCAATGAAGAAGAAGACGACAACGGCTAGGGTTCCGGCGGTGGCGGTGACGACTCTCCTTCTCTTCTTTCCTAATTCAGACAGGCTAGAAGGAAATCGGGAGGCACGCCAGCGAGGCGGTGGGACGACGAGAGGACTGCGTTAGGGTTCTACGGCGAGGGAGGCGGTAGCCTAGCCAGGTCGGGGGGGGGCATGGCCATGGCGGTGGAGAGAGGGGTGAGGGGAAGGAGGAGGTCGCCACGGGTGGTGGACGGCGGGGTGGTGAGCAGTTGGGCGCGAGAAGAAAGAAGGTCAGGTCGTGCCTTAACTGATTGGCCGTGGTCGAGGGCGGCGGCGAAGGTGACATGGACGTCGCCGGAGCCGGGCCGAGGTGAGGAGGCGACAGCGGAGCGTAGGAGGAAGAAGAGAAGGCACACGCAAGGCAAGGTAGGAGGCGGGCGGGCGAAACTTTCTACGCGACTACGCAAGTCCTTAGGTGGTCGTTTGGAAGAGCTACAGCTTCAACTTCTCCAAAGAGAATCACTTCCAACCAGCTAATCGCTCAAAATGCCAACTGATTCATGTGGGGATCAGGAGAGAATCATTTCTCCATTTACACTAAGAGGTGAGAGCTAAAGAAAACACGCTTCACCCTACTTCCTATTATATTAGTGGGGATGAGTAGAGAATCAATTCTCATCAGCTCCCCACCCTCCTCTCTGCCTAACTCTTAAGAATCCAATGGAATCACTCTATCAGAGAATCAAGAAGTAGAGCTAAAGAATTAAAAAGTGAAATTCTCCCAAACTAGGCCTTAATATTATCGATAATGCTCTAGTGAGGACGTCCGTCCTAGCGCATCCATCTGGACGCCCTGTTCCCGGGCTTGTGCAACAATCGGGCCAAATAGGCCTACTCTGTTTCACCATCAGCACAGTTTCTCCAAAAAGAAAAAAGGCCAGCGATATTTTCTTTCCCCACCGTCGCACGCATCGATCCTTCCCCCACCACAGCATGCCTACGACCACCGTGAGGTCCTCCATCGCGCCGCACTCATGCGACTGTCGTGGGAGCCTCCATCGCGGGGTTCGCTCGCCGCGGCCTTCTCCAACGTGGCGGCACCGTACCCGGCCCAAATCCCGCTCTGCTCCGCGCCACGTGCCCCTTCCGTTGCTCCTACCATCCGCCCCGCTTGCTCCTGCTCCTGTTCCGCCATCGCTGCTCCTACACCTGCTCCACGCTGCTCCTACCGGTGCTCCACGCGCTCACCTCGCGACACCTGCCGCTGCTCCGCTGCCCGTCCCGCTGCTCCTGCTCTGCCCGCCCCACTCGACGACGCCGATAGCTGCTGCCAGCGCAAGGAGAAGCATCGGGTCCTGGCGCGAAAGCCCTCCGATCTCGCTTCCTGCTACAGTTGCGGCGCCCCGATGTAGACGACGGAGGATGCCACAACAGGATATACCCCCGGGTACCACAAGATGGTACATGGGCCGCACCATCCGAGGTGGCCCGGCCCGTAAGATCAAGGCGTGCACATCAAGATTACAAGTTGTACTAGATATTGTAATAGTACCAAATTGGATACTTTACTTGTAACCTTGTCTCTTCGGAGTATATAAGGAGAGACAAGGGTCCCCTAGAGGACAGGTTAATCTGTATACATCTCAATATAATACACCAAAGACACAGGACGTAGGGTATTACGTCGATCAGACGGCCCGAACCTGTCTAAATCGCTGTCTCTGCGCCTTGTGTCACCATCTGGTTCCTGATTACACGCACCGTCTACCGATAATCTACCACCACGGGCAACCCCCTCGGTGGACTGCCGACCATATTTCGTCGATAGTGGCGCGTCAGGTAGGGGTCCCCTTTTAGGGGTTGTGCGTGCTGATCTTCCGACGAATCAGATGGCGATTTTCTTCATCAACGTCGTTCGCGGCAACTCGATCTGCTACGGCGGCGTCCCACAACCTGATGAGACTCGATCAATGCCGTGTCCCTACGGATGAATCTACTACTCAAAGCTTTTGGTTCTATGCATCGGCTACTTGGCGTCTCTTTCGGCGACAAGTCTCGATGGATCAGCCAAATCAATTGGGACTGAAGCCTGGTGACGTCAGGCTGACCAACAAGATAACACGAAGATCCAATCAAGCCAAGGCCGTAGACGATCCAATTCATGAGACCATGCAGTTCATTATGGACGTGCATATGCATGGTCATGTCTCTAGCTCAATAAACAAACCGTCCGTCATGAAGCCGAAAGCTCGACCGGTCGTGGGCTTGTCCATAGCACATGAAGACTACGCAAGCAAGCTAGCCAAAAGTTGCGCATATAGGAGTCTCGAACACATGCACCAACGGGCGGACAAGGAGTCTGAACACCACGCAAGATTAAACGACGCTCTGCTATCTGCGACTTCCTATCGACAAGCAAGCAAACGAGGATTTGGATGATCTACAAAGCATGCGCGTCTTTGATAAATTAGCTCGCATGCGTGTGTGCATATACATGTACAAACGGTGACGAGGCGACGCCCAAAGCTAAGTCAATACTTGTATTTATTTTCTAATTTATATCCCATGAGATAGTATGTGTCCGGATATCTCCCACATATGCGTGATTATTTTGGCAGGAGCGAGAGCAGCCATCATTAACACGGAACTCCAACCAATCGGACGCATCCATACAATGCAACACGTACAATGAAATACGTCAAAGTCCGAATACATGGAGCTGTCTGAGCCATCAAGCGAGCCACGCCGAGCCGCGGAGCGAGCCGCTAAGCGAGCCACGCCGAGTTCCGACCACGTCGACCACGTCTCGAGCGGCCCCGCCGAGCTCCGACCACGTCCCGAGCTTCACCGCTGAGCTCCGACCACCGGACCACCAGACCACGTCCCGAGCGGCTCCGCCGAGCTCCGACCATCAGACCACGTCGCAATGATGATCGCCACAAAGAATGGCGCTATGACAACCGCGACCACCGTCACAACAGGCCGAAAAGTACGAGGATCGGACAACTTTATCGCCATCGACCAGATTTCTATTCAAAGATAAGTACACTTATAATATTTATATTTAATATAATTTTCATTACGACGTTTCTCCACAACGTTCTTGTCATGATTATTCTTCAAATAACGTTTGTCCATGTATACCATCTTAAATATAACATACAGCTATACTTAATGTAAATCCTCGACCAGATCATGTTGACGCTTTCGATGTTTTCGAGAAAAGGCCCATCTCTCGGCTTCTCCCTACACGTGCACGCAGCGTCTACCCTCTGCGTTATGGGTGGTCGGCGCTCCTTAGCGACGCTTTGTTCTTCCTACGTGCACGGGCTCCAGCGCGCCGCGTTATGGTTAACGGGCTAACTAGGATTTGGAGACTCGACTACATACTAAGCTGGTCGGGCGGTTTTATATTAAGTATAAACACAAACTTCTGTTAACACCGATGTTTACAAAGCACCATCGCTTTATCACATCATGCTCATTTGCGTATTTGGCGTTGTTTCTTCACCGCTGATTTTTTCTCCATAATTTATTATTTTGTACATCATGTACTACCATTCTACATATTTATATTGCAGGAATTTCGAGCTATGCTCGGGACTTCGTCGCCGCTCCTCGACCCACGCTGGGGACCGCCTCGATCACTCTCCGACCATGGCTCGGGGACTTCCGTCACTGCTCCTTGACACATGCTCGGGATCGCCTCGATCACTCTCCGACCACGGCTCGGGACTTCATCGCCCGCTTCTTGACCTCCACGCTCGGGGATCGCCTCGATCACTCTCCGACCACGGCTCGGGGACTTGTCGCTCGCTCCTCTCGACTTTGCTCGGGACTGCCTCGACCACTTCTCCGACCACGGCTCGGGGACTTCGTCGCTCGCTCCTCGACCTGTGCTCGGGGACTGCCCCGACCACTCTCCGACCACGGCTCGGGGACTTTGCGTCTCAACTACATGTGACTGGCAACTCGCATACAGTTGGGATATTTTTTCTCACTTAGACCTTGCTACAAGGCTCATACCTCACCTTCCAGCAAGCTTGGGGACTACATCGGTACGATGCACCTGCCGGTGCATCTCGTATCGCCTGTACGACGATTGGGTTCTCAACTTAACTAGGAATTCTTTTTAGACCCTGGCACCACGTGCCTATGTCACCTACTACCAGGCTCGGGGACTAAGTGGGCACACTTCACCTTGCGGTGAATGTGCTTGTTTTCGACCACTACGCCTCTGATGATCAAGGACGCTATGCTTCACGACGTACTTACATTTCTTTTCAGAAATACAAGTGGGCACACTTCCCAGGATGGAAATCTTTTTCTTTCTTCTGAAGAGCACCATACATTCTTCGGACAACCTACTTCTCCGGCGACAACGGTGGTCGGAGATGTCAAGAACTCAAGCCTCACTGTTCGGAGAAGGTTGAAACGGCGTGTCGCATCAGAATACATGGCGCTCGGGGACTAGCTGTGGGGGATATACCCCCGGGTACCACAAGATGGTACATGGGCCGCACCATCCGAGGTGGCCCGGCCCGTAAGATCAAGGCGTGCACATCAAGATTACAAGTTGTACTAGATATTGTAATAGTACCAAATTAGATACTTTACTTGTAACCTTGTCTCTTCGGAGTATATAAGGAGAGACAAGGGTCCCCTAGAGGACAGGTTAATCTGTATACATCTCAATACAATACACCAAAGACACAGGACGTAGGGTATTACGTCGATCAGACGGCCCGAACCTGTCTAAATCGCTGTCTCTGCGCCTTGTGTCACCATCTGGTTCCTGATTACACGCACCGTCTACCGATAATCTACCACCACGGGCAACCCCCTCGGTGGACTACCGACCATATTTCGTCGACACAACTTACAAGCACATATTTCAAATGTTTCAGAAGTATGTTGCAATTGTTTCATACGGATGTTGCAAAAGTAGATCGAGATGTTGTATATGTTGCAATCGTCTGTCCCTAATGTTTGATCTATTTTTTAGACGTATGTTGCAAGTATTTTTATTTGGATGTTGTATATGCTTCACAGATATGTTACAAGTGTTTCTGACGTATGTTTCAAGTGTTACAAGTGTTGCATCTAGATGTTTCAAAAGTAGATCAGGTGTTTGATATAGGATGTGGAAAGCGGGAGGGGACGCGAACGGCCCCTGCGAACACGCGGCGCAAGTGACATTCCAATGGCACGGGCCCCATGGTTCGTGAGACGCAGGCGCGGGCGAGCGATGTCCAGACGGCGTGGGCCCACGAGTGGATGCACGAAAACAGAATGCCGCCACGAGCTTTCAGACGTTCGGATGCATGCATGGACTAGCAGCGTGCAGTGCTCGACCTGCTCCACACCTCACGCGGGCGATGGTCGCGTCAAGTTTACATCTACATTCTAGTGATTTGCATGGGATTTTGATTATTGAGAAACACAAGTGTTATGAGTAATATCTATTTTATAATGGGATTTATATTTGAGTTAGTTACAAGTTGCTTGCATTGGCTATGGCTACAAGTATTTTTGCCCTCAAAAATTTGGATTGATGCTTGGAGTACTGTGCAAATAATATTCGTGAAGACTAATTAACGACAAATATTATAGAGCCAATGTAGGTTCAGGTTTGATGCTTAGAGATATTTATTGTAGTGTGTATTAGGGTTTTTGTTTTTTCGTTTGGTCCATTGCTATAGGAAGTTTATTATCGCTAGGTCTAAAATCTTTTTCATTGTCGGTTTTGCCTTTCGACGATGAAAGTGGCCAACGGTAATAAATTTCATCCCCATCGGTTTTCAAACCGGCGGTGAAAATGATGATCACCACCGGCTCGTTTATATCAACCGGCGGTGATGACTAGAAAAAAAAACAAAAAAATGTAGTTACTAGCAGGCTGAGCCCTCTTTCAGCTTGCTGCTGACTCCATAGCAGCAACATCATACGTCATCGCTCGCTGAATCTGCATCGCTGTCTTCTCACGTTGGCCTGCCGCCATCGCCAGATCTAAGAGTGTGAGAGAGACTAATATATGAGAGGGATAGTAAGATAGAGAGGATGAGGAACTTACCTCATGCGCATGGTGGTGTGCTGGAAGAGGGGTGTTGCCGCCAAGATGCCACCACCGATGAAGAGGGGGTGTGACCGCGTGCTGGGGCGCCGCCACCACGGTGCGCCGAGGAAGGGTGCCTATTATATAAGTACTACTCCACAATCCATAATATATTTGTATAATTTTAACTAGTTATCATACCGATTTAGAGGTTAGCAATTACTTCCTCCGTTTACAAAAGAATATAATTCTAGCACAATACCGGCTTAAAGTATCTCTAGTTTGACTAATCATATATAAAACTATTAATATTTATGATATCAAACAAATAACATTAAATCTGTCACAAGATATATTTTTTATACATATCTAGTGTCATAATATTGAAAGGATCTGGTAAGTGGCTTAGAGGGGGGGTGAATAGGCTTTTTCTAAAATTTAATCAACTTCACGAAACCAGTCAGAACGCGGAACCTCCGGGCCTGAGCGTGGAGGTTCTAAGGCTAAGCGTGGAACCTCCGGGATCAGAGTAAGAAATCGATCTATTGCGGAATTTAATGAATAAAAAATAGATCAAAGGTAATACCAGCCTTCCTGGGGAGTGTGTTGAGCTATCCAAACAGTCGGTTGCACCTAGAGGATGAGGGATTTGTAGATCGGATGCAAACCCTAAAAATCAATTCAAATCACAAGTAATAGCAACAATAGCAGCAATCACAGAGGACACGAGAATTTATCCCGTGGTTCAAGTCGCCATAAAGGCTTGTCTACATCCACGTTGTTGAGGTTAGCCACAAAGGCTATGGAGTCTATTTCAACTCGCTCCTCTTCTCCAACCTATCACCAAGGCAATAGATTGGAGGCACTGAGCTTGAGAGAGGAAGAGCTTGTTGAAGTGAATCAATCAGGGAAGAAGATGACCGTTGGGGGCAAAGGGGTGAGTATAAATACCCCCACCGTCACCCACAAAACAGTCGGGTCAGACAGACCCCGGAGCCTCCACGTCGGGACGCGGAGGTTCCGCGCAGGCCAGAGCAGATAAGAATTCAGCCCGACTGGCTTTTTTGTGTGGCTGGGATTACTTGAGATGCAGATGGAGTTTTGAGCACATGGTTCCATCTAGCACACCATCAGTATCCCCTTAATAGTATGGCTTGCACTATAACTCAATTTCAAAATATAAAATAAAACAAACTAGCTCTTGAAGTCGTTGCAAGCCATCCATTCGAGTTGGGGTCTCCTCCTTTGTTTCTTTGCGCCCATGATTCAAGATATGATGTCAAACACTTGTCAAAGCCATTAGTCCTTTAATTATGTGGTCAACATCACCAAAACCCACTTAGAGCTTGATTGCACTTACAATTTTCCCCTTTTTGGTAAATGTTGACAACACAATTAAAGCTTTACATTTAATTGAAAGATTGAGTTTTTGATAGCATGAATACAAGGGCTCCCCCTTAATATATGCAAAATTTGTTTGGAATTATAAAAATGTCCCTTCAAGACATACTTTGCATATATTAAGAGCAAGTGTGAAAGATACATTGTATTCGTGTTATCGTGGGGTGCAAAAGATCTGTGTCATAGATAATCCGTGATGCATATGACAGATTAAGCACAGGAAGAAAAAGTTTTTGGTCTGCAGACCGTGAAGCGTCCACACAGGAGCGCGGAGCCTCTAGGCCTGAGCTCGGAGCCTCCGTGTTCTGCACACACAAAACTTTTTTCAATAGCAATAGAAGCATCTCTGATATGTAAACAAACACCACACAGATCTAACATGCTAGTAACATATGAATATAAAGAGGTTCTACCATAGTTCTAGCATCCATTATAAGCATAAAGTTCACATATCCATGTCCATGACCTCCAATCGCCACACAAAGGCAAAACAAAGTATTATTACAGACCACTAAGATGAAAAGAGTTCAAAAACGACATCGACTCTCACAACTCATAACTAAACGTCTCAATGCTATGCTACCATGACGACACTATGACAACCCGATCCACGAGCTCAAAATACATCTCAATCTTGCCTCCCCCCTTTGTCAACAGGTGCCAAAAAGGAAAAAGGAACAAGAGAGGCAAAACTATAGCTCACTGATCCCTACTCCAGTCACTGCCAATGTCACTGCCACTATCATCTGCCAGATCGGTCTGCCTCTTGCCACTAGAAACCGTCCTCTCTCTAGACTCATCATCACTATCACTCACAACAGTCCTACCGGCTCGGTGAGTAGTCGTCGTGTGCCTCTGTGACCTGGACTGCCCTATCTCATGTCTAAGGATGTTCATCCTCTCACCAAGCATCTCCTGATCATAAGGATACTCCATCTCTTCCTCGTCCTCACTAGTGTCCTCATAGGGTGGGAACACTGGAGGAGGAGGGATCTCTCTGACCTCAAGTCCTAGCTGCCTCTTCATGTCATTTATGTCCTTTCTTCCCTCATAGGCAGCATCCACAGCATACTGACACATGCAAAATATGTTCTTGAACAACTCCTTGAGCTTGCTCCCCCTTGTCCTATGACAAGAGGAAGAAGGCCTGCTGCTACTAGCTCTATGAGTGGGTCTAGCCTCTATTGTAGCTGATGTGCCTGTTGCTCCAACTAGTGCCTCCCATCCTATATGCTGTCACTAAGTCAACTTGTAGGGCCTATGCTCCACATCCTTCTTGAACTCGATGCCGGACACCCTCTCAATGATGTACATGACATAAGGAGCATAGAGAAGGTCATTTCTAGCATCATCCATAGAATCACTCAACTCAACCTAAATAAACCTACTGGCAGAGAATGCATCACTACCTGGAGCCATCCTTGCAAGCAAGTTCTTTGCATACTTCCTTAGTGAAGTTGAGTCACCTCCCTTGGGGTTGATAGTCTCTCTGAATAGGTTGTTCATGGCATAGTAGAAAAGCTTCAAGCCCACTGTCTTCCCATTAGCTAGATCTTTCCTCTCATAAGCAAATGCAATATCCTCAGTCTTCATGATGTTCTCTGTTTGAATGGTGTCTGCATACCTATGTCCACTCCCAAACCCAAGAAGGCGAGCAAATGTAGTGAAATCCACCTTGTAATGAACTCCTTTCGTCATCCAATGGAAGGTCTCATTTGCCACATCATGAAAGAAGGTGGCGTGAAACTGAGCTAAAATCTCTTGGTTCCAATCATATTGGAAACCCATGATGTCCTTCAGTTCATGCTCAGTCACTATATCCATCACTCTCTTAGAGTCTAGAGTGTTCATGCTCTCAATGTGATCCCAATCAATATACTTCATCTGAACTATTTTCTTCTCTTTGGCTAGAATGGTAGTCTTGTAGAAGTCAAACTAAAAGAGTGACCAAAACCTATAGTCAATGCCTCTGTCATTCAACCAAGCATAGGGATTTGCTGCCCTAGCTTTCTTGGCCTGCATGCCCAAGTTATGGTAGTTATTGTGCTGCCTCTTGTCGGTGTTTTTGGACCATCGATGAGTAAATTTGTATTTGCGCGTCTGGCTCGGATGGTGTGCTCGGAGGACACAAGGGTTTATACTAGTTCGAGCGGAACGTCCCTACGTCTAGTTTCCTGCTGCTTGTGTTACCAGCACTTGGTTTGCAGTAGGGGTTACAAATGGGAGAGAGAGAAAAAGATCCCAAGTCTCTGGTGGACGGAGTGAACGGGTACAAAGAGCTCGATCGCTGCTCAGTTGTGTGTTCGTGTCGTGCTCTTATGTTTTAATCTCGTGGTTTGGTCCTGTGTGGATTTGGATCCCCTTCATGGGGCGCCCTGCTTTCCCTTTTATAGGCCAAGGGAAAGCGTGGGTTACAGCGGAGGAAAAGGAGAACGAGAGAGAGGAAAGCTTCCAGGGTCGTCGGGTTCTTCTTCTCCTTCATGCGGGTCCCACTGATCCTGTAGATGTCAACAGGGATGGCTCCACGTAGTGGCCCTGTCCGTCACTGGCACCATGCGCAGGCGTCATCTGCCGGTCATGGCGTTCCATTTCGTCCTGGCGTACGTCGTGGTGAACCAACGCACCTCTCAGGGTTCGTACGAGGGTTAGGCAGAACAGTGCCGGCATGCCCAACACTGGTATGGCCCATCATGGCCATGGGTTACATCGAGGCATGTCAATCTCTTCCCTGGTGTCAGACTTTTGGCCCAGGCCTATATGCTTGGTCCTATAGTGGTTGGTGGCAGTATGGGTCCCCGTCAGATGAGACAGAGCCCGTACCCAAGGGGTCGGGTGAGGTGAAAACCATGTCCTTGGGGTTGGGCAAGATGGAGCTCGCACCCAAGGGGTCGGACAAGGCAGAGCCCACTGCCTTGGGGTCGGGCGAGACGGAGCCCGCACCCAAGGAGTCGAGCGAGGCAGAAAACCATGTCCTTAGGGTCGGACGAGACAGAGCCCGCACCCAAGGGATCGGGCAAGGCAGAAAACCGCGTCCTTAGGGTCGGGCGAGACATAGCCCGTACCTAAGGGGTCAGGCAAGGCAGAGCTCGTGGCCTTGGGTGAGACCCCCGCGGCCTTGGGGTCGGACGAGACCTTTTAATAAGTCTTACTTCTTCCAGGGAAGTCAGTGTGGGCGCTAACCTCCTTGCTTTGGGTATCCCTAATATTGATACCCGACAGTAGCTCCTGAGCCTACGGAGGAGTAGAATACTCCTTTGGAGGCTTTTTCAGACGAGAGGACTCTAAGGGCCTTGGCCTTCTTTTTGTATCCTGCGTCATGTCCTGGTAGGGCAGCGGTTCCCTTTTGTCATTATCGGTCTTCTCAGGGGCATGTAACTGTAGGATTCAGGAGGTCGGAAAGATCTTTCTTGATTCCGATCCCTAGGATCTAATCGGTCCACCATCGTACTACGACCGTGCATTCGGTCTCCTTGCAAGTTCAACTTTCCTTGAGCCCCCACGCATAGCAGGGGTCCAGTCGAGGGTCGGCTCGTCTTCATGATCATCATCCCTCAAGTGTTTTCTTCAATAAAACAGAGGGGCTGAGCCATGCCATGTTTTTCCTTGATAGACGAAACATGGTGCTCGATGAGCTGTTAATGGGCTAGTTCGAGTGGCCGCTGGTTTCCCGTTCATGGGGATGTTGGTCGGCGGTTAGTACCGTGGTGGGAAGACGGCGTTGAGGATGTGTTGGCCAAAGGCCTGAGGTCCCAGCATGTCAGGGCTCGGGCTTTGGTCCTCGCCGCTGTCGTAGCGTCCGCCACTATGAGAGTGGTAGCCCCGGCTAGCCTCATCCCTCGCATCACCGTGGGTACACCTTTGGGCATCAAGGGTGTCACACAAATCACGGTGGAGGCCGAGACGCTCATGCACTAGGATCGCGGCACGCGGTCTGCCGCCTTGTCGCACCTGGTGGACTGAAATGTACTTGTCGGGTCACTCCGAGGGCATGTGTTGGGTGGCGTCGAGCTTGTGTCATCGAGACAGTGAGCTCTTAGCCTACTGCACCACCGCACGCTCGAGTAGCATGCGAATCTCACGATGGGCCCAACGATCCTCGGGCGTCGCGGGCCCCAAAAGCCCCCGGAGCAAGGCTGTCGTAGCAGCGATGTTCTGGCTTACCTAGGTGAAGTGTGGGAGGGCTTCGTCGTCCTCGATGATCCTCCGGTTGATGTTGTGGGCCATGACACACGCACGCCCACCGTCTTCATGGCGCTCGATCTCTCGCTCGAGCTCCGAGCGTTCCTGCTCGAGCTGGAGTCATGCTTCCTCGATCTCTTGGTGTTGGGCCTTCAGCTGCTCTACCCGTAGGTGAGGTGGGGCTCCTGCATCCCCCTTGACCTCGTCATCGAGGTCATTTATTGGGTAGCCTCTCCCTCGTGGATGCTTTTGACATATCCAACGGGGGTACCTGCCATGAAACATTCACGCGAGGGGTGATGGCTCCCCTGTTGGAGTCAGAGTCGGAGGGCTACTCTGATTCTTCTATGAGGAGGGGTCATGGAAAGATTCTGTGACATATTCAGTCATCTCCACGAACTCGTCGTTCATAGGGGATGGGGGCGTGCATTGCGCCACAAGGTGGCCAACAGTCTCTACGGCGTTGCGGAGACCAGACGGGAGCGCTGTTGGGGCGCTCCGAATGAGGTATTCTGAGGAGAGCGGCTCTTCTTCGGCAAGCTACGTCATAACATTGGTGAACGAGAAGGTGAGGTGACGCGGGTCCTCCCAGGACAGTCGGGTCCCAGGAATGCACCGAGCTAGCGCTCTAGCCTCCCATAATCGAAGTCGAGGAGCTAGTCGCCTCTAGGGGCACAGGCCTTTGGTATGTGTAGTTGTAGCTCCTCGAGCGCCTCGATGATCGCATCGAGGCCGGCGGAGTGGAGAGGTTGGACGGCGGTGGGGACTCGCGCCAACTCTCTCTCTATCGAAACTATGAAGTCTAGGTTCCCGAAGCGCACGTGCACGCCCAGGACCCAGCTGACGCCATGATTAGCTATCCGAGGCCTGATGTGGACGTCGAGACACGCAAAAAGCCCCTACCTGGCGTGCCAAGTGTCAGTGTTTTCGGACCATCGATGAGTAAATTTGTATTTGCGCGTCTAGCTCGGATGGTGTGCTCAGAGGACACAAGGGTTTATACTGGTTTAAACAGAACATCCATATGTCTAGTTTGCTACTACTCGTGGTACCAGCACTTGGTTTGCAGTAGGGGTTACAAATGGGCAGGAGAGGGAAAGGATCCCAAGTCTCTGGTGGAGGGAGTGAACGGGTACTGAGAGCTCGATCGCTGCTTAGCTGTGTGTTTGTGTCATGCTCTTGTGTTTTTATCTCGTGGTTTGGTCCTGTGTGGATTTGAATCCCATTCATGGGGCGCCCTGCTTTCCTTTTTATAGGCCAAGGGAAAGCGTGGGTTACAGCAGAGGAAAAGGAGAAGAACAAGAGAGAGGAAAGCTTCCTAGGTCACCAGGTCCTTCTTCTCCTTCATGCAGGTCCCACCAATCTTGTAGATGTCAACAGGTATGGCTCCATGTCACAGCCCTGTCCATCACTGGTGCCATGCGTAGGCGTCATCTGTTGGTCATGGTGTTCCATTCTATCCTGGCGGACGTCGTGGTGAACTGACACGCCTCTCAGCGTTCGTACGAGCGTTAGGCAGAAATAGCGCCAGCACGCCCAACACTGTTCTTGATGTGAATCCTCAGGTATAGCCCATCATGGCCACGGGTTACATTGAGGCATGCCAGTCTCTTCCCTAGTGTCAGAGTTTTGACCTAGGCCCATACGCTTGGTCCTGGAGTGGTTGGCAGCGGTATGGGTCCCCGTCGGACGAGATGAAAATCGCGTCCTTAGGGTCGGGTGAGACGAAGCCCACACCCAAGGAGTCGGGCAAGGTGGAGCCCACAGCCTTGGGTGAGACCCCCATGGCCTTAGGGACGAGCGAGACAGAGCCCGTACCCAAGGGGTCGGGCGAGACAAAAATCGCATCCTTGGGGTCGGGCGAGATGGAGCCCGTGGCCTCAGGTGAGACCCCCACAACCTTGGGGTCGGGTGAGACGGAGCCCGCACCCAAGGGCACGGGTGAGGCAGAAACCACGTCCTTGGGGTCGAGCGAGACAGAGCTCGCACCCAAGGGTTCGGGTGAGGCGGAGCCCGCGGCCTTGGGTGAGACCCCCATGGCCTTGGGGCCGGGCGAGACGGAGCCTGCATCCAAGGGGTCAGGTGAGACAGAGCCCGTACCCAAGGGGTCGGGCAAGACGGAGCCTATACCCAAGGGGTTGGGCAAGGCGAAGCCCGCGGCCTTGGGTGAGACACCCACGGCCTTGGGGTCAGACGAGACCTTTTAATACATCTTGCTTCATCCGAGGAAGTCAGTGTGGGCGCCAACCTCCTTGCTTTGGGTATCCCTAATATCAATACCCGACACCTCTGGACTGCATGATCATAGATGATAGGCTCTCTCCTCATTGGAGCACCCTGATGTTGAACGCCTTAACCATATAGGACTGATCAAACTCTAGAAATTGAGGAGGCGCATCTGGAGCACCAATAGCAGGAATGGCCTTTCCTCTCTTCATCATCAGTGGGTCCTTCTCCATGTACAACGACACCTCGCCTGGCACCATGACTAGCACCATTACTGCTGCCTTGTCCTCCACCTCTCCTAGATGGAGGCTTGCGGCTACCTCTGCCACGGGCCTACTACTCACCGTTGTGTCCATGTTGCTCACTGCCACTCTGTACCTCTTGAATCTCAAGACCTCTGATCTCCCGGTCTACTGGATCATGATTCCCTTTTGATCCTTTCTCCTTTCACTGACTCGGATCACCTTCCATCTAAAGACAAGTGTGTAGAAATAGATAAGAGACCAATGCCAAATATGATAGCAACATTACACAAGATCAGAGTAGAGTTTTGAATCAAACTATGACTGTTGATCCTTCCAGACCATTGAGCCTCCGCGCTCTGGTGGATCACATCCTAAGTTTGACTCAACCTTCTACTTGAATCTTACTACAATGTACTATTAGATCTAGCACTAGAAGGCGAAAACAAACTCATCTACGTACGAAATCGACAGAAAAGATGACCCAAAAACTGAATGCACGATGAAAATAGGGTTTCACCTTAGATGCGAGAACTCAGAGCAGAGAAGGAAGACAACAATCATAGACGGCCTTGAGGAGTGCTCTCCAGCCACGGGCACAGCCAGAGAACCAAGGAGTTGGCCTTGAGGAGTACATCATAGATGGCGATGATGTACGGCTTCTTCTTCCTCCTAGGACTCCTCCTAAGTCCTAGGCCTCTAGCACCACCACCACAAGCACCCACATGGTAGGGGAGAGTAGGGTGATGGGGTGGCAATAGCAGGAAGGACGGCGGCGTGATGACGACGGTGAGGGCGACGGAGAGGGTAAGCGCGCACACGAGAGAGGGAGAGCAGGTGCGGCGCGGTCAAGTGAAACCCCAGTAGCTCAGAGAAGTTACTGGGAGGGGTAAAATAGGAAAGATGAAAAAACATTTTGATTTTTACCCAAACCCTAACTGTCTGTTAGGGCATGGAGCCCCGCGCTAAGCCACGGAGCCTCCGGGCCATGGAACCTCCACGCGAAAACGTGGAACCTCTGCGAACTAACATCGAGCAGAAACTAGGTCTATATATCAAGGCATTTTCTTAGTGTTGTGATTATGGTCATGAACTTCTTGTCTCTTGTAGCTAGCCAGCACGTCAACAATACATAACAATAGCCACTAGAGACAAGATAGGACATAAGAACCAATATTTTTAAACACTTATGAAAATTTTGCAAGCCTAACTAGTTTGAATAAGAAAACAACAATCAGAGGCGTGCAAGATTTCAAACCACGTTATGAGAGTCAATTATATTTAGTTCACTCCTCAAAGCATAGAACCTTGACTCGTCGCGAGGCTTTGTGAAGATATCGGCTAGTTGTTTTTCGGTGCTCATATGGTGAATTGTGATATCTCCTTTGGTTTCATGGTCTCTCAAGAAATGATGACAGATGTCTATGTGCTTAGTTCTTGAGTGGCTTACGAGATTGTTTGCAAGCTTTATGGCACTTTCATTATCACACAAAAGTAGGATCTTAGTAAAGCGACATCCATAATCATTGAGGGTTTACTCCATCCAAAGTAGTTGGGCACAACATGCACTGGCCGCCACATACTCGGCTTTAGCGGTGGAAAGGGCTACAAAATTTTGCTTCTTAGAGCTCCAAGACACTAGGGACCATCCAAGGAATTGACATGTCTTCGATGTATTTTTTCTTTCTACTTTGCAACCAGCGTAATCAGAATCGGAATACCCAAGTAGATTGAAATTGGAGCCCTTAGGATACCACAAGCCAAAGTTAGGAGTGTGTACTAAATATCTCAAGATTCTCTTAACGGACATAAGATGACACTCTTTTGGGTTAGCTTGAAATCTAGCACACATGCACACGCTAAACATAATATCCGTCCTAGATGCACATAAGTAAAGTAGGGAGCCAATCATGAATCGATATACCTTTTGGTCAATGGCTTTCCCATCTTTATCTAAGTCTAAGTGCCCATTTGTTAGCATAGGTGTCTTGATGGGTTTGGCATTTGCCATGTCAAAATTTCTTGAGTATGTCCCTTGTGTACTTTGTTTGACATATGAATGTCCCTTCCTTCAATTGCTTGACTTGAAACCCGAGGAAGAACGTCAATTCACCATCATAGATATCTCAAACCTCTTTGTCATAATCCTACTAAATTCTTCACAAAATGTTTGATTAGTACTACCAAATATTTTGTCATCAACATATATTTGGCACACAAATAAATCATTCTTAATATTTCTTGTGAAGAGTGTAGTGTTGGCTTTGCCTATTTCAAAGCCTTGCTTGAGCAAGAAATCCTTAAGGCATTCATACCATGCTCTTGGTGCATGCTTAAGCCCATAGAACGTCTTATAGAGTTTGTAGACATGATGACGATGCTTAGGATCTTCAAATCCCGGTGGTTGTTCCACATAGACTAGTTCGGAGAGTGGACCATTGAGGAAAGCACTCTTCACATCCATTTAATATAGCTTGAAACAATGATGGACAACAAAGGCTAGAAGCATCTGAATTGCTTCAAGTCTTGCCACCGATGCAAATGTCTCTTTGAAGTCTAGCCCTTCGACTTGAGTGAACCCTTGAGCAACCAATCTTGCCTTGTTTCTTGTCACCACACAATATTCATCTTGCTTATTTCAGAAGACCCACTTGGTGTTTGTTAACATTTCTTAGCATCACTCTTTACTAAGTTGTCATCCCTAGCATGATGCCAGAAATACGTGGTTGGTAATTATTAATGACATTTGTAAACTCAGAGAAAATTATATATGTTAAAGTAAAGTATCCGCAAGCGCACAGATAATATACCATTGTTGCATTTCACCCGGGAGTATACCGAGTATTGTTATTTATATTTTATCCACAAAGAGGAGCTATGAGATTGTTGGCAAGAGATATTGACAAATATATATACTTATGATAAAACCACTCTCATGCTATGGCAGGGGTAAGTCAAATGATAAATAAATAATAAGTATGAAGCATTGATAATAATTTCAGAGATAGAAATAGAGACTCATAAAATATAGTATGACTAGGCAGGAGATTCGATAAGAGTAAAAAGATTCCTAAGTCATTCCTTACTTACTAAGTCTTTTATACACCCAAGTATATACACTCTCATCTATAACATAATTAACTTTGGATCTATGCATAAGGAATATTACTAAGGAAGATCAAGAACAGAGCTTGTCTCCCTTCGCAACCGTGTTCTACTTGCTCTACAAACGGGGAGTGGACTACAAAGGACTCAATGAGAGTATCACATCCACGATCTACCATATGACCTAGAATGCAGAATGCATCCGTAGGTAAACAATATCTAAGCACCATGCTTACATAATGTTGACCACTTAACCCACGCGTGTCTTGGGCTAAGCGCTTTGCGAACATATGCATAAACTCATTATCATTTACAACTATATCAAGTATATAACTAGAGCAAACTTGGAACATAATAAATAGCAACATAATATTGAAGTAGCACAAAGTCATAAATAAAGAGATACAATGACTATACCAGTCTCCAGACGGCAGATCCAGAATCCTGAACAATAACCCACACTCTACTTGAACCTTGCTAGCTAGCCTATACTAGGAACTTGAAGAATTAGAGCTCTATTCTCTTCTCTTTGGAAACCATAATTTTTGGTCTGATCTTGACTTATGGCAGCGTGCTCTGGAGGGGGCAGGGGCTGGTTATATAGGTCGAAGCGTCAATCCTGAGCCCTCGGATCAAACCGACTTGAATAAATGGCATAGATGCAATCCTTAAGGCGTGGCTTCTGGTGTCCTCTGAAACCTTCTAGAGTAGTTTTCGCTGCGGATAAGCGCAATTTTATTTGACATTTTGGTCCTCCTTGATGGTTTTCTGAATAACTCCTGCAGAAAACACAGATTCATCAAAACTCGTGGAAATTATTAGTTTAAACCCCTAAGTCTATGTTGATGATCATATTTATGCCCTTATACATGTTTTATTGACGGTTTATGATGGATGGTAACTACTGTAAACAGTGCCAATCACATTAGTCTTGGGTCTTTCCACCAACTCTCACACTTAATTTCTCTCGAAGTTGTTCAACTCTTCTTGCTTAGCCATCACCCAATCCAAATCCTTAAGAGCTTCATCTACCTTAAGTGGTTCCAATGAGGAAACAAATGAGTAAAATTGACAAAAATTTGCTAGACGAGATCGAGTTGTTACCCCCTTTTTTCTGCTCCCAAGGATGTTGTTAACGGGATGATCCCATTGTACACTTTGATGCACTCTTGGATGAGGTGGCCTATCTGAAGGTTGATGTAGGGGTTGGTTGACATCATCTTCATCAGCTTGAGGCTCATCATCTTGAATATGTTTATCCTTTTGCTAATTGTTGTCCCATACCCTAGAGCCTCCACGTCCTAGCATAGAACCTCCAGGCCCTAGAGCCTTCACGTTCAGGCGTGGAGCCTCCGCGTCCTGCATGTTCACAGGACTTAGGACATCAGTTAGCCCTTGGAGTGGTGTTGAAGCTTGGAGTGGAGGATCTTCTTCTTTAGTAGCTTTCACTGGTTTCACGTCACCTATGGCTAATTGCATGATTGCTTCACAAGGCAGCTCTTCTTTTCCTACAACATCTAGATCAACTTGCTCCACTTGAGAGCCATTAGATTCATCAAACGTCACGTCTACCGTGATTTCAGTTCTTCCGGTAGAAAGATTGAAAACTTGATAGGCGTGCTCGTTTGGACCATAACTAAGAAGAAAGACTTCATCAATCTTAGGTGCAAATTTAGAGCTTTGGGGCTTCTTGTTAAGAATGAAACATTTGCACCCAAATACTATAAAGTATGACACCTTGGGTTTGTTACCGTTTAGGAGCTCATATGAAGCCTTCTTGTAGTACTTGTGAAGATAGAGGTGGTTGATAGCATGCTAAGCGGTGTTGATTGCTTCGGCCTAATAGTTGTCCAGAGTCTTGTACTCATCAAGCATTGTTCTTGCCATGTCAATGAGAGTGTGGTTCTTCCTCTCAACCACCCCATTTTGTTGAGGGGTATATGGAACCGAGAATTCATGCTTGATGCCCTCCTCATCAAGAAACTCTTTAATGTTGGTGTTGCGGAATTCGGTGCCATTGTCACTTCGCACCTTCTTGATAGGTAGCCCGAACTCCCTTTGTGCTCTTCTAATGAAGGTCTTCACCTTCCCTTGCACTTTAGTCTTATCATACACAAAAGAACACCTACGTGAAGTGAGAATAATTATCAATAATATCATGACCATATTTGTTACCGCCAATGCTAACGTAGGCAACCGGTTCAAAGAGATCCATGTGGGTGAGGTACATCTACTTGCTTTCTGGCTTGGCATGCTTTACATATCCTATCTTTCTCAAATTGAATATTCGTTAGTCCAAGGATGTGTTCCTCCTTTAGAAGTTTGGCCAAGTTTCTCATCCCAACATGAGCTAGTCGGGGATGCCATAACCAACACATGCTAGATTTTGCCACTAAACAAGTCTCAAGTGTTGCTTTACTTTTATTGAAATCAACTAGATAAAGCTTGCCCTTCAAGCGACCCGTAAAAGTAATAGAGGAATCCTCCCTTCTAATGGTGGTCACACCCTTATTCGTAAAGTGACAATCATAGCCCATCTCACATAATTGTGATATAGACAATAAATTATAACTTAGCGAGTCAACATATAAAACATTTGAAATTGAATGATCTTGAGTTATAGAGATTTTACCGACACCAAGAACTTCTCCTTTTGAATTATCCCAAAATATCGTGTTTTCACTTGGACCTTCCATTTGGGCATAAGATGAGAACACACTCTTCTCTCCGGTCATATGATTTGTACATCCACTATTAAGCACCCAACTTGATCCACCGGATGAGTATGCCTGCAAAACAAGTTTAGTTCCTTCTTTTAGATCTCCAATTAGCATTGGGGCCTGGAGTGTTAGCCACTAGAATCTTCGGAAACCATAGAGATCTTTTCACATATATGTTGGGCTCATTTCCAACATACGTGGCAACAACTTTACCAAGGTTGTTGTGTCTCAACACATAGCTAGAGGACATGCTCTCATGGGGTGCATGGGCCTTAGGCTTGTAAGCATACTTGTTCCTCTTTGATATGATTGGGTTCCCCTTGACCTGCAGATGAGTGTAAGATGCTTTTGGAGCTTGTTGTCTTGGTTGAGATGGTGTCTTGGTTCTGTTGGTGCCACTGTTTTGCTAGACCCTAGAACCTCCACGTTTTGGCACGGAGCCTCCAAGGCACGGAGCCTCCGCGTTTCTGCGTGGAGCCTCCACGGTCTACACTGGCTACACCTCTCTAATTGTCTCCTTCTTCTCAAACCTGATACAAGACACTCTATTCACCATCTTCCTTTCACCGGCCTTGCCACCCTTCTTGTGACCGAGACCATCCTTGATAAAAGGATGTCTTCCTTGAATGAATTTGGACTTCTTGCTTGCATCATCCATGCACCCACTAGCTATGATATTGTTGAGTCTTGCAATTTCCTTCTTCATAGCTTTCATATTAGTAAGGTTAGTAGCACAAGCTTCTAAAACAATATTGTAGCATCTATCACAACCCTTGCTAGTAGATGCATTAGAGATCTCACTTGCCTTCATAGGATGTAAGGTTTTATCCCAAAGGATGCTAAATTGCTCTTCAAGTTCCTCATTTATTATCTTAAGGGCATTGTTCTTTTCTTGAAGAGTATTTAGGTCATCCTTTAGGGTAGCTATGACACTTTCTGCTTGATCAACTTCCAAACATAAAGTTTCAACCTTACTTCTTTCTGATGCAAGAGCTTTCTTGCAAGTAACATAGAGTTTCTCTTGTTTGGCAAGAGTAGCTTGAGTTCTCTCTAATTCATCTACCACCTTGGCTATGAAGTTCTTAGATTTTTTATCTATTTTACTTACCAAGTTGTTTACTTCATCATCACTAGATTCATCACTAGAGTCTATGTCGGATTCATCACTAGATGGAGGAGAGGGCTTAGGCTTGGATTTTGGTTTTACCTTTTCTCCTTTGCCCATGAGACAAAAGAGTGTAGATCTCTCCTCATCATCGGTCAAGTTGGTGAAGAGCTTTGGCGAAGAAGAATGCTTCTTGATAGCAATTGTTGCAATTTTCTTTGTTTCTTCTTCACTTGATCTATCACCATTTGAATCCCATTCATGACCAATGTGAGCTTTACCTGAATAGTTCTTCTTCTTGTGTTGGATCTTGTCATCTTTCTTGTAGTGCTTCTTCTTCTTGTCTTTTTTGTCCTCTTTGTTCTCATAAGGACAATCGGCAATGAAATGCTCCGTGCTTCCACAATTATAACATTTCCTCTTTTGCTTGTTGGGAAATCTTCTCTTCACAAACTTGTACCCTTCTCTTTTCAACCCCTTCTTGTACTTCCTCATGAATAAAGCAACATCACCAATCTCACCGGAAGACACTTCATCATCACTTGAGTCACTTGATGAATCAACCGTCTTAACCTTGCTTGATCTTGATCTTGGCGGCTTGCTTGAAGTGAAGGCCTTGTTTGATTTGTTTGCCTTGAGAGCTACCTCCTTGACCTTTAAGTTCTCCATCTTTGCTTCTAGATCTCCAAACTTCTTCCTTTGTTGTATCTCCATCTCTATGAGCTCATGAGTGAGTATTCTTACATGGACATAGCTAGGGGTGAACTCTTCAAACCTCTTCTTCTCTCTAATCAATGTCACAAGAGTTGGGTTTCTTGGTGCAAATGCTTCTAACATCACTTTTACAACATGATGATCATTCAAGTCAGCCCCACCCAAGCCTCTAATCTTGCCAACTATCACCATCAATCTATCAAACATCTCTTGAGGGCCTTCTCCATCCTTGATGACAAACCTATTGAGTTGAGCCATCAATAGATCAATCTTGGACTTCTTTACCTTACTAACCCCTTCATGTGCAAGGTGAAGAGTGTCACAAATCTCCTTAGCAATCTCCAAACCAATCACTTTGTTGTACTCTTCTGGGCTTAATGCACTTAGAAGAGCACTAGTAGCTTGAGCATTGCGATGTATCATGCGAATCTCTCTTGGTGTGGGATTTTTGGGATCAAAGGGATCTTCAAAACCTACACACATAATATTCCACATCTCCGAATAAAGTCCAATAAGATAAGCATTTATCATATGCTTCCACTTGGCAAAGTTAGTCCCATCAAATTAGGATAACTTGCCTGCGGGTATGTTGATGTGAGTGTTGGTAGGCAAATTTATGGGAATCATAATTAAAGGATACACTCGAATATGATCTCTTGGTGTTAGACTTGAGTGTTCTCTTTGGTAGCCTTTGAGCATAGTACTCATCATCATCATCTCCATTCTCTGACTCGCTGCTTGGTTGTGGGCTTGATTGCACCTTTCTTTTTGCTTTGTGTTTCTTCTTCTCCTTGTTCTTGTTCTTGTCCCTTTGCTTGTCTCCCTTGGAGGATCCCTTAGCACCAAGCTTGAGCTTTGAAAGTCGCTCAAGCGCTGCTATGGGATCATCCTCAGGAGCTTCGGGTTCCTCTTCGCTAGGAACATCCTCAAAGTGGTCATCTCCATCTTCCTCCGGTACCCTTTCTCTAGGACTTGCCATTTCCTCACGATTAAGTGCTATTACGTGGAAACCTGCTCCGATACCAATTGAAAGGATCTGGCAAGTGGCCTAGAGGGGGGGTGAATAGGCTTTTTTCTAAAATTTAATCAACTTTACGAAACCAGTCAGAACACGGAACCTCCGAGCCTGAGCGTGGAGGTTCCGGGGCTAAGCATGGAACCTCCGGAATCAGAGTAAGAAATCGATGTACTACAAAATTTAACGAATAAAAAATAGATCGAATGAAATACCAGCCTTCCTGGGTAGTGTGTTGAGCTATCAAACAGTCAGTTGCACCTAGAGGATGAGGGATTCATAGATCGGATACAAACCCTAAAAATCAATTTAAATCACAAGTAATAGCAGCAGCAACAACAATCACAGAGGACACGAGGATTTATCCCATGGTTCAACTCGCCACAAAGGCTTGTCTATGTACACGTTGTTGAGGTTAGCCACATAGGCTATGGAGTCTCTTTCAACTCTCTCCTCTTCTCCAACCTATCACCAAGGCAATAGGTTGGAGGGTTCCACTAAGTCACAAAGGGTAATACAAACTTCCCGGTGCTTAGCCACAAAGGATTGGAAGCTCCCGGGCGACCGCTAGCTGTCTAGGAGCCAACCTCCAAGAGTAACGAACACACCAAGCGGCTAGGGCTTCACCAGGTGCATAAGAACGGAGGAGAAGGATCTTCTCGAGCTTTCTCACACTCTCTAGAGCCAAATCCCTCAAGGAATCACGGAGATCTTGAGCAAGGGAGTTGGGAGGCACTGAGCTTGAGAGAGGGAGAGCTTCTGTTCGAAATGAACGAGTCAGGGAATGAGATGACCGTTGGGGGCGAAGGAGTGAGTATAAATACCCCCACCATCACCCACAAAAATGGTCGGGGCAGACAAACCCCGGAGACTCTGTGTCGGGACGCGGAGGTTCCGCGTAGGCCAGAGCAGATAAGAATTTAACTCGGCTGCCTTTTTTTTATGTAGCTAGAATTATTTGAGATGTTGATGGAGTTTTGAGCACTTGGTTCCACCTAGCACACCATTAGTATTCCATTTGATAGTACGGCTTGCCCTATAACTCAATTTCAAAATATAAAATAAAATAAACTAGCTCCTAAAGCCGTTGCAAGCCATCCATTCGAGTTGGGGGTCTCCTCCTTTGTTTCTTTGCGCCCATGATTCAAGATATGTTGTTAAACACTTGTCAAAGCCATTAGCCCTTTAATTATGTGGTCAACATCACCACAACCCACTTAGAGTTTGATTACACTTACAGATATTAATATATTTACCTATATATTTATCAAACTTTAATTACTTTAACAAAGAATATATAGAATTGATTTTTTGATAATATGTATCTGTATTTCTAATTAAGGAAAACATACATGGATGCATGCAAATACAGACACGTACGTATAGGATACAGAGACAACTGTCCCAACCAATCTTTACGAAGAACCCTAAACAAGAAAACAACTACATCGATGCCCCTGGATCCTTCGCGAACCATCTGTGATCGACCACCCCGCTATCAACTGCCGCCGTCGAAGAAGAAGCCGAACACCACCATGAGCTGGAAAAGTTCCATCGCACGCTGGCTTTGAAAGGAGTCGAAGTAGACACACGTCATGGGAAACGGGATGAAGCCGTCGGCGATCACCCATCAATCGGGGCCGCGCCCTAACTTCTCCAGCTCCAAGATTTGAGCACGCCACCGACGACTGCCGCTGCCGAGCGAGGATTGAGCTAGATCTGGCCGGCCAGCAACCACAACACCCACATATAACTCCGCATCCTTGCAAAAGAAGGCTAACAGCAACATCACCTGATAAAGACGATGAAGCACCAGCCCCGGACTCCTGTACAGAACTCCCCAACCTCGCCATAGGCGCTAGAGAAGAACGCCGCCGGGATAAAGGAGATGTGGGGAGAAGTTATTCTCCAGCGTCGTCGACTCCTCCGTCTCGCCGACGCCGCCCGGAAAAGCACGCCGCAGAAGAACACGCCCCCGGCGAACCCTAGTCCGCCATCAGTTGATGACAAGCCAACCCTAAACCTAGGTAGACTTCCACCTACTCTATATACATCCGCACGGCGATTCCCGGCCCATTTCCCTCTCCGCCGCCTCTCCGGCCACCGAAGAGGAAAGAGGCCGGCGAAATCGCCGGTGAAATCACCGTCGAAAACACGCGTCGCCTCCTTTTCGCCCTGGACAACTGTAGCCCGGGGAAAAGGAAGAGAAGACCCCGCCCGGGTATAGAATTGATTTTTTGACTGAGGTATAAAAAACCCGTCGATGAGTAACGTAGTAAGAAAATTCAAAGGTGCCCTTCGTACCACCATAAACGCAGGAGGTGGCAGGCAGGATAGACGTGAGACGATGAAACCGGATGTGCCCTGCCCTGCCACCAATGAACTCTTTCCTTCTTTCTCTGTCCTCACCGTGCCCGCTGCTGAGCAGAGCTGACTTTTGCTCCGCCTGCCTGAACTTGCCTTGCCCCCAGCCTCATATTTCTCCTTCTCCCCCCTCCGCCTTCCTGTAGCTGTAGCTGTAGCTTTCACCCCACTCCCATAGTCCCTCCACGGCACCGCGCCTCCCTCCCTCCCTCCCCCTAATCTCCTCCGCTCCATCCCGAATTGGGCCAATAGCCTGCTTCCAGTTGCGGCGTCGGTCAGGGAAGAGGCCTCGCTCGCGTCCCGGCCCGCAGATCGGGGGAGGAGCTCCCTGCCCCCCCTCGCCGGCTCGGCCGCTTCCCCGCCGCCGGTCTCTCTCCCGCGGAGGCGCCAGCGTCGCCGATGAGCTGCTTCGTCTGCTTCGGGTCGGCGGCGCAGGACGGGGAGGCCAGGAAGCCCCCCGCCGCGGTCGCCGGCAAGGACGCCCCGCCGGATCGCGCGGTGGCACGCGTCGGATCAGGTGCGGTACGGCGGCTGGAGCTGGACCTGGATCTCGGACCCGCCCCTCCCTCGCTTCGCTCTGCTCTTTCGGCTAGTCTAGGCTTGCTCCCTGTCGCTTGCTAGGCTACGCACGTGCGCGTACGGAGTACCACGAGCTCCGTGGGTAGAATCAGCTGCGATCGTTCCGGTGAACCACTAGTGGCGGCTGTGGATCGGCGGAACCCTGCCTTGTGCTTCGTTTGTTGGTCGGGGAAACCACGGGAACCGGTGCTGGTGTTGTTGGCCTCTCATTTCCTTTGTGCCTCCTGCATTTAACTCTACCTTCAGCGTTACTGCGTTACCAGTGCGCGCCCGTGGAGAGTGTGAAACCGCGTTGGGCTGGCTGGATACAGACATACGGTGTCCGAAGTAGTAGGAGTATTTGTTTTCTGCGTGGGATATGGGTGCGACGAATCTCAGTACCTATTCTTCAATCAGCCTGTTCGGGAGGCCGTATCGTATCGTATCGTGGATTATTTACTGCTGGCTGGTTTGGTGTGAGAGAAAAACACTGTTCTCGGCTGGAAATTTACGATCGTTTACGAGCAAGCGAACAGGCTGATGGTGGCCTGGTACAAAGTCATGGATACGTTGCTGCAGCCCTTGGAATTTGTTAATAGTCGATAGGATTTAGGTATTCTGCTGTTTAGACTATTGGGATGTGCTTGGACTCTACACAAGAGTATTTTTCCCCCCACCTAGGCAGCTCCCTCCCTAGCTGTGTGTGTGCTGTGCAAATTCTATGGAGTGATTTGGTGGTTTCATATTGAGAAATGCTGGATGGGTTATGGTGGTGGCCTTCTGCAGTGTAGGTAAAAGATCAGGGATGGGGGTGTATTGTATAATAGCTATATAGGTTGTACTTGCTCCTCCTTGACATTTGATCCTTGTGATCTTGATGTCAAGCTTAGCTATTGATTCATGAACTGAACTTTCTTTTCTTGGGCCGACGCCATAGCTTCTTACACAACATTTTTGCTGCTGTGGGGGAGAGAAACATACTAGGATAAAACACCTATTTTTATGAATCTATTTATACAACCAAATGTATCCTTCAAAGTGCAATGGACCATCTAGAATCATAGGGGATGTGTTTGGACCCTACACCAAAGTTTTTTTTCCCCACCTAGACAGCTCTCAATGTGTGTGATGTGCAATTTGTCTGCAGTGATTTGGTGGTTTTATATTGTAAAATGTTGGATGGGTTATGGTGTCCTTCAGCACTGTACAAAAGAGATCAGTGATGGGGGTTTTATAGTCCTTGCTTGCCCATTACATCCTTGTGATGATGCCTCGACTGAACTTTCTTGGGCTGGCTGCGTAGCTTCTTATACGGTTTTATTGTTTTTTTTTTAAAGTCATACACGGTTTTATTGTTGCTGCAGGGATGAGGAACATACTAGGATAAAACAACTGCTATTATGAGTCTATTTACAAGTAAATGTATCCTTAAAAGTTAAAAGTGAAATGCACCATCTAAAGTTGCAGGGGATATTATATTCGTATTTTGCCTTTGTTCCACGCAAGGTTATTACTTAAGCGCTGAAGCGGTTAGGGGTCACTATAGAGGCAAAGCATCGCCCTGTCACCTTATGCGCATGCCGCCGCCCACTCGATTGTGCCATCTCCCACTCGATGCTGCTCCTATCCCACTCGATTCTGCCTTCTCCTGCTCAATTCCGCTGCTGCTTGCTTGATTTCTTCCATCCTCACTTGCCAATCGCTCAATCTGGAATGGGACGGTGTTGGCGGTTGGTCTGAGGGCGCAGGACAGTGATGCAAGTGAAAGGAATTGGAGAGGTTACGAGTGGCGGCGGCGCATCTGGAGAAGACAGAGACTCAGAGAGGGAAGCAAGAGTAAGGGTGGGGGCAGGAGTGGAGGCGGAGGCGGAACAACAGCTCTGGAGAATGAGTGAGTGAGTGAGGGAGGGAGGGATGCCTCTGGATCGTGATGTATATGCAGGCGAGGGGCACATGGGCTGCCTGGTGGACTGAGCCAGCCCACTTCTTACCCCTTCCTTCTTTTCCTTTTCCTTTTTCCTATTCTTCCTCCTTCATGCTGATGCCTTGCATTTCCTTACCTTAGTATGGCCTCGCCTCGCCTCACGCCTCACTCACCAAAGTGGTATTGAGTCGCCATGGCTCGCTTTACCGCCTTGATAACCATGGTTCCACATTTCTATTGATATAGTTCTACTTTTCTGAGTTATGCACCCTTTTTAAATGTTGAATCCTTGAACGTAACTGCTACTGATCCAATGTATGTTTTCTTTCTTCTTGCTTAGATAAATCAAGATCACAGGGTGGACCAGACTCTAAGAAGGATCTAATCATCCATAGGGATGGGAATAGTCAAAATATTGCAGCACAGACTTTCACTTTTCGTGAACTTGCTGCAGCCACTAAGAACTTCAGGCAAGATTGCCTTTTAGGGGCGGGAGGTTTTGGTCGTGTATATAAAGGACGCTTGGAGAATGGGCAGGTAAGTCTCTCTGAAAGATGCATTGACATTTTGTCTGTAAAGCTAAACCCTCTAATTTGACTTCTGAGTTGAAACATTAAGTAAAATGTTGGTAGACAATGCTAACATAACGATTATACTTACGCCCTGGATTAGTCCTGGATACTAACAGAGTTTTACTTCCCAGGCTGTTGCTGTGAAGCAACTTGATCGTAATGGTCTCCAAGGAAATAGGGAATTTCTGGTTGAGGTTCTCATGCTCAGTCTCTTACATCACACTAACCTGGTCAGTCTAATTGGCTACTGTGCTGATGGTGACCAACGCCTTCTTGTTTATGAGTTTATGCCATTGGGGTCACTAGAAGATCATCTGCATGGTTTGTGTCTCTCCTCTTTGTCATCTAGTCTTCCGAATATTCCATGAGTGCCTGTAGCAATTTAATGAAGCATAGTGGCATGCTTCATCTGACTGTTAAATCTATTTTATATATAGCATGACTGTAACTGTGTGCTAGATCGTAATTCTTGGTTCAGCTTAAAATGATAAGCATATATGTTGTACTACTAATGGGCCTATCATATAATGTAGGGGTGCTAAATTTTTATATCGTGTGCCTGGCCATGTAATTTTTTTATACGCTATCTATAAATAAAAAACAACCAAAAGCAAACAAACTCGACTAGAGGGAGAAACGTCCCCCTGATTTTGTTCTTAAGAAGTTTGTGCTAGCCTTCGAACCTGAACTGGTGATGGGGGTTTCATCAACCCCCAGACTTCATAGGTCTAACCAGTGTAACTCAGGAGAAGTTGGCTTTTCATAGGCTAAAATGAATCTGTTGATGTTTGCCTGGGACTTTTGTGTGTATTTAGCGAGACCTTTGGATGAAGCTTGCTGTGAACATAAAAGTGTTTTTTTTGAAACAAACGAACATAAAAGTGTTAAACCATATGTAGACAGTTCCTTCTGACTAGAGTTGGTATTCTTTTCTTTCTTTCCTTCCTTTTTTGCTCTTCCAATTCTTTGCAGTCAGCTCACGGTCTTGTAACTGAATAGTATTTATTTGTTTATTTGTATAGATCTGCCACCAGATAAAGAACCTCTTGACTGGAACACACGGATGAAGATAGCTGCAGGTGCAGCTAAGGGCTTAGAGTACCTTCATGACAAGGCAAGCCCTCCAGTTATTTACCGAGATTTTAAGTCGTCAAACATTCTTCTTGGAGAAGGGTTTCATCCGAAGCTATCAGACTTTGGCCTTGCAAAACTTGGTCCAGTTGGTGACAAGACCCATGTTTCAACACGTGTGATGGGTACATATGGCTACTGTGCTCCAGAATATGCAATGACTGGGCAGCTGACAGTTAAATCCGATGTGTATAGCTTCGGTGTCGTGTTCCTTGAACTTATCACAGGGCGTAAAGCAATTGACGACACCAAGATCCAAGGAGAGCAAAACCTAGTGGCATGGGTATGTTTCTATCTTATTTCATCGCATGTAGCTTTTTTTTATGTCAGTAAAACACCTATCTGTGCTTATAAATGAATGCATCATAGTTCAACTCATCTGAAACTGCTATCTGATAGACTGATACTGCCACAGCCTTTAAAACAGAAACGTCTGTTTGTAGACAGTTTTATCTGGACGACTAATACACTTCATCTAATCTGCAGGCTCGTCCACTGTTCAAGGACCGCAGGAAATTCCCTAAAATGGCTGATCCAATGCTTCAGGGACGCTTCCCTATGAGGGGTCTATATCAGGCCTTGGCTGTTGCTGCCATGTGCTTGCAAGAGCAAGCTGCTACACGCCCTCACATCGGGGATGTTGTCACTGCTCTCTCATATCTCGCTTCTCAGGCATATGACCCAAATGCCCCTGTTCAACACAGCCGGAGTAATTCATCTACCCCCAGGACCAGAAACCCTGCTGGATGGAACGAAGACCAGCGCAGTGTGCGCTCGCCTAATAATCATCATTCTCCAGACCCGTGGCAGAGGGACGCGGCCAGGGCATCCAAGTATGGAGCAGAGGTTAGCAGGACTAGCTCTACCAGCGACTCTGGCCGGCGATCAGGCCTGGATGACATGGACCTGACCGGGTCGCAAGTGGGAAGCCCAGCTCAGACCGGAAGAAGAAGAGAAGCTCCAAGGGCCACTTACAGACAGCGCGCTGTGGCAGAGGCCAGGATTTGGGGGGAGAATTCAAGGGAGCGAACAAATGGCCATGGTAGCTTCGACAGCACACATGAGTGAAGACGGGGAGGTTCCATTCAAGGCATCATTCCAGACCCACCATGGGTTGAGTTCACTCATCAGCTCCAGTCGGATCCGATCTTGGGACATGGCATCGGAGCCACCTGGTCCCGAGTGTCTGTGAATAAGGCTTTTCTTGCCCTCCTGTGGCGAATGCAATTCTCCTGGTGTCCATTCCTTGCGAATGTGACCTGTGTCATGCTTTCGGGGAGCCTAAGGAGGAGCCTGTAGGATTCAGTCAGAGGTAGACAGGTCAGTGAAGAGGGTGGGGCGCGGGGTCACATTGGTGAGTTGTTTTTGTTTTGGCGGCTAAATGCTGAGTATGTTCAGCTGCATGTATCCTTTTTGTGTATGTGTATGTGTAAGAGCAACTGTGTCAGGTTTGGCTACCTGTGAAGCTGCTGCTGGCCAGCTGCTGCTTCCTCCCCCTTTGGGAGTTCAGAGCTCAAATGTAGGATAGGCGATGTTGCTGAGTACAGCAACTGTTTTATGTTAGAGTTGCCGCTTCCCAGAACAGTTGCATATATCTGTATGACCATGTCGTGATCCTTGCGCGGCGCCCCAATCCGTGCAGACGACTGCGCGTCGAGCCGCCCGCCTGGCCGGGGCGGCGGCCGGCCGGCCGGCCGGCGGCAGATTGGCATTGGTGGCCGCACGGTTTGCTGAAGCCGCCGGCATGGCACACCTGGGTGGGCAGGTGGCGCTGGTACGGCGGCGATTCAGCGCTGACCATACCAGATCGGCATCCGAACAATTGTGAATGAAGACGATGAAGAACAGAAGAAGAGGCCAATATGACGATGATCACGGCAGCGGCAGGTAGCCATTTCGCCAAGATCCGAAATCACTAGCTGGTGCGCGGGAACAGGGCCCACACGTCAGGTTATGTTTGACTCGCCTACCCTCCTACCCTACCCACGCATCGCGGCGGCTTGACGTGCGGGCCCAGCGCGTGTGGGTCCCTCTTCCCCGGGTCGTGTGAAAGAGTAACGGGGAAGAAAATTACTACTACTTCCGTTCCAGAAAAAAAATACAATTATGAGAAACGTGTCAATCAAATTTACTCAACTTTGATCAAGTTTATAGTAAATGATATTAGTATTTATGTCTCGAAATAAGAAAATATATTCTATAACTAATGTAATGATACTTATTTTGTCTTAGGAATGTTAGTATAATTTATATAATTTTAATTAAAGTTAAAATTATTTGATATACGATAATTGTATTCTTTCGTAGACGCTGTCCGTACATACACTGGGTCAGCAATGGGCCATGGAGGTCCACCGCGGGGGTTGGTGAGCGCACCGCACACCAACGCGATTCGCGCAGCCCTGGCCGCGCCTGCAGTGCGATTATTTGGCCCCTTGGCCGGACGTATTGGCGCTGCTCTCCCAGATCAAAGGGCTCGCTTCAGCTCCGCACTCGGTACTCTCCCTCCACCGCGCTGCAGGGAAGACGGGCGGCCGAGCGCGCCCTCGATCCAGATCCAAGGTAACTCCTCCGTCTTCTCACCGCGGCCGCGCCCCCTCCCCCTCCCGTCCGGGACCGGTTTGCACCTCGTTTCGTTCGTCAATCATCGGCAGGATGCCCTAACAGGGTAGCGCGGGCGAATCTGCTGTTACGTTACGTCCGGTTCTGCTCGGGAGGACTGGACTGCCTTTTTTGTTTGCTGGTAGTGGTAGCCATGGAAATCGGAGTCTTCGTTTCTGAAACTTGAATGGATACGCCTAGCCATGTCTCCAAAACTCCTAGGATTTGACGCCGTGGACGGGCTTTTGATGCAGGAGAAGATAGATTTGTTCTGTAGATTTGGCTACGGTTAAAATAGTCCTTTAGGTTGTTGGGGGAATTGAAAGTTGAAACACATGCTGTGGTTCACGGTTCACCTCACCTAGTAGGGGAACTGGGAAGTGGAGCTACCTTTGAAGCCTTTGAAATCTTTAAACATGCTGCACTTGTCTTTTGTGTCGGCCATCCTTGCCATCAGTCAGCTCTTAGTACTCGGTCACTGCCTTCATTTCTTAATCTTTTGTTCACAACAAACCGGTAGTGCTCATGATGAGGCTTCTTCCTCCTCCCGGTTCTTCACGTGCACGGCCAGAGATCTTTAACGCGTTGTTTGGTTTCAAAAAATGCAATGATCCATCATCACCCTGTTCGTTAGCGACATGCCTTGTTTGAGGAATGGAATGGGTTGATCTGTCACCACCTCATTCCTCGCAGGAACATAAATTAGGAGAGACACGAGAGACGGTGCCATCCCTTCAAAATTCGTGGTATCTAGCCCATGATGGACAAAATCTATCTAGTACGGGTCTGTCCCTGGTACCAGCGCATATCCTCTGTTACATTTGGGCTGAGGTCTGTGTGGCCTGCAGGGGCGGATCCAAAGGGGGGGCTGCCGGGCCTACAGCCCTCATAGTGAGCCTAATTTCTTCATTAGACCACGGTTACTTAGCCTCAAATCACCATTAATCTCTAGCTCTAGCCCTAAATCACCATTATTTAGCCCCCCTTTGTCCCCATCCTGCATCCGCCACTGGTGGCCGGTGGCCTGCATTCTAATTCATAGACCTGATGGTTTTGGCGCTTGTGTGTCCAGGTAGGAGATGGCTCTCACGAGAATTGGTCTCGCCGGCCTCGCGGTCATGGGACAGAACCTTGCCCTCAACATTGCGGAGAAAGGGTTCCCCATCTCGGTCTACAACAGGACGACCTCCAAGGTTGATGAGACCGTGCAGCGTGCCAAGGTGGAAGGAAATCTCCCCGTGTTTGGTTTCCATGACCCCACATCCTTCGTGAGCTCCATCCAGAAGCCCCGTGTCGTCATCATGCTCGTCAAGGCTGGGGCGCCGGTGGACCAGACCATTGCCACACTCGCGGCGCACCTTGAGCAGGGAGACTGTATTATTGATGGTGGCAATGAGTGGTATGAGAACACGGAGAGGAGGGAGAAGGCGATGGAGGAGCGTGGGCTCCTATATCTTGGCATGGGTGTATCCGGAGGAGAGGAGGGTGCCCGCAATGGCCCGTCCTTGATGCCCGGGGGCTCCTTCGAGGCATACAAGTACATTGAAGACATTCTTCTCAAGGTGGCTGCTCAGGTACCTGACAGCGGTCCGTGCGTCACATATATTGGCAAAGGTGGATCAGGCAACTTTGTCAAGATGGTTCACAATGGAATCGAATATGGTGACATGCAACTTATCGCTGAGGCATATGATGTTCTCAAGTCGGTCGGTAAGCTCACAAACAGCGAACTGCAGCAGGTGTTCTCTGAGTGGAACAAAGGTGAGCTCCTCAGTTTCTTGATTGAGATCACGGCCGACATCTTTGGTATCAAGGATGAGCAGGGTGAAGGCTACCTGGTAGACAAGGTCCTGGACAAGACTGGGATGAAGGGAACTGGGAAATGGACAGTCCAGCAGGCTGCTGAACTTTCTGTAGCTGCTCCTACAATTGAGGCATCCTTGGACTCCAGGTTCCTCAGTGGTCTGAAGGACGAGCGGGTGGAGGCTTCCAAAATCTTCCAGGGTGACTACTCCACTGGCCTGCCGGTGGACAAGGCACAGCTGATCGAAGATGTGAGGCAAGCTCTCTATGCCTCCAAGATCTGCAGTTACGCACAGGGCATGAACATCATCAAGGCCAAGAGCTCAGAGAAAGGATGGGGCCTCAACCTTGGTGAGCTAGCGAGGATCTGGAAGGGAGGGTGCATCATCCGTGCCATCTTCCTCGACCGCATCAAGAAGGCTTACGATAGGAACTCCAACCTTGCCAACCTCCTTGTTGACCCTGAGTTTGCCCAGGAGATCATGGACAGGCAAGCTGCCTGGCGCAGGGTTGTCTGCCTAGCCATCAACAATGGTGTTAGCACCCCAGGCATGTCTGCAAGTCTGGCCTACTTCGACTCATACCGCAGGGACAGGCTTCCTGCCAACCTGGTGCAGGCACAGAGGGACTACTTCGGGGCTCACACCTATGAGAGGGTTGACATGCCTGGTTCTTTCCACACCGAGTGGTTCAAGATCGCGCGCAACTCCAAGATCTGAGTTGCTGCTCTGCTGACGGCACTTACAACACTATAGAACATGATTTCGTGTTTACATATGCCGCCGTGTCGAGTAATCAATCATATACTGCTTGCAGGGGAGGAACTGTGGTTTAATTTTATTTTCCATGCGCAGTGCTTAATTTAGGTCAGGAAGTCCTAAGTTGCTCCCATTGTTTTCCTGTAAGAGCTAAGCAGTACCAGATGAAGAACATTATATTTGCCGGAAATTTGCTGTTTATCTTTGTAATAACATGAATAAAAGCATTTTGACATGCCTGTGTTTAGTTCTCTGTCTGTTGGCCAATCAATATATTTTCCTGTGCCTTGACAGAAATTCTCTCCTGTAGTATTTTTCTCGTCTCCGTTTGCTGCACTGAACTGTTGGCTAATTTTCCCAGTCCCTGGACATCCAAACTAGGCCTGATGGTCAACTTTGCAATAGCTCAGCATTAGTGTCATTTCACGAATGTTCACACTCCCCGTTTATAAGAAAGACGAATGCTCGGAGTTGTATTGTTGCTCATGCCAAATTGGACGCACTGTTGATTTTTCAGATGCATTTGTCAAATGTCGGCATTTATATTTGCAAACTGAACAATACATTACGTAATCACAGCAAGCATCTCCAAATCGGCATGCTCGTTCCAACCCTCGCTTTGATGCATTAACAATTCAGCAGCCAGCATCACAATGGAGGTGAGAGGGAACATATGTGCAGCACTAGCTCTGAACATTACTGATTCGTGATGCTATTATACTATACAAATCATACACTGGTTCACTGGGCACTGAATCCTCTGTCATTCGACAAACCAGGCTGCTTCGACAATACGAGATTACCTTTGAGGTCCATCTGATACTGCAATCTGCTGTAGTCCATGACGATTCTGCAGGAGCTCCAGTCTTCTGCATGCATGCTGACGCCAAGATAGTATATATGGTCTCGCACGCTGTTTCCAATTACTGACCTGAACACCGAAAAATGCAAAAACAAATATGGAAAGCACCCATAAGTTAAAAGTGGAGAGGGACAAAAGGAAATGCTAACAATGAATCTGCTGTGTTCTTTCATCTGAGAGAGATAGAGGACCTGCAGCATGTAGGGTCTTCACCAGAATCGTCGCAGATCTTTTCTGCAGAGTACACTAGGGTTCCTAATCCAACATTATGGACCCATACCTGAATAAATAAACAATAAAGTATATGAGTCTAGGGGAGCATACAAACAAGGAATGCCATATATCTGTAGAAGTAGCAAAGTACAATACCTCTCTTGGGAAGTGATGGTAGGTCTTCTGTGGGAAGAATGCGAAGTACGGTGGCAGGTGAGGCACGATATCGTGGGCATGAGTAACTCGAATTGCTTGAGGCAAGTATGTCTTGAAATAAGAAGCAAATGCAGCATTGCCAATACGGGGCTGCCCAAACGTCATCAGTTTTACGCCATCCAAACCGTAGTTCACCTAAAAGAACATAGACATTTATTTTTGGGTGTAGAAGCTAAACAAGAAGGAAGAAAATTATGGAGAAATATTATCTTCTTTTACGGAAACATGGCACTCCCAACATTTTGGCCCCGTTTGCCAGGGCTTCTCCAGCGGCTTCAGGAGCCGTTTGGAGCCGTTTTCTGCCAAACGGGGTAAAATGAAACGGCTCCACCGATGAAGCCCATAAAAACGTGTTCTCACAGAGCTTTGGGGTGGGAAGGAGCCAAAAATAGTGGCTTCTCCCGGCTCCTCCTCTAGGCCCCTAAAAACATGCTCTCACAGGGAAGCCATTTTGCCAAACGGTTTACCAAAACCGCTTCAGCTCCACCGGTGGAGCTGTTCGTGGAGCTGAAGCCAAAAAAAAATGGCTTCATTAGTGAAGTGAAGCCCTGCCAAACGGGGCCTTTATTTAAAGCTATATTTATGGTAAAATCCTAACTGCTCAGACATGTGGAAGATTATCCGAAACTCAAGACAAGCTTTAGATTGCTAAATGAAAGATGAAGCATTATCCCTACAACAGGCTAACTCAACGCCTGCAAATATTGCCACCGAGCATAAATTTCTGAAGAATGAAGAGAAGCTTAAATAGCATATGCTTCGGGCAAGGTTCAGTACTCACAACAAGATCGAGCGCACAAAATGAAGCCATAGCTCCACCCATTGAATGCCCCGTGATCATGATTGGAATATCTCCGTAAGCTTCCCTAGTCTTTTGAATACCACTGACTACTCCATCACGTAGTGTCGTGTTGTGGTAAGCAGCATAAAACCCTCGGTGCACCTATAACCAGGCAGAACAATAGTATGAATTGGGTTTGCCACAAGTGCTGTTTAAATATAATCATTAAGCTATACTCACCATTGCTTCAGGCATGCCAGGGTAGTCAAGATCAAGTTGTTTCCATAACAAGTCCTCTATCCAATTCTGGATGCTGAGAAATTGGACAATCAATATAGTTGGGGTAACAGAGTACATTTTATACATTGCACACAGATAAGACAAGTTGTTAACTAAAGGTCAAAGTACTTCTAAAAGATAAATGTATACGAATGAAACATAGTAGTACATAATGGGTTGATTAGTACAGATTTGAAGTAGCGGAGTTCTGAGTTGAGATGAGAATAGCATGTTTAAGAACTAAGCAAAACAGGATATGTGCTTAGTACCTGTTCTCTTGAGTTCCTCTAAAAACAACGACGACGGCGTTTATATCGCTGGCAAAACCAACATATGCCTGCTTATATTCATTAAAACACAATGAGTATACTACATGGCAGGGAGATAATGGTACGAATAAAGCAAGTAGAGAAGAACCTGCAAGCAGTTCTCAACATCTACAATGATCTCTATCATCTCGAACCCCTAGGCCATCCAATAAAATTCCATAATCTATCTCCAACATTGCATGGGGTGGGATAACAAAACTCAGAATGCACATGAGTGGTAGTGAAGGTTTACCTTGATCAAGTCACCGCATCTGGCACATGTCCAAGTAAACAATTCTGTCAAATCAGCAGTATAGATCTGCAAAATATCGTAATGTTTACCTCCAAAACACAATAAAGAAAAGCCACAAACCTAAATAACTGTGGCATATTTCCATATGAATTTTGAGGAAACAGTTTAAGAAGTTGAATATTGAGGAAGAAGTAAGGGGGGGAAAGGTAAATGAACTTACTGCAGCAGCATACTCCACAAGTATCTGGGCAAGAGTCGAGTTGTATATGGTAGTGGAAGGGTTCTGTTTGATCGTAAGTTCTATTTGACAAAAGCAAAGCGTTACAACAAAGTTTCATTGCGAAATTACTGTGGAGTAATATGGAACACGATGAATACTTGGAGACAAACCAACTAGCAGAAAGAAAAGTATGTAACATGGAAAAATAAAGGAAAAAGTATAACTGCATAGAAAATTTTATTTAAGTGGGCATATGTTGACGTCTTTGAATCAAATCTGTACGCAACTGTTGCTTGTTAGAGTATGAGTAGGCTACAAAACCATACCGACAAGACACGGCTCCAACGTTGTCTTTCAACCTTGAAGAATCGAAATGCAAGGACAATGCAGATTTTATACTACTAAAAGAAAACCTGACGAATCGAAATGCAAGGACAAGGCAAATTTTATACTACTAAGAGAAAACCTGAAGAATCGAAATGCAAGGACAAGGCAAATTTTATTATACTACGAAAATGTAGCTGCCTAAAAGCATTGGCAGAACATGTGTCTGCATAGCAGCAGGATCGTTTGCTGCTAATTTATTTAAGCAACCTTTGAAATCTAAACGCCTTCCCAGTTCGTTACTTCGTTTAGAGAAGCCTAAGAAACAGACGCACTAAAAGCATCTCATCTGTTCTTTGCACATGGTTCCTTTTTTTTCACAGCTCCCACTCTGCCACTCATAGCAAGTATACCCAAATTAAGTAAAACAAGCACCTCTAAATACAGACGACGAACATCGCGATAGAACATTGCGGAACCAATAAACAGAAAAAAGGAGTAATTGCTCTCACCTCTGCCGGAGCAAACAGCAAGGAAGCACAGCAGAAGCGCGGCCGTGAGCAACCCGCGGCGCCCCATCCCCTGAAACGCTGAAGCCACAACAGAGGACAGGACAGGAAAGCCAAGCGCTCAGCCGAAAATCACGACGAGTTCCGGCAGCTGAAATTTGGGCGGAGATTAGGCGAACCACACCAGGGTCACCCTTCCGGAGAGGCCCGAATCGGCGGTGCCCAGCCGCGCCGCCCAGGCCGAAATTCCGCCGCTCGCGGTCGCGGGGCGCGAGAGATCGGTGGATTCGGTGAATCCAAACTTGCGCGGAATCTTATTCTGACACAAGCAAGCGAGAGCAAGCAATCGGAGCCGGTCTGAGGCTCGGGAACAGTCGGGAAAGGAGGGCGAGCGAAATCAATACTAGTATGGTGCTATGATATGATTATACGTATAAGAAATAAAAAATAAATTAGGACTGATGATAAATTAAGGGAGCGAAGCGAGAGCACGAAACCGAGATCGGTGTTGTTTTTATACAGGGAGGAAGGGAGGAAGAACAGTAGAACACTGGTGGGTTGGTATGACGAGGATGCCCCGCTGAAGCTTATCGGGATTTCGATCGGGGTCGCGATCGGAGACTGGTGGGTTGGTACGAGTAGCAGCGCCCTGTTCGTCGGTACTTTTTCGACCGACGAATACTATTTTTTCTTCTAATAAATTAATTAACATATTTTTAATTATAATTTATCAGCCAAACAAACAACTCTGGCTTATTAGCCGAATAGGGCAAGATCTTGCTATTCACCATCGATCAGTCTGTCTCCTGCACAGCACAGCACTGCACTATCACCAGGCCAACAACTCTGACGCGAGTGGCACAGCGGTTCGTAGCGTTCTTAAGGTATATTTTTATGTTCTCAAACTTTTAAATGAATATCATTTGGACATTGTGGAGTGTTCGGCTGGTGATAAAGTCGCTGGTGCTGATTTGTATAGTTGATTTTTTTAGAGAGAAAAATATTGTACCGTGTCTTATAAGCCAGCAAATAAGCTGGCTGAAACAGCCAGCCAAACACTCCCTATAATTCTATAAATACTCCCTCCCATTTCCCATCCAAATTATAAGAAGTTTTGATTTTCTTAGATACGAGATTTTACTATGCACTTACATACGAGATTTTGATTTTCTTAGAGATCTAAAGTTTAGAGAGATGGATTAGCTCTTAGATATAAACTATTTCTACTATCTAGAAAATTCATAATGTGCTGTTATAATTTAAAACGGAGGGAATACTATTTTTAGGCTACTAAATTATCTTAAGGTGTTATCTTAGTCTTTAAACTTGCCACGGTGTCTTCCTATTAGTGCCTTGATATGAATGCTGCGCCTTGTTTCTACCATGGCAGCCATCCGGCTAGGAGCATAGCTTCAACGTTCCGTGCCTTCGCGATCGAGTATTCAAGGACATTGTGTCCTTTGATGTGGAGGAAGATAATAAGGAGCATGGAGATGGAGTGCCCAAGATTATGTGAACAGGGCCTATACCCCATCTTTGTGTGATGGGACTTTTTTAGGTTTAGATGACACTACGTGACACCTTCGATGACTTAAAATAATAATTTTAACCTAGATGACATCATATAATATATGGACATAAAAAGCACTACCTTTATTCTAAATTATAAGACATTTTGACTTTTCTAGATATATTGCTTTTGCTATGTATCTAAATATAATGTATATTTAAGTGCATAACAAAGGTAATGTATCTATAAAAGACAAAATATCTTATAATTTGAAACGGAAGGGTACATTTTAAGAGTTTAAATAGCCGAATAATGTCACATAACAAGTTGAGTGACAGCCTTTGCATTTTACAACCACACAATTGTTTGCAAGAGCTAGCAAAGCAGAGGGCATCGATTAATTGCAGATTACCTTTAGAATGTCTAGCTAAAAAATGATAGATCAGTCATTTGGTAATTGGTATTATAAATCTTAACAAAAATTTATATAAATTTGATCAAATCAAAAGGACTTTAATTTATCACTATACTATAATTGCATCATTTCGATGTGCGAGAGAGCAAGAATATAATAGCAACATGTCAAGCAGGGCGGAGCTCAGTGGAGCCTGCAACAAAGCCCTTGTTTAGTTCCACCCTAAAATCTCAAAAAGTGCTACAGTACCTGTCACATCGAATGTTTGCGGCCTATACATGGAACATTAAATGTAGACGAAAAAAAAACTAATTGCACAGTTTGGTGGGAAATTGCGAGACAAACGTTTTGAGCCTAATTAGTCTATGTTTGAACACTAATTGCCAAATAAAAACGAACGTGCTACAGTAGTCCTAAATTCCAAATTCCTATGACTAAACACGCGCAAAGTTACCAAGGACAGACAGCAGCAGCATGTAGAGGGTGGCAGCAAAGAGCCACAGACGTACTAGGCTGGGATCATAATGACTTGCTAGCTTTTGCATTTAGGCCTTGTTTGAATCCAGGGTATAAAGTTTAGGGTGTCATATTGGATGTCACATGGGTGTGTCGCATAGGTTGTTCGGATACTAATAAAAAAACAAATTACAAAATCCGTCAGTAATCCGCGAGACGAATTTATTAAGCATAATTAATTCATCATTAGCACATGTGTTAATGTAGCACCACATTATCAAATCATGAATTAATTAGGCTTAAAAGATTTGTCTCGCAAATTAGTCGTAAACTGTGCAATTAATTATTTTTTAGTCTATATTTAATACTCCATACATATGTCTAAACATTCGATGGGATATGGAGTAAACTTTAGGGAAAGAACTAAACAAGACCTTAGTTCTCATATGTAGCAGTCATGGCAGCTTACTCCTTGCTACAACTACAATATTAGGTTGAGACCTACGTATACTGGTGCTGGAAGTACTCGTAGTTCTTAATCAGTGTTTATGCTCCATAAATTCACATGCCGTGGTGCTTACCATAAAAATTAGGATAATGTTTAGCACTGAATTAAATTAGCCCCCTCCTGATGTTGAGTCACGCTCCGCCACTGATGTCAAGAGCCACTGAGCAAGCGTGCGATGATGGGAACGTTGAGGCATGCATGACATGAAGTCATGAACGAAAGAGGTGAGCGTTAGCGATCAGCGGGTTGCCTGCCTCACCAAACAGATAGATTATTCCGTTTTAATTTCCCTCCTTTCTGAAAACCATTCCGCAGTGTAACGCATCCGTGCACGTCTATCATTTTGTTGGGGGTGGTTATGCGCATCTGCATGAGCTCGACGTAACTGTAACTTGCTCATGTGGCAACCCACCAGAAAGTTCACAACCGATAGAGCTACCAGATTCGTTGTTTTTTCTTTCCTAACGTTCTGAAAACGAGGCCTCAGCTTTGATTTGATCTTTCAGGTTCAGCCGTTCGGGGCACCACAGCTTTTTAATTTGTCACTACATGTTTTTTATTTCGATAATGATACGGTACAGACCCGCACAGACACAACCGAGCGCGCGACTTCTTATCCCATCCATTCCGCGACCGCCCGCGCCCACTCGCTCGCTCCGCTCATCCCCCCCCCCCGGCGCTCCTCCCGCACTCACTCACTGCTACGCCGCATGCCGTTTTCCGAGACGCCCTCGGGACGGACGCCACGCCCGCGCCCTAGGTTGCTGTCGCCCCCTCCCTCCACAACCTTCATGCGACCCCATCGGAGACGAGGACGACGGCGGCGGCTCTGACGAGGTAGGTCGGTCCTTCTCTGGATCTAAGCCCTCCTCCTCCTTCCTCCTTCTCTAGATCTGAGCGCTCCACCTGCTCTTCCTCTGGATCTGAGTCATCCTCCTCCTCTGGATCTGAGGGCACGGCGGTGTCTAGGGTTCCGACGATCTCTGGGGTTATATTCTCTCCTCCCTCCGGCAAGTTCGAAGGAGATGGGCTGAGGACTGTTTTGTACGTTTTTTTTTGTGGGTTCTCCCGTGTTGTAATGGATTTTTTAGATGCTGCAACAGATGATTTTCGAATGTTGCAATAGGATTTTTGGGTCGTTGCAACAGATGTTTTTGCGATGTCGTAGTACTGCTTGAAATGTTGCGGTACATATTTTTTCCATGTTGCATTACATGTTTTTCGATGTTGCAGTACATATTTTTTTATGTCGCAGTACATATTTTTTTTGTTGCAGTACATATTTTTCGACGTTGCAGTGCATATTTTTTAAATATTGCACTACATATTTTTGCGATGTTACAGTATTTATATTCCGATGAAAATATATAATTTTTTCATATGTTTGCAATGTTGCACTTGAAGTGTTTCATGCTCTTTTGGGACAGGGGCGTGGTGGGGGAACGGGGTGCGTTGGAGAACTGGAGACAGGGGCGTGGTGGGGAGTGGAGGACAGGGCGGGTTCTGTTATGTGGGGACGGGCAGGGTTCCGTTCTATTCCGCGCGGGGGCGGGCGGGCTTTGAGAAGAGACCGGTGTCCGAACGCATTTGCACGTCGAACGTCAGGGCGCTAGAATCGCCGTTTTTTATTTGTAATTACTCCTCTTTCAGTGTTAACATGCATGCTTCCGGAATCTGGACAGAGAGACAGAGTCTGTTAAGACAAGCGCAGCTACACGCACGTACCCGTAAGTCAATTGTATTGCTTGGAGCAATTGGATCGTTAGGCTTATTTCGTATTATAAATACTAATAATTTTGGTCAAATTTTTAAAATTTTTCTCTTGTGCCACGTCGATGAGTTCCACGCAGAGGATGTGAATGAGAAAATACTAGCAATGGCGAGGCCTCGAAACCGTTGGACACACGAAACGGTGCCGTGTTACTATCAGTGCAGTGGTCTTTTGACATGGTCCGACGACCGAGCGCATCCGCATGCAGTTACAACTTTTAACTGAGTTTTGACATCACAGCAGTCCCAGGTGCTGTTACGCTACGTCGCTACCGACGTGGGACTGATGTCACCTTTTTTTTTTACCTTCTGTTTCTTCTTTATTACGTATATAGAAAAATGGTATGTTAATTGGTCGCTAAAAATAAAACACTGGCATGAGCATGGAAATTCATTTTTCCAGGAGAAAGGGCATGGAAATTCATGTCACGTGGACTTAGGTTCTTGGTGGGCTGGACCGTTGGACCTAGAAGAGCAGCTCGAGGGAAAAGTGGTCGGGCTCCAAAGATCTGGTCCCAAATTTGCTTACAGGCCAGAGAAGCCCATCATCCTTACACAGGCAGGCAGTGGGCAACGACCTAGCGTGTCCAGTGTGGTGGGCCACACCAGAACAGCCATCCCACGCACCAACACATCGGCCCATGGGAGACATGATTCGCTGGCTGAAAATGACATCTGAAAATCCTAATTATCGGATGGTTTTGCTTAGACATAGCATGAGCTGATAGGACTTGACATAAACTCTGTCAAGACATGAATAGGACCTGCTCCTTCGGTACTCTTTTATGATTTCAAACAAAAAGCGTGCACATAGAATTCTTTGGACCTCACCTGCTCTATTCTTAGAAGCACATCGAAAACATTAAGAGGCTGTTTGGTTCGGAGCCACGCTCCGCCACGCCACGCTGTGGCCCGCTATCATTCATTTCCGCAGCGTTTGGTTCAGGCGTAGAGTTTGGCAACCACCGCACCGGCACTCACAATTCTCGCCATACTCTGTGGCGATGAGTTTGGCCGCCATGGTTGTGGCGCCGGGGCGTGGTAAAAGCTGGCGCACAACCAAACAGCCCCTAAGCACATTAAAAAATACGAGCCAATTTAATTCCAGATAAACAAGTTCTACTATAAATGACAATGTCGTTTGCCGGTGACTAAAATTTAGGTGGTATGTCGGGAGGATGTTGCATGGGGTATTCGGATACTAATAAAAAAACAAATTATATAATCCGTCAGTACTCCACGAGACGAATTTTTTAAGCCTAATTAATCCGTCATTAGCATATGTTTACTGTAGCAAAACATTGTCAAATCATAGACTAATTAGGCTTAAAAGATTCGTCTCGTAAATTAGTCGCAAACTATGCAATTAGTTTCGTAACTAGTCTATATTTAATACTCCATGCACGTGTCAAACATTCGATGGAACAACGACTAAAATTTAGGAGGGGCAACTAAACACCCCTAAAGCTGCACGCTGCAAGCTACTCACACAATGAAATACAGAGGGCATCGCAATCATAACCATAGCTCAAACCTTTAGCAGAACCGAACATCCCCAACCTAACTAGCTGACCTCGCTTCACACAAATCAACATTTTTCATCTCGTTAGCAACAAATGCTTTGGAGATGCAATAGAATAAATTAGTGTGACTCGGGTTAAGTTGACCTCTTCTATTGGTGGACTTGACTCTCATTCTCAGTAGTCAACATTTTTGTTTTTTATATATATAGAAAAATCTCTAAATGAATCGGATTATTACTCGTCATGCGACACTTCACTGAAACTTCCTAAAATAGGTCGTGACTAATATTCTACTAGGAGTATATTATATATATATGAAACATCATATTCTAGGAGTATATTTTATATGAAACATCATAAAATGGACTTGCAAATAAAAACCACGACCAATATTATTCCACGTAAGCACCGTAATGAATAGTACTAATGAATCGCGATTATTAATTGCAATATGATTTTTTGCACAAAACTCCCTGGAAAAGTGTAACAGTTTGCGAAATAGTCCTTCCGCGCACTCGTCCCCATGGCTGATGCTCCCTTCTGGTCCGGCGACGGCGACGGCGACGGCAGCTGCCGTCGCGGCGAGTGGGCTCCCATTCCTCCTCCTGCTCTCCCTCCCTTTCCCAGCCGGGTTCCGCGTCGCTGCGCCCCCGTTCCTACAAGTCTCTCATCATATCCAGGTGGCTAACCCGCCACGGCGCTACCACCTCAGAGAAAGGGGGGTAAACAAGGAGGAAGAAAGTGTTCGTGTGGATTGCTGCGGATTGGAGGATCACAAGGTGGAGGGATATGGGGATTAGATCGGAGTGCGAGTTCGTGGACCATTGTTTCCCCAGGTGATGCTACGTTTGACTGCTTTGGACTACTTTATTTCATTATTTGTCCCCGCCTCAATGCTCGAACCATGATTTTTCTGCTCCAATATTTTTCTCTCCTATATATAAAAATAGATCTGTGTTCATCACGACACATAAGTAATTGTTGACTCTTGCATCATCGGATCATGCTAGTATAAGTTTTTGTTTCCTTCCTTTTGACACTAAAGTAGCACAGATTGAACCTCAAAAAAAGATGTAGCAAAGACTGATCATGCAATTCATGAACCGGGACGAACTACACGCACTTGGCCCGTCAAAACTTTACACAAAATCCTAGGCTTCAGACTTCAGTTACATGGCCTCGAAAAGTTTTCTTAAGATGCGATGGAATTTGGTGCCTTAAATTCTCTTTCCAGATTTGACAGAAAACTGGGCACAAATAAATCTTGCAGGAGACGGCTCAAATACCAAATCAACAAATTTCAGTAGTCAATTTATAATAACTTTCGGATCAGGTTACAGATCAACCTTTTGCAGTAGGCACATTGATAATAATAGAACGCTTTACAACTCAGCATAATTTATTTCATAATTTGAACTTAGCTAAACTCAACATATGATGCCTGCAGGAGGTGACTCAAATACCAAATCAACAAATTTCAGTAGTCAATTTATAATAACTTTCGGATCAGGTTACAGATCAACCTTTTGCAGTAGGCACATTGATAATAATAGAACGCTTTACAACTCAGCATAATTTATTTCATAATTTGAACTTAGCTAAACTCAACATATGATGCCTAGCTCGGTGCTCATCTCCTATTCACCCCAGCACACCTCAGAAGATGATCCTCCCTACCTTGAAGCTTGAAGGCGTCGCCCCATCCTAGTAGCAAGGGTAGTAGGCGACGCAGCGCCTGCGCCGTGGAGGTGTGCACAGCATCAGCAGCAGCAAGGCGAGGACGATGGTGACGAGCAGGCCCAGAAGGTTGAACTGCGGCTCATCATCTTCCTGGCTGCAACACAGCTTGCCCATGTTAGCTGTTAGAAAGGGCGGAGCGATGAGTTTTTGGTAGGATGGGGATGAAGGAGGCGAGGGGGGCAATTAAAGGCTTCTTGGCTGTGGAATTTCTTTATGCCGATGACTCTGGATGGAAGGTCTTTCTATTCTATGGTATGTCTGATAGGAGTCTTCTTTGCTTTCGGGCTTTGTTTTGTGGCTGTGTGGGGCTAGTTGTTGAGGCATCACTATCCGCTTTTCCATTTTGTAGTTTATTTTTCTTCTTGGTCCTTTTGGTTGAAGATGAGACAACTCACTCAACCAATCAATTCCACACCAACTAGTACCACTACCACCCAATCAGGATATAGTTTGTTACAGGCACATCAGTAGGAATGTTATATGATTTAAGTGGCATCAGCTTCCTGATTTACCTTTCATTATATCCTGGTCAAATCTTCTGACCTGTACTATCAGTATCAAGTGTTAATTTCATTATATTGACACCGTAATCCACATTGGTTGCATGTGCTGATACTGGTGGAAGGCCATGTTGTCTTCAATAATTTGCTGTTTTTTTTCCAGTGCTGCTATGTGTCGCGCATGGTTTTTCCCCCTCAAATTTTACTTCACTCGTAGGACACTGTCAGATCTATCGATAGCATATCTATTGTGGGCCGTCAACGTCAACTTGAATTCTGGTAAGCACATCATTTGTACTTTAATTAAAAGACACCTGTCCAGTTGTTTTCACTGTATAACTACAATTAAGTACCCTTCCTCATGTTGATAATGATTTTAAAAAATGTCTACCCAACTCTTGATGCATCATTTTGCTATTAGCATTTGCACATAAATTTTTTGAATAAAGACAAGACAACCTGTCTAGAAAAGGACATGCTGACTTAGTTTGTTGTTCTATATGTCCTTGATTTTGAATAATGCAACAAACTCATCAACAACTACCTACCAACTACATTGAAACCACATGGTCAGTATAGATTTGCCTAAAATGGTATTTTTAGACAAATACCTTAATGCTGTATTACACAGAATGACAGTCACTCTATCAATTCTGTAAGTATGCAGCAGTAAGAAGCACATATAGAACACACATGCATGCACAACCTCTTTGACTAAAAGGAACAGAGCATGTTGAACATTCAATGACGCATACATGTTATCTGGTATGGTACATCATTTTCAGTTCAAAAAGAAAGATGCACTTAGAGCAGCAGCCTTTTCATCATTGTTCTCCTTCTCTGGGCTCAAAAAGACGACGCACTTAGAGCAGCATCCTTTTCATTATCGCTCTTCTTCTCTGGGATATCCGAGTCCAATGTCTTTTCCTCGGTGGTTCTGGCCTCCTTTAAATCAATGGGTTCTTTCCCATCTGATTCCCCTGCACATGGGACAAATGGTTTTTATGCCAGTACTTAGTTCGGTACATGATGGTAACTCTAGAGCAGAATTATATAATTGCTTGCATGTAGGGAGTGATGGTGTCAGCAACAAAACGATTGTAAATTAAGGATAGCAGCAGAAGACTTATTACTTTGGCCCTGATCAATTATCATGAGTTCATGCCAAAATAGAAGAAATGTGCGGTCAATATATAGAATGACACAGTTAACAATAAGAAAATTCAACTTACCGTCCTCGTCTCTCAAAGGTGTAATGGATTTCCCATCCTCTGGCTCTTTGGAGACACTCCTCTTCCTGCTCAACCTTGTTCTCCCCTACTGTGTCCACCTTCTCCCTCTCCTCCTCCCCTTTCAATTCCTCGACAACTTTGGTTAGCACCTGCTCAACAGCAGTAGGATCTGGCAGGTCTGCCTCATTGTTTACCTCATCATCTTCAGAAAGTTCAGAGTGCCCTGCCGCCTCCTCTTCAGCTTCTGTTGCACCATCAGCTTCGGTCATGGCCTCCTCATCCTCAAAAACAGTAGACTCTGCCAGCTCCGCCTCTTTTTCCACCTCCTCATTGTCCTCAGAAGGCTCAGGTTTCTCTTCTACCTCCTCCTCCTCCTCCTCCTCTTGGGCTGCCGGTAAGCTGACAATTTCGTTGTCCTTGGTCATCGGGGAAGCTGCAGAGGCAACACTATCGTCGTCCTTGGTCGCAGGGGTAGCCACAAAGTGAATACTGTGACCATCCTTGGTCACAGGGGCTAATGGTTTTGCGAAGGTGACCACTGCCATCATCCTCAGTCACCATGGCAACCATGTCTTGGTCCTTAGTTGCTGGGGCAGCTGCAGAGGTAACACTCTCATCATCCTTGGTCACAGGGGAAACTGGTACTGCAAATGTGACACTTCCATCATCCTCGGTCAACATGGCAACATGTTGCTAGTCGTGGGGGCAGTTGCGAAGGTAACACTTTCATCGTCCTTGGTCTCGGCGTCATCTGGTACTGCGAAGGTGACACTGCCATCCTCCTCTGTCACCATGGCAACCGGGAACGTGACACTGTCATCCTCCTTGGGATCCTCAACGTTGCCGTTCTTGGTTGACGCAGCGTCATCATTCTCCTCGATTGCCATGTCTATATTTTCACCACCATTTTCCTTCTCGACGGCTGCCTTAGTCGATATTTTGAGCACAGCATCCTTCTTGATATCCTCTTCTTTCTCCTCGGTGATGACACTCACATCCTCAATTGATGACATGTCAGCCTTCTGATCGGCAACCACTGCTTTGTCCTTGACGACCTCATCTTTCTTCTCCTTGGCAGCCTTATCGATCAATGCTTCTTTGCCCTTTTCACCGGTGACCACTTCTCTAGCATCCGTGACGACTGCTTCATCCTTCTTGATCTCGACCTGTTTCTCCTCCCCGATGGCATTCGCCTTCGAGATCGCGTTGCCCTCCTTCTCAGTGACGGCTTCTTTGTTGTCCTTCACGACCTGTTCGGCCTTGTTGTTGATCCCTTCCTCTTTCTTCTCCCCAATGGCTTTCTCTTTCAATCTGGCTGCCTTGTCCTTCGTCTCAGCGATCACCTCGCCATTGGCCTTCGCAGCGGCGGTGGAGGCATTGTCGGATGGCTGAAGCACACGGGACGATGGCTGGGTGGCGTCGACGACGCTGGATTTCCTCTTGAATCGGTTGCATCTGCTGCTGCCGGAGTTGCCGGTGGCCACCGCTTCTTTGGAGCCACCGCAGCCCATGGTGGCTCAAAGGAGGAGAGGAGAGAGAGCGTCGGAGATGCAAAATGCAACGAGAGGACGAGGAACCAATATGGGGGGTCTGGGATTTGAGGCAAGGAGAAGTCGCAGGAGATTAATTAGGGTCTTGTATGCCACGTGCATGCATGAATGGACAAGTCTCGTGGGGGAAAACGCATGCATGCATGATGTGACAAATTTAGAGAAACCGTAACCAAACAAAAGTTTTTTGTTGAAGGGGTTGCGACAAGTGTGCTAGTTGTCTAATTGCAGCGCATCATTGCTGGGCTCGGCTGGCCGGTCGGTTACTGTCCTTGCTGATCCAAGAAGGAAGGGAACTATTCAGGTGCTTCATTATCCCCCTATGCTGACATGTCATCAATTGACTTGGATACAAAATTGCAAATGTTGATTGGGTGGAACGATGCAACAACACCATGTTTTTGTAGATCACAATACCATGCTGCGACGAACTGAGGTGCAATTAGTCATGTACTGAACCAAGCTTAAGAGCGCAAAACTCTTCCTTAGAATGCAACAGTAATTAAAGAACAGTGGTTGAGCCAGAGACCAGAGGATGAGATGAGATGGAGCTGCCATTGAACGGCAGGTGCGCATGCACAACTGCCAGTCCTTAATCTTGATCGCCGGTCTATAAAACCCTCCTCCACCTTGAGCTAGCGCTGCATCACATCAGTCCATACACTCAGCTGCATTTCTTTGGTTCACTCTCTGCAAATATTTGTGGCCTGGGCCGAGTTTTTGTGCAGCTGTGGACTGCGGTTACCGGTTAGGCAGCTTCCTGTCTTCGTGGGCGGTCGAGATGGGTCCTCATGGACCGGGAGGCCCAGGGTGGGGTCCGCCTGGAGGAGGCCCTGCGGGCTGGGGGCCGCCGCCCGGTGGACCTGGTTTCTGGGGACCTGGCTTTGGAGGCTTCATGGGATCTTGGTGAGCTGAATATTTAACTACTTGTAGCTAATAGCATTCCGATCCTTGCATTTGTAGACAGAACAGAACTGTCGAATCTGATGCTCAATGTTTTATTGTTTATATAAGATTCTCAGCATCTCTCGGTTAGTTTTTTTTCCTCGTGTTAGCCGGCAAAAATTTCAACCCTGATGGGCTATGGTTCTGCTGTGCAGCTTCTACGTTCTCTGCTGCTGCTGCTTGCTGCAGGACTGCTGCCCGCCGTTCCTCGGACACCCCGGCCCCGGCGGCCCGCCGCCCTTCTGAATTCTGATGCCGTTTCCTGATCAGATCCTTCTCCACGTGAAATAATGTAGTTTGCAGTAGTGCTGTCCCCTGTTGGTCCTCTGCAGAGCCCATCATGTTGAATGGATTTCTGTTTGCAGGTCGCTGTGCGTGCCCATCCTTTGTCTGCTCCCTACTTTTCGTTGCATGAACACTGATGAAAATCCAATCAGCCTAGCTCTTGCAACATAAAGGATCGTGAATTCGTGACTTTCTTGGATTTTCGATACACTGTTGTCATTGTGTGCCACTACCACTATAGGCCAGGATATTAGACTAGTTAATTAACTACACAAAATCAATAACCGGAAGGAAAGCAGATGTAAATAGTAACAACAACAACAACAATAACGACAAAGCCTTTAAGTCCTAAACAAATTGGGGTATGCTAGAGTTAAAACTCAGCAGAAGCAATCAAGGTTCAGGCACGTGAATAACTATTTTTCAAGCACTCTTATCTAATGCTAAGTGTTTAGGTATATTTTATCCTTTCAAGTCTCCTTTTATTGCCTCTACCCAAGTCAACTTTGGTCTTCCTCCGCCTCTCTTGCTTAGGATTCTACTACGCACTGGTGCCTCTAGAGGTCTCCGTTGGACATGTCCAAACCATCTCAACCGATGTTAGACAAGCTTTTCTTCAATTGGTGCTACCCCTAATCTATCACGTATATCATCGTTCCGAACTCGATCCCTTCTCGTATGACCGCAAATCCAATGCAACATACGCATTTCCGCGACACTTATCTGTTGAACATGTCGTCTTTTCGTAGGCCAACATTCTGCACCATACAACATAGCAGGTCTAATCGTCGTCCTATAAAACTTGCATTTTAGCTTCTGTGGTACCCTTTTGTCACATAGGACACCAGATGCTAGGCGCCACTTCATCCACCCTGCTTTGATTCTATAGCTAACATCTTCATCAATATCCCCGTCTCTCTGTAGCATTAATCCTAAATATCGAAATGTATCATTCCTAGGCACTACTTGACCTTCCAAACTAATATCCTCCTCCTCCCGAGTAGTAGTGCCGAAGTCACATCTCATATACTCAGTTTTAGTTCTACTGAGTCTAAAACCTTTGGACTCCAAAGTCTCCCGCCATAACTCCAGTTTCTGATTCACTCCTGTCCGACTTTCATCAACTAGCACTACATCGTCAGCGAAAAGCATACACCAAGGGATGTCCCCTTGTATGTCCCTTGTGACCTCATCCATCACTAAGGCAAATAGATAAGGGCTCAAAGCTGACCCTTGATGTAATCTTATCCTAATTGGGAAGTCATCCGTATCTCCATCACTTGTTCGAACACTAGTCACAACATTGTTGTACATGTCCTTAATGAGCCCAACGTACTTCGTTGGGACTTTATGTTTGTTCAAAGCCCACCACATAACATTCCTTGGTATTTTATCATAAGCCTTCTCCAAGTCAATAAAAACCATGTGTAGGTCCTTCTTCTTCTCCCTATACCGCTCCATAACTTGTCTTATTAAGAAAATGGCTTCCATGGTTGACCTTTCGGGCATGAAACCAAATTGGTTCATAGAGACCCGCGTTATTGCTCTCAAGCGATGCTCGATAACTCTCTCCCATAGCTTCATAGTATGGCTCATCAACTTAATTCCTAGGTAATTAGTACAACTTTGAATATCCCCTTTATTCTTGTAGATCGGTACCAATATACTTCTCCTCCACTCGTCAGACATCTTGTTTGATCGAAAAATATGGTTGAACAGCTTGGTTAGTGAAAGTGCATCTAGCCCTTTAGTGGTTTTTGGATGATTCAATGACAACGTGATTAAAGGTCTAACCCGTTTGCTAAGTGTGGACAGGTAATAGGTTATATCACAGGTACTTAATGAAAGCCAAAATGATGTGTTGTTGTATAAACAATCTAGTTCAAGCACAAGACAACAATGCAAATATAATTCATACAAAGGCTTATTTATTGTGGGATTTCCATATACTATGTGAAAGCAAGCTCGTAAGAATTAATTAATGAGACATGAGGGATTGCATATGGAATGGTCTCATATTTGAAGCTTGCTAAATTGAAATGAAAAAGATAAAAATACAAATGAATGGATGATTCAACACAAGATGTGACTTGATGGTTTGAGATGGTGAAGATTGCAAGGAAAGGCTTCGAGGTACTAAGCAAGGGTAAAGGGCAAGCGACGCCTTGGCGGCCGAAGAACCTAGCTAGGGTGAAGAAGGAAGTACTTGCATTTAGTTGAGGTACTAATCAAGCTATGATGGTCATGTTAATGTGGAGGATTAAATCACTATTGGAGTGTTTGATGGAAGTGACTTGATATATTTGGGATTATTCAAATTTGATGAATGGAATCAAGTCACGTGCTCAAGATGGCTATGCTCAAGTGAAAAGATCAATATCAACATATTGGCACCCTCACTTGATGAAGATTGGAATACACGCCTTTAGTTGAATGAGATCAACTCAAAAGGTTTAAATTTGTTATACTTTTAAATTTGAGTTAATAGGAATGTCGTACTATTAAGAGGGATGTATCATGTTGATAGATAATGTTTCATAAGTGCTCAAGCCAACCCATGTGAGTTTTGAGTGTTTGAGAGACAAAAGAGCTAACCTGTTTTTGCTGGTCTAGCAATACCGGACGTGTCTGGTGTTGATACCGGACGTGTCCGGTATTTGCCCAGCAATGGTAATATTGTTGATCTCGGGTTGGTTCGTTAGGAGTTTCGATGTGGGTCGGAAGTTTCGACGGTCGGGAGTTCCGGCAATGATCGGGAGTTCCGACGTCTCGCGCTTAACTAACTAGGAGAGTTCACTATGTCTGGTATGGACGGCCAGAGGCCAACGACTAGTTTTCAAATGCTATGAGGGTCAGGAGTTCCGACGATCGGAAGTTCTAGCATGAGTCGGGAGTTCCGACACCTCACATACTTTAACTTAGTTACCGTAGTTTTCAAATGTGCTGAGGGTCGGCAGTTCCGACGTCAGTCGGGAGTTTCGACGGTCGGAAGTTTCGGCATTCATCGGGAGTTCCGATGCCTCACAACATCATTGTAACTCTGCTACCGTTGGCGCAGTGTAAGTCATACCGGACGTGTCCAGTATGCATACCTGGCAACGGCTATAAAACGGCTAGTTTTTTCAAGGGGGCTATAAATACCCCTAAGCCTCCACCTTTGGAGGCTGTTGATTCTGCTGATACACATACTCCCTCCGGTTGTCTAAAGCAAGTCGTTTTGAGGTTGTCTTAAGTCAAACATTTTAAACTTTGACTACAAATAACTTCTTTTATGTTGAGTTTGAAAATATGAAAGTGATGTAAGTAGATTCATCTCGAAATGTAGTTTCATAAAAGTATATATTGACTATATTTTATAACAAAAAGTTGCAGTCAAAGTTATTTCTTAAAGACCGTATCGATGTCCAAAACGACTTGCTTTAGAGAACCGGAGGGAGTACACGTTTTTGAGTCTTGCCAACTCTCCCAAACCCTCTCTTAGTGAGTGTGTGATCCAAATCACAAAATCCATTTGTGGGTTAAGAGAGAATTTGAAAAAGAGAGAAAACCACCAGTTGAGCACTTGTGCATATTGTCTATTTCGTGATTTGCATTTGTTACTCTTGGACTCTTCGGTCCTAGACGGTTAGGCGTCGTCGGAGAGCACCCGAGAGATTGTGGTGTGCCTCGGAAAGTTTGTAACGGTCGATTCCGTCGCCTCGGAATCAACTAGTGGAAGGAGGTAAAGGAGTTCGAAAAGACTCCGGCTAGAGTGACCTTCATGGTACCCTCTAGGGCTGACCTTCGCTGGGTCGCCCGCAGCCCCCTCAACGGAGAGTAGGACTCGAACGAGTCCGAACTTCGGTAAAACAAATATCGTGTCTCAATTAGCATTTCATTTGATATTTGTGTTGCTCCAGCTCTTGTGCAGGTTCTCTGTGTATATTGTCATCTCTAGTAGGTACCTGCAGTTTGGCTTGAAGATAGAAATCGAAAGGAGCAAGTTTGGGGCTGCTCTGCAGAAATCGTGTATACCAGACATGTCCGGTATTCATATTGGACACGTCTGGTATTTCCTACCTATGCTGAAAATATTTACTCTCTATTCTAACTTTGTGTTCTTTGTGTTGCAGGGTTGTAACTTCTAGATATATTCTTTATACCTTGTTTACTCTGTGGCTAACTTGTGAGGGGTGGTAGTACTTTTAATTTGGAGTTTCCATTTTGGAAACTCCCTTTTTTAATTGTTTCCGCATATAAAGGTGTTAATTTTCATAAACGCCTATTCACCCCCCTCTAGGTGGTATCCTAGGTTCTTTCAATTGGTATCAGAGCAAGGTTCTCACCTAAAGCTTCACCGCCGTGAGAAAATGATGTCGACGCCTATCGAGTTGGAGCCGGTGCTTCTCCAAAATGATGGTTCAAACTTTCTATCTTGATTAATTCATGTACTCAATGCTTTTAGGGATATTAGTCCTCTTGTTGAGCATATTGTAGATGCAAGCATACCTCTTCCTGTAGTTGATTGGAGCAACTACAAAAATTTGTCAAAAGAGGAAGAGATGCGTGCAACTCAATGCGCAAGCTATTAATGTCATGTTGAGTACATTGAGTGCAGAGGTTCAAGATGAGGCAATCTTCAATGGACAACCACCTCCAGAGAGTGCTCATCTCATTTGAACTAGACTTTTTTTATTTATTTGGAAAATCCAAATGTGATGATGCACTTGAGATCGAGTCAATGGAAAGTATGTTCATTGTGTCTTCATGCAGCGAAGAAACCTCACAAGACCTCAAGAGCGTCGAGCCAGAGCAAGAAGTGCAAGCAGCGCATGACCTGTTGTCTGCCTGCACATACCAGACTAGCCGAGGCAGCGGAGCAGCAAGCAGCTGTTTGCAACGATACTCAAGCCCAGTGGCGACCAAGTGATGAGTCAACCTCAGTATCTTATGATACTCATCACTTGTGTCTCATGGCCAAGAAAAGCAAGAAGAAGAGTACCAAGAAAGATCAAGAAAAGAAGAAAGCACAAGTAGATGATCAAGATGAGAGTGATGTTGAAGTTGAAGACAACTACAACCTTGATCATCTCAACCGCAAAGATAAGTTCATCATCATGAAGATAGTTGAAAAGAATGATGAGCTTAAAGAAGAGATTGAGAAGCAAGAGCAATCACTTTAAAAGCAAGAATTGTTTCTCATCTCCAATATGGAAGAACTAAAGGCTCTAAGTGAAAGGTATGAAAATTATCAATTGAGCATGCTTTAGTTACTAACTCCTCTTCTAGCGTTTCACAACTAGAGAAAGAAAACTTGGAGATCAAGGCAAGGCTAGATGAACTATCAAGCAAGTATAATATGCTACAAGCAAACTATGTTCATCTAAAGTGCTCTCATGATGAAGTAGTAGAATCAAGCATCATGCTTGAGGTGGCTCATGAGGTTGTGATCACATCGGTAAAATTTTCTCAACCTCTCACACATTCACTCACTAGTACACCATCTTAATTAAATATTTCTTGTATTAATAAATGTGCTCCTCAAGCAAGCCAATCTTCGATTGAGCTAAATCTCATAGAAAACATAGAGCTCAAAGAAGAGGTGAAAAGATTAAAGAAAGATGTGATTCGGTTGAAGGGTAAGAAGAAAGCACAACCTTCTCAAGATAACCGTGATAACATGGTGAAGAAGGTTGAGAAGGGTTCAAACCTTGCTTCCTTCAAAACCCAACAAAAGAATCACATTTCAAGCAAGGCCAACACAACCAAGAGAAAGAAACATGGAAAAAAGGTTATGCTATGGTTGTGGATTATATGGACATGAGTGGGCCATGTGTCCACATAAGAGTTGGGCCGACAAGTGTGAAATGGCCGAACAAAAGGCCTCAAACAAGTTGGCCAACCAAAAAAAAAGTGATGGACAAAGCATTTATCTCATGAGCAAGAAATTGGGGCATCCTACCAAGAAATGCCCAATGTAGAAAGAGGCAAGAAAGGAAGCCCAAGTTGCAACAAGAAGATGCTATGGATGCAATGAGATGGGCCACAAGGTTGATAGATGTTCATACAAGCAAAGCAAGCATAGAGCAAAAAAAGGTCGCATATGCTATGCTTGTAGAAGAAAGGGGCATTTAAGCTATGAATGCCCAAATGGTAACACACCTAAGCCGAACACATTTGTTTATAATAATATGCTTAGGAAGACCACAAATAGAGTTAGCACTAGCAAGGTGATATGTTCACCACAAACTAGTGCTAAAGTCATTTGGGTGCCTAAGCACTTGTTGGCTAACTCAAAAGGACCCAACAAGAGTTGGGTACCAAAGTGTGCTTAGGTTAATGATGTAGGTACTTGGTGATGAGATGAAGGCTTCGGGGTGGTTGAGCAAGTAAATTGAAAATATTCACTTAATCTATCAATCAATTCTCATCATAATCTCATATATGGTTGATCCGAAGATAATTTAATGAATATATCATTTACTTCATCTTCACCATTGGTAATAAGTACTTAAACCGTTATAGGATAGCCACTTTGTTTGTTTTGTGCTCAATGACTCACAAATAGGCATTTTTGTGAAAAATTGAAAGTGGCTAATTAGTTTTACTTGATAATTATCATGTTTGCCATATGATGTTTTTAATAGCTCTCTAGTAGAGCAATTCATTTGTTGAGATGTAGGTATACAATAAATAATAGAGTTAAACGAAGAATCACAAGTAGCGAATTAATTATTTCTGTCCTGCACCTATCGGACGTGTCCATTATGGTCAGGGATAGAAAGAAAGTGTTTCTGTTCTGCGTATTCCGGACGTGTCCGATATACCTACCGAACGTGTCCGGTATTGCAGGAACCAAAACACTAATTGGATTGCAACTGAGTCTTTAATCCATATATTTTTATATATCATTAATTTACTCAGAAGCTTGTGATTTACCAAATCTAAGTGAATTGTGAGCATCTCTTGAACTCAAGTTTAAGTATGGTAAATTATTTGGTTGCGGTTCAAAATAGAAAATTGTCTTTTAAATTCTTAATAGAATAAAGTGCTAGGTGAAAGTCATTTAAATTACTTAAAGCACTTATTTAGGGGGAGCTCAGTTTCTATTTTGCACCTTGTGGACTAACAAATTTATCTAGCATTCTTTATAGTCATTTGGATGAAAAATTGATTTCGTATCTAGCATGATTATTTGGCAATTAAGGTCAACATAAAGATTATCATGCTATGTATCTTCTTAGTGGTATTTTTGTGGGCTCAAGGCAAAGGTATGTTTTTACATACATGCATTATAAGTGCATCTAAAGCCCTTTATATGTTAGAATGTGCATTTGTGTGACATAGGAGAGATGTTTTTCAAAACCCATAACTAGCATGTGTAGGTGGTGTCAATTTGAAAAACTATTTGAATCTTGGTCTTTGTGACCTAGCCTTGTCATGTGATAATTATAGCTCTCCTTGATTGTTTTATTGGCTAATTACACATGACATGGCTTTCTTAAGTCCACGATCTACTATGTCTCTCAATCTCTCTCTCAAGTAATCAAAATCTATATATGCCAAATATTTGGAAAAGAGAAGTGATACTCATTGCATTTGGATAAGAAAAGTAATTACACCTTATTAGGATCAAGGACATACATGTTTTTGGATTAAGAAATGTTAAAGAAGGGGATTGGGATTAAGTGAATGAAATTTGGAACAAGAACAGCCAGCCCGCAAATATCGGACGTGTCCGGTATGCTTACCGGACGTGTCTGGTATGAGCGGGGTTATAAAACGGCCGATACCCCTTCGGCCCTGGTCCTCTATCTCTCTTTTCTCCCCTCCAAGCCGACGCCACCACCGCTGTTCCACCGCATTAGACGATCGAGTGATTCCACCGGGAAAAAGAAGAGAGGGAGATTGGATCAGAGGAGATTTGCATCAAGATCGAAGGCTCCGGGACTTAGATTTCTAATCGCATCTTCATTCACTCTCTCAAGGTACCCTAATACCGGACCTCATCCGATCTAAGCGGTTAGGGCATGATTTTGAAATCCCTTCGGTAGAGATGCTACATTATTTGTCTAGAAGCAATGCCCAAAGTTTAGAATTGATCCGTGAATGTTTGAATCCAGGGACCCTGGTTAGGGTTGCTGGGCGTGCACACCGGACGTGTCCGGTATGCCTACCAGATGCGTCCGATATGACCCTGCGGAGCAGGCCCTCTGCTTCCTTTTGATTCAATCCAATTTGAGAATTGTTTATTAGGCTTAGTTTCTTTTGTATCTACGTTTTGCAAACCTAATGACAATGCATGTCAAGGTGATTGTAAAACCTTGGATAAAAGATTCTACGTCTAATTGCAATTCGAGATTAAGTTTTGGGCATGTATCTAAAATTCCTTGCATATCTTTGGATACAGGACAACAGCCATAAGCGGAAGACAGGAACCTAGGTCCAAGCATAGGCATGATCCAGCTTTAGAGAAATACAAGAAGGCAAGACAGGATTTGCATCCCAGATTCAGTCAGCAGGAGACCCTCTAGAGCCACTAGGGGCGCTCCACAGTACATAGAGGGTGGTGATGGTGATAGCAGCCCCTCTTCTTGTGATGAAACTAAAGATTACAGACTTGAGCACAGGAAAAGGAAGAGCACTGATAGAGACTCAGACAGAGAGTCAGATGATGGTGACAGCTCTGAGGAGATAGAGGAGGAGCAGCAGGCACCTCTAGTGCACCACCCAGGTCAGGGCATGAACTATGGCCTTCTTGAAGTACATGCTCCCATTTTACCCAACTATGTTGTCAGAGTCAACTACAAAGGAAAGGGTATGACTATGAGAGCAAGAGATCAGAGGAGGATTGATCCCAGAGGTTTGCCTAGGATTCAGTATGATCATCGCTTTCACACTATGTTCCATCTAGATTATTACACTGGTGTGATACTTGCTAGGAATCTTGTGGTAGCCAAGTCTTAGTGGATAGATTGGAAACATGTCAGAGAGCTACAAAAGTCCTCCATTGACTATGCTATTGTCACTTGTCAGCGCACAGGTGTATACACGCTCATGGAGTTTGTGCATGATTGGAACACTGAAGTCATTGCACAGTTTTATGCCACTCTATTTGTGGAAGAGAAGCCGAGGCGTATGCATTGGATGCTTGAGGGCTAGTGGTACAGTGTTGACTACGACGCCTTTGCAGCTTTTCTTGGCTTCTCAGAGGACCTTCAGAGAGACAGAATCAACACAGAGCAGGTGTTACCTCCTGAATAGCTCGCCTACATGTACCCACCAGGAGGTGAGAGAGGAGCAGTGGGGAAGGTTCTAGGTCTTCACCCTACCTACAGATATCTGGGCAGGATGTTCAGGAAGACCATTGACTACAAGGGAGGGGATAAGGGAAACATTACAGATTATTCCAGGAACCTGCTCCACAGGATGGCACCTGATGCACATCCATTCAGTGTTTTTGACTTTATTTGGTCAGAGATCAGGAGTGTGGGAGAGAGGCCCCTCAAGGGCTGTGGATTTGCACCTTATATCATGTTTATGATTGAGAAGGTCATATGACACACATTTGAGTATGACAAGAAGCATAAAGTCCTAAAGATAGTAGATGACTTGACAGAGATTGGGGTACCTCTAGCAGGATCAGGAGAAGCAGCAGCACCACCAGAGGCAGATGCACCTACAGGGGGTGTAGCAGCAGGACGAGCTTCCCCTCTACCACATGCTCCTTCACGTTCTTCTTCACGTCGCCGCAGTCCTCCTTCTCCTATTCGCAAGATGTTTAGTGCTATCTTTGGGATGTGCAAGCACATACGGACCTGTCAGCAGAAGGAGAGGGAGGCTAGGAGGAAGGACACTCGGACTCTGAAGCAGATTGCTGCTAGACTTGAGCTTGATCCTCCTAGATCTCCACTATTAGATGACGCAGCTAGTGAGCCTGAGATTGAGGAGCAGCAGCAGGGTAGGTACGACACAGAGTTTGCTGAGTTCCTTCAGCGACAGGAGCAGCAGCAACAGGCACTAGAGCACCCTGACACTTTACCACTATAGGCTCGTGTGCCTACTCACTCTCAGTCACGTCCTAGTGCAGCAGACGAGTATGCTTTAGACTGGTGGTGACCTCACAGGTAGTTTCGGCTACTACGGGTCTGGTGGCTATGACCCGTCTGGTGCGGGTGGTTCTCGTCCAGCCGATGATCCATGCTCAGATGATGACGATGTTGGTGGAGGTGAAGACGATGATGAGTGATCATAGCTTTCAGGACAGCTTGCAGCCCCTTTGTGGTGATAGATGACAAAGGGGGAGAGAGACTGATTAAAGCTTCAGGATATTTGTTTCATTTGCTTATCTTTGTACCTGAAGATATGTACTACAGGCCGTAGTTTTTGATTTTTGAGCTTCATTGATGTTTCTTGAGTTTGAGATAGATTGTATCATGTGAGAGATGAGACTTACTTATGCTTTATCTATGTATCTCTTGAGACATGATCTTTACTTTTATATCAGTGGCCTATGGACTTGAGAAAATGTGTAATGAGTGCTATGTGTGACATACATGTGTTGTATTTATTTTCATAAGGACTATGCATGCCAGAATGAAAATATTTGATGTAATGCCTTTATATTTATTCTTGTGTGATATATCTTGTCATATGCATCACGGTTTTACTTTGTCACACACACATGTACCCCACGGATGCAATGATTTAGGGGGAGTCTCCTATATGTTTTAGTATGTGCAATTGACATTTGAGGTTATTTTGTGATTTCTAATCATAAGCACATATTAAGGGGGAGCCTCTCATAAATCATTGAACCCAAAAGATTAAATGTTTATATTCTTTTGTAAACTTTAATCAAGTTGTCATCAATCACAAAAAAGGGGGAGATTGAAAGTGGATCTAGCCATTTAGTGGTTTTTGGATGATTCAATGACAACGTGATTAAAGGTCTAACCCGTTTGCTAAGTGTGGACAGATAATAGGTTATCTCACAGGTACTTAATGAAAGCCAAAATGATGTGTTGTTGTATAAATAATCTAGTTCAAGCACAAAACAACAATGCAAATGTAATTCATACAAAGGCTTATTTATTGTGAGATTTCCATATACTATGTGAAAGCAAGCTCGTAAGAATTAATTAATGAGACATGAGGGATTGCATATGGAATAGTCTCATATTTGAAGCTTGCTAAATTGAAAGAAAAAAGATAAAAATACAAATGAATGGATGATTCAACACAAGATGTGACTTGATGGCTTAAGATGGTGAAGATAACAAGGAAAGGCTTCGAGGTACTAAGCAAGGGTGAAGGGCAAGCGACGGTTTGGCGGCCGAAGAACCTAGCTAGAGTGAAGAAGGAAGTACTTGCATTTAGTTGAGGTACTAATCAAGTTATGATGGTCATGTTAATGTGGAGGATCAAATCACTATTGGAGTGTTTGATGAAAGTGACTTGATATATTTGGGATTATTCAAATTTGATGAATGGAATCAAGTCACGTGCTCAAGATGGCTATGCTCAAGTGAAAAGATCAATATCAATATATTGGCACCCTCACTTGATGAAGATTGGAATACACGCCTTCGGTTGAATGAGATCAACTCAAAAGATTTAAATTTGTTATACTTTTAAATTTGAGTTAATAGGAATGCTGTACTATTAAGAGGGATGCATCATGTTGATAGATAATTTTTCATAAGTGCTCAAGCCAACCCATGTGAGTTTTGAGTGTTTGAGAGACAAAAGAGCTAACCAGTTTTTGCTGGTCTAGCTCCGGTATTGATACCAGACGTGTTCGGTATTTGCCCAGCAATGGTAATATTGTTGATCTCGGGTTGGTTCGTCGGGAGTTCCGATGTGGGTCGGGAGTTCCGGCAATGGTTGGGAGTTCCGACGTCTCGTGCTTAACTGACTTGCAGAGTTCACTGTGGTGGTCATACCGGACGTGTCCGGTATTCATACCGGTTGGACGGCCAGAGGCCAACGGCTAGTTTTCAAATGCCATGAGGGTTGGGAGTTCCAACGTGAATCGGGAGTTCTGACACCTCACATACTTTAACTCAGTTACCGTAGTTTTCAAATGTGCCGAGGGTCGAGAGTTTCGACGTGAGTCGAGAGTTCCGACGGTCGAAAGTTTTGACATTCATCGGGAGTTCCGACGCCTCACAACGTCACTGTAACTCTGTTACCGTTGGCGCAGTGTAAGTCATACCGGACGTGTCCGGTATGCTATGGCAACGGCTATAAAACGGCTAGTTTTTTTAAGGGGGTTATAAATACCCCCAAGCCTCCACCTTTGGAGGCTGCTGATTCTGCTGATACACATACACGTTTTTTAGCCTCGCCAACTCTCTCAAACCCTCTCTTAGTGAGTGTGTGATCCAAATCGCAAAATCCATTTGTGGATTAAGAGAGAATTTGAAAAAGAGAGAAAGTCACCACTTGAGCACTTGTGCATATTGTCTATTTTGTTATTTGCATTTGTTACTCTTGGACTCTTCGATCCTAGACGGTTAGGCGTCGTCGGAGAGCACCCGAGAGATTATGGTGTGCCTCGAAAAGTTTGTATCGGTCGATTCTGCCGCATCGGAATCAACTAGTGAAAGGAGGAAAAAGAGTTGGAAAAGACTCCGGCTAGAGTGACCTTCGTAGTACCCTCTAGGGCTGACCTTCGCTGGGTCGCCCACAGCCCCCTCAACAGAGAGTAGGACTCGAACGAGTCCGAATTTTGGTAAAACAAATATCGTGTCTCAATTCGGATTTCATTTGATATTTGTGTTGCTCCAGCTCTTGTGTAGGTTCTCTGTGTATATTGTCATCTCTAGTAGGTACCTGCAGTTTGGCTTGAAGATAGAAATCGAAAGGAGCAAGTTTGGGGCTGCTCTGCAGAAATCGTGTATACCAGACATGTCCGGTATTCATATTGGACACGTCTGGTATTTCCTACCTGTGCGGAAAATATTTACTCTCTATTCTAACTTTGTGTTGCAGGGTTGTAACTTCTGGATATATTCTTTATACCTTGTTTACTCTGTGGCTAACTTGTGAGGGGTGGTAGTACTTTTAATTTGGAGTTTCCATTTTGGAAACTCTCTTTTCTAATTGTTTCTGCATATAAAGGTGTTAATTTTCATAAACACCTATTCACCCCCCTCTAGGCGGCATCCTAGGTTCTTTCAGTTAGCCATACTATAGCTATGTCCCTGAGGCATCTCCACACCTCGATTGGGATACCATCCGGTCCCATCGCCTTACCTCCTTTCATCATTTTCAACGCCTCTCTGACCTTAGATTTTTGGATTCTCCGCATAAAGCGCCTATTAATGTCATCAAAAGAGTCATCCAACTTAAAGGTTGTGTCCATATTCTCACCATTGAACAATTTGTCAAAATATTCTTACCATCGATGTCGGATCTCATCCTCCTTCACCAAGAGATGCTCCCTTTCATCCTTAATGCACTTAACTTGGTTGAAGTCCCTTGTCTTTCTCTCACGAACCCTAGCCATCATATAAATATCCTTCTCTCCTTCCTTCGTACCCAAATATTGGTAAAGATCCACGTACGCTCTACCCTTTGCCACACTTACAGCTCGCTTTGCAGTCTTCTTTGCCACCTTGTACTTCTCTATGTTGTCCACACTCCTGTCATGGTACAAGCGTCTATAGCATTTTTTCTTCTCCTTAATAGTCCTTTGGACTTTCTCGTTCCACCACCAAGTATCTTTAGCCTCGCCTCCACTTCCTTTGGTTACTCCACACACCTCTGAGGCCACCTTCCAAATGTTGTTGCCATCTTCTCTCACATGTTGTTTATGTCATCTTCTTCCTTCCAAGAGCTCTATTTGATAACCCTTTCTCTGAGTACCTCTGACATCTCCCCTTTCAGTTTCCGCCACTTTGTTCTTTCAATCTTAGCTTGTTTATCCCTACGGGCACGCACCTGAAAACGAAAGTCTGCCACCAAAAGTTTATATTGAGAAACAACACTCCCCTGGTATCACCTTGCAACCCAAGCATGCTCGTTTGTCCTTTCTTCTTGCGAGGACAAAGTAAATCTGGCTAGAGTGTTGTCCGCTACTGAAGGTCACTAGATGAGATTCTCTCTTTCTAAAGAAAGTGTTGGCTATCATCAGGTCAAAAGTTACCGCAAAGTCCAGAACTTCCTCCCCCTCTTGATTCCTACTACCATACCCAAAACCTCCATGAACTGCCTCGAAACCTGCGCTTGTAGTACCTACATGCCCATTAAGATCTTCTATAAAAAGCTTCTCACTACTAGGTACAGCTCTAATCAAGTCATCGAAGTCTTTCTAGAACTGTCTCTTAGCACTCTCGTCGAGGCCTACTTGGGGGCATACGCACTAATTACGTTCAAGACCATATCACCAATGACAAGCTTGACTAAGATAATCCTATCTCCTTCCTTCTCACTCCCACCACACTATTCTTGAGGCTCTTATCAATCAAAACTTCTACTCCATTTCTATTCACGACTGTCCCTGTGTACCAAAGTTTGAAACATGTATTGTCCACCTCCTTCGCCTTCTGACCCTTCCATTTAGTCTCTTAAACGCATAATATATTTACACGTCTCCTAGTCACGATATCAACTAATTCTCTTAACTTACCTGTAAGCGACCCTACATTCCAACTACCTAAACGGATTCTAGTTAATTCGACTAGCTTCCTACCCTTCGCACCTGTCGACTCAGATGTGAATACCCTTGCTCATTTTTCACTACACCCGGACGCCGATGTAGCGCGCCACTAAGGATGCGACGACTCGATCCTTGCTCACTTGACACCGTGCCCAGATCGCGACACAGCGCGTCACGGGGGTGACGACCCGACCCTTGCTCATTTAACACCATACCCGGGTTCCGATATGGGGCGTCGCTAAGAGGGTTACGCCCCAACGGTTTTTTTTCGGGTTTCATCTCCATTAGAATGGCTAGGTTTAACGTTGCCTCGCCACGCCAATCACAACCCTCCTCCTTTACTAGGGCTTGGATCCTGCTATGTTGAGACAACGTAGGCGAAGTTCAGGTGTAAATAGTAACACAACAGATTAATGCCGATTCAGGTCAAGCGAATCCAGCCAACTGTAAAAACAAAACAAAAAAAAACTTAGGCAGATGGAAGAATCCCAGGTTAGTCTACAAGGCAGCAGGCATCTTTTGGTGGGTTCCATACATACAGGAGGCTGGTAGTTTGGCACTGCTGTTATGTGCAAAACCATATGAAGTTCTAATAAATTGACCTCCCCAACATTTTGGCACGCAACTGCCATTCAATTCTCTCGCTGGATAAGAAGCATCCCAGCTGCTGAACTTTTTTTTAGAGTTCGGAACTCATAGGCGGAGCAGGTAACCGAGCGAGGTACCAAGAAGCGCCACGTACACCACAAAGAGCAAGGGGAAACCCAGACTCCTTGGGAGTCCTTTCTTTCTTAGGAATACCTGGACAAACCATGCCTCATATTAGAAATAATATCAGCAAAATATGACCAATTTGTAATAACAAAATCCTAAACCAAAGCAAATTCAATGATGGTAAAAGAGCAGTTTCAACAGTGAGAAGTTTGCAACACACATTCGGTTATGATAGTTCAGAGAGTATGTTCAGTGCTCAGTTTCATACATGGATAAGATATCAGGTGACTATCACTCGACCCCCCTAGATCTAAAGGCATAAATTGGGAAATGAATGCATCAATAAATTTTGGTAAATGAAATTCCGGATGGATGGCTCCTCCAGCATCTGGTACAAATGCCTCCAGCAGAAACATGGCACGGAGAATCTACCAGAACCAGTTAATGGCATGATGCATTGCAGTGCGGATCTGACTAGAAAATGCAACCGCTTTCATTCATAACAGTAACAGGATGGGAATTGGGAAGGGGGTTGTGGCTAAAAGGCGTTTAGCTTTTTCATGCTTCTGATTTATCAGCCAAGCTAAAAACCCTATGCTTGAATACTCTTTCTTTTAACAGTTTATATAGTTGTTCTACATTTTCCAGATGGGGATATAAATATCGAAGAAGTTCAACTGTTCAAGACATACCATTTCTTGCTGTAGCTTATCCCGCTCCTGGGTGGTACTTCTGCTCTCTTCTCTTAGCCTTATTATCATCTTTTCAGCCTACGAAACAGAAACATATTAGAGTATCTTCGCCATTTAATGAAAAATCTAATCCTAACACTTGTTCAAGTAATGGAAAATATCCCATGATGTTCAGCTTACCTCGTCCAATTTGGATTCAAGATTGTTAAGCTTTGATTTCAGATTCTGAACATCTTCTGTTACCTGGTACATATGTAAAAGGAGAAAGTCAACACATTGCTGTACAAAAAGAAAAACAACAAAACAGCCCCATGCAAGTTGGGAGTTTTATGTATATGTTGACTTGAAGGCTGTGATTCTGTGAAAGAAATAAGTAAATCAGAACTGTAGAGCCAAGATGAGGGCCACAATTCAAAGTTCAATCCAGTTTTCTAAGTAACTCTTCACCATTTTATTTCATAACTGTTTTTTTAATAAAGATTCAATAGAAAACAGGTGTTATTTTGCCAAAATCTAACCAGTATTAAGGCTTGGTTCTGCTTGGGGTGTATATGTCTCTGTTGGGCTAGAAGCTGGGTTGTGACTAGTGTATCAAAAACATGTTTAACAGCTCTACTGACCATTCGCTTATATTAAGCTAAACTTAGGAAAATGGGCATATGGTGTACTAGATAATGGAAGCTTACATGAGATAATTGATGGTTCTGCACATTGAAAAGTCCTCGGTCACTTAGCATAACAGCTTCTTTAGGAGTAGTTTCCTCCAGTGGAGAAGATTCCATAAAAACTGCAATGCTTTGTTTCAAAGGAGGAGATTCCTTAAAAACTGCAACGCTTTGTTTCAGAGGAGGAGATTCCTTAAAAACTGCAACACTTTGTTTCGAAGGAGGGGATTCAATGGAAATAGCAGGGGCATGTTCAATTGTAACAGTAGAGGCATGTTCAACTGTAATAGCAAAGGGGTCTTTTTGAGCGGAAGGCGATTCTGCCAATACAGCTGGTGCTTCATTCAGTGGCACAGGAATTTCTCTCAGGCCTGGAGTCTCTTCGACAGGTGAAGGTATTCCAGTCACAATTGCTGGAGCTTGTGCCAGAGAGGCAGGAACTTCTTTTGCAACATCTGGCACTTCGTTCTCTATGTTTGGCATCTCTTTCAGTACAGGAATTCCAACAGCTGGCTCAGTGTCATGAATTCCATTAGTCGGTTGCTCTTCGAGGGATTGGTATGCACTAACAAGAACAACTTTTAATTTGCTTTCCTCGATGTATCTGCCAGTTTCTTTGGAGAACTGATAAGAAAGAATTAGTGAACATCACAGTTACAACAAATGACATGAAAAGAGCAATATGCAACTAAAGCTTATAGCTAGGTGCTTACAAAAGCAGGAACGAGTTCCTCGTCAGATGTACCATAAGGAACAACTGTGGTCTGTACCAAAAACTTGTCTTTTAATTGCATGTCTGGTGGAGCAGTTCGGAGCGCTTGCATGGTAACTACATATATAAGTAAAAAGCAAGCATTGAATAAGAGGAAAGAATAACGTAGCCAATATAAGAAAGAAAACTGATAAGGTATACAAAAGACAGAAAAGTTTAACAACTATTGCCCTCGTACCAATAGCAAACACAAGTGTTTATTTAATGGGCAGTAAAAGTAAAGAAGGAATCCACTTGTAATGCACATCAAACAAGAATCAGAATTACTACCTCCGGTCTGAAACTTATCACTTTAGCTTCATGCACACTGATACCGAACCAGGACTCCACGAGGATGTTAAGAATTACTGAATTGCCTATTTTTTTTCTTTATTTGACAAGTGCTTCCACCTCTCAAACACCAATACCAGTAACCACATAGTGAAATTTGGTGGAAAATGTTGCCTTGAAAACCCAAACTGTCTCACCAAAACGACATCAGACAAGATGGCTATGACATATATCTCTTTTAACTTCTAACCCCCAAGTAAGCACGATTCTTAGAAGTAGGTTCATATGATATCAGAGTACTATCAACATGCTTCTACTTCAATAAACACAACCATTATCAATAACAGTGAGCGTAGATGCATACCTGTGAATTCACATGTTTTCCTTGGAAGGACAACCCCGGTATTTGGTCGAACACAGTATCTTTTGGGAGATGTTGTTTTAACCTAGCCAATTTGAGGAAAAAGGAAAACAAGATCAGAATTTGCTCAAAACAAGAACAGAACAGAAAGACAAGGCACAAGGAACAAAACATCTAGTTCTAGCTATAGCATCATCAGAAACTAATTATTTGGATAATAGCTTGTACTTATCTACTCAACATTATATCAAGTAATGGATAATTGGATATTCAATATTTCAATGTCTAGACATCACATATCAGCCATTAGCGTTATTGGAGGAAGACTTGAGTAGAAAATTAGACTTGTTTAAGATGCTAAGTCAAAGTTGTGGACAAACCTTGAAAGCAACATACTCGTTGGACTTGTTGATTAGGTGGACAACACATGAACTTTGTTTCTTCACCTCAACTGTAAACAACACAGAACAGGAAAAGAGGGTCAGATTTACATTTAAAAATAAAGAAGAACAAATACAGAGTCAGGTTTGAAATGAAATGACAAAACTAGTGAAAACAAAATAATGCATTTGAAAGCATGATTAGAAGTCCAGAACAAAGATGTAGCAATGCAGAAATGTAAAAAAAAAAGGATGTTGAATTCAGTACAATAACCAAGCTGACCAGCTGAACAATTTTAAGGTTTCAACATGGTAGGTTAGATATCTGTGAGAGACAGTTAGATTTTTCCTGTGAAAATCACAAAGTCCATTTGATAACACAGATATTTGACTAGTGTGTTGCCTGAATTCACACAGAGACCAGAGCAAAAATAGTGATGGGAAAAACTCAAGTGCACTTTCTTATAGGAAGATCACTAACATAACATTTCACTACAGGTCCCCTAACTATTACTTTTTAGCATACTCATTGTGTCTTTTTTATTTTCTTCCCGAGAACACTCATAGGACCATTTTTTCACTTAATAGTGTAACCCAACCTTTTTGAGACAAACTCAGTTACAGCTATGATTGTACTCGATCCAGGTCCGGCCCAAGCGCACAACATTTGCAGTTTATGGATGCCAAATAATTTATCAAGTCAAGTTCATAAAGCTTAACACCTTTCCCTCTCATCAAGGTCCTTCTCTCTCAACACAACTTATCAGTAGTAGTGTGAGCCATTAGTGCACTTTCATTCGTGTTAACAAGAGCCAACAGCCAAGCAGATCCTTCCCTCCGTCCCTGCTTCTGTAACACGCTGACACACGCCCCACCACCACCAGCCACCGGAGTTTACAACCACTCGCACCACAAAATCTACCTGTCTGTGACCAAACCAAGAGAATGGAAGCAACCAACTAAAGTAGTAGGCTGGAAGAAAAGTTACGGCCTCTACAGTCGACACTGCCACACATTACTGACAAAGTAAAGGTTGAAAAAGGCTAGGCTTATTGCCTCGATTGGATTTGGATCCTCTAAAACCTACCGAGAGAGGGATTCTGCGAGGTGGTCCTCTAAAGCTCGTGGAACCGTTACAACTGCAGTCTGAGAAAGCAAGGTGGGGGGAAAATAAAAAAAGTGGACGAAACCGTTTGCTTCCCGAATTCACAAGGGGTTTAGCTTGGCTCCTACTCCATCGAGTACATCGCAGGTTCCGAAGCCGATCCCCCAAACCAAACGCAACACTAGCAGTTCACGGGCGGGCTACCCTCTGCGCCCTATGATCAATTCAGCGCACGTGACAGGAAACCAACAAATCGGTAAAAGTTAACTCGAATCATCAGACAGCGTCATGCATAAACCTTGGCACGAGACACACACAAAGACGATCCGCAACGGGGGGAAAAACGTGAGCTACGCCAACGAAACACGGAATCGAAGCAGATAAGCACGCCCCGGACAAGCAAGCGCGGCGCCGGCGGCAGCGTCATGGGGTCGTGCGGTTCGTCGGCGTCGGCAGATGAGGCCAAGCCAGGCGAGCGGAGCGGGGAAGGGGGGCGGGCGGGGACTTACAGGTGAACTGGAGCTCGCGCGGGTGGATCTCGACGAGGTCCTGGCCCATCGCCGCCGGCCGCAGGGTCTCGGCCGCGAGCAGTTACACAACAAGCACAAGCGCTGCCCACCACCAGTAATCCTCTGGCGAGGCGCGACCGAGGCCGAGCCGGCGGGTGGTGCGCTATGAATCAGCAGCCTGTCCCGGTCACGAGGCCTCGGCGTCGCGCGCGACAGGGACCGCCCCCTCCCAATAGCGGTAGCAGGCAGCAGGGGAGGCGTCGGAGTGAAGACGACGGGAGGACGGGAGTCGGGGGAGGGAGGGAGGAGGGATGGCGGTCGCTCTCGGCCCCCGCGCCGATTTTGACGAATGGGGGACGGCTGGACGGGGTTTTGGAGGGAGTTGTGGACTTGGGTGAATGGGGAGTAGACTAGCGGAGGGATAGCCTCGGGGGACGCGGAGCGGGCAGCGAGGTCTCCCAGGCGAGGCGCGTGTGGGCCCGCCTTTTGGCGGTGCGGGGTCCAGCCGGCAGACCTTTTTTGCAGATTGGTTCCTACGCACGCAGTACACACACCCCCCACCCACTTTCATTTGCTCACGACAGAAACGGCAGCGGCCCTCGTTCGTAAATCGACGATAAGGTCGGGTCACTTGAGTGAAAAAGTTGTAGCGAGCGAGCGTCGACGCGAGCCATGCGAACGCGACACAAGCGGCGTGGGTTTCTGAAGCGGAGGCTGCCAAGTGGGCCCCGCCGCCTTCAGTGCCGTGTCGGCTGGCTCGAGCGGACGCCGGGACCGGGGGCGGGTTTCGTGATCGTCAAACGCAAACGGTACGGTGGGTCCAGTGGGGCGGCGCCACCTGGAGGCTGTGACGCGCCGGGTTGGCTGGCAGGGGGATTTTTAACTTTTTCCATAGTTACGGATGGCACTCCTCCGTTTTTTATCTTTATGCGTCTCTCTATATTTGTCATCGTAAACAATAACTCTCCCACGTTTTTGCTATTTTTACTGAGGTGGCACGCCAGATGGACACGCCAGCGTGGCAGCGAACCTGGGAAGGCCGACAGAGCATGTGAAATGACCTATGTACCCCTACTGTTTCTCTCCCTCCCATCGCTGGCGCGTGGGCCCCACATGTCAGCTTCGTCTTCAACCTCCCGCCATCCTGGATGAACGGAAATCCGGCGTTGCCTTCGGAGACGCGGACTCTGCCGCACGACTGCTTGGACATCAGTTACTCGAGAGCCGCTAGGTCCGACCTCTCCACCATCCTGGATGAACGGATGACGCAGCAGGAACCGTTGGGAATCAGAAGATCGATGATGGGCATGGATGGATGAATCAATTCTTAAATAAATAAATTACGTACGAGATGCAGTCGACGGGGCAGGTGTTGATGGCATCGACAATCCTGTCCTCGTCGTCAGCCCACTTCGCGATAGCGCGGGCGTGGTCATAGACGGACTCGGGGCCGAGCCAGGAGGAGTACAACAGGCGGCCCGTGCAGCCGGCAAACTCGGAGCGGGGCGCCTGCTCCTGGTTGTAGGCGAGGCGCGCAGCCGGGTCAGAGAGCAGTGCGTACACCTCGTTGAGGACGACAGCCATGTCGTGCCCGCCCATGGCGCCGGCTATGTCCGGGTGGCACCGCTTCTGCAGCGACCGATGCGCCGCCTTGATCTCCGACTGCGGCGATGATCGCTCCACGCCCAACAGCTCGTACAGGTCGTAGTCTGACACCCACGAGCCACGGACGCCCCCCGGCCTGTAGCCGCTGTCGTCGCCGCCGCTGGATGCTTCGGCTCGTCACTAGTGGCGAGCGCTTGCTCGTCGTGCCGTGGCGGGCCACGAGGAGCGTACCCTTGGGGCGGTAGGGGAGGCCGAGACGGTGTTGACGAGAAGCGCGGACATGGCAGAGCGTGCGGTTCAGCAAGGTGTGCCGGAGGTCGAGGAGTGGCAGCAGCTCGACCGGTGTAACACCTCTTGTGTTACGAGTCCGCTAAGCACCGAGATTATGGCATGAGGAATAGATCTATAAATATAGTGAGTTAGTTACTTAAATGTGCTAATGAAAATCTTAACAAAAAAATATGAAAAATACTTTTAATTGTTTGGCACGAGAAGCAATTTTTATAAACAAAATAAAATATAACTTATATTTAGTACTTGAATAAAATTTGGAGTGCAAGTTTAATAAATGAAAATGCAACTCTTGTTTTTGTGAATAAAAGTTGTTCAATAGTATATCTGAGAGTTCAGAAATTGAATCCGACATTTAAACTAGACCTTTCGTGAATCGGCTGGAAGTTGAAATTATAGTTAGGATACTATTTTTGACTATTTATATTAAGTAAAATAATTAAGAGGCGTTCAAATGTTTTGCTCTTCTGGGTTAGTATGGAATATGGGCTATGTCATGCTATGTTTGTTAGTTGAAATCGTCGAGGTTTAGACCTTGCAATAAATTCGACAAAGTGCTTAGGAATGTTAATTCTAACTGAAACCTTGAATTCTTTTAAGTATGGAATGATATGGAATGATAGTAGACAATGCCATTTTGGCAATTGATTTCTGAAAATTTAGTTAAACACTAGTGCCATGTATTTATTTAGTGATTTGCACCAAGGTGAGCACTCGAGAATGGTGTAGGTTATAGTCGTGTTGAGTGTCACGTAGATCTCGGAAAATTTTACCTAAGTTCATTAGAACGCGCTGCGAGCCCTGTGTCAACGCTTTGTCGCGAACCGGAACTTCGAAGATGAACTCATCTTGGCATGCTTGTATCTTCCTCTCGGGTGGTCCTTTTGTTGTGCGGATTGCTCCGTTAGATAGCTGATAAGATCAACTTTAGAATCGTGGAATTAGTCAAACCTCAATCGTGATCGTTAGCAGTTTTTCGTTCGCTTTAAAACTCGTGCGTAGCTGCTGTCGATCGTAATACCGTCCGCGCGCACGTGTCGGGAGGTGCTCTTGTCGGTTGCCGTTCGGTCACTGCAGCGCTCGCTCTCAGCCACTCATCTCACCTACCTCACCCGGTACAACTCGCACGTTACTGAGGAAGGGACCGGGCTCGATGGTTGCGGAGACGCTGCTTGCTATCCTTCCCTCCCTGCTTGCCTCTGCCGCTTTCTCTCCCATGCCCCACAGCACCCGTCGTGGCCACACCCGTCCGTCGCCCAGACCCTCGCAAGCGCGCACGAGCCCCCACGACCCATGCGGGTCCTGCAGCCCCATAGCGCTACCCTCCTGAGCGCCTCCCCTATGGCCGCTCGGCCTGCCTTGCTGGTGCCATGGCCGCGGCCTCTGCACGCCGTCGTGCACATGGCCGACCCGTTGCAAGCACCTGCGGCCACTCCGCGTGCAGCAGGCGGTGGGCCAACCACCGCGAGGCTCGTTGGCATGTCTCCCTCCGCCGCCATGACCTCCCTCGACCGGAGATCGAACGCCGCCTCCCCTGCCGTGGTCGCGTGTGGTCGCCATGCCGTGCCGTGCCTCGCCTCGGTCCACGCCGTGGCCAGGCTCGGGCTCGATCGTGGCTCCCACATTGCCTCGCACCGCCGTCGTCGAAGCGGCTACCCGCATGTGTGCGTGCCCAGGATGCCTCGGGTCGCCACTGGCCATGCCGCGGCCGCCCGCGAGCACGGTCGAGTCTGCTGCTACTCCTGCGCCGCCAGGCAGCAGCCCCTCCAGCGAGAATCGGCCAGAGACGACCGTCCTCTGCTCCTCTATGTATGAGCTGAAGAAGAGAGAAGGTGAGAAAATGAAATAGAGGCTTTTCCAGGGTTCCCAATGCAAATCCATGACTCATGTAAATAGTGTTACATAGTGTGTAATGTCTTGCGGGTTGATTAAGTAAAAGTTTAGGGGCCTTCATGCAAAAGTGTCGGCGCCGCCTGCCTCGTCTGGGCCGCTCACGCCCGCGCCACGTTGGGCCACGCTCGCCGCGCCGTGGGCCATGGCCTATGGCCGCGCACGTGCCCCGCCCCCACCTGGGCCACGCGTCCACGTGGGCCGCCGCTGAAAGGTCCTAATGGCTAGAGGGGAGTGAATAGCCTATTAAAAATTTCTATAACAACACTTAACAAACCGGTTAGACAATTATGAGGCGAAGCAAGTGTTGCGCTAGCCTACTAAAAATGCAAGCCACCTACCACAATTCTAGTTTATATGATTTCTATCCACACAATAGCTATGTCACTGCACTAAGTTAGTGCACCCTCAAAAGCTAACTAAAGAGCCACACTAACCAAACTAACAAGCTCTCACAACTAGCTACACTAAAGAGCGTGACAACTAGTTTGCGGTATTGTAAAGAGAGTGAGCAATTTATTTATACCGCCGTGTCGAAGAGTGAACCAATCAATCACAAGAATGAATACCAATGAAGACCAATCACCTCGGAATCAAATGATGATACAATGATTTTTTCCCGAGGTTCACTTGCTTGCCGGTAAGCTAGTCCTCGTTGTGGCGATTCACTCACTTGAAGGTTCACGAGCTAATTGGCATCACACGCCAAACCCACAATAGGGTGCCGTACAACCAACACAAGATGAGGATCACACAAGCCACGAGCAATTCACTATAGTACCTTTTGGCTCTTCGCCAAGGAAAGGTCAAGAACCCCTCACAATCACCACGATCGGAGCCAGAGACAATCACCAACCTCCGCTCGACGATCCTCGCTGCTCCAAGCCGTCTAGGTGGCGGCAACCACCAAGAGTAACAAGCGAATCCCACAGCGAAACACGAACACCAAGTGCCTCTAGATGCAAACACTCAAGCAATGCACTTGGATTCTCTCCCAATCTCACAAAGATGTTGAATCAATGATGGAGATGAGTGGGAGGGCTTTGGCTAAGTTCATAAGATTGCTATGTCAATGCAAATGGTCAAGAGAGTGAGCTTGAGCCGGCCATGTGGCTTAAATAGAGAGCCCCCACGAATAGAGCCGTTGGGCTCCTCACTGCACTGAACACGGGTCGATCGGACGCGCCGGTCAGTTTGACTGGACGCATGACCTCAGGGTCCGGTCGCACGATGCACGCTAAGTGTCCCCTCTCTTCAAATATTAAGCGCTCGAACCCAACGGTCAAGAGATGATCGGACGCGCTGCTTCAAAGTGACCGGACACTGGACCTCAGCGTTCGGTCGTTTCCAGTAAGCATCCAGAAGCGAGAAATCACGACCGAACGCGTCCGGTCATGCTCGACCGGACACACCTAGCGTCCGATCACACGGCATATCCCCTGTGTGCTGCCACGTCAGCAGGACCGGACGCAACCCTCCAGCGTCCGGTCACTAAGTGACCCAGCGTCCGGTTAGAGACCGACGCCAGCGTCTTCACGCATCCACTGACCGGACGCGCCGGTCCTACCGAGACCAGCGTCCAGTCACTTACAGTGACCTCCGTCTTTTCTATATAGAGAGCCGGTGAAGTTTCTAACCCTTGCTCAAATGTGCCAGCCACCAAGTATATCACCTTGTGCACATGTGTTAGCATATTTTCACAAACATTTTTAAGGGTGTTAGCACTCCACTAGATCCTAAATGCATATGCAATGAGTTAGAGCATCTAGTGGCACTTTGATAACCGCATTTCAATATGAGTTTCACCCCTCTTAATAGTACGACTATCGATTCTAAATGTGATCACACTCACTAAGTGTCTCGATCACCAAAACAAAATGGCTCCTACCATTTATACCTTTGCCTTAAGCCTTTTGTTTTTCTCTTTCTTCTTTTCAAGTCCAAGCACTTGATCATCACCATCATCATGTTATGATATTCATTTGCTTCACCACTTGGAATGTGCTACCTATCTCATAATCACTTTGATAAACTAGGTTAGCACTTAGGGTTTTATCAATTCACCAAAACCAAACTAGAGCTTTCAATCTCTCCCTTTTTGGTAATTGATGACAAACCTTGCACAAAGATATGAATTGAAATTCAATTGAATCTATGTTGCTTGTCCAAGCATATTTACTATGTGTAAAAGGATATGGACAAGTTTCATGAACTCCATATGGTAGCAATTGCTCCCCCTACATATGTGCTAAGAGATTGGATTGAAGCTTGCACATATGCTTAGATAGGAAACATAGAAGACAATGTCTACCAAATGATGCTAAGGTATAAAAGATGGACCTTTGAAGCGTAATACCAATTGGAGTGCACCATTATACCATACTTAGCACCATGGTTAGCTCGATACCACTTGGAAACACTTGGAAATAAAATCACTAGATAACCTATGCATGCTAAATTTTTATTTCATCATTCAAACCTACAACTAGCATACACCACACAAGTATGGATATTGAAATTTAAAACTTGTGCCATGCAAACAAACATATGAAATACACATTCAAATGCACCATACAAGTTCATGAGTTTGCTTCCCCTACTTGTGTGCTCAAAATTTTAATTTATCCCTTTCCTTTGTCATACCTCTCCCCCTATGTCAAATTCTTCCCCTATCACTTATATCTTTATTTCTTTCTCCCTTTGTTGTCTTTTCACTATCTTAGTACACTAATATCTTTGTTGTTTCTCCCCATGTACTAATATCTTTGTTTTTCTCCGCCTTTGTCATCAATGACCACAAAGGTTCAAAATATAGATAGGTTGAGATTATCAATGTCAATCAATGGGGTGAGGATCATTTTCCCAAAATTTGGTCCAATCTAGATTATTTGCTAAAGACATTTAACTCGGTTTGATCTAAGGACAAGCTTCTTCACACCTCCAAAAAAGGGTTATCTTGTACCATGTTGAGTTAAACACTTATAGCTCATTTTCTAGATCAAACTCTAGGTTTTCAAGCCCACAAACATGTCATATGCTACCACTAGATCAAGTCAAGCATAGAAGTAATAGTGGTACCATACAATCATCAAGTTCATTTGATTTTCATGAATGAGCCTATTAAATATGAAAGGTATCTAGATACACTAAACAAGTCCTTAGCAATGATGTATGTCATGCCAATCAACTTTTATCTTGGATTGCTCGAAGGAGAGGCATGTCAAATAAGTGGGGGTGCATCAACACATATTTGAGAAATCTAATATATTCAACTTATTCCTTAGCTTGCAAAACCTTTTCTTATCCAATGGCTTGGTGAATATATCGGAAAATTGATCTTCAGTGCCTACACTCTCAATGCAAATGTCCCCTTTTTGTTGGTGATCTCTTATGAAATGATGGCGTACATCAATGTGCTTTGTTCTTGCATGTTGAACTGGATTGTTGGTTAACTTGATTGCACTCTTATTGTCACATAGCAATGGCACTTTCTTGAACTTGATTCCAAAGTCATTCAAGGTGGCCTTCATCCAAAGTATTTGTGCACAACAACTACCGACGGATATGTATTCGGCTTCGGCGGTTGATAATGCAACACTATTTTGCTTCTTTGATGACCATGAAACAAGTGATCTTCCTGTTGATGCAAAAGTGGATCTGCAAACACAAAGGGCTAATACCCGAATCGATATCCAGAGCGTGCCAGTCGATTTGACCTGTTAATCGACAAGGATGAAGATACGAGCACTTTGGTCCTGACAACAGCGATACGGCCGAAAGTCACGGCCAAGGGGTACTCACGCGGAACTTGAGAATCGCCGAAGGTCGCACTGAGACAATGCAACTCGCCAAATCAATGAGAACTCGTAAAAAGAAAAATATGTAAATTGACGAAGTCGCCGAAAAGTAAGTAGATGTAAATAGGAGTAAAACTTGGTTTTGATATTGATTCATATATTCATTACATTGCCCCTCACTCCATATTTATACCCTGATCTAAAGAGACACAACCAAACACAACTAGGACACCAAGCCCATATCTAAGGAAACACGTGACTCTTACATTAGTCATACTCTAACAAATATAGAAAAGGAAATCAACTCCTATCTATTTCCCGTCTCGCCTCAATTACGATGGAAATCTCACCGTCCTCCTTCCCATCGGCATACTCCCCTGTTTCATCGATGATGAGTCTTCAAGTCTTCCTTCATCGGCATACTCCCGTTTCACCCGGCAGTAGTCTTCAAGTCTTCCTTCATCGCATACTCCTGTTTCATCGGCAGTAGTCTTCAAGCCTCAAGCCTCCCTTCATCGGCATCGACAATAACACTTCCAACCTCATCGGCGGCAGCGCCCGAGTCTAAATCAACCTTTCCATCGACCACCATCACTATCGGCAACCATCTTTACAAGGTGGCTTTCATCGGTTATCGAGTATCGATAACTTTCCCTTGCCGATCAGTCCACTCCGATCATTTTGACACGTGCAAAAACGGTGTCAACATGCCCCCAATTTGGAGTATAAAACCATTAATGCTCGAAATTTACTCAGATAACGTTTGCCTTCGCACCGATTACCGTAACTCATTCTCCAAGCCAAAACTTGATCTCATTATCAAATCCAATCAAATCTAATCTCGATTCACGCACTTGATAAATATCGTACAATCGCCAACCACTCTTGCTTTGATTATGATTAAGATCTCAAACAATAACCCATCGGCAAGATCTTAACATGATAATGTCTTTGTCGTTTTCGTAATTAAAATATCCTCATCGATACTTCTTCCAAATCATGATTACTTGCCATCAACTCATCCATACAATCCCCGATTATCGTGCGACAGTTACTATATCCATCCGAACCACCTCGACCTACATGCGGCGGTATAGAGATAAGTCCAAAATACCCCTACCCCAAGCGGCTTATAAATAGATTCCTCCGGAACACTCGTCTTCTACCCTCGGACCCCAATCTTTGACATTTTCTCTTTCCCGGCGACTTCGACAAACAATGCATGACCTCAACCAACAAGAACTCTTCTCCGGCGTTAACCTCAAGTCTCCGGCTCGTGCCCCATCTTCCTCAAGATAATGGCAATCAACTTCAACGCGTCTCCTGCGGTTCGCTCCACTTCCATTACCTTTTACTTTGATCCCCTAGTTTTTGTAAATCCATACAGGTTGGTGATTTTTCCTTTCTTTTGTTCTCCGGATCCTTTAAACTTAGGAACTGCGCAACAAATTAGTTATTCAACCGATCGGCCGCATGTCCAATGCCTAGGACCAATGGGCAACCCAGATCCAACTGATCCGATTAATGCAGAGGTTAATGAATCCTTTTAGAGCCCAAAATTTCTCTCTCGAATTTATGGAAAGACACATTCCGATCTTGGCCCAAGACCACCAAAGGGTGGAAAGATTGGTACTTGAGGGTTAATAGATCGATGCAAGTATCTTTGGGTAAGCGGAAGTTAGACCAATGCATTAGGCTATCTATTGCCGATATGCGAGAAGAATGAATCAATGATGATTGCAGCTGCTTACTTCTGGTCAGACACAACAAACACTTTTATGTTTGGACATGGCCCATCTACTCCCACACTTGTCGATGTCCACATGCTCACTGGCTTGGATATTTCAACTGCCGATGAAGGCTCCATCTATGGTAGAAAATCTGAATATAGGGTGAATACTGCGCAACATCGACGGTTGGACGGGTACATTCAAGAATACCGGAAGACCGGGACACTTAACCGGAGGAACATGCCACATTCTTGAATATGTGGTTAGAAAAATTTATTTTCTGTGGTCGATCAGTAGGACCAACCAACGCCTTCCTCCCCGCAGCTGAACTTTTGGCTAATGGTGTAAGGTTTCCTCTTGGCCGATACCTTCTGAGCTCCACTTATCATCTTCTTCATCAAGTGTCTCAGAAACTTCTGCTTGGCGAACCCATCGGCAACCTAGGAGGCCCGTGGTGGTTTATCAACATGTGGTTGAATGCACATATGCACAAACGTTTGCAATGGGACTTTTTGCCCAACAATTCCCACGAGAAATTCTTTGAAGACCATGTGCTCTGGGGGACGATGAATCGCAACACGCTCACCCCTCAATTTTGGTGAAGCCATAATTGTCCTTCTGGAACAGAGGCCAATGAAGACCAGATCGAATGATTCTTCCAAAGCTTCTACAATGGTCTTTCTCGTGATCATAGGGCTGGGTACCTTATATTGACGAGGAAAATAGATTCCCCCTTCTTTTCAACTTTGCTGATGACACCCTGAATCAGGATAAGGAACTCATGATGGCCATCATTACTCCCAGGGCAATTCCAGTAAATACATTTGGTAGCGGGAAAAACACCAACATTACGTATGAATTTTACAATCCATCGGCAGTATCCCGTCAATTGGCTTTTGGGCAACTGCCAATCAAACTTTGCTTTACCGATGTGATCAAACCCAGGGAAACAATCACCTGTGGAACAGACTGGAACAAGGTAGTACAACTCTCCCCCGATGCCGATACTACGATGTTGATATATCCACACGGGACGCCAGTATCCTTCATCACCGAGTCATATAAGCAATGGTGGCGAGAGTGGAAGGAACAACTATTTGCAACTTACGCTCACACATATCGGCACATGATCGACCACGAATATGCCATCCACGGCGACGCGATAAGTTTCTTTTAACTCCCTACCTTTTCCTTCATATATCGATGAATCGACTCTCTTATGACAGGTTAACAACCCAGCACCATCTGTGAGCAAAAGTGGGAAACCCTTCGATCTTCAGCCTATTTCCCCGATATCATCGATCGGCTACAACGCCCCCACCTTAACTGCTTTGACTCACCAGAAGATCCGTACCAAGACCATCACCTCTAAGTCCAAATTGGCTACTGTTTAGGGCCACTCCATCATCTTTGCTACAACCATGGTCAAGGCATTCAAGGTAACAACCTTGTTTATTTCTACTTATGCCGATCACAAACTGTATTAACATTAACCATCAGGGGTAAGAGCTACTGCTGGATCATCATCAGCAATTCCTCCGATATCAAGCACCACTTCTTTTGACAAACCTTCAGAGGTATCCTCTTGACTTTTCATTTTATCTGTTAAATATTATACCTTACACTTGTTTTGCGGCAACAATTGGGTACATCGGCAAGCGTGCGGATATCCAAGCTTCACAACCAACAAGTGCCGATGCCCCCCTGACCAATCGTTGCGATGCCCAAGCAAAGCGCAAAGCTTTAATAGATCTTGAGGCACGACCAAAGCGACAAAGGTCCATGCCGATCCCTACATACGCCCCAATGTCATCGGTCATCATACCTCAAGAGCCAACCACCGATGAAATTCTGAGAGGATATCCCATCGGCAAGCTCACCGATCCCCCCCACACGGCATACTCCAGGTTGCTTCCTCCGGTCAAGCATGGAAATTGCCTTAAAAGCAGGTAAACCGATTAACCTAGCTGATTTATAATACTCATACTTATCCTTAATCGACCTCCTTTTCTTTTCCTCAGAACAAGACTCCCCAACACACCTATTCTCCTTTGCTATTGACGCGTCTCGGCGATGATGGAGAGGAAACAAGTTCTTCTCTTGCCTTTGGGAACAATATCGGGAGAAACTAAGACCAAGTTGGAAGCTCTCTGAACTTGCTACAAGCAGGATACCGCCTAACTGGTAGATGACTCGGATCCCGCAAAGGCAATTTTCAAAACAATCCGTGGCCAGGTCCCATGCCGATGTTGAAAAAGTACTCTTCCCAATGACCCATTTAGAAAGCCGCCAACTACAATATCAACGGGCTGCTCAACGTATTGCCGATAGAGCAGCTCGGGCTCAACTCAAAGAAGAGATGCTATAACTGAAACAAATTGCCGATGAGAAACACAAGGGCATCGGCAACTTGCGACTTCGGTCTTGAACTTAGCGAGAAAATCTTGGATTTATCGGCAAGGAAGATGGCTCTATTGGGTGAATTGAAAGAAGTCGATCGCACCTTAACTCATGCCCAACAAGAAGAAAGCCACTACCCAATGCCATCAAAGCCCTTGAAGAAGAAAGAGATATCCAGCTCGCAAAGCTTTGGCCATGAAGAAAAAACTCAAGCTCGTGGATGGTGCTGCCGATAGCGATACCAAAGAAATAGAGGAAGCGACCAGATTCGCTGCGTGCGATATTAGCTATCCAATCCTTGTTGAACTTGTAATCTTGTTTATTGTATCGGCACTTTATGAGACATTGACATCCTTGCATAATTTTAGCCGATAGGATTTGTTATCGGAACTTATACTTTTATGCATCCATCCGGATACTAGGGTAATATTTCTTTAAATATTTTCCATTTAATGCTCTGGGAAACACAACCCTTCGAGGGTTTCTAGAATATATCGTTACTGTGAACAGATCGATTTATCCGATATGGACCTTCCCAATTAGGAGACCACTTTTCAAACTTTGAACTTTTAGTCCCAATCGGTAAAATCAATTTTGCAGACAGATCTCCATCAAGCAAACTCCTTTACCTTCACCTTCTTGTCATACTATCGGCTACTCTTTTCTTATTCTCTTGATGCTAACTAAAGCCCTTAACCGATGACCCGCCACATCTTCCAACTCATCCTTCATAAGAGTATTATAATCATCGGTTGTCATTTGATTTTGAGAACGTATTCGCCTAGAGCCAACTTTAATTTCCCAAGGCAATATTGATCGTGTCCATATACTAAGCGATATAGGCGTTACTTTGGTTGCACCATGACATGACATCCGATATGACCACAAGGCCTCATTTAATATCTGTATGCCACCTCCTAGGATATTCTTCAATTTTGCGCTTAATGAGTTTGATGATCCCTTTGTTAGAAGCCTCACTTGACCATTAGCTTGAGCATAATATGGAGAAGAATTTAAAACTTTAATTCCCATACCTACAAACAAACTCATCAAATTCTCCGATGTAAACATAGTGCCACGATCGGTAGTGATAGTCCGAGGAATACCAAATCGGTAAACAATATGCTCTTTCACAAAATCAATCATATTAACCGATGTCACTTTTTTAAAGGAATTGCCTCAACCCATTTTGTGAAATAATCGGTAGTAACCGAATAAATTTATGTCCTTTACTCGATGGCGGATAAATCGACCAATGAGATCAATAGCCCATCCCGGAGCGCTACGGTTTGATTATAGGGTTCATAACCGATCGCAAAGCGCATCAAACTTTTGACAATTTCGACATCCTTTAAAATATTTAAAACAATCTTCAAGAATAGTCGGCCAATAGTACCCATTCCTTCCGATCATCCACTTCATCTTGAAAGCCGATTGATGCGCCCTACACACTCCTTCATGAATTTCACCCATCAAGCTTTTCGATTCATTATCGCTAACACATCTAAGTAAAACTCCATCTATAGTTCGATAATATAATTCATCATCGAGGAGCACATATTTGGTAGCTTGGAACCTTATACGTCTCTCAACCTTTCTATATGGATCCTTTAAATAATCGATAATCTCCTTCCTCTAGTCATCGGTATCAACTGCCGATGTTAGCACTTCCTGAATAGGCTGATACCCTGAAGCATGCTGAGCTAGTCGATTAGCTTCCTCATTATGCAATCGAGAGATATGTTCAAGACGAAAATCTCTAAATCCTTTCAACAATTGCAAACATCTTTCATAATACGAAATCAAAGCTTCACTTCGGCATTCATAAATTCCAGCTAATTGATTTATAACTAGCATAGAATCACCAAAGATTTCAACAGCATCGGCACGTATCTCCTTTATTAATTCTAACCCTTTTATCAAGGCTTGGTATTTAGCCTGATTGTTTGTCGATGTAGCAACAATCGGTAATGAAAACTCATACTTCCTTCCTTGAGGTGAAATCAACACAATGCCGATACCTGCTCCTTCACCGCATGTGGACCCATCGAAGAAAAGTGTCCAAGGGGCAATCTCCAGAGAGTCCACTGTATTACAATGCTGAGTGACGAAATCAGCCATAACTTGCCCCTTAACTGCCTTGGTCGATTCGTAACGTAGTTCAAATTCTGATAATGCTAAAATCCACTTGCCGATTCTACCACTTAATATCGGCATTGACAGCATGTACTTGACTACGTCGTCTTTGCATATGACCGTACATTCGGCAGATAACAAATAATGCCTTAATTTGACACAAGAAAAGTATAAACACAGACATAATTTTTCGATGGCCGAATACCTCGTCTCAGCATCCACTAATCTTTTGCTCAAATAATAAATAACACGTTCTTTCCCTTCAAATTCTTGAATAAGAGCTGAACCGATAACTGTATCATCAGTTGACAAATATAACCTGAAAGGCTTCCCGTGTTGGGGTGGAACTAGCACTGGAGGATTTGTTAAATATTTCTTAATTTCATCGAGGGCTAACTGCTGCTCAGCTCCCCATACAAATTTCTCGATCGGCTTTCAATTTAAGTAGTGGATGAAAGCCTTGATCTTACCCGATGATTAGATATGAACCTTCTAATGAAATTAATCTTACCGATCAAAGATTGCAATTCGGTCTTATTGACAGAGCAACCACCTTGTTAATCGCATCAATAGACTTCCCTCGATTTCGATGCCCATTGATGCACCATAAAACCCAAGAATTGTCCTGCCGATACACCAAATGCACATTTATTAGGATTCATCTTCAATCCATGCTTCCTTGTGCACTCCAGTATCTTTCGTAGATCGGCTAAATGTTTTGTGATATCTCCAGACTTAATCACCACATCATCAATGTAAATCTCCACTAATGTGCCGATGTATTCATGAAAAATAAAGTTCATAGCTCTCTCGATAAGTAGCTAAGGCATTTTTCAAACCAAACGTCATAACTATCCACTCAAACAACCCCACATGACCGGACATCCGAAAAGCGGTCTTGTTAATATCTTCTTGACCATGAATATTTGATTGTAGCTTTGCATTACCATCCATGAAGTCGATAATTTGATGCCCTATTGCAAGACATCAATCAATAAATCAACAATCGGCATTGGATAGCCATCCATCGGTGTGGCTTTGTTGAGATTCCCGAAATCAATACAAACACGAAGTTTTCCATTTTTCTTATAAGCATGGGAACCACATTAGAGATCCACTCTGCATATCGATTAATTGCCGAATAAACTTTGCCTCAATTAATTTAGTTATTTCGGCCTTAATATCGAAGTATATTAGGGTTGCATCGGCGTATTTGTCTGCGATGTGGGCGAAATCTAGATTTGATAGGTAACCGATGTTCAACTACCGATCGGTCTAATCCGAGCATCTCGGTATAATCCCAAGCAAAACAATCTTTATACTCTTTTAACACATCAATTATTTGTGCTTACACTTGGAATCTAACTTAGCACTAATAAAAGTAGGTCTTGGCCCGTCGCCATCACCGATATCTACTTCTACTAAATCATCGCCGATGTGAACCCTTGACCTAATTTTCCATCATCGGCAAACCTATCCATTAAAACTCTTCTTGAATCGATCGCTTGGATCGGTGGAATTTCATAATCAAAGCAACTCTAAGGAACTCTTTTTCCCAAGCTTCTCCCGATATGCATTTAGTTCGCTCATAAGTATCTGATTCTGCCGATGCGATGATATAAGAAGAATCACCAGGGACAACCTCAATCTTACCCCCAATCCATTGTACGAGGCATTGATGCATTGTAGAAGAAACACAACAATTAGCATGAATCCAATCCCTCCTAGAAAGCGATTATATGCACCCTTGCCGTTAATAACAAAGAGCGTCGTCGGCAAGGTTTTTTTGCCGATGGTCAATTCAACGATATCACGCCCCTTTAGCCGGTGACACATTGCCTTCAAAATCTTTCAGCATCATATCGGTTTTGGTCAAGTCTTGATCTCCCTTACCAAGTTTCCGATACATCACATAAGGCATAATATTAATCGTGACCCCTCCATCAATAAGTATCTTAGACACAGTTGCCCATCAACTCGCCCTTCACAAACAAAGCCTTAAGATGCTGTCTCTCGTCATCGGTAGGTTTCTCAAAAACAGCCATCATTGGATCTAGTGTCAACTGAGCTACTTGATCAGAGAGAACAACTTCTTCCTCATTATCGGATAGTGCCAAAAACTCCATCGGCAATATGAATACCATATTAACATCTGCCGATGGACCCTTATTTTTGTGTTTTACTTGCCACTGCTGATGACCGGACCTCTCATTGGAGGAATTTTCCTCTTGGTATAAATCCTCCCGACGCTCACGTTGCATCCTCCTTCTCTGCGTCTTTGTCGGGACCCTCAAGGGCACCATCGAGGAAACTTGGTTTTCCAAACCGGCCGATAATGAGTCCTAGTTGACTCTACACGGCGTATATTAGGGTCCCAGAGAATATTTCCTCATCGGGAACTCTTGCATTTGCCATTTCCTCAAGCTCCTCTTGATTCCTTAGAAAATATCCAGTAGCGTTTACCAAGCCTTTCATGTACACTAAGTTCGCTTTCACCGATCATGCATCGATGCTCGCCTCGATCGGCTCATTGATAAATAAACCACGATTGCGTGTTGAAACCTCTTTTCGACCGATTGACCCCATAATAACCATTGCACTCGTGGCAATTTTCAACGATTGGCAATTTAATACCTTCTTCCCAAAGAATGGATAAAAAACGGCACCTCCAATGATCTTTATGCCGATGCCATTCTTCCCAACGTCTTTCTTTTCTGCTTTGTTGTCGATATCGATCATTACCGACGCCAACCCTGCTTTGCCTTCGATGAGTAATCACAATGCCGGTCGAGGAGGTTGTTTGGAACTACCGCTTTCTCCCGGCAAACCCTTACTTTTTGCATCATCGGTAGTTATCCGATGTTGGGGATCCAACGACGCGTTTTTCTCAAAGACCCTCGGCGTCAATACCTTGGTCTTCCTTTGGCCTCCAACGATTTCTTTGGAAAAGGGTGTTGATCAATTTTCATCGACCTCGGGCATTGGAAGTACCAAACTTAATTCTCCTGATTCAATAGCCGATTGTGGCATTGTTGCTGAACACCTTGCACTCATTTGTCTTGTGTGAAGTTGCATTATGCCATTTTGCAAATTACAAGATCTTCTTCAATTCTTCCGCCGATGGGATCACATGATTAGGTGACAGCTTAATTTGGCCCTCTTGAAGCAGAAGATCAAATATCTTGTCGGCCTTGGTGATATCAAAGGTAAACTTTTCTGGCTCTTTCTGACCAAAGGGACAAGATATCGGCCTTTTATTCTTAACCCACTCAGCCAAGCCGATAACTGGTTCTTCATCAGAATCAGAATCTCCTACTTCTTCAACAAATGATACTTTTTTATTCCAATTCTTTTTAGGTTCAAAAACCCTAGTGTCTTGATCAGAAATCCTTTGCACAAGATGACTGAGACTTTCAAACTCCTGAGAAGCATATCTGTCTTTAAGATGTGGCAATAACCCTTGGAAAGCCAAATCGGCAAGCTGCCGATCATCCACCAGCCAGCACCAGTAGCACTTATTCTTTACATCTCTTAGCCTTTGCACAAAGCTTTCTACCGATTCATCATTACGCTGTCTCAATTTTACCAAATCGGTAAGCTTCTTTTCATGGATTCCAGCAAAGAAATACTTATGAAATTGTTTTTCTAAATCAGCCCAAGTAATAATAGAATTCGGTGGTAATGAAATGAACCATGTAAATGCCGATCCAGACAAAGATGATGAAAATAATCGAACCCTTAATTCATCTTTGCTAGCTACCTCTCCACATTGAATAATGAAGCGATTGACGTGTTCCATTGTTGATGTATCATCTTGCCCAGAGAATTTAGTGAAATCTGGTACCTTGTACCGATTTGGGAGAGGAATTAAATCATATGCAGGAGGGTATGGAGTCCGATAAGAATAAGTATTGACCTTGGGCTTTATCCCAAACTGATCCTTCATAATTTCTGCTATCTTATCTCATTAAAAAGCATCACCTCCTCTTGATTTAATCGGCTGAATTTCTACAGAGGTACCTGCCGATATCCTTCCACATATCTTTGTGGCCCACGATCTCGACAATCGGCATATTTGTCGTTACTTGTGGTCCATTAACTGTTGGAAAGGATTCATAATTTGAAATTGCCGATGCTTGATTCGAAAACCGACTTGCATATGACCTTGTTGAATCCTCGCAACTTTGCCGATTTTTTGCCGTATCTTTGAGCAATGTAATCGTCACGACCAACCATTATTAGAACTCATCGGTACAAAACTTACCGATGGTGATAATTCTGTCGACATTGTTGGATAATTATATCGACTTGAGGCATAAATCGAACCCCGATTTGACTCATAACAGGCTTTTTGCTGTATCGGCAAAGAAGCTTGCCGATAGATTTGGGTGGGCGTTTGAACCAAAGGCATCTCGGAAACCCCACGGAGTTGTGGCATATTGAGAGCACTTGGGCCATCGGTAAAACAAACCGATGGTATAGGATCTTTCCTCTTGCATCAAACACTTGAGGTAATCCGAGATTGAAAGCAGATGACTCGGAGGCATACCATATCCCCACCAATTAGCAGGAATCGGCTATTTTGAGACACAGGACCGACATAGCTGATGTCGATAGATCGTATTAAGCTGAATTCGTCCTCCGGTAGTACGGATCCGATCATATCGGTGTAGATTGAATATTAGGTAAATCTGCCGACATCGAGAAGAAGTAACTTCACACCCACAACGGCCGAGGGAGCCGATGGAGTATTGATGATGCCGGTTCGGTTGGTGATAGGCAGGCCCAACATAATGCGGTGACGCTTGTCCTTCTTTGAGAGTTCGAACCACAAAGATTATGAATAAAGATTGGATGACACATTGGAATGATTAATCAAAGCATGATTTATTGCGTAATTAACCATCTCTTGAAGTTTACCAGATTGGAGTCAAAGGTAACCCGCCGAGGAGGCAACGGCAAATCTTGCTTCGGATGACTTGTCCACTCTTGTTCAAAGCTAAACGATTTCGACATAAAGTTTTCTGTATTCTTCTACTGACCTTTTCCATAGCCTCGCCTCTGCTCTTCCTTAAGATCTTCTTCGATACCGCGATAATGTTCCCCGCATCGATCTCGGAATTGAACATATTGATCGGATTGATTGGTCCCACATGGTGCTAAAAGATGTGTTGATGCAAAAGTGGATCTGCAAACACAAAGGGCTAATACCCAATCGATATCAGAGCGTGCGGTCGATTTGACTGTTAATCGACAAGGATGAAGATACGAGCACTTTGGTCCCGACAACAACGACACGCCCGAAAGTCACGGCCAAGGGTACTCACGCTGAACTCGAGAATCGCCGAAGGTCGCCTTGAGACAATGCAACTCGCCGAATCAATGAGAACTCGTAAAAAGAAAAATATGCAAATTGACGAAGTCGAAAAGTAAGTAGATGTAAATAGGAGTAAAACTTGGTTTTGATATTGATTCATATATTCATTACATTGCCCCTCACTCCATATTTATACCCACGATCTAAAGAGACACAACCAAACACAACTAGGACACCAAGCCCATATCTAAGGAAACACGTGACTCTTACATGAGTCATACTCTAACAAATATAGAAAAGGAAATCAACTCCTATCTATTTCCCCGTCCGCCTCAATTACGATGGAAATCTCACCGTCCTCCTTCCCATCGGCATACTCCCCTGTTTCATCGTGATGAGTCTTCAAGTCTTCCTTCATCCAGCATACTCCCTGTTTCATCGGCAGTAGTCTTCAAGTCTTCCTTCATCGGCATACTCCCCTGTTTCGCCGGCGGTAGTCTTCAAGCCTCAAGCCTCCCTTCATCGGCATCGACAATAACACTTCCAACCTCATCGGCAACGCCCGAGTCTAAATCAACCTTTCCATCGACCACCACCAGCTATCGGCAACCATCTTTACAAGCTGGCTTTCATCGGTTATCAGAGTATACAGTAACTTTCCCCTTGCCGATCAGTCCACTCCGATCATTTTGACACGTGCAAAAAACGGTGTCAACACTTCCCAATAATTGACATGTGCCCAAGGTGCTCTTCCTTTCAACCTTGCATCCCGCATAATCCGAGTCAGAGTAACCAACTAGCTCAAACTTTGCTCCTTTGGGATACCACAAACCAACATTTTGTGTATGCTTTAAATACCTCAATATTCTTTTTGTAGCCTTCAAATGACTTTCTCTTGGTGAGGCTTGAAATCTTGCACACATGCATACACTAAACATGACATCCAGCCTTGATGCGGTCACATAGAGTAGGCTTCCAATCATAGACCGATATAATTTTTCATCCACCATATTGTCACTTGCATCACTATCCAAGTTGCCATTTGTTCCCATTGGTGTGCTAATGGCTTTACTATCACTTATGCCAAACTTCTTGATCATGTCCTTGATATACTTGCCTTGACTCATAAATGTACCATTCTTTAATTGCTTGATTTGAAGACCAAGGAAGTAACTCAACTCTCCAATCATGGACATCTCAAACTCATTAGCCATCATCTTTCCAAACTCATCACAAAAATCTTAATTGGTTGATCCAAATATAATGTCATCAACATAGCTTTGCAACACAAATAAATCTTTTTCAATCTTGATGAAAAGAGTGGTGTCAACCTTGTCGATCATGAACCCTTTAGAGAATATAAAGTCCCTCAATCTCTCATACCATGCTCTAGGTGCTTGCTTCAAGTCATACAATGTCTTCTTCAACTTGTACACATGGTCGGGCTTCTTATCATCTTCAAAACCAGGAGGTTGCTCAACATATACTTCTTCATTGATGTAACCATTGAGAAATGTACTCTTGACATTCATTTAATAGAGTTTGATGTTGTGGGCACAAGCATAGGCTAGCAAAATTCTAATTGCTTCCAATCTAGCAACCGGGGCATATGTTTCTCCAAAGTCAAGACCTTCAACTTGTGTATAACCTTGTGCTACCAATCTTGCTTTGTTTCTTACTACTATCCCATCTTGATCTTGCTTGTTTCTAAAGACCTATTTGGTTCCAATCACATTGTGTTCCTTTGGTCTCTCTACTAATTCTCATACTTGATTTCTTGTGAAGTTATTCAGCTCTTCATGCATATAATTCACTCAATCAACATCCTTTAATGCTTCATCTATCTTCTTTGGTTCAATGGATGACACAAATGAGAAATGCTCACAAAATGAAGCCAATCTTGATCTTATTTGTACACCTCTAGAAATATCACCAATTATAGTGTCCAATAGATGATCCCTTGCAACATTGGTTGGTTGGAGGATTGGAACTTGATTGCTTGCACTTGCTTGATCATTGGGTTGAGATGATGTACTAGCCACTTGATCTTGTTTATTTTCATGAGAGCCACTTGTACTAGCTTGATTTGTATCAACTTGCACATTTGAGTTAGAGAGCACTTGCACTTGATCATCTTCATCATCATTCACTTGTCTAGGCCTCAATTCACCAACATCCATGTTCTTCATGGCATTTAAAAGTTGAATGCCTCTAACATCTTTCAAGTTCTCATTCTCTACTTGTGAACCCTTGGTTAGAAGTGTTATCAGGTGTTCTCTGTAATTTTTGTAGCCCAATAATAATTAGTTTATTAGAGTAGTTAATGAGCCCTAGTTTGAATATATAGTAAATCAAATAAATGGAATAAAGAAACACCTTGGAATTGTAGGACCAAAACACTTATTGGGAAATAACACCTTTCTCGACGATGTTGATACGTAGATTAGTACGTTAGTCATTAGAGTTAGCTTGTTAGTTCGTAGTATGTACTCTGTTTTAAGAGTTGTTGTTGCCTTGTTAATTAATTGTGCATCATCTCTGCATCGCATTACATACCATAATAGGGACGTCGATGGATCGCGGAGTCATCGGGAGTTGCTGGTGAGATGGTACTTTTGGAGACCGTGTCGCCAAGATGGAATACTAACTTTTGGTTATATGTTACTCAGGCAAGCCCCGGTGCATAACCTCTACTTTTCTGTACTTTTATATTATGTTTGTGCATTAAGTTTTAAGGAGTTGAATGAAACCCACTTGCATATATATATATATATATATATCCTTACCCTATGAGTCCTACTAGTATGATAGGATCGTGTAGATTGCTATGCTACAGGACTCCGGTAGAAGTCTAGTGATTGTCTATCACTCGCGAGAGATAGGAAATATATTATTATTGCTATTATGATATTATCACCTGAAATATATATGAATGATAATTGGAGACCGGGCGGAATGGTACTTTGGATCTCGACTTGGTTTGGCATTCGAGCGAGGTTTGGATTGCATTTGTTCCGCCTATGTCGGTTAAGGACCGGCTGTTGCATTGGGTTCTAGGCAGGCCACAGACTTATCATCCTAAACACATACTTGTGTATGGACGCGGGAAGACTCATTGCTCTCTTGCCATGGGTTCTGGCTCTTTCTGGATCAACTGATTGGAGACAGGGATGGTGGAGGTCTAAGCATCGCACTGAGTCAGGGACTCAGGAGCGGGGGCTTGGAGTTCATGTTTGGACGAGGACCTAGACCCCGTGATAGGAGGGTAGTGGGTTGGTCATGCTTGTGCCTAGGGTAAAGGGGGCGTGTGTTTCAGGGTACCCAGCTGGGATACATTAGTTCGCGAATCATCGAGTGATCCGGTACGACTTGTCTATAGTCTACCAGTGTAGTAAGAACTGAAAGATGAAAGATGGTAAAATGATTCTGATTGCTTACCACCTACGTGAAAGTAGCACATGTGCTTACATAGAATGGTTAGTTAATGAACTAATGCTGACTGCTAATAAAATTGAATATAAGGACGCACGCTTAGTAATGCTTTCTGCAGATGCAATAAACCCACAAGCCAGATAGCCTTGCATATCCTTGGAGTTTTTTCTTTCCTCCTATCAGGTAAGTCTTGCTGAGTACAATTGAGTACTCAGGGTTTTATTTCCCCCTGTTGTAGGTGACAGGCGGATGCTAGAGCTGACTCTTGGGTGTGGATTCCTCCTGGTGGGCTCAGAGAGGATTTCTTGACGTTGCGATCATAGTTTTTATTTATAACTCTCGCTAAATGTTTTATAAATAGAAGTTTTATAATCTGTTGTCATAGTTTATATATCAATGCTTCATCATGTCATGAATAGATATTTATTTCCGCTGTAACTCTGATCACATGTTTATATCCCGCTGTTAAATTAAATTGTTCATAACTCTGATAACATGATATATTCTGCTGTTATAATCCATAAATATTATACTTTGATGCTGCATGAAAAGCGATGTAAGAAATAATTTAAGAATGTTGTAAGCTTTATTCTTTCATTTGTGATCCTAATGGAAAAATATGGATTTTCGGGTTCTCCCTTGGGGTGTGCTCAATGAAACTGTGTAATTTAGTGTCCTACCTTGAGTACTTAGTGTCTAATAAAAGATAAGTACTCCTAGAAGGTATTAGATTAGGCGGTTCTACCACAACCGGGACTGCACGAGTTCCCCCTTCCCTCTCTGCGAGGTGATGGCGGGAGGTTGAAGATGAAGCTGACATGTGGGGCCCACGCATCAGCGATTGGAAGGAGAGAAGCAGTAGGGATATATAGGTAATTTTGCATGCTCTGTAGGCCTTCCCAGGCTCGCTACCACGCTGGCGTGCCCATCTGGCGTGCCACCTTAGCAAAAATGGTAAAAACGTAGGAGGGTTACTGTTTGCGATAACAAATATGTTGGGGCACGCATAAAGATGGCAAACGGAGGAGTGTCATGCGTAACTATGGCAAAAAGGGTTAAAATCCCACTGGGAGGTGGGCGGGTGAGCGTCAGCCCGGATGCTGTGGGCGCACACCTGCACGTCTGCACCCCAGGCCCTGGGCGTACGTACACTGTATCAAGGAGAGGTGGCCAGAGGGGAGACACCATGACAGGGGCCAACGTGGTTGCAGGGCACATACCATCAATGTCTGTCCGTCACCAAAAAAAGTGCCATGCGAACGGGTCCCAAAACCCAAATTAAACTCCGTGTTATTGTTGCCATAAACAGGCTTAAAGAATACAAGCGAGGGGTTCAAACAAGACAGAGAGAGTGATGATGAGGGGCTAGATATGTATATTAGCTGTGGCTTTTTGTGTTGGTGATGTTAAACAGAGCGTAATAAGAGCAAGGATAATAAGCCTGCCGGCAGCGAGGTGCATACAAGTGACAGTTATAGACTAGTCGTCGGGTATCGATACCAGGGATACCCAAAGCAAGAAAGTTAGCGTCCATGCTGACTTCCTCGGATGGCTCGAGACGTATTCAAATGTCTCGCCCGACCATAAGGTCGCGGGCTCCATCTCGCCCGAGTCCTTGGGTGCGGGTTCCGTCTCGCCCGACCCCAAGGCCGCGGGCTCCATCTTGCCTGACCTCGAGGCCACGGGCTCCGTCTCGCCTGACCTCGAGGCCTTGGGGCTCCGTCTCGCTCGACCCCAAAGACGTGGTTTCCGTCTCGCTCAAGGTCGTGGGCTCCGTCTCGCCCGACCTCGAGGATGCAGGATCCGTCTCATCCGATAGGGACCCACACCGCCGCCAACCACTCCAGGTCCAAGCGTATGGGCCTGGGTCAAAACTCTGACACCAGGGAAGAGGCTGGCATGCCTCGATGTAACTCGTGGTCATGACGGACCATACCTGGGGATTCATATCAAGAACAGTGTCGGGCGTGCGGGTGTTGTTCTGCCTAATCCTCGTATGGACGCTGACAGGCGCGTCAGTTCACCACGAATTCCGCGGGGACGGAGTGGAACGCCTGAAGTGGACCGTGACGCCTAAGAGGGGGGGGTGAATTAGGCAACTTAAAATTTTGACTCTAAACTATGGCCTCTTTTTCTAATCCTAGCAAAACCTATGCAAAAGATAAACTATCTAAATGTGCAACTACGATTTTGCTAGTGTGTTGCTATCTCTACCGCAAGAGGAGTAATACAATCAATGTAAATGCGGAAGCTAAAGAGCAAGATAGAGATATGCAAACTCCCGTCGACGACTCCGGTATTTTTACCGAGGTATCGAGAAGTGCGTAAACTTCCGCCTAGTCCTCGTTGGAGCCCCTCGCAAGGAATCCCTCGCAAGGGCCAAGCTCCCGGTCGGGTAACTCCGTGGATAGCCTCAGGCCTTTCCCACGCACAAGTGGGTCTCCGATGTGCCTTCCGGCAAGCCTCTCCCGGATGCTCCCCGCCGTCTTCACTATCAAGCTTCCGGCCAAAATGCCGCGGGCCTTGTTCCCTCCGGTACACGGTGGCGGCTACACCACAAACGCGGTTGGTGTGATCTCGCAAGACTACAGGCCCCTCCGATGTACAACAATGGTGCGCGCAAGCACCGAGTGGTAAGAGGTATGCAAACCTCACTAAACACTAGGCCTAAAACTAGAGCAAGCGCATAAGCGGTGGTCTAATCAACCTAAGTACTTCGCAAAGCACCTACGCTAATTACCTAATGAATCACTAAGCACTATGCAAGTGGAGATCACTAAAATGGTGTATCAAAACCTTTGTTATGTTTCCTCAGCTCCACACTTGCCAAATGGCCGGTTGGGAGTTGTATTTATAAGCCCCACTAAGAAAGTAGCCGTTGGGGATGAAATCCCGCTTTTCTGCTACTGACCGGACGCTGGAGTCGTCCTGATCGGACGCGTCCGGTCATCCCGACCGTTGGAACCGCGAACAACTGATCGGACGCTGCCAGCGTCCGGTCACTTGCCACCGGACGCGTCCGGTCGCAAGTTCGCCGCTCTGGAACCTCTCTGTACTCGATCGGATGTTGCTGTCCTGCGTCCGGTCAGTTTGCCGCCAGCGTCCGGTCCAGCGTCCGGTCGCTGCTGCTGTTGCCGAGCCTCTGATCGGAGCGTCCGGTTGCTTTTCGTCAGCGTCCGGTCCAGCGTCCGGTTGCTGCTGTGAGCTTGTTTCTTCGCGATCTTGCGTGCGGCTTGGTTTCTATCTTCGTGCTTGATCTTTGCTTGATATATTGGGTCTTCTCTTGTGCTCCTAAGGTCTTGCTTGAGGTGTTGATCATCGGATCATCACGTCGCCTTTGTCCAAGTCACGTCTTGCATCCTATTGAACTACAAAACTATCACTTGCAAATTCATTAGTCCAATTTGGTTGTGTTGGTCATCAAGCACCAAAATCCAAAAGTAAATGGGCCTATGGTCTATTTTCCTTACAACGCCATAACCGGCAGATGACGCCTGCGTATGGCGGCAGTGACGAACAGGGCCGCGACATGGAGCCGTCCCTGTTGACATCTACAGGATCGGCGGGACCCGCATGAATGAGAAGAAGGACCCGGCAACCCTGGAAGCCTTCTTCTCTCTCGTTTCTTCTCGTTTTCCTCATCTGTAACCCGCGTTTTTTCTTAGCCTATAAAAGGAGAAGCAAGGCGTCCATAAGGGGAGATCTTGACACATGTATTATGCTCGTTAAACAGAGTGTAGTAAGAGCAAGGATAATAAGCCTGCCGGCAGCGAGGTGCATACAAGTGACAGCTATAGACTAGTATACGTGACAAATGGATCTTAAGGAATACTCCTAGGTTTTTTGTTTTGAGATTATATCTGTTGCCACAAATGAAACAACAAAAAAGGTAGTAGTATGTGTAAGGTCAGCACCTAGGAGCTGTTTGATCGAGCCACGAGGGCACGTACTTTTGTCTACAAGGCAGTGGCTTCAAGCCGTTGATTTTGATCGTCTGGCGGCCGAGATCGATGCATCGGCAGGCTACCTGGTAGGCCATCAACCAAAGAACCCCTAGCGCAAGGGTTGCAAAATTGCATGCATGTAGGGCAGCGGTGCAGCTCACCTAGCAAATTACAGTTCGTTTGATTTTTTTACCCCAAATTTAACCACTCGTTTTATTTAAAAAATTTATGTCAAATATAGTTAAATTTAAGCCATTCTTGAAGAAATTTTGTTAATAAAGCAAGCCCCAATAAAAAAAGTGATATTTTGTACAAATTTTTAAATAAAACGAGTGATCAAATTTAAGATAAAAAAAATCAAACAAACTATAATTTGGAACGGATTTAGTACCCCGTGAAACGGTGTGGCACAATAGGGCAGGAGAACGGATTGACAACCACCGCATCTTTCCGCGTCGAGCAAGCCATAGTATATTTGTCCTCTCGTATAAACAATATATCTTCTCTCTCTAATTTAATCCAATGATTTAATGATATGGGATCATGATAAAAAGTTGCTTAAGTTTTAGTAAAGCATTTCTTTTACCAAAAGCCAGCACTAGATATTGTTGTTGATTCGATCGCCTTTGCATGTAAACAGCTGTTTTGCAATGTAGAGGGCGTTAGTAGAGGTCCTTTCTGTGGAACGCGCGCGCGCGTGCCCTATATACTTATTTGACTATTATTCTCATACTATATATATCACTTTTTTTAAAAAAAATGCTCCAACAAACGCTTTCAGACTATATAATAAAAGAGTAGAGCCCCGGCCCTTTCAGTTCCGCTAATAAAGAAACTAAAAGGAAACCCAAATGTGAAACCACTTAAACAGCATGTTTGTTGGTCGATTTCTGAGCTGATAAGTTCGGTTGGTGCTGGTTTGTTGTGAGAGGAAAATACTGTACCATGACTGATAAGCGCTGGCTGAAACCAACAAGCGGACAGGCTGAAAGTCTGTTTAGATCACATACAGCTAACAATTAGCTACTAAAAATTAGCTAAGATTTGACTTAAATCTTCGAGTAATAAATCCACTAATATTTTTATCTATCATCTATAGTTAACAATTAGATATTAGCTGATTTCTCTTCGCTAATACAACTAATAACTAGCTAGCTAAGTTGCTTGATTTCCTTGCAAGGCACGTACGTGTGTATTACTAGAAGAGACCGCTCATGTTTCTTGTTGTGCGGTGGTTAGGGTAGCTTTCATCGTCATCGTCCAATCCCTTTTAACCAACCGACGCGGAGAGTAGCGTACCGACAAGCGAAGGGACGATTGAGCGCCGCTCACCCTTCTCCACTGACCTTTGTGTGCTTCGCTGAAGTCTAACCACTACTCTTCTTTGCTCCATTTACATCCACTGATGTGTCATGTCGTGGTCGTGCCATTTTCATTTCCCAGAACGCATGGTGTTTAGTGATGGCCAGCTATATACTCCTATATTTGTGCTGCAGTGTATTGTTTGGTCCAGGAGGAGGAAAAAAGGGTGTCCGTTGTCTCTCAACCTCTCTTTTTCTACCCCTTTTGTTCGTCAGATCGGATGGGTGGTGGAAGGCTTCGGCCCTGATATGACGGGCTGTGGTGGAAGGCTTCGGCCGTGAAAAGGCCCAGCTGGCCCACTGGGGGCGGCACGACAGTATCAGGACCTTTTCGATCTTTTGCGTGGGCCAGCTGCAGGCCTGCTGGGCATTTTCCGGCCGTTGGGCCTCTCGGTCTCTCCTGAGATATCTCAGGATCAGATACAGACAGGCCTGCACCTCACGAAGAAAGGCCAATAACGGGCCTCGCCTCAAATAAGGCTATTCGCTAATGATGCGTATTATTGTTCAGGCTTAAAAAAAAGGGTGGGTGCCATTACAATTCTGCGAGTTTGGAGAAATAATATTACTATTTATCATATTGAAACGATGCCATCACAATTCTTGAACCTTCGGGATAAGAGCAGTAACACACAAATTTAAGCTGAAGATAGGTAAAATCTCCAGTATAAAGGTCCTAGTCATACGCAACAAGTCCCCTTCGAAGATATATAGCTAATAAAGATTATCCATGCTTTGTTTATGTTCTTTCGGTGCTAAAATATTCAAATTTGGCTTCCCAACTGTTCACAGACCGATGCAAGCACAAGAACTTCTTTAATAGTGACACATGGGCTCAGGCCTCAGGGGGTGCTGCAGGCCCGGGACCGGGAGCACCTGCCCTTTCGAAAGCCATCACTGCGAACGGAACAACCGCAAGAGCAACGCACACATGGGCCCAGATAGAGGCAACAGTGGCAGCCACGACGACGGCGCGCGACTGGCCCGTCCGGTGTGTGAGGAGCCTCCTTCCAATGCCCCTGATCACGGCGGCAGAGGTGAGCAATATGAACGACTGTTCGTGGCGACTGATCCGCTGGTGGTTACCATTACCAATGCCCATCACTGAGTGTGCGGAGTACGTCTCTCGGTGGGGCGAAGCTCACCGAGGTGGTCGCGCTACATCTACCGGTGGGGTGAGGCCAGAATGGCTCTTGCCATGGCCGTGCTCTGGCCATGGTGAGCGTGTGCGGGTGCGCGGTGAGGACACTAGCGTTCCCGAGCTCCAATAGTTCGGCAAGGCCATGCCTTGGCACGTGCGTGTACGCGGGGGTGCATTTGTGCGTGCGACGGTCCCAAGGCGCTGCCTTGAGCTCCTCAGGTGGAAGCTCACGGCTCGGCGGCCATGGCGTGACGACAACAGCGAGCAGAGGGGTTCGACGGGGGCTCACCGTGGTGGTGGTGTAGTTAGGGTGGTGGTGCAGTGGCGAGGCGAAGCCGTGACGAGGCGGTGCAGTGCCGTGCCGAGCCGCTACGCCGACGTAGCCGATCGGACGGCGTCTCTGGCTCCGGCAGCGTCTCCACGGCGGCGATCCACTCCAGCGGGCGGCGCTGCTCTCCCCTTCCTTCTTCTCCTCCCTTCTCTGGCTCGGCGTCGCTGGTGAAACCACTAGTGGCGGCGGGGTGGATGGGAGAGGGGCTAGGGCACCGGAGAGGGGGTTTTATACCCCGAGCTCACCCATGGCGGGCGGCGGATGGTGGAGAAGGCAGATGGGACACGTGTAGGATGATCGGGAGCACCCGACTAGGGTTCTGGTGTTTGGCGGGAGTGCGGGGGTGGTTGGCGCCTCCAATTTGGAGCAGTGGCCGGTCAAGGGCGCGGGTATGGTGGTGGCAGGGCACGGTAGAGGTGCAGGACATGGTGATGACATCACCTCGTCATGGCACGAGCAGGGGCAGGCGGTGTGGCGCGGATTGGCGACATGGCGTGCATTAGTGCGCGTACAGGCGAGGGGCAGGGCACAGACGGCTGGCGCGGTGAGCGGCGGGAGCGGTGCTCTGCTCTGCTCTGCTTTGCCTAAAGCAGAGAGGGGAGCAGGGGTAGGGGATGATAGGCGGGGTCCACCTAGCGGCGGTAGCAGGTGAAGCCGGGCGCGGCTCGTCGTGCCGCGGGCGGGCGCGACGTGGGCTGCTGGCTGGGCCGGCTCGGCCTCTTGCGGGCGCGGGGGCGGACGCGGTGCTAGGCCACACAGGCGAAGCAAGCCGGCGGGCGCGTGCGGGGGCGAGGGCACAAGCATGCATGAGCTGGGCCGTGCGGGCGCGTCGTGGGCCAGCGGGGCTGGGCTGGCTTCTGCATCTGGACCTCTTTCCCCTTTTCTATTTCTATTTCTATTTCCACACAACACCTATGCATGTATATATGTGTTGCCGACATATATACATCCTAGTGGGGTCCACCAGAGGCCATCTAGGGTCCTAGGGTCCAAGCCAAGGGTTGGCAACTCACACACACAATTTTATTTATAATGGTTAGATTGATTTTATTACATCACATGAAATCACGAAGAAGCAACTCACAAGTTGAATTAAACACAAAATGCTCAACCATGCTAACTTAGTTCTACTTGTGCAACTACAGGGGTGGTTTACTAGTATGCACACTCATCATGCATGGGTTTTGTTAGAAAAACTTTTAAGTTTAGATTTTTGGGTTATTGGAAAACCTTGGTTGTTACACCTCCTTCATCATCAAGAGAGATCATCACAAGAGAAGAACTTCAGAGCTCCACAAATATTTAGGCATAGCTAGATAAGTTAGATCTAGAGAGAGGCAAGCTTCGCTTGGATTCCTAATCTAGTCAAGAGCGTGGCTTGGTAAAGCATTTGTATCCTCTTTTGTATCTTTTATTATTTATATGTTTGCTACATTTGCTATGACATTGTTCTTAATATTATTCATGTTCTTAGTTATCATGTTCATCGTCTACTTTGATTATATGATTAGTATAGCTAGAGTTATCATTATGTTTATGCATAGGTTCGCAAAGTGCTCACTCTTATGTACGTACGGGGTGAGTGGTCGACATTGTGTAAGCGTGGTGCTCATACGTTGTTTACTTGCGGAAGCACCCTGTATTCCGAGCCATGTGGTAGATCGCGAGTGTGACACTCTTGTTGAGTCCTTTGTAGTCCACTCCCCGAATGTAGATCAAGTAGGATCTAGTTGCGAAAGAAGACAGTCTCTGTTCTTGATCTTAGTAATATCCCTTAATTGTAGATATGAAGTTAATATTTAGCCATGATTATTAAGTATAATTGTACCAATCAATGTATGCTTTGACTTGTAATTAAGAATGACTTATGAATTAGTTTCTCTATTGTATCTACTTATTCTTGCTATTGCTATCATAAGTAGTACTCTGAGTGTTCATTAATCAACTATCATTTATCATTATCATATCTCTTGATTTACCCCTGTTTAGAGTAGAAGATTGGTTGGTTTATTCGTCCATCATAAGTATGAGTTATTAATATATTTCCTTTGCCAGTCCTTCACTGAGGTAAAAATATAAATAACGATACTTGAAATACTCTTAGGTGAAATACTACAATGATATATTATCTGTGCATATAAATATATTTTATCTAAGTCACAAGTGTCATTATTAATAGTGATGCTAAAAATACCAACAGGCCATCACTAGGGGCTTGCCGCCGGACATCGTCGACATCGATGCTTCTGCCGTGCGTGGCGAGAGGAGGCTGAGTGACAAGATGACGCCGAGCAGCAGCTCCGCCGGCTTGAGCAAGAGCAGCTGCGCCATCTTGGGCTGGGCGGGATGGTTTGGTGTCTGGCACCGTGACTGTCATACTGTGATCGTCACACCACACGATAGGGTTTGGATTTTGTTTTAGATAAATCTATTTTCAAACAGTTGTTGTCATCGGTTGTGAAACCCCAACTTCGAGTGCTTAATCTTCATCAGCAATTATCACTTTCAATTGAGTTGCTTGTTTCGTGTTATTGCCTGTGTTCTTCGTTTCACACGCAGGAATTAACATTCTTGGCGAGTTCAACCGGATTAGTGACATGGACCAGAGAAGTCGTGATGCTAAGATTGTAAGGTTCAGGTCTTTCGATCTGAAGCCAGATCGATATGTCATACTCTACCACAATGATAGTTATCTCTACCCGGCCCCATTATAACCAGTGTCGTGTCACAAGTGCTACCAATAGACACGGATCCTTATGGTCAATTACCTAGACACACATGAAGGACTTTCTCGTGAAACAGAGCACGACGGCTGCACGATCGATTAGACGTCAGCATGGCTCGAGGGACATGCGTCAGTCGCGTAACCTCCACCGTGTCTCAAGCGCCGTAGATGGACGAGGATCCTGCCCCCATCATGGATGTACATATATATGCTCTTAACGGTGGAAATTTTAAGGCAGTTAAAATGTTGTGGCTTGTATGTTATTGGAAGTCCATAACATCAGCCTTGTCGGCTGTAACCACTAATGAATTAGTCCATAACAGCTTCCACTCACTCATCACACATCAGTCATCAATGATTACACCATTAGAATTTCGGTAACAAATAAAACCTCTTAATATAGACCATGTATTGTATGATACACAATTAAAGAGTGGGCGTCCTTGGACATCTATATATGGAGTGGTCAAGAATTCCCTAGTGCCGATATGCAGCCCTGACTCTCTCCTCATTGCTCATGTCCGTCCTGCCCTTCAATTAGTAGATTCAGTCCCAAAGATCTATTATGAGGGATAACAGCTTGATGACTGTGTTATTCTCCTCTCTGGTTTTTGGATCCTTTTTGTTGCCTGTTCTGTGTTAGTATATATGATGATCTGTATTCGCTTATCATTAAATCGGTGACAGATAGATGCATATGTGATGATTACTGATGATGTACAAACATATTGCAGGTCATCCCCAGCTACCGGATGCTAGGAGTTCTATTGCCGCAACCAACAACTCTATAACAGTACAAGGAGATGTCTCTTTGATATTTTGTGCTAAAACCTTCTGCAATTACTTTCCTAATTTTTAGACGTGCTACTGTTGTCCGAACGATGCACGACCAGAGTATTGCCACATGACATTGGCAGAGTGTCGGGACCATTGTGCCTCGTGCAAACCCAAATGCTCGCATAACCAACGGTGATGGAAGGTCGATCGTTGGATGCAACAATGAGTACTCTACATTATAGGAGTTTTGTGCAATCATAAAGTCATCAGTTTGTAGCTAAATAAATAATACTGATGCATATGATATAACTATTTGTTTTACGTGTGTTGATGGTTTCCGTTTGATATAATTAATGGATTCATTTGCTGTATATACAAGCAATCTCTCTTGTGTTTCCTCCGTCCTTCTATGTTTCCAGTTGGCTTTTGTCTGAATGTTGCTCTGATTGACCTTCCAAGAAAAGTTTGTATGAATCTTGAAGTAACCTAGGAATTACTAATAAAATTGCAGAAAAGCTAAAGCTTGCGTGTGTGATTTGGTTTGCCTCGTCACACGAATTTTGTGTACGTTGGATTTGCCCACTGACCTCATCCGTGCCATTCATACCACACGCGCTGGTCTCTCTTCTCCTCTTCTGCCATAGTGCCATTATTTTCCATTTAACTGTGTGTCAGGATGAATTCTATTCTGACATGCAAATTTATAAACCTTCTCAAGTTCCCAACGACATTCCATTCCATTTTGTATCTGATGCCGTATGCTTATAGCCAACCGTACCCCCAACACACAAAAGGCACGTACAGTTTTTTTTTTTTTTTGAAAATACGTACTGGGCAGTTTTGCTTTGTCAAGTGACAATAATTACTGTTACTGGACAATTTTGCATTGTTAAGGTAGACTTTGCTTTTTCTTTAAATTCATTCGTTGCTTTTTTATTATGTTTTTAATATTTATATTTTGTTAATGTTGTTTATTTTGACAATAACATTTGCTATTTTTAGATGGATAATTTTGTTTCATTTTTTAATACAAGACCCTCTAACCTTGTTAATTTACATTCATAGAATATTATATTATTTCTGTTATTTCATATTTTTGAAATTTGATATGTTTGAAACCGAAGGCTCAAATAATTTTTTCTCGTTTTTTTGTAACTATGATTATTTGTTGATCTGGATATGCATTGTCCCAATTCTTAAAATTTATTTAGTTTTCACTATATATGTCGTGCTTGGCTACAAAGTTCTTTTGTTACCTTTTTTTTATTTCATCTCCTTTCTATTTCCTTTTCCTAATTAGCATTCATGGAAGGAACTAAGATTTGAGTTAGATTCTTCTCTCCCATAATATGATTTTAGTTACTATGAATGTATACTAGATTTACACTTTACTTGTATTGAAGTTATGCTAATCATTTTGGTGTAATTCCTAGGTAGGATTAGTGTAACTCAAGATTATATTAATGTGAAAATCTTTGTTTTTTCTCAATTGTATTTGTTATTTGAAAATTTTCAATTTTGGTATGTTTCCTTAATTGAAGGCTCAAATATTTTGTTATTTTGCAATCTAAAATGTTTGTATTTTGTAACTTCAATTGTATTTGCATATGCTTTGGTATAATACTTAAAATTTAAGGCCCTCCATCTTTGTTAACTTGTAATTCATAGAATAATATATGTTTCTTTGTTTTTAATCAATTTTCTTGTTATTTGTATTTTTCTTGTTACTTGAAGGCTCAAATATTTTGTTATTTTGCAATCCATAATAAAATTTTGGATTTTGTGAATTCGATTATTTATTCATCTACATATCAATTGTTCCAATACTTGAAATTTATTTAGTTTCACTATATATATCGTGCTTGATTACAAACTTCTTTTTATTACCTAATTTTTTTTATTTTATCTCCTTTCTATTTATTTTTCCTAGCATTCATGAAATGGACAAAGATTCGAGTCAGATTCTTCTCTCCTAAAATATTATTTTAGTTATTATGAATTTATACTAGATTTACACATTACTTCTATTGAAGTTATGGTGATTATTTTGGTGTAATTCCTTGGTAGGATTAGTGTAACTTAAGATTAATGTGGACATCTTTGTTTTTTCTTAATTATATTTGTTATTTAAAAAATTCCTATTTTGATATGTTTGTTTAATTGAAGGATCAAGTATTTTGTTAATTTGCAATCCATAAGAATTGTTTGTATTTTGTAACTTTGATTATTTGTTCTTTTTCACATGCTTTGGGTCCTGTTTGGATCCCAAGGCAAAAATTTAGCCATGCACTTTTAGTTCTTTTTTGCCATAGGGATCTAAACAGGGGGCTAAAAGTGAACACATGGCTAAAAACTGGACTAAAATCTTTTGCTTCCAAAGAGGATCTAAACTGGGCTAAACTCCCTCGGGGCGGACGCTGGACGCCTCATACCCCTTGCTGCTCGCATGTATGGCTGTGCATGGATAATTAAATAAGGGTAAATCAGTCATCGTAGATTAGATGACTAAAGTTTAACCCATTGATCCAAACAGCCCAGCAGGACTAAAATTTAGGGGCTAAATTTTAGAGGCTAAACTTTAGTCCTCAGACTGGTGATCCAAACATATAGTTAAAATTTAAGGCTCTCTATCTTTGTCAATTTGCAATTCATAGAGTAATGTATATTCTGGGGTGTACTAGCTTTTGAGCAACGAGCTGTTGCGTATGTGTGTGTGACTGTCTTGGCTGCTCTGAGTATGGTTCAATTTGTATAGGTATGCTAGTTATAGTGTAGTTCAACTTCTCTTACAGTTGTTCATAATGTGTAATTTATATGTATTATTTATGTAAGTAGTACTCATTGCTAGAAATTGTTTGTTCTCTTTGTTTCAGGCAGTTCCCTCATAATCTATTTGATATTGCATTGCATTGAAAATTTCTTGTTTTTTATTTTTGAATTTATGTTGTTTGGTTTGTTTGGTTATGACAGTTCTCTTAGAGTTTTTGTGATTTGGCATTTCATAGAAAAATTTTGGTTTTTGAAATTATGTTGTTTGGTTTGTTTGTTCCATGCAGTTCTCCCAGAATTTTTGTGATTTTGGCTTTCATAGAAAATTTCTGGTTTTTTATTTTTTAATTTTTGTTCTATGTTCTGTTTGTTGCAGGTAGTTATCTTAGAATTTTTGTGATTTTGCATTTCATTGAAATTTTCTTGTTTGTGTTTTTTTGTTTTTATTATTTGGTTTCTTTCTTTCAGGCAGTTATCTTAGATTTTTGTTTTTTTTTGTTTTTGTTATATATATATTTTTTTTGTTCCTATGCTTTGTAGTCTTCATTGCGTGAAGGTGGATGGTGGTCTTTGGTAATCCGTGTGAAATTCAGGTAAGTTTCACTCGAATTTTATTTATTTGGTTATTTGTGTGATTTGTGTTGTAGAATTACTCGGGTGAGCATTAGGCTTGGATCATTCAAATTTTGTTTTTCTGTATCATTTGTGTGATTTGTCCTTTCAAATTGCTTGATTGTTCAAATGGGTCAAATCACTCAAGTTCCAAATAGACAGATCCTAAAATTGCTCTGGGCCGCGTTTAGTTCCGGCCGGATTCGGCGCCGCCGGAAACCCAGGGAACTGTAACGGTACTGTAGCGCAATGTAGCATTTCGTTTGTATTTGGTAATAATTGTCCAATCGTTGACTAATTAGGTTCAAAACGTTCGTCTCGTAAGGTACAACCAAACTGTGCAATTAGTTTTTGATTTCGTCAACATTTAGTACTCCATACATGTACCGTAAGCTTGATATGACGGAGAATCTTTTTTTTTTATAGTGCCAAATTCAGAAATTTGAGGAACTAAACATGGCCCTGAATTAATTTACCCACAGAACTGGGCCCTCACCCTTTCCATACCCATAGTGAGCTCGACCCTTTGGCGATCCACGCAGAGAGCGTTCTTCCAATTCGTTTTTCAAGCCCGGTGGCAGGCAGCACCTCACCAAGCAGAGTTTCCTATGCGTTTGCAGATTTCGGAAGGCTAAACTCTGAAGGGTCTCTAGTTTCATTATATTATTATTATGAAACAAATGCTTTATAACACACACAAAGAAACAAGTTTACGACAATACAAAAACGGTAGGAGAAATACAAAAACGGTAGGAGAAAAAAAGACTGTCTCCGAAACGCATATGGACACCCAAACCTAAAATAGATAGCAAGAGATAAAAAATTAGTCTCCAACAGAGTACCTATACGGGAGATCTATTTTGGATTGTCTGAGAGGCACAATCTAAATATGAGCATCCTCTCTCCTAGAAATCCATTTGCAGAAATGATTCTCTTTTGGATCTTGTTATTGGAGAAGATCGGCCCTGTTCGCTTCTCTTATAATCTGTCTTTTTCAGCTTGTTTTTTCAGCCGAAACAATGTTTTTCTCTCACAACGAATCAGTCGAAACAGTGTTTCGGCTTGTTTTTTTTCAGTGAAGCGAACGGGGCTGATGCCAAATAGGTATTGAATCTTTTGTCTGTAGCGTTACTTAAAGTACGAATAGATCTTATATTTTAGGTGTTGTCGTCGGAGATAGCATAGCCTAAGCAAGTGGAAAGTGCTCGGTGTAACCTACTAGTCAGCTAGAGTGAAATTGAAGTTACTGCACGTCGTCTGCCTTCCGAAGAGCATACCACTGAAGCCGAGCTGCCCCTTCTCCTCATCGAACACCAGCAGGTTGTTCTCCATCTGGAACCCTCCGATGACCACCGCCGGCGCCGGCGCCGGCGCACCGTAACCGTAGCCGTGTCCTCCCTCCTGCTTCTCTTCCTTCATCTCGAGGAACGCGAAGCACGTGGTGTCGTCGCTGACCTGGACCATGGAGTTGCCGCCGAACACCGTCCAGGTGGCGCCGCTCTCGAGCATCAGGTCCACCTGCGGCACGGCGTAGCCGAGGCGCGTCGACCCGAGCTCCCGCGAGTCGTAGCACAGCTCGAACGGCGGCGTCGGCGGGGTCACCCGCTTCCTCCCGGCCATGGCCAAGTCGAACGCCCTGATGAACGGCGCGTACACGTCCGGCCGGAGCACCGTGTAGGGGATGCGCGAGCACAGCGCGACGGCCAGCGGCCCCAGCTGCGGCACCTGCACCTGCACCTGGTTGACGGCGATGCCCTTGGCCGAGATGAAGTACCCGGGGACCCGGGCATTCCTGCGGAGCGGCGTGGTGCTCGCCAGTGACGCCGTGACGTCGGGCCGGCCCGGCGGGAGCAGGAACAGCGGGCCCCCGCCGAAGATCGCCACTCCCAGGTCGTTGCCTGCGCCGGGGAGGCAAAGCGCGAACCTCCTGGCGACCTTCTGCTTGCTGGCGACCTGTGCCGGCAGGGCGAGCTTGGAGCGCGCGAGGCCCGCGACGCCGACGGCGCCGGCGGGGAGGCCGGCGAGAAGGGTCCGCGGCGCGCAGGCCGCGACGGCGGTGAATGAGACCTCGGCGAGCGGGTTGGCGCCGTCGGTGGCGTTGGCCGTGACGCGCGCCCGCGTGAGGTCCCCGGATCCGGCCCGGCACGCGAACGGGTTGTAGGGGTGCGCCCTGCACCTGCAGCGGAACGGGTCGTCCTCGTCAGGCACGCCGTGACCCGTGCGCGGGCAGCCCGGCGGGTGGTGCGCGTGCGCATGCGCGCACGCCGCGTGGTGGCACTCGTAGCTCGGGTGCGCCGCGGCGCACGTGGACCAGAGGAGCGGGCCGGAGAGGTCCAGGACCAGCGGCAGCGCGTCCTTGAGCGGCGCCGTGTACAGCTTGGTGGCCGCGTCCCTGGTGATGGCCGTCACCAGGGGCTTGCCGCCGGACGTTGTCGACGTCGCTGCTGCCGCCGTGCGCGGCGAGAGGAGGCTGAGCGCCGAGACGACGGCGAGCAGCAGCTGCGCCATCTTGGGCTGGGCGGGATGGTTTGGTCTGGACGTCTGGTGCTGTGACTGTGGTCGAGTCGGAGTGCTTAAATATTGCAGTGCGCCGCTAGCTAGCTGCTGCAGATCTGACTGTGAGGACCTTGGAATGCTTGACGGGATGCTTTTTTCTAGGTTATTGCTAGTTTTCGTCAACCATGGCATCTGCTAGCTGGAGACGATGGATCCATGAGGGAGCGTCTGGGGTGGGGAGTGCCGCGATTCCCGTCTGGGGACTTGATGGAGGCCTCGATTCTGCATTTCGTCAACACGCGCAGAGTTTGTTTGAAGAACAGGATTGAAAGCGTCAGCTCGATCTTGCTTAATCGCATGTGCAACTTTTTTACTATGCTTGGGGAGGCATCAGAAAAACGGTAGATGTGTCTATAACTTGTGGGCCCATATGACGGAAGACGTTGGGAGACATCAATGAGGGAGGCGTCGGGAGGCGTTAGATGTATCTATGATCGGTGGACCCATATGCGTCGTAACGCCTCCCAATGCCTCTAATGTTAAGGGGATTAGGACTCCAAATAAAAGAGTGGTAATTCTATTTTCGTAGTTCTTTTATTTAATCAATGGGAAAAGGGTAAATTCATAATTATAAAATTAATGTTTTGGATAGTATAGTTATGATGTATAATTCAAGTAATATAGTTAAATGAATATTTTATTGAGTAGTATAGTTAGGATGAATAAAAGTAGTATAGTTAGATAAACATAACATTTTATTTTTAGGGTTCATCCACGCCACCGCCTCCGCCGGCGCTCCCGACCTCGCGCTAGGACATCCAGGCCGCCGAGCTGCATGGCCCGCTCGGACGGCCTCCTCCGGGCGGCTGCCGGATCGGGACCGGGCTGCCGGGGGTGCTGTACTGGAGCAACGGCGACGGGGGCAGGCTGCTCACGGCGCGGGCGCGCGGCAGGAACAGGTTCGGTGGCGGAGGGCGGGGAACGACCAAGGACGAGGCGACGGAGGAGGACGAGGAGCAGGCCGCCGACGTGGTGATCGTCGGCGCAGGGGACGACGAGGAGTACGCCTCCGACGAGCTGTCCGGGTTCAGGGGCCTCGTTCTTGATCTCTCTTACAGGTGCGATCACAAACACTTCCAGTTAGTGTGGTTGAGTACACAAAAGAACAACAATTGCAGTGCAACATTATTTGCCCGATGGATTAAGTGATATGCTTGCTAATGTGGCACGCAACCTCCAAATGGAGGAGGATGAGGACGACGATGACGCGTCGGAAGCTGAGGAATTTGAGTTCAGGCCTGATGTGCTGTTTAAGCGAGGTTCGAGGTATTCTGTTCGGGCAAGCAGTAGTTTGGTTTGTCAATACATAGCCAGAATTATTCGTCATCTAAAATATTTGCAACCTATATGACCTGTGTAAGCATTCAGGAATTAGTTGGTAAGTATGTCGGCTAGAAATGTTTGCTATCCTGAAATCATAGTTAAATGTTCTTGTGCATATGAGCCCAGGAGCTGTAGTACTACCTTGGGTATTGCTGGCATGCAGCTGGACGTAGTTTTTTCTTGGGAAATTGATTTTAATGGTAGAAGCTAAATATTAGTTGTAATATAATAGCTGTAATGGGAAATACCATTCAGTCTGCACATGATTGTCTGCTGAGCACCTGTTGAATAATTATGAATAGTTTGCAGTTCATTTGGGCTATGGGCAGAGTTTTAGCTTCCAGTTTGCTAGCATAGTTTATAAATCGCTAAATACATAAGTAGGCCTATATCTGATAGTTGCGCACGCCATGTTTCTTTCTTGTTTGCTAGAGTCTATTTATGAAATATGACCTTCTGCCAGTGTTTAGTGCTGCAATTGACTGTTCGACTTTCCGTGAGCTTTCAGAAAATTGAGTTTAATGACCTGTTGTACCCACATTTTTGCTGCTGTTGTGAATAACAATAGCTGACCAGCTTGTGTTGTACACTTCATGCCCATGAATGTGATATTTCTTTTGCAAAGCATGTATAATATTTTCTTCTTTGTTCTTTCAGAAAAACAGACTCATATTAGTTCAATTTTGGTTTTGCAGATGTCTTGAAAGAGCTATTGCAGGCCTTTCCCGTATTAGCTATGACAACAAATTCTGTAAATGCCACAGCTTTGGACACTGCTGCAACTCAGAGCCACATTGACATTGTTAATCGATCTTCTGCTAGAAACAGATGCAAGCCTTGCTAGGATTACAAGAAATAATGGAAAGACAGTTTTGCACTCAGCAGCAAGAATGGGCCATATGGAGGTGGTCACTGCACTGTTAAATAAGGATCCAGGGATTGGTTGCAGAATAGATAAGAAGGGACAAACAGCTCTATACATGGCTTCAAGAGGCCAAAAGTTTGGGACCAGCTTTTAGTTTGGTCGATGATCGGCGCAAATTATATGCTTTTAGTCATGGAGAGGAAGGCAACTTATGAATTAGGATAACTCTGAATACTCTGTAGCCGACTATTGTTGTCCTCCCCAAGTCCCCATCCCATGTTCTTTGTGTTTTCATTTTGTATGCTTATATGAATGCTCTTTGTGTTCTCAATCTTTCTTTTCTTCTCTGCCGATCTGGTATGTACGCATGATTATGGCCGTAACTCTTGGACAATTAGAGGCTCCAGTGAAACTCAAGGGACTGTTGCAAGTTCTGATGGGACATATTGTAGAGGGTGTTAGATTATTGAACTGCTGTAATAGTTTTGCATCTCTGCTACTTCCGTGGACTCTACCTTTTTCATATGGACACATTTGTCGAGTACTCATTTTCTGATACTTTATTTAAGAGTTGTTGCTGACACGCTGTATTGCCAGAAAACTTTGGCAACTAGACAAAATCTGCTATGAATCATTGTTTTGTACATAAATGTGTTTAAAAATGTGAGGTAAGCGCGGGAATCGCCCTTCTCTATCCATCATAGTTATGAGTTTCTGACGAGAATCACACAGAATGTGAGGTATCCCTATAAACCTGGCATCATATGAGCTAATGCAATCGTGGGTTGGTTGGGCTGCTAAAAAAATTAGACATTATTGGGTCCTTGCACTTTTTACGCATTCATTTTTATGATAAATAAATTTAACTTCAACAGACTCAGTGTTCCAGCATAGCTTATTGTGCCTTCTCTTTGATCCTCTGTTGTAGCTAGCTAGCAATTCCTTTTCTATTCAGCCATGTATCATTCCAATCTAGCAGTACAACTGAATACTAACCTGATAGGGTTACTGCTGGCAGGTAATTTTGGAACATAGAGCTAGATAACAGTGAGCTGTAGATCATTTCGTTGTGGTATTCTACCACAGGATACAATTGTGTAAACAAGATTCTGGTAGTTTCTACCCACTCTGGCCATGTTTGGAATACATGAATTTCTTGTCAATTTCTTTGTTGGCATCTAGATAGAGAAAAAGGCAACGGGTTCTCATATATATGCATGCTTCTGATCTACAAATTTTGCAAATGATGGACACCAGCTTTCAGTTAATCTCATACAGATACAGAAGAGCAGCCAGTTCGACCAACACAATCTCAGCAACCCAGGTGCCATGTGAAGAAACATCCAATGCTACAAAAATGCAACGAAACAGAATAGCAGAGCAGCGCAGACCTTGAATGGGAGAAGCGATGCCCCCTGCTGCAAGATCTAGGCGACGTGGGCGTCGACAGCGCCTGCAGCAGCGGCAGACGGTGGTGCTTCCTGCTAAGGGGCGCCGGCGCGGAGGGCGGCGTCACAGGGGCAGGGCGTCGGCTTCTGGCAGCGGGGCCGAGGGCACAGCGGCCGCCGCGATGAGCGAGTGAGAGGCAGGGGCCGCCCGGCGACGACACTACGCGGCGGCGGCGGGCGGCTAAGCGTAGTAGAGAGGCGGCAATGGGCGGCTAGGGGCAAGCACGCCGAGCGAGGTGCGTCGCGATTGGGGGAGACCAGCGAGTTCGGCGTGGGGTCTTGGAGAAGGGCGGGCGGGGCGGGGGGGGTGGGCGGTGGGGAGTGAGAGAGGGCAGCAGCGCGCGGCGATATTGCCCTTCGACAAATAAAATCAACAAAAATACATATTTTAGGAAGTGATTCCAACCATGGTAAAAGATCTCTCATTGTTGTTAGTGCCGCACTCCCATGTGTAAGGATTATTAGCCGGTGTCGGTGTTTGAATTGCATCCATTCCCAGGTGTCAGCTCGCATGGCCAACACAGAAGCTGCATGCCTGCACGCAGACATTTCTGATCTTCTCGAACGTGGCCTGCACGCACAGCTCTGAGCTAGCATTACCGGAGCTCCACGAGGACCACGCCGACGCCGGGGTTCGAGCAGCGTACATATCGGATCTGCCTCGTTCTGGGGCGCCGCGCGCTCCTCTACTCCTCCATGCCTCCATGCCTCTAGGCTCTAGCTAGGCTCTTGTCAAAGGGTAGCATTTCAAGTTCTGATTCTTTTTTCTCTGCTGTGGCACTCGAGGCCGATCTATCCGTGCCTGACGCCGTGCTTTCAGTGCGAGATTATTAAAGCTCCCCGTAAAAATTACTTGGTGGTTTTCACAGAATCACACGGCAAGAGATTTTTAGAAATGATCCCATTCCTAACCGTCTACACATGCTCTAACCGATCAGAATGATAACTTCAGTACGATACTTTGTTTGGCTGTACTTAATCCATTCCATTTCACGTGTATTGTCCTAGGAGCGAGTGTACTCCTAAAAAATACATATGGAATGAGATGAATAAGAGTGCAGCCAAACAAAACCTAAAATGAAACTCCAAGTTGTTGCTTCAACGATTCTCAGCCTGTTCGTTTCGTCGTAAATGATCGTGGATTATTTACTGCTGGCTGGTTTGGTATGAGAGAAAAATACTATTTCTAGCTTATAATCCACGATTGTATACGTGCAAGCGAACATGCTGTTTATGGGAGTGATGGCTCAACATCTTTTTGAAAGAACAAATTTAGCTTCAACTTTCATAAGGGCGTCCTCAACGACTGACAACCTGCTAGCTAGGAGGACTGGCTCATCCAATCAGGAGGAGAGAGTATGAGAAAATTTCCATAGCTAGCTACGAAAGAAGCGCCTAGCTCACACGTCTTTCAAATTTCCTGAGTGTTTGACCTGCATTCCCTATCTAACTTGCTTCATTTTTTATTGTTTCTAGCTAACACAAGTTCAATAGGAACCTGACCTGCTTTGCGCCAACGTGCACTCCATCGTGGATCACTCGTCGTTCAGATCCATCCACTCGCAATACCACAACATAATGCTACTATATTCATTCCAAATTATAAGATGTTTTGAAAATTTTTAATATATTATTTTTATTATATATCTGGTCATAGTGTATATCTAAGTTAATAGAAAATAAAGATGCTAGCGCCTAAACATCCGGACACACGCCTGCACCCCGAGTTGCTTGCATCTTCGTTTCTTATGCCCTCCTTCGTTTCCCGCGCCCGCATCGTCCGGATGCCTCATCCCGCCTGCTCCACCCACTCGCACACAAGGACTGCCTGCGCCCACTCCGTATGCACACAGGGACTGCCTGCACCCCACTCCGCTTCCTGCTCCATATCACGCACGTGGCGACCGCCTGCGCTTGCTCCGTATCGCACTCGCACCCCCGCTGCGGATGTGCGTCATGTGACTCTGGTCGTCCCATTCAACGCTTTAAACATGAAAACACTTGCAACAACAAAGAAAACTTGCTGCAACATACGTCTGAAACAGATGAAACATTTGAAACAAACGCGTGCAACATCTATATGAAACATATGCAACATCCAGATAAAACACTTGCAATAAAACACTTGCAACATGTGTCTGAAATAGATAAAACATTTCGAACAAACGCTTGCAACATCTATGTGAAACATATGCAACATCCAGATAAAAACACTTGCAACATACGCCTGACAAATAGATGAAACATTTCGAACAAACGTTTGCAACATAAGTGTATAGCCATTGCAGCATGTGCAACATCCCAATCTACTTTTACAACATCCATATGCAATACTTGCAACATACATCTAAAACATCTGAAACACTTGAAACATATGCTTACAACATGCGCTTCTTCTCATGGTGTCTTCGGCCAACTGTGGGAGACGATGTCCCAGCCAGCGACGACCTTCACCTGGTGGCATCGGGGTGGTGGTGGCACGGTGCATGCCATGGCCACGACAGGCGAGCGCGGAGTGGGGCGCGGCTGTGGATGGCCGTGGCGGCGAAGGCGAGTGGGGTGGCGAGGCGGTGGATGGTCGCGGCGGCGAGGCAGAGTGGGTGGCGCGGCGCATATCAGGGTGCGCACGCGGGGAGATGGCTGCACGTGGGGGGAGATGCTCGCGGCGGCGAGGAAGAGTGTCGCGACACAGCGTAGGATGGTGGCACACGCGAGGAGATGGTGGCGGCGATGCGGATTGGGGCGAGCGCATGGCCGCACTATGCGGTGAAGCATACCATGGGCGATCGGAACGGGGAAATATTTTTGAGAGAGATGAGGAGACGTAGAGAGGAGGCAGGCCTGTTGGGCCGGTAGCGGTAGCGAGCAGGCCCGTCAAGGAGCGTTCGGGCAGACGCCTCGACTGAAGCATTATAGTGTAGAAAAAGCTACTTGTGTAAAAAAAAGCCAAAACATCCTATAATTTAGAAGGGAATGAGTAACATTGTGTCAAGACGCACATGATCATTAAACCAAGCTACTCGAACAGGTGGTGACATACATGGCAGGTCGCTAGCAACATCCAAGACTATCCAATTGGCTAAAACCTGCGCCGACACTGGCTTATTACAGTACACTTGATTACTGTCCCCTGGTGAAATTGAAGTTGCTGCAAGCCGAAATAATGGGCACCTTGGCAAACCCTAGCTGCTTCTTCTCCAGGTCGAACTGCAGCAGGTGGTCCTCCATCTGGAAGCCCCCGACCACCACCGCCGCCGCGGCGGGGTCCCCGGCCTTCACTCCCTTCATCTCGACGAACGCGAGGCACGCCGTCTTCGCGTTCACGTCCACCATGGAGCTGCTGCCGACGAACGTCCACTCCTTGCCGCCCTCCAGCGCGAGGGTTATCTCCGGCACGCCGTAGCCGAGCCGCGTGGGCGGCAACAGCGTCCTGTTGTAGCAGAACTCGAAGGGCGGCACCGCGGCCACCCTCATGTCGCTCCGTATGAGGCCCCTGTCGAACGCCTCCACGACGGGGCGGTACACGTCGGGCCGGAGCGCGGTGTACGGCACCCGGGTGCACAGCACGACGCCGCCGGTGGACAGCGCGTGCGGCGGGAGCGGCACCTGTGCCCGGTTGATGGCGACGTTGGTGACCGGGATGTAGTACAGCGGGTTGCCCAGCCTGCTGCGGAGCGGGGTGAACTGCAGCGTCTGCGTGAGGTCCCCGCTGGACGGCTCCCCGGTGAGGAAGAGCTTGAGGTAGAACGGCCCCCTGCTGCCGAAGATCGCCACGCCATCGCCGCGGCCGGACCTGGGGAGGCAGAGCAGGAACGTGTTGGCGACGCGCTGCGACGCCGCAACTTGCGCGGGCAGGGCGAGGCCGGCGGCTGAGAGCCCCGCGACGCCCGTGACGTCCCTGGGCAGCCGCTCCAGGAGCGTCCTCGGCGCGCACGCCGCCACGGCGCGGACCGAGACCTGGCTCAATGGGTTCTTGCCGTCGGTGGTGTTGGCGACGAGCCTGGTGTGGACGAGCTCCGCCGCCGCGCACCGCCCCGTGATAGGGTTGTACGGGTAGGCCTTGCACCGCTTTGAGCAGGGCTGGCCCGCGATGCCGCAGCTCGGCGCGCGGTACGCGTTGGCGAGCTTGCACACCGGGTCCTGGCAGGGGATATTGGCCGGTATGTGGTCGCAGGTGGACCAGAGGAGCGGGCCGGCGAGGTCGATGACGTGGACGTGGTTGGCTCCATCCCGGACGGGGATGGTGTAGAGGGAGGTGGCCGCGTCCTTGGCCATCGGGAGGAGCACGGGGTCGGCGCACGATGCCGGGCACGCCAGCACGAGAGCCGAGATGGCCAGGAGGAGGAGGGGGTTGCGTCGCGGCATCTTCTTCCTTGGGGGAGCTTGCATTGCATGTGATGGATTGGCGTTCGTTCGGTGCGTCTGCTTATGTAGCGAGTTGGCTGGTCACCTCGATAACCTGTCAAGGCTGTCACGAGATGGTCGGTGCATCGTGCATGCAGCAGGCTTCTGAAACAGAACAGATCTCACCCATGGCCGCGTTTAGTTGCGCCCGGAATCGGCGCCGCCGGAACAGCGTAGATACTGTAGCGCACGGTAGCATTCGTGTGTATTTGGTAATAATTATCCAATCGTTGATTAATTAGGCTCAAAACGTTCGTCTCGCAAAGTACAACCAAACTGTGCAATTAGTTTTTGATTTTGTCAACATTTAGTACTCCATGCATGTACCGCAAGTTTGATGTGACGGAAAATCTTTTTTTTACATAGTACCAAATTTTGAATTTTGGTGGAACTAAACATGGCCCATATCTCCATATCACATGTACAGAAATGGTGAGATCCCAAACCTGAAAATCGGCGGGTCTGGCCGCCGTGGGGGCGTGGCGTATCGACGAAGGTGCGGGCGAGTCAACGGAAGCATAGCATGCATGCCCGCGCGTCACACTACAGGTATTTGTACACCTCAGTCCACGAAAGAATCTAACTATGGTCGTACCTGTTAAAGTCTTTCAAGTTTAACTAAGTTTATAATAAATAGTACTCACACATATATGTCTCCAAATTGGTATATTACAAAAGTATATTTCATAACGAATCTAATAATATTTATTTTGTATCATACATGTTAATATTTTTTTTTGTATAAATTTGGTCAAACTTAAAAGCATTTTATTTCTCGAAATGCAAGAATTATATTCTTTTGTGGACTGAAAGAGTAGTTCTTTGTGGGTACTCCTTGCGCCCTAAAATAAGTGAGGAGTCAAACTTTTAAAAATTTGACTAATTATGGAGAAAATAATATTAATATTTGCATATCTAAATAAATTTATTATGAAAGTATATTTTAGCTTGAAAACGTTTGTCTCCTTTGGAAGCGAGAAAAGCACCTATTTTGAGACACATGGAGTATGTGGCTACGTGTCACATGTCCACTGACCGTCGCGCCAACCAGGGGGCTTCCATGTACGCCACCATGGATCGAGTCAAGTGGTACCGTCCCTAGAGATTTTAACTCAAGGTATTGTTTTTATAACTAATATTATGTCAATACGCTGCAATGGTAAAAAAAATCAAAGTAATTGAATTTTGAACGTGTGTTAAAGTGTTATATGCTATAAAAAAACAATGGGGCAATCAGAAAAAGGGAGGATAAGTTCGATCACTTGATGTTGGACTAGCAGAGCTGATCTTAACCGGTAGTTGGTACCTCTGGTGGGAGCGTCAACAACATGTTCATGAAGAAAATATTCAGAGACCAGCAAGATCAGCCCTGTCCATTGCAACCTTAACAAGAAATTATAAAGCTAGCTATGAAGAAGGAAGCAAAACCCCGAAAGGAATAGCAGAAACCCCGTAGGGAAAGATTATGGTGAATATTGATGTATCCTTTGATGAAAACGTGGGATGTAGAAGCACAGGGGCAGTAATTAGAGATTGCTCATGGGGAGTTGTTGTAGCTTCACATACTTTTATATGATATATGATATATAAAAAAACGATTTACCCATTGTTTATGAAATGATTTTCAATCATACGTGCGGCACACATGTTCACTTGTAGCAGTTCAAAAAATGCTCAAAACAAGTTATGTGAAGTAAACCACGCAGGGGCTCCTGGATGTACTTATACATTGCATAAAAACAAAGGATATGGGACCTCCTACACGAGGTCAGATCGCTCTCTCATTCTTGGTTACGCACTCTACCGTGTCTTTGTTTTGTGAAGTTAAGGCACCGTTTGGATGCCGAATTTTTTGGCGAATGCTACTGTAGCATTTTGGTGTTATTTGACAAATAATGTCCAATCATAGTCTAATTAAGCTTAAAAGATTCGTCTCGTGGATTTCGTCTAAACTGTGTAATTAGTTTTATTTTTTATTTATATTTAATGCTTCATGCATGCGTTCAAAGATTCGATGTGACAGAAAATCTTGAAAAATTTGGTATTTTAGAGTGGAACTAAACATGCCCTAAGTTGCTGCACGCCGCTCCAGGTCGAACTGCAGCAGGTGGTTCTCCATCTGGAACCCTCTGACCACCACCGCCGCCACGGCTAGGTCCACGGCCTTCACCCCCTTCATCTCGACGAACGCGAGGCACGCCGTCTGGCCGTTCACGTCCACCATGGAGCTGCTGCTGACAAACATCCAGCTCTTGCCGTCCTCGAGTACCAATGCAATGTCCGGCACGGCGTAGCCGAGACGCGTGTTCCCCAGCATGCTGGACCGGTAGCAGAGCTCGAATGGCGCGACCACGGGGACCTTGGCGTCGTTCCTCGCCAGGGCCCTGTCGAACGCCTGAACAACCGGGCGGTACACGTCCGGCCGGATCGCGGTGTACGGCACCCTGATGCACAGCACGACGCCGCCGGTGGACAGAGCATGCGCCGGATGCTGCACCTGTGCCTGGTTGACGGTGACGCCGCTCACCGGGATGTAGTACAGGGGGTTGTCTCTCCTGCGGCGGAGCGCGGTGAACGCCAGCGTCGACGTGAGGTCCGCGATCGCCGACTCCGGGGAGGAGGAACAGCGGGGCCCCGCCGAAGACCGCCACCCCCTCGCCGCCGCCGGACCTGGGGAGGCAGAGCAGGAACCTGTTGGCGACGCGCTGCGACGCCGCGACCTGCGCAGGCAGGGCGAGGCCGTCGTCCGCGAGCCCGCGACGCCCGCGGCGCCCGCGGGCAGCCGCGGCAGGAGCGTCCTCAGGGTGCACGCCGCCACGGCGCGCACGGAGACCTGGCTCAGCGGGTTCCTGCCGTCGGTGGTGTTGGCGATGAGCCTGGTGTGGACAAGGCTCGCCGCCGCGCACCGCCCGTGACGAGGTTGTACGGGTACGCCGTGCACTGGGTCTTGCTCGCGCAGAGCTGGGCCGCCTCGTGGCAGCGTGGCGCGCGGTAGGCGTTGGCGAGCTTGCACGCCGTGTCATGGCAGGAGATCTTCGGCGGCAGGTGGTCGGCGGCGCACGTGGACCAGAGGGCGGGCCGGCCAGGTAGATGACGTGGTTGGCGCCGTCCCTGACGGGGATGGTGTAGAGGGAGGTGACCGTGTCTTTGGACACCGGGAGGAGCACAGGGTCGGCGCACGATGCCGGCCATGCCAGCACCAGCAGCGAGATGGCTGAGAGGAGCAGGGGCTTATTACGCCGGCGTGGCATCGAGATTTTAACTCAAGGTATTGTTTTTTATAACTAATATTATGTCAATACGCTGCAATGGTAAAAAAAAAATCAAAGTAATTGAATTTTGAACGTGTGTTAAAGTGTTATATGCTATAAAAAAACAATGGGGCAATCAGAAAAAGGGAGGATAAGTTCGATCACTTGATGTTGGACTAGCAGAGCTGATCTTAACCGGTAGTTGGTACCTCTGGTGGGAGCGTCAACAACATGTTCATGAAGAAAATATTCAGAGACCAGCAAGATCAGCCCTGTCCATTGCAACCTTAACAAGAAATTATAAAGCTAGCTATGAAGAAGGAAGCAAAACCCCGAAAGGAATAGCAGAAACCCCGGAAAGATTATGGTGAATATTGATGTATCCTTTGATGAAAACGTGGGATGTAGAAGCACAGGGGCAGTAATTAGAGATTGCTCATGGGGAGTTGTTGTAGCTTCACATACTTTTATATGATATATGATATATAAAAAAACGATTTACCCATTGTTTATGAAATGATTTTCAATCATACGTGCAGCACACATGTTCACTTGTAGCAGTTCAAAAATGCTCAAAACAAGTTATGTGAAGTAAACCACGCAGGGGCTCCTGGATGTACTTATACATTGCATAAAAACAAAGGATATGGGACCTCCTACACGAGGTCAGATCGCTCTCTCATTCTTGGTTACGCACTCTACCGTGTCTTTGTTTTTGTGAAGTTAAGGCACCGTTTGGATGCCGAATTTTTGGCGAATGCTACTGTAGCATTTTGGTGTTATTTGACAAATAATGTCAATCATAGTCTAATTAAGCTTAAAAGATTCGCCTCGTGGATTTCGTCTAAACTGTGTAATTAGTTTTATTTTTATTTATATTTAATGCTTCATGCATGCGTTCAAAGATTCGATGTGATGAAAATCTTGAAAAATTTGGTATTTTAGAGTGGAACTAAACATGCCCTAAGTTGCTGCACGCCGCTCCAGGTCGAACTGCAGCAGGTGGTTCTCCATCTGGAACCCTCTGACCACCACCGCCGCCACGGCTAGGTCCACGGCCTTCACCCCCTTCATCTCGACGAACGCGAGGCACGCCGTCTGGCCGTTCACGTCCACCATGGAGCTGCTGCTGACAAACATCCAGCTCTTGCCGTCCTCGAGTACCAATGCAATGTCCGGCACGGCGTAGCCGAGACGCGTGTTCCCCAGCATGCTGGACCGGTAGCAGAGCTCGAATGGCGCGACCACGGGGACCTTGGCGTCGTTCCTCGCCAGGGCCCTGTCGAACGCCTGAACAACCGGGCGGTACACGTCCGGCCGGATCGCGGTGTACGGCACCCTGATGCACAGCACGACGCCGCCGGTGGACAGAGCATGCGCCGGATGCTGCACCTGTGCCTGGTTGACGGTGACGCCGCTCACCGGGATGTAGTACAGGGGGTTGTCTCTCCTGCGGCGGAGCGCGGTGAACGCCAGCGTCGACGTGAGGTCCGCGATCGCCGACTCCGGGGAGGAGGAACAGCGGGGCCCCGCCGAAGACCGCCACCCCTCGCCGCCGCCGGACCTGGGGAGGCAGAGCAGGAACCTGTTGGCGACGCGCTGCGACGCCGCGACCTGCGCAGGCAGGGCAGGCCGTCGCGCGAGCCGTCCCGCGACGCCCGCGACGCCCGCGCCCGCGGGCAGCCGCGGCAGGAGCGTCCTCGGGGTGCACGCCGCCACGGCGCGCACGGAGACCTGGCTCAGCGGGTTCCTGCCGTCGGTGGTGTTGGCGATGAGCCTGGTGTGGACAAGGCTCGCCGCCGCGCACCGCCCCGTGACGAGGTTGTACGGGTACGCCGTGCACTGGGTCTTGCTCGCGCAGAGCTGGGCCGCCTCGTGGCAGCGTGGCGCGCGGTAGGCGTTGGCGAGCTTGCACGCCGTGTCATGGCAGGAGATCTTCGGCGGCAGGTGGTCGGCGGCGCACGTGGACCAGAGGAGCGGGCCGGCCAGGTAGATGACGTGGTTGGCGCCGTCCCTGACGGGGATGGTGTAGAGGGAGGTGACCGTGTCTTTGGACACCGGGAGGAGCACGGGGTCGGCGCACGATGCCGGCCATGCCAGCACCAGCAGCGAGATGGCTGAGAGGAGCAGGGGCTTATTACGCCGGCGTGGCATCTCCATCAGACGGGAAGCTTTATGCAAGTGAGTTGGCTTGTGAATGGCGTTCGATGTGCCTGCTCGCGATCAGTCGGCCTGCACCTTTCATACTTCATCTATTTCACCCCCAAACTATAAAACCGTTTGTGTTTCCCCTGAATTTTCTAAAACCATATATTTTACCCCCTGGGTGGTTTTCAGCGGCGGTTTTGCTACAGTGGTTTTGAATTATTTATTTATTTATTTTCGGTGAATTTTTAAAAAATCATAGTAAATCATAGAAAAATTATAAAATAAAAAATCTAATTTTGTTGGACTCCACATGAGTAGATCTACATAGTGAATATATAATACGGTATGCTTTAATACAAAATTTTTACTGTAGCATTAGATTAATTAGAAAATCTAATTTTGTCTGTAATTAATTGGAATAATTCATAACTGCAGCTTCTATGGTCCAATTGTGGTGAAATTTTTATGGTACGCTAATTATTGTATGCTTGAACTATAGTAAAAATTTCGTACTCATTGAACTATGTATAACTTAGTTATAGATAAATTCTAATTAATTACAGACAAAAATGGATTTTTCAATTAATCTAAAGCTACAAAAAAAAATTGTGCTAAAGCATACTGTATTATATATTCACTGTGTAGATCTACTCATGTGGAGTCCAATAAAATTAGATTTTTCATTTTTATGATTTTTCTATGATTTACTATGATTTTTCAAAAATTCACCGAAAATAAATAAATAAATAATTCAAAACCATTGTTACTGTTGCAAACCCGCTGTTACTGTATCAAAACCGCCGCTGAAAACCTCCCGGGGGTAAAATAGACGGTTTTAGAAAGTTCAGGGGGTAAAACAGACGGTTTTCATAGTTGGGGGTGAAGTAGATCAAGCATGAAAGGTGGGGGGTTAAGTAGATTTTTTTCGTCAGCTTGTTGGTTTCTGGGCTGATAAGTACGGCTGGTGCTGGTTTGTTGGAAGAGAAAAACACTGTTAGCTGGCTGATAAGCCCGGGCTGAAACCAACGAGCGAACAGGCCGAGTGATATATGTAGTGTCACCTGGAGCTTGCTCTTCCATACGCAGAAGCGACACCCAGCCTGTCCGGTTGGCTTGTGCTTGTCGTAAACGATCGTTAATTTTCAGTCAAAATAGTATTTTTTTCTCGCACCAAACCAGACAGCAGTACTTCTTCACAAACCAGTAACGAACAAGCCCAACCAAACGAACAGGCCCACAACCATTGCTGGATGCTGGAATGCAGGAGCCAGGGCCAGCCTGTTCTCCACACCGTCTCTCTGACGCGCCATGTTTACCTGTCACGAGGAACTCGTTTAATCCAGTGTCGAGCTCTATGCACGCAGGAATGGCAATGGCCTAGATCTCCGTCGCGATAGCCTACCAGGCTACCACCATGCGTCCATGCCGATCGGATCCTGCCGTGGCGTATGGGCGAAGCCAAGCATGGAAGCGCGTGCGAGTCAACGGAAGAGTGCGCACCTGTCAGCCGGAAACCAGCAGCAGGAGGAGGGAACCCAGGAGGAGCATGTCTCTTTTGGGTACGTGCCGGATACGCATTCACCTTCTCGCATATGACTGGTGTGTGCTTGTTTAGTTTTTAAAAAGTTTTTCGAAAAATTACTGCAGTAGTCGTCACATCGAATTTTACGATATATATATGGAGCATTAAATGTAGACAGAAAAAAACTAATTGCACAGTTTGGTTGGAAATTACGAGACGAACGTTTTGAGCCTAATTAGTCCATGATTGAACACTAATTACCAAATAAAAACGAAAAGTGCTACAGTAGCCAAATTCCCAAAATTCACGAACTAAACACAGCATATGGTTGGGCGAAATAGCATTCACCTTCTAGCATATGACACTTTGAACTTATCAGCCTGGCTTATTCGTCATGGTACATTGTTTTTCTCTTACACCAAATCAACAAACAATATTATTCACCATAACTTTTCAGCGAAGCGAACAGGACTTTGCGTAGAGCTCGGCCGTCACCTCCAGTCTCCGGAAGGACCGGAGGAGGCTGGCCGGCGCGCAGGACGGGAGGACACCGTGCGCGCGTGGTGACCTCTGAGGTTGTCGTGCTCCCGTCGTTGGTGGCGGCGTTCGTGGCGATGTCTGCGAGCCTAAGGTCGCCGACGGCCCGTTCACCTGTTACGGGGTTGGTTGGATGGGCACGGCACTTGCACTGCCCCCGCCGTCCTTCATCAGCTAAAACAAACCTTGAGCGAGAAGTACATGTGCCAAGCATAGAAAACCATGTGCCGTGCAACTATATCGAGTCTGTCATTTGGGACATCAATTTGTCCTCAAATTAGTTTGATTGTTGTAAGCTTATTTGGCATTGGATTTTTATACATATTTCGCTATTAGTATGGTGTTTGAACTTTTCTATTGAAACTTCTTTTTCAAATTTAACACTTACTTTGTTATTTTGTACTTATATTCCAAATTCGACCTTGCAGAACTATTGTGTGCGAATTACTAAATAGATTTTCTTGAATCACATGTGAAAATTTTAGTTTGGCATACCCCATGAAAAATCCTATATCCGCCACTGCACGGGGCATGTGTATAAGCCATCAAAGGGTGGATTAATAGTGCTAGTTTTTTTTTTTCTGGAAGCACTCCTTCAAGCACTTCTCACCCCGTGGAGTTAGTTAGTCCCTCTTCGTCTATATAAATACCCAGTGAGGCAGTGTTTCACCTTACCACTCGACGAGAGCAGTCGAACGATGGTGATCCGGTGCGCCACTGGCAAGGCCATGGCAGTTCTCCTCGTACTTCTTTTTTCATTGCGACTACCACCGCCAGCCCGCTAGTGGCGTCCCCCTGTGGCTGCGCATCGTCTAGGGCGCGGGGCTCGCAGGCACCGTCACCTCCCTCGTGCATGCGGAAGAACCGTCCGAAATAACACCCTTTCGGAGACGCTCGTCTTCCGCTAGACACTAAGCACCTCGAAAGTGAGCTATATCGAACAGTTCCGTCGAGCACACCTCAAGAGAGAACTAGAAATAATCCACGTTTTACATCTAGAATCAATAATGAGTACAAGCTTACAATACTTATTCCATTTCATACAACAAGAGTTCTTGGAAATTATTTATTACAATACCAGAGTTCAGAGTGCGATAATAAAACAGTGGAATAAAAATAAACATCTAGCGGAAATGATACAAGGATCTGTCCACCAGAAGAATCCTCCACACAAGAGCTACTCTTCAAGCTGCACCTGCAACAGGGGTAAATAAACCCTGAGTACACAATATACTCACAAGACTTATCCGACTAATGGGAATAGTTTCTCGACTCTCAAGGATATGATAGGCAATATGAGTTTGATGTTTTCTTGTTGTTTTCGAAAAGCATTACTAATAGTTCATCCGTATGGTCAAGTTTTATTAGTAGTCATGATTGCTTCATTAGCTAACCATTCTAGGTAAGCACCTGTTCTACTTTCGAGCAAGGGTTGAGTAATCAGAACTATTTCACCATCTTTTATCTTTCAGTTCTTACTACGGTGCTAGACTATAGCCAAGTCGCACCGTCTCACGAAAATGGTGATTCGTGAACCAATGTATCCCAGCTGGGTACCTCAAAACACATGCCTCGTTTGTACCTCAGGCACAAACAAGACCCCCGGAGCTCCATTATCGGTGACGAGAAGCTCCCCGGAGTGCTCGGTTTAGGCCCTAGAGGCCACGGTTTGACAAGCCGAGAGCACAGGGAACAAGAGAAGAAGACGACGAACTCACCTAGGGCCTTCTTGCGGTCGACGGCGGGTCTACAGCGTCGGGCAGCGCGGCGGCGACGGCGACAGCGAGAGGAGGAGAAAAATCTAATTTACTACACGGGGGATTTCCCAAACTAGGGGCTCCCCTTACGGTAGTTTTTGGTGTGCTTTGCCCAAAGGGTTGGTACATATTTATAGGGAGAAAAACTCCCCACATCTACATCAACTAGTAATATGGTACTAATTGATGTTGCACCCTCCACATTTACTAATTGACCTAAATAATCATTAAAGCCCATTAGTAAATAAATGCATGGGCCTTTGAGATTTATTAGGATTATTGCACATGAGATTAAAGCCCATTAGTAAATAAAATGAGATATATTATTTATTTTCGAAATTAATTAATTTTGTGAATAAAATAATTCTAAAAAAGTCTAGAATTAATATTTAAGCCACGAAAAATACTTCGAGACCTCCGAAAATTTGGGAAAATTTTCCAGAGACACTTTAGAACATGTTGAACCCAAATAAAGTATTTGAGCTCATGAAAACATTGCTGGAAACTTGGAACATAAAGATTAAGGTGAAGGAGGTAGGAATTAAATTTCAGAAAGAAGCTGAAAAATTCCTAGAGATAGATATTCGTCTCCTAAACGTATTTAAAAAACACACATTCTGCACATAGAAACACAAGGTGCGACCGACATGAATGCAACAAACACGTTTCTACCTTAAGATAAATTTTAATCTAATGAAAATTTATTATTTCCCCATGTTTTCATGAGCATAAAAATACAAAATTAAATCATTTTAGCTCCATTTCAAGATAAGCAAATTTTAGGGTGTTACACTTTATCTAGCCCTTCCCTGACTTTCCTCATCTTATATGACAGGGTAAAGCGTGTGATTAGTGGGTTGAATGGCATGAATACCAATTTAGCCTGCAGTGCACAGTTAGTTAGACCATTAGATTTGGTCCCCCCCCACCCACCAAGTAGTAGCTATGCAATTTCCAAATATATATCATAACTTGAATCCTAAATAACTGAATTAATATTGGGCTTTTGTCTTTTGATGACAATGCTTATTGTAACCTATCCCTAAAATGGCATAATTGAAATCCAAAAAAAAAAGAGCACACTTGATAACTTTGCTTCGTCCAGGAGAATGGAAAAATGGGTTACAAAATGCATTTGTTGCATGTATGCGACTACAAAACACAAACTTGTCTTGTTCTTGATTTACCATAATGAACCTTTTAAAATTTGAAAATCCCCACTAAACATATGTCCATTCAAAATGCCGCTAGTCCTTCTATAAAATGTCCAAGCAGAATATAGAAATCCTTAAAATATTGTACCCTTCTGCTTACAGGATTGACATATAATAAAATAACATAATTAGATTTTCTTTCCAAACAACACAAGAAATCTGCATGTTATCTGATTAAGAAGAGAGCATAGAAAGTGCAGATGAGAGATCAAAGAGACCACGCTCCCAGCACACCCAACACACACGAAAAGACAAGAAGTTAGAGACGTGCCGCACTCTAGCACTACTGGAACCGTGGATTTACTTGTCGACGCAAAAACTGACAGGAAAATTAGCATACCGATATGATATAAAACGACCAGGAGCAGCCCAATTGAGCAAGACCAAGACTCCGGGGTGAGTGACCAAAATGTAATTAGATGTTTTGACTACGTAGCGTGCCCGTGCGTCGCTACGGGACAACTAAATCTTTTATACTAAAAACACACGGATCGCACGATAAGATAACAATACTGTTAAATTAAATACCGACGTTAAAGTGACATTTAATTCAAAAAGCAAAGTTCGTGAAATTAACACAGTCACGGAGAGCGCGGCGTCGCAGGCTCACAAACTCTACTGTATAGACTTTTTCGTGATATGGCTAAGATAATATTTTATAGCGGCAGAAAGAATTCTCCGATATCCATTTCTTTTATGCGCCAATAAATCCATGAATAAGTTCCGCTGCATCTTCATATAATCCTGTACACACATGTTCGAGTATATATGTAAATATTAGCGCCTGTCACATGAATAATACTGCGTGTCTTAAAAATCTCTCATAAAATTTTAAAACAAAGTATGTTATACTCATCGTATAAATATGTGTGGCTTTAAGACTATTCCACACAGACATATATTGTAGAATAAGGTATCCATTTGAGTGTCTGTTTTAAGATGTTGAATTAGGTGTTGTAATTCTTAATTTCGACACATTTTTAAGTCAAGGCAACCAATGGTGATACTTTTCTTAGTGGTGCATAATTTTATTGACTATCTGAGTAAGGACAAGTTAGCACTGCAAAGGCTCAAAAAAGCTGCTGAGAAGGCCAATGTTGAGTTTTCCTCCACTATGCATACTAAAACCTATGTCCCCATTTATTATTGCTGATGCTTTTGATGCAAAGCAATTCAACATTATCATGATCAGATATAAGTTTGAGTCTCTTGTGAGCAATCTCATAGAGGGACTCTCATTCTTTATGTGATCTGTCTAAAGGATATTGGCAGGACGATAGATCCATGTTGGAATGTCGCACCAAAAAGTGTCCACGTTTTGTCCACGATTTATTTCCCATGAATACATGCGGGTACTATGATAACACTAACTACACCAAATGAAAAATTAAAGAGAATTTGCATTGCCTCTAGAAGAATTTATTTATTAAGTTCTTTAGACCATACAGGTAGTTTTGAAATATCTGTTTGCATGTCTTAGCTCGTATCCTAATTCAAAATTTTGTAGTTTAATTAGAATATTTAGGTAATTGTATATATATAATATTGAATACAAGAATAATATATGCATGATCTTCTTGAAAGATTTCTGCAGTGTAAAGACATCTTCGTTTTTCATGCATGCTCGTACTAACGCTACGTACATAGTATAAATATAAAGAATGAAAAAGACGACAAGAAAGATTGGTATTATGTCAACTTCTTTTGATTCTTTACAAACATATCTGAAAATTAATATGTGGGCTGTGGGTATCAAATCAAAACAATAAAAAGAACATGGATTCGATCATAAGTAGCATTTATCCTCCTTTTTTTTTGAAAAAAAGAAAGGTATTGCAGAGTTACAGGATTGTCAATCTTATCAGCACCATCAATTTTTTGTAATTATAGAACTCAACCAAGACACCCATTGAAGTGCTACATCCCTCGCTCGCAACCCAATTAAGAGTAAGTTCTTGCAAGCCTAGCTCCTCAGCCATTATTAAACTGCATGAAGGACTCTGAAATGAAGACCACTATTTAAAAAAGAGAGTAAATGATTATTGTTTCCTTCTATGCATGATTGTTTCATTCCATGCATGATTATTGTTTCCTTCCATGTATGATTATTGTTTCCTTTCATGCATTATTGTTTCCTTCCATGCATGATTATTGTTTTCTTCCATGCATGTGGCCTCAGGTGATCGATTTGTTTCCTTCAAAGCAGGCGGGGATCGCAAGCTTGGAGGAGGTCCCACCTGGCGGCGCCGCGGGATCGCGGGCGTGGACAGACGGACGAACCAAAACAAATGTCGCACCAAAAAAGATGTCTACGCTTTGTTCTTTTTAGTTGTAGGAGAAAATGATTTCGCAACTGCATGCTTGTAACATGAACTCACAAAATCATGCTTTGTATCAGACCTCATAAATGCCAACATCAAACAGGATCACTTTATGAAATGCATCTCTATTTAAAATTTATGTGGTCTTGGCATGGTCTACAATAAATAATTTTAATTATTAGTGTCCACGGTTATTAAAGAGTATATATACATTGGAGTTGCACAACAAATAAAAAATACTGATAAATATTTGGCAAATTCAGTTATATTTTAAAACAAGGTAGACAGTTGCAATATCTGCAAACGATATGGTAGAAGTTGTTCTATTTGTTTCACATATATTATATATATGCTAAGAAGACAATGATATATATATACTATTTTTTTCACACAAACGAATGTCATTACATCAATTTGGAGCAACTTGATTATGAAGGCTTAAATTTGGTTATTGCTTAGAAATTTCTTTTCTTTTCGAGTCAATCAATTTAGTTAAATCTGAATGGTTAAGGAACACTGAATGTATCAATAAAAGAAGAAAGTTGTATATGCTATATACAATTTATTTCAGATCTAAGCCACACAATTTCATGGCACTTTCATTAGTTGGCTTAGTGATATGAGAGACTGCAACTTCAACAAAAATGTCATCAAACTTCTTATTAGTTTTTCATGTTGATATGTTGATGCAAAATGGTTGCATAATAGATGCAGCTTTCTCAAATGAAATAATAAGCTTGCTTTATATATTCAGGGAACAGGATGTAAGTGCTACCGAGCAAGTGGTGCTCCTCCATATCATTGTATTGGCCTCCAGCTCGTCCATCGTGTCTTCAATGTTGTAGGCGGCAGATTTGAGCTTCTTGAGCCAAAGCCGCACCGACGCACTGCCATGGGAGCGGTTCTCAGCATCCACCATCACAGCCTGCACGGTGACCAGTTTGTTCTTCATCTCCTCAACATCATCCTTGAACATCCACGGAAGCTCGACCCTTTCCCAGGCGGCCTCCCCAAGCATGCCAGCCACACGCCGCACAACAGCTCCGGCAACCATCTCAGCACCCCCACTCATGGCTACAGCCTACAGACCTTGATCTCTCTTGCACTCACTGCCACTGGCGCTATTTCTGTTATGCCCAAGAGAGATAGAGCTTGTATATGGATAGCACAAAGATGATGTGCTCTGCTACATATATATATACTGCTCTGTTTCTTGGCCTGAAGCTTTTGCACTGATACCTGGAGTGTAGTGTAGTGTAGTTGAGTGCTAGGGATATTGTGAGAGCCACGGGTAAGAAGAAGGGAAAGAAGACTGAATGTTTTCCGACAACAGAAGCTAAGGCGTCTGACAGTGGCTAAGTCTGTCCAGTAGTATTGGGCCGCGCTTTAGTTCTTGCTATTGGTTAGTGGGCTTAAGCCTTTGAGCTGAGATGTAAGTAGGTGAAGTCGGGGAAGTATATAACCCCATGTAACGGATTGAGGAAGGCAACGAATAACAAAATCCCGAACCTGAACTCTGAAACGCGTGTTCTTCTGAAACTTCCCATTTGCTTTCTTGCTGTTCTTCTCAGATTCTTTGCTGAATCCTATCCATAACTCTATCCACTCCAGTTATCAGTTACGTTCTTGATCCGGAACGTAACAATTGGTATCAGAGCCGTTGATTGGGCGGAAATTTTCTCCCCAATCGATTCATCGTCCTGGCGCTCGGCCGCAAGCCGACGAAGATTCAGGCGCAGATGGCCGCGTCGCTGGACGAGCTCTCCACCAAGTTCGACGACATGGCCAAGCAGTTGGACGCCTTCAGCGACATGGCGAAGCAGTTCACGGGACTTCGCGAGATGATGCGGCAGACGCTCGACTCCATCAACGGCATGGGGAGGCGGCAGACCTCCACCGAGACGCTGCTCGGCGATTTGCGTGACCAGTCGGAGGCGACGACCACCTCCATCCGCGACGCTGCGACTCGCATCGACAACCTGGTGCGGCGTGTCGACACCTTGGAGGCACCACGAGTTGGGATCACCACCGGACCTGCACCCGGACCCGGGGCGTGTCGACACCTTGGAGGCACCACGAGTTGGGATCACCACCGGACCTGCACCCGGACCCGGCGTGCTCGGCGCGATTCCGACGACAGCTACCCCAGCACAGCCTCTCACGTGAGCACTGGATCTCAACACTGCTCCGGCGACGTCCTCACGCTCACCTGTGGTGGACGCGGAGCAGCCCATGGGGCACAGCGAGCACTGCGGCGGGTTCCCAGGAACCCGACCGCAGTACTGCAATGAGGGTATGTCTGATGATTCACAGCCTATCGTTGATGCTTCTCTATGCCCTCCTCCCTTTCCTAAACTCGAGTTTCCCAAGTTTGATGGATCCAACCCACGCTTATGGCAAGATCATTGTACCATGTATTTCGAGGTATATGCTGTGCATCCAACGTTGAAGACGCGCTTTGCCGCCTTGAATTTCATGGGGATCGCCAAGACCTGGTTGCATACTGTTGAACGGCGTGAGCGCATCACAGATTGGCAAACTCTGTGCAAATTGGTGATGGCTCGTTTCGATAAGGATCAGTATCCATTGATTTTGAAGCAGTTCAAAAGCACTATTCAGACTGAATCAGTGGCCGAGTTCATAGCAGAATTTGAACAATCAGCTCATAATCTGTTGCTCTCTACAATTCCAATTATGATGAGACCTATTTTGTCACTCGGTTTCTTGCAGGCCTCAAGGAGGAGATTCGTTCTGGCATTGTGTTGCATAGGCCCCCTGATGTGGAGACTGCAAGTGCTCTGGCCCTCCTTCAGGAAGCTGAATTGGGTAAATTCAAGACTAGGCCTCTGATGAAAGACAGTTACAGAAATCCATTCAGATCAGTGGGTGAGAAGGTGAAAGCAGGAGAGGCTGAAAACCCAAGCAGCAGGCCTTGTTGTCAGAACCTGAAGATAAGTTGACCACTCTCAAGAATTTTAGGCGCCGCAATGGGCTTTGTTTCAAATGTGGAAATAAGTGGAGCAAGGAACATAAGTGTCCCCCTCAGGTTGCCTTGCATGTCATTGAGGAGTTATTAGATGCCTTGGAGGCTGAGGGACTGGATGATTCTGAACCTGATCCTGATATTTTAGAGGAGACAGTGATGGTGGTTGGAAACACTTCTTCTCCTGATCAAGCTAAGGAAAACAATGAAGTTGTGTGGGAGAATTGGGAAAAGAGAGGTACTCATTTTGGTTGATTCTGGCAGTGTAGCTTCCTTTGTCAGCACACAGTTAGCAGACAGTCTACAGTTACAGTCTGTTCTATGCAAGCCAACAAATTTTGTGGCAGCTGATGGTAGCCCTATGGTGTGCAACAGACAGGTTCAGAACATGCATTGGAGTGTGCAGGGCCATTCCTTCATATCTTCAGTGGGCATTTTACCACTAAAGTGTTTTGATATGATTTTGGGAGAAGATTGGTTGGAGGAATGCAGTCCTATGTGGGTTCATTGGGGCAATAAAGTGATGAGGTTTACCTATCAAGGGAAGAGAATAGAATTATTTGGTGTCAAGCAACAGAATGCTCAATGTGCTGCTATCTCCAGTTCCTGTTTGCAAAGCTTGCTTAGCAGGGATGCTGTTCAACAGTGCTTGCAGTTCAAATTGGAGTGGCCTCAGACTGAGTTGTCTGCTGATACACAGGAAATGCACACTGTCACTCTGACTGAATCCAGTGAAGTGCCCAGAGATATTCAGACATTATTGCAGCAGTATGCTGATCTTTTCCAAGAACCCACAGCTTTGCCTCCCCAGAGATCATTTGACCATCACATTCAGTTGCTACCTGGAGCTCCACCAGTGAATATTAGGCCATACAAGTACTCTCCTGCTCAGAAGGATGAAATAGAGAAGCAGTTAGCTGAAATGCTCAGAAATGGGATTATCAAACCAAGTCAGAGCCCATATGCTTCTCCAGTCTTATTGGTCAAAAAGAAAGACGGTACTTGGAGGTTTTGTGTGGATTACAGGCACTTAAATGCTCAGACTGTGAAAAACAAACACCCCATGCCTATAGTTGATGAGTTGATTGATGAACTAGCAGGGGCTCAGTGGTTCTCTAAGCTGGATTTTAGAGCAGGCTACCATCAAATTTGTATCCATCCAGAAGATACTCACAAGACAGCATTCAAGACACATAATGGTCTTTATGAATTTCTGGTGATGGCTTTTGGATTGACTAATGCTCCTGCAACATTTCAAAGTGTGATGAATCTAATCTTTGCAGCTTTACTGAGGAAAGGTGTTCTTGTTTTCATGGATGATATCCTCATTTATTCATCCACTCTTGAAGAGCATGTGATTCTGTTGCAATAAGTCTTTGATATACTCAGGCAGCACAAATTCTTCATCAAGCTTTCCAAATGCTCCTTTGCTCAGAAGGAGATTGAGTATTTAGGTCACTGCATTTCCAGTCAAGGGGTAGCTACTGAGAAGTCTAAGATTTCTGCTGTGGAGCAATGGCCAGTACCCAAGAATGTCAAGGACCTCAGAGGCTTCCTAGGGTTAACTGGATATTATAGGAAGTTTATTAAACACTATGGTTTGATCAGTAGGAATCTGACTGACTTGCTAAAGAAAGGGGTTCCTTTTGCGTGGACTTCTCAAGCACAAGAGGCATTCAACCAACTGAAGTTAGCTCTTGTGAATGCTCCTGTTCTTGCAATACCTGATTTCAGCAAGCCATTCATTTTGGAGACTGATGCTAATGATGTGGGCTTTGGGGCTGTACTACTGCAGGATTCCCATCTTATAGCTTATTTAAGCAAAGCTGTGTGTGCAAAAAACCAAGCTCTGTCAACTTATGAGAAGGAATGCGTGGCTATTATTCTTGCTGTGGAGAAATGGCGCCCATATCTGCAAAATGCTGAGTTCATCATCAGGACTACTGCAGGATTCCCATCCTATAGCTTATTTAAGCAAAGCTGTGTGTGAAAAAAAACAAGCTCTGTCAACTTATGAGAAGGAATGCGTGGCTATAATTCTTGCTGCGGAGAAATGGCGCCCATATCTGCAAAATGCTGAGTTCATCATCAGGACAGATCATAAAAGTCTACTTCATCTGACTGAGCAAAGGATTACTTCAAGAATACAGCAAAAGGCCTTGTTGAAGTAGATGAATCTTCAATTTAAAATCATATATAAGCAAGGAGCTTTGAACCAAGCTGTTGATGCCCTTTCCAGGTGCTATTCTCCAACATCTGTGATGGCAATATCATTCTGTAGTCCTGACTGGATAGACAGAGTTAAGTTGGGCTATTCTGGTGACCCTCAGGCTCTGCAATTATTAGCTAATCCAATTGGGGAGTATTCTGTCAGTGATAGACTCATCAGACATCAAGGCAGAATTTGGTTGGGCTCAAATGAGTTGGCTCAGCAACATGTGCTGCAGGCTGTGCACAGTTCTGGAGTTGGTGGACATTCAGGTTCCAAACCACTTATTACAGAATTAGACATCTGTTTTCTTGGCCAGGCATGAAAGCTGCTGTAGCAAAGTTTATGAAGGAATGTCAGATCTGTCAGCAAGCCAAGGTTGAGCACATTAAGCCTCCAGGGTTATTACAACCACTTCTTGTACCTGACCAAGCTTGGCAGGTTGTGTGCGTGGATTTTATAGAAGGGTTGCCAAAATCTCAGAAATTTGACACCATCCTGGTCGCCATTGACAAGTACACTAAATATGGTCATTTCATTCCACTTGCTCACCCATTCTCAGCCTTGACTGTGGCTCAGGCTTATTTGGACTCTGTGTACAAGTTGCATGGCCTGCCCAAAGGAATTGTATCTGACAGAGACAAGATCTTCACAAGTGCCATTTGGAGAGAACTGTTTCGGTTGTCTGACACCCAGCTCATGATGAGTTCATCATATCACCCACAAACTGATGGGCAATTAGAACGTCTCAACCAATGTTTGGAAGGTTTTCTGAGATGTGCAGTGAACTCAAGTGGTTGTCAGTTGCTGAACTGTGGTATAACACTAGTTACCATTGAGCTCTGGGTCGTTCACCCTTTGAAGTTCTATATGGCCACCCTCCGAGGCATTTTGGGTTTGCAAATGAGCTGCAGTTTCATTCACCTGACCTCGAGCAATGGTTGACTGAACGCCATTTGTTGTCAGATGTGATTCAACATCATCTTCATCGTGCTCAGCAACGGATGAAATCCTATGCTGATAAAGGACACTCTGAACGTGAATTTCAGGTTGGAGATAACATGTATCTGAAGTTACAGCCGTACATTCAGTCATCTGTGGCACCCCCGACAAATCAGAAACTTAGTTTCAAGTACTATGGGCCATTTCCGGTAATTGAGCGTGTTGGTGCAGTAGCATACAAGTTACAGTTGCCTGATGACTGTCGTATCCATCCGGTGGTTCATGTATCTCAATTGAAGCGCCATGTTCCTTCGTCAGTTCGCATTGAGGATGACATCTCTCAGGTACCTGGTGATCCTACAGCCCCAGTCAGATTCATGGGCTCTCGTATGTGCTAGAAGGGCGCTTCTACTGTGTCTCAGATTCTGGTACAGTGGGAATCCTTACCAGAGTCCTTGTCCACTTGGGAAGAAGCGGAGGATCTCCATCGTCGGTTTCCCAAATGTCCAGCTTGGGGCAAGCTGGTTTCCGAGGAGGAGGAATGTGAGAGCCAGGGTAAGAAGGGAAAGAAGACTGAATGTTTTCCGACAACAGAAGCTAAGGCGTCTGACAGTGGCTAAGTCCGTCCAGTAGTATTGGGCCGCGCTTTAGTTCTTGCTATTGGTTAGTGGGCTTAAGCCTTTGGGCTGAGATGTAAGTCGGTGAAGTCGGGGAAGTATATAACCCCATGTAACGGATTGAGGAAGGCAACGAATAACAGAAATCCCGAACCTGAACTCTGAAACGCGTGTTCTTCTGAAACTTCCCATTTGCTTTCTTGCTGTTCTTCTCAGATTCTTTGCTGAATCCTATCCCTAACTCTATCCACTCTAGTTATCAGTTACGTTCTTGATCCGGAACGTAACAGATATCTACTAAAGCAGGCAAGCTGCATATATTCTGATGCATTGTTGCAGCTAGCAAGCCTCAACCTTTGAGGAAAGGTATTTGATGGTCTCTCACTCTCAGGAAGGAACATCTTAGGAAAAATGGAAGAGAAGAATGTCACTCATTCGAAATTCATATGTTAAAAAATGGTGGTTAAAGTAACTCCTGAAACCTTTACCCGTGTAGCTTAGGGATTTCGTGGTCCTTTGTGTAAGAAAAAAGAGCTACCTGTGAGATGGGATGTGGATCCGACGGTGAATACACATGGGGGCAGCAGCGGGAGCGGATCCAGCGGTATGTCCTGGTACCTAAGCATTCGTCCAGCCTAGTGCCAGCAGTAGCACGCACAACTCTCTTCGACTCTAGCTCGCGTGATGGATGGATGTAATAATGTTCAATGGAAACAGCAGAGCAGGGACGGCACATACAGCTGCCTAGCTAATCTAACCCCTAGCAGAAACATCACAGGATGGCAGGAGTAGCTAGTAGCTAGCATTTTAGTTTAGGGGCTCATTTGAGGGGCCCGCTCGAGATGCTCTTACTATATTGAATTATTTGTTTGTGTTGTTTTTGCATGCTGAGGTACAGAGTGGCTCCCTAAGACTGTCTCCAATAGAAGATTTATATGGACATCTAAATTTAAAATGAGTAGCAAGAGATCTAAAAATAGCCTCCAATAGAGTACTTATACAGGAGATTTATTTTAGGTTGCCTGAGAGGTATAACCCAAATATGAGTATCCTCTCTCCTAAAAACCTATTTGCAGAAAGGATTCTCTTTTAGGTTTTGTTGTTGAAGAAGATATCGAATGGGTATCAAAACTTTTAGCTGTAACGCTATCCAAATGTTAAATAGGTCTTATATTTTAGATAATGTGGTCAGAGATAGTCTGAGACTACCCGCAATGTGCCTTTTTGCCGACACTGAGAAAGGAGAGAGAGTAACGAGGCATCGGGTAGAAACATTGCAGCCAGCGATGCTGAGTACAAATTTTCTTGAGCCGAGGCATGTAGGTCCCAGGTGCTGACAATTGTATTCCTTGACCCGAGGCATGCGGCTTGCCTGCGAGCGCCCCCCGCCGTGCGGCTGGTGCCGGCCCCCGCGGTGTCGCTGTCAGCGGCCCCAGTGGGGTCCACACACAGGAAGCCCGGTGCGACGCTGTAGGTAGACTCGAGTCATGTCATCGGACGTACGAATTGGTTTTCAGCACCGCTGCCCCGGTGCCGACGCTGTGGGCAGTCTAACTCTCTACTCTAAGGTATAATATAGGACTAAATCCTAATCTATTTGTTATTTGTTACACCGATTGTCCTCAAATTAGTTTGATTGTCGTAAGCTTATTTCGTGTCTAGATTTTTATACATATTTCACTATTAGTATGGGCTCTCTTCGGCAGGACTTATTGCTGTAGCGGCTGATTTGTAGGGCTGATTTGTTGTGAGAGAAAAACAATGTTCCATGGTTGAAAAAGTATGGCTGATTCTGGCTTATAAACTCAAGCGAACAGAGCCATGGTGTTTGAACTTTTCTATTTAACCTTTTTTCTAATTTAAGACATATTTTGTTATTTTGTACTTAAATTCCAAATTCCACACAAATTTAACTACTGTTTACCGAACTACTAAATAGATTTTACCGAATCACATATGAAAATTTTAGTTTGACATACCCTAGATGAAGAAAAAAAAATCCTAAATCCACCGCTGCAAGGGAGCATGTGCCCCTTGGGCCCTCGGGCATAGATGCTGGTTTTTTATTGCCGAAGGCATAGCTTCATGCCTTCTCACCATGGTATGAACTTGATTACTTGAGCCCCTCCTAGATATTTATCCTGAATCCATCACTACAGGTAGTACAAACTGTTTGGAGGTTGGATCTTCTGTGATCAATGCTACAATCCTTTTCCTTATTACCATTTTGAACTGATGGTGGCAAAAAAAACTGCCAGGAGAGGCTTGTGAAAGTGTTCCCGTCAACCTACTGGATGACGATGCTGACGTCGCTGGTGGGGGGCATTCAAGCCTTGGTGACTTGATAGAGCAAAATGGAAGCTCAAGTGGAACCTGGAGCTGCTAACGGTCGTTTATTCACTACTAGCTCATATTTAGGCCTTGTTTAGATGGTGTTTTTTTTGGGAACGGTACTGTAGCACTTTTGTTGTTATTTGGTAATTAGTGTCCAATCATAGTCTAATTAGGCTTAAAAGATTCGTCTCGTGAATTTCGTCTAAACTGTGTAATTAGTTTTATTTTTTATTTATATTTAATGCTTCATGCATACATCAAAGATTCGATGTGACGGAAAATCTTGAAAAATTTTATAAAATTTTGGAAACTAAACATGCACTTAGTACTAGCTCATCTATTCGGTGCATGTATTTCTAGCTCGTTCCACCCTAAAATTTTTGGTGATAATCAGGGTGTACTCCTCACTGGCCTCACATTTCTGTTGATCTCGTGGACGGAGCAGACCCGTTTACACAAATTTAATTATTGTTTATCGAATTACTAAATGAATTTTACCGAACTTCTTCTTGGTGGGGCTCGATTTTTTAGCACCACTCCGTGCTGGGGCCTAAGGGCACATGCTCTTCTCCCTGTCTAACACCATATTCGCTTGAGCTACTTTTCAGCAATAAAATAGTGTTTTTTTCTCATAATATTTTAGCATAAACATTAGCATAAACCAAATTTCAGCATAAGCGAACATGCCGTAGGTTCTCTCTCTGCTTATCCTCCGCTACACAAATGGGCATCAACGCAAAAAAGTTCACCGCTCCAAGTTTTAATAGTTCAGGCATCACTAGTCACAACGTGTAAAGTGATGCTTAAACTCTATCCGTTTTTTTTCTTTTTCTAGCTTCACTTGGAGACAACATTGTGGATGGCCTTAGGGGCAAAATTTTCATGTGCGGGATGGGATGCGAAACTCTTGCATTGGTCGTCTTAAAATTATTTTTCGAGACTATTTTTATAATACCATTTCTAGAAAAAAAAAGAGAGCAGATGTATCTAAAAAAATCAGTTTTTTATTAATGCCTCCAGGGTTGTAGCATTGGTAGCTTTCTGATTCTTGGTTCCTCTGTCCTGGACCGTTTAGCTTACCGCTTGTATTCACGAGATGTCTGGACGCAAGCCAGCGTCCGGACGCACCTATCCGTTCGATCCGAGTCATCATACACAGCCCAGGTGAGAACGTGTGCTGCGCCTGCGTCACTCGCGGCGGCCCGTCCTCCGTCTACACTCCGATGCCCCGTTCTCCGGTGCCCGTCGCTTCCCGGCCGTAGGCCCCACCCCCGGCGCGCCCCACCCGGCAGCCCGTCCCGATCCCCAGCGCGCCCCATGTCCTCCACCGCGCCCCGTTCCCCACCGCACCCTGTTCCCTACCGCGTCCCTGTCCCAAGAGCACCAAACACTTTAATTGTAACATCGCAAAAAATATGTAAAATATATAGTGCAACATCATAATATAAATACTGCAACATCATAAAACTATATACTGCAACATCGAAAAAATTTATACTGCAACATTGAAAAATTATATACTGCAACATCTCAAACAGTAGTACTATAACGTCGCAAAAATCAACCATGAAACATAGAAATGGAAACAACTCAAAATCACCTTTCAGTAATGCAATATTTGAAAAAAGGTAATTTCAACAATTAAAATCCTCTATTGCAACAATCCCAACATTAGAACTCTCTTTCTACAACACATGAATCATCCTATTGCAACATTCGAAAATCATCTGTTGCAACATCCAAAAATCCCCTTGCAACAAGGAGAAACAGCAAAAGGTGTACAAACAGCAAGGGGATGGGTTCGAGGTGTTGCTAGAGCCCTGGCCCATCACCTTGAGCTCACTTGGAGGAGGAGGAATAGAACCCAGAGCTCGTCAAAACCCTAGCCACCGTCCCTCGGATGCGGAGGGAGGAGGAGGAGGAGAAGGAGAAGGGCTTAGATCAAGAGGAGGACCGACCTACCTCGAGAGAGATAGCGGGGTCACTGGGAGCGTGGGGTCGCAATGGAGGTCATGAGGGGAGGGAGGGCGGAAGGGGCGGGCTGCAGTGAGGTGGCGTGGCAACCGTCCCAAAGGGCGCTAGCTTGAGCAGGAGGAGAGCTGAGGCGAGAGTGGCGTGAGTGGGCATGGGGGAGCGAGAGGGGTGCTCACGGGATGGGATAGAGTGGGAGGTACGGGGCCGTTGGGGACGGACGTCCTCGTAGAATCGTCAGCTTGCTCGTTTCGTCGTAAACGATCGTGGATTATTTACTGCTGGCTGGTTTGGTGTGAGATCGTATACGAGCAAGCGAAAATGCTGTATATTATGGGCCTCATCATCTGATTGTTGCTGGGCTGGTGGCCCCATAAGAAAATGAATCACCAAGTCAATAACTTATCCCTTCTCTGATAGGAGTATTATTATCACATCCTATCAGTCCGCACGTGTATTACGTCTGAATCCATATAATCGATCCCGTTTCCATGTACTAGCGATCGACCTAGTCTAGGGTTAAGAAGACCCCATTTCAAATACTGTCTGGCAGAGTGCCTGATTAATTAGAAAGAAAAAGAGCTCATATTTGTCCAAAATAAAAAGAGCTCAAATTCGCGAACTGAACATCTCGATCGTAGTCTTGGTTAATCTGAGACATAAACCTGTTTATTCTGGTCATTTGGATGTGCTCGTCTGTGAGGAGAGGAACTTGGGGGGGGAGAAGTAGTAGAAGAAGAAGAAGAACAGGGACAGAGAGGAGGCAGGGAACAGCGCGATGGCCGGATTCAGAGTTGGATTCGATTCAGAGTTTTTACATAATACATAATCTCTCTCTCTCTCTCCCACTCTCGACTCATATAGCACTGGATACATTACACAACCCACATTGGGCCGGACACTCGGGTACTGGGCCGGCTGGCTCTCTTGGGCCTTGACGCGGTCGCCGCTTCCTAGATTGTTCCAGGCGTGGCTGCTTCTTCAGGAGCTCCATCAGAGTCAGCATCAAGGGGAGCTGGGATGCTGACATCGTAAGGCAGGTTTAAGTGTGTGTGTGTGTCTGTTCTAATAAGGGCGAAATGTAGAGACCATAAGGTAATATAAACCTTTGAGCCGTGTGACTCCTGCCCTCTCGTTATTTTTCCACTCCTATTTTTCAATGTAGCAAGCAAGCATGGACAGTTCTCCCATGCAGTACTGTACGTACTTTCCGTTCTGGTACGTCAATACGTCGCCTCACGCCGTCACGCTTGCAAGACTGTGTTTGGAGCTAACAATCGCAGCATGGATCAGCCATGTTCGCCGTTTCAGCGGCCGGTGCAGCCGTGCAGGTCAGCCATGGATCGTAAATTTTAAGTGAAAATCGTAAATTTTCAAATTTAATGAACGAAGTTTTTCTCACACCAAATAAATAATCGCACAATATAATCCACGAACGAACACTGCATGCCGCCCGTTTCAGCTGATGGTGCAGCCGTGCCGCCATACAGCATGTGCGGGTGTGTGCCCACCTGCTCCCCCACCCCGACCAAACTCTCCAAAACCCAACGTCCCAACCCCAACCAGAACACCACTCCACCATCTCGCACGCCGCCTCGCTCTCGCTCTCGGCGCCACCACCCGCACACCCACAAGCGCGCTCCGCGGCCCAGTGCCCAGCGCGGGCAGCGTCACAGCGACCAATGGCGAGGGCGCGCGGGCGCGGCCGTGGGCGCCTCCTCCTCCTCCTGGCGTTCGCGTTCTCTCGCCGGCGCCGCGGCGGCCCGACACGACGCGCCCGCGCCCCGGTCGTCGTCCATCTCCGCGGCGCCCGAGTACCCGCCGCTCCCGCGCCTCCCGAACCAGCACCACGGCCGCCACACCGCCGGCCCCTCGCTCCCGCCGGCGCTGCCGGCGCTGTCGCCGGACATAATGCCCGTGCTGCCGTCCCCGCCGAGGACGGCGCCGCGCCGGCGCCCGACGCGGGAGAGCCCACCATCCCGTCCAGCCCCAGCCCGCCCAACCCGGACGCGCTGGAGCCCGACTCGGCGCTCGCGCCGTTCGGCTCCGCGCAGTCCCACGCCGTGGCGTCGGCCTCGGCCTCGGCGCTCCCGCTCCTCGACCTGCTGCTGGCCATGTTGTGGCTGCTGCTGGTGGTGTAGCGGTTCAGCGGAGTGGACGACCTGCCTGCCATGGTCCTCGCCGCCTCGCCACAGCTCGTCGTGGATGGGGGCAGCTGGGGCAGATCATGTCTCGGCGGCAGGCGTGCAGGAAAAAGGTGGCCCTTTGGTTGGTCGGCCGGGATGGCTGGCTCTGCAGCTTGCCATGCCGCCACTACTCTCTGCTTCATCCTTGTGAAGAATTGTTACTGCTGCTACATTTCATCAGCTTTTACTTCTCTCCTGTAAATCTTAGCTTTTCGTTCATATTTTTGGGAGGGTTACAATATGTTACTATAGCCTTTTGTTTTGCAACTTTTGTTAAGTGGAGATTATTTGGGTGATTCTTGTAATAAAACTGGAGGGATTACATATTACTAGTAGTTGATTGCTCAGCTATGGTACACTGTACTACCTTGTGTGAAGCTCAAATTTGATCCTTAATTTCCTGCTCGTTTCATACTCTACTACCAGTCAACCTTGCCTGCTGCTGATTCTTCAACTACATAAACCCCATCACCAATTACCCATTTGCTCCTATTTTCCTCAAATAACATAAATGGGATTGGACATCACAAGCCACCCAAAAGGCCACAACTTCATCTAGCAGAGGTTCTGCTGCTTACCAGCCAATCATGGTGTGTGTGATTGTTTTCCTGCTCCCATAATTTGCAGGTCATTGGATCAGATCATTGGCAGTAGTACATGCTAGGAAATTATTTTTACTCCTAGCTTCTACTCAAGAATTCACCTGAAAAAAGTGTAGTGTATGATTGTTTCCTTTCTATCACTGCTCAGTTTATGAATAGAAAACTCTGAAAAGAAAGGGAGGGGAACATGATGATAATTCACCTGAAAGGGCAGCAGTGTGCAGCTGGAACTCCACATCGAAAATTCTATACCCTCAGCTTTCTTGCTCCTTTAGATAGAACTCGCAGCTCCATCATCACCCCATGATTATCAGCATATAAAGCCTCTGGCATTGCCACTTTGCCAAGAAATTAGCTTTGAAGACATCATGATCAACCGCCGCTGTGCTGCAGGCATGTGATCTCGTGGTTCTGAGACAGTCTTGGTTAGAGAAGCTCACGTGGTCTCTGAACTGTCCAGGCATATCTTAGTACAGTATCTACCAAGAACATTGACTGTTGTTTCTCACAGCCAACTAATAAAGGAAAAAACAACTCCAGTACATTCTGCCGTTACGAGATGGGGTGAGTGGTTCTTGCAGTATGTATTCATTCATTTTATCGAGTGGATTCGCAGTAGTTGTTCTCTTTGTCGGATAGCTGGTGGTGTTGTCTTAACCTACATAAGAGAACTTGCATTGCTTACTAGCAGGTGTTTACTTACTTAGGGCCACAAATTACAGTTTTACCTTACTGCAAGAAAGACAAACCGCTTCCACACTGTACAGTTCACACCTTTGGAGCCCATTGAAACGCAGTAATTTTACGGGAATTGTGTAGGAATTTTACAGAAAAAAATACAAAGATCCTTCTTTCCAAAGGGGTTAAGGGGGTCATATATAGTATGTAGGAGTTTAGTTACTTAGTGCCACACCACATTACTTACAGTCTTAAGTAACAAATGGCGCAACGAAAGCAAGGCTGAGGAACAGACGATGCAACAAGTAGCTGCCAAATCTCATGAACCATGACGCCCAAAATCTCGGGCATAATAAGAATTCACCAAATTAAAGCTGAAACAAGATGGACACATGTGACGTGAACTCGTGGAGGCAGCGGACAAGCTGCTCCCGGTGGGCATCCAATGAGCAATGATAGGAAAAAGACACCCGCGCGCGCGCGATGAAGATGGGATCGCCCCGCCCGGCCGGCCATGTCGTCAGGCTAGAGCTTCTTCACGTGCAGTGTCCATTTGCCCGGCCCCGTCGCCGAGCTAGATCATCGATCTCGAAGATTACCCTGCAATCATCGATCTCGAAGGTCACCGGGAGTATTACCAGCTCTGACTAATCTTTTACTGTGGACGTGAGCTTGGGGACTTGGGCCCTGGGGAACGGACCGGCTGGACGAGAAGCTGAAGCTGGAGCTGTGCTCCAGCGGTCCAGCACGAGCAGGAAGGCAGACACAAGAATGGCGTTGGACGAGATCTCTGAAGCTGAGGAGCGCCCCTGCCTGTCTCGTGCGTGAGCTGTCTGTCAGTGTCAGCTACGATCGATGAGAAGATTCGCCTCGCCTGCTCCTGCTCCTGCCTTCTGCTCTGCTCTTGGATAGGCTGTCGGAGGAAGACGCCAACGGATTAAGTAGGCAATCGGCCCTGTGGGGCTGGGAGTAATACGAATGAATTTGTGAGAGCGTAAACAGTGAATTTCAGTCGTGAACAGTAACTTCTGGCTGGTTTTTGCACGAGTCGAACGGCGCCAATCACGTGCCCCTCGTCCGCTAATCGGGGTAGGGGGAAGCGGAAGGAAGGATCCCTCGGCTCTCCCTCCCTGATGGCTGATGCTGTTTGTAAATCGTAAGTTCGTAACGCAACGGCTTTTGGTTTGGTTTATTACTCCGTGTCGTCTTGGACGGAGAGAATCGGTTCCTCGGATCCAGGCAAAGTGGCAAGTGAGAAAAAAGGTAGCTTTACGTCATTGGAGGCAGGAGCTAGCGTGGTGAGATGAGACCTGCTCCTGTCCTGGAACAAACCGGTGGGTGGCACCACCAAACTGCACCCAGCAGCCCAGCACAGTTCCCCGTATGTAACACTTTTGATCTGGAGAGACCTGCTCTGCAGTGCTCCTCTCTAATTTTTTACATATCGTTTTAGTTTGGTCCTAAGTCAATTTTTTTCTATTATTTATTATCAATTTTAAAAGCTCTGTATAGGTTAAAAGAATGCAACTATGCATGCCGGTGAAACTAGTTGACCAAGCTTATAGTAAATAGTATTAATATTTATGTCTCCAATAAATTTATTATGAAAATATATCATATACCGAATTCAATGATATATTTTCATAATAAATTCATGAATGTTAGTATTTTTTTATATAAATTTAGTCAAAGTTCAAACTATTTGACTTCTCGAAAAACAAAAATTACATTTTTTTATGGATGGAGGGAGTAACATAGAATTTATGTTTTAGATTCACTTAAGAAATACTTTCATAATATAGTTCCCGCGTGCTATGAAACTGCATGGATGTTTTTGAAAAATGATGGTTAAATCTAACATTATTTGACTTAGAAGTTCGAACAAACACAATACAGCATGCAAAAAAAAAATGGAGTCATATTTTGGAACTTGGTGAAAATGTCAATGATGAAGGACAACGTATATCCCAAAAGACATTCTACATGTGCGGGTTTTGTATAAGTGGATTTTGTGCCCTTTCAATCTTTCACGATGTGCAGCCCATACAAATAGGTCCCATCACACTGATACATGAGAAGGACAAAGAGAGGAGAGAGGGGGAGGACAGAGATAGTCATACCCCATATTAGGGATACCCAAAGCAAGGAGGTTAGCGTCCATGTTAACTTTCTCGGATAAAGCAAGATGTATTAAAAGGTCTTGTCTGACCTTAAGGCCGCGGGGGTCTCACCCAAGGCCACAGGCTCTGCCTCGCCCGACTCCTTGGGTGCGGGCTCCGTCTCGCCTGACCCCAAGGACGCGGTTTCCGCCTCGCCCGACCCCGTGGGTGCGGGCTCCGTCTCGCCCGACCTCAAGGCCGCGGGGTCTCATCCAAAGCCGTGGGCTCCGCCTCGCCCGACCCCTTGGGTGCGGGCTCCGTCTCGCCCGACCCTAAGGACGCAGTTTCCGCCTCGCCCGACCCGTGGGTATGGGCTCAGTCTCGCCTGACCCCAAGGTTGCGGGGGTTTCACCCAAAGCCGCGGGCTCCGCCTCGCCCGACCCCTTGGGTGCAGGCTACGTCTCGCCCGACCCTTTGGGTACGGGCTCCGTCTCGCCCGATCCCAAGGCCACGGGGTCTCACCCAAAGCCGCGGACTCCGCCTCGCCCGACCCCAAGGGCGTGGTTTTCGTCTCGTCCGACGGGGACCTATACCGCAGCCAACTACTCTAGGTCCAAGCGTATGGGCCTGGGTCAAAACTCTGACATCAGGGAAGAGACTAGGATGCCTAGATGTAACCCGTGGCCATGATGGACAGTACCTGAGGATTCACATCAAGAACAGCGTCGGGCGTGCCGGTGCTATTCTACCTAACCCTCGTACGAACGCTGACAGGCGCGTCAGTTCACCACGACGTACGCCGGGACGGAATAGAACGCCATGACCGGAAGATGACGCCTACGCATAGCGTCAGTGACGAATAGGGTTGCGACGTGGAGCCGTCCCCCATTGACGCTCTGTGGTTGGTGGGACCGCGATAAAGAGAAAGAAGGATCCGGTGATCACGGAAGCATTCTTCTCTCTTGTTCTTCTCCTTTTCCTCCCACTGAACCCGTGCTTTTCCTTCGCCTATAAAAGGGAAGCAGGGCGCCCCATAAGGAGGGGGAGATCCGCACGAAGCCAGATCACGAGATAAACACACAAAGAGCACAACACGAGCACACGGCTGAGCAGCGATCGAGCTCTCAGCACCTGTTCACTCCTTTCATCAGAGACTTGGGATCATTTCCTCTCTACTGCTTGTAACCCCATCGCAAACCAAGTGCCGGTAACACGAGCAACAGCAAACTGAACGTAGGGACGTTCCGCCCGAACCAGTATAAACCCTTGTGTCCTCCGAGCACACCATCCGAGCCAGACGCGCAAATACAAATTTACTCGTGGGTGGTCCGAAAACACCGACAGTCACCCTGTTCACTTATGTTGAAATTTGGTTTATACTTATGCTTATACTGAAATGTTGTGAGAGAAAAACACGGTTACATGGCTAAAAAGTAGCTTAAGCGAACATGGTGAGTATTGTGTTACTCCTTAGGCTTAGGCCAACCTTAACATGGGCATATAAAAATCGTTAGACTTAGAAAAAGTTAACCTCGTACACACGAAATGGATTGAAGACCACCTCTTACCAATCAGAGGTTGACCCTGCTATTTTTCTATTTTCCTTTAATTGGTTTCATGGTGCCAAAGGTGCTCATGCATATACTTTTTCTCTCTATCTCCTCACAATTGTCCACTCTCTCACCGCAACATGCAATTCACTGGTTGCTTTGGCAACGCGTCAAGCAAGGCTGTCTACTCGTACTTCTGCAAGACAACCTGAATATATAGCAACACCACTCTATATGACATGGCACCAAGAAAGTCGAGATTAGGGTAGCACTATACCATGGTGCACTAGGGTTGGCCTTATGGGTAACTCAGCTAATAGACAGTTATGTAGACTACTTTCGTAATGTATATAGGTGACCTTATAGCATCCTCGCCATAAATCCCTATCTCTGATCTCCTAAAAGTACATAGAGGTGCTTCTTTTCTGCTTCAATTGAGGAGGAGAGAGAGAGGAGTGTTTTCGTGATTATTGAAAAATATTTAGTATTACAAGAGCCCTCTCAATTAGTTATATGGCTGTTTTTGGTATTGGGGAATATTTGAGTAATATTTTTTTTTTGAGAAAATTTGAGTAATCTGGTGGAGATGCTCTATGGCACCATGAGGACAACCTTTTTCTACAAATTTTGGGTGCCCTATAATTTCAAATAAACATTAGATCTGGCCCCCCGTATCCAGCCTATCATAATTCATAACTGGCCCAAGCAACAGTCGTTGGACTCCCTTCATCCCTTTCCATCCTGGTGGGCTGGGCCAAAATTTCTGTAGCTTTGTCAAGCGAGGTGAAAACTTTTGGCCTTCGTGGCCCACCCGGCGCCCGCCACGCTAGTGAGGAGATTTCTTCGCCGTCCTCTTCTGAATTGTGAGCTCTCAAGCATCACCCGCCGGCCTTCCAATGCAGGAGCAGAGCCGCAACCGCCGGACGAGCTCGACGCACCGCGGCGGTGGATGCGACGCCACACTCCCGGCCTTCTCGTCGCCAAGCTCCTCCGTGCCTCGTCTCTTTTCATACCCCCGTCCGTCCTCGCCGCCCGCGCGTCTTCGTTCCACCATGCGCCGGACAATGCCCACCGCCTGCTCGACGAAACGCCGCACGGGAGGGCGGCCGCCATCGTACGTGCCCTCACGTCCGCCGCCTCCTCCTCCGGTGACACGGACCGCATCGCGTGCCTCCACTGCGCGTCCCTCAAGTCGGGAGCCGTGCTGGACCCGCCCGTTCGCACGTCCCTGCTCGCGGCGTACGCCAGGGCCGGGCGCGGCGCGGGAGCCGGAGCCGGCGCCGGCGCCGCCTTGGCGCTCTTCTGCGAGGCCGTCGCGCCCGACGTGATCATGTGGAACGCGGCCATCGGCGCCCTGACGATGAGCTGCCGATACGACGACGCCGCGGCTCTGTTCAGGAGGATGGCGCGCGAGCTCGGGGAGTTCGATTCCACGACCGTGGTCGTCATGCTGTCTGGGGCGTCCCGCGCGGGTAACCTTCGGCGTGGGATGGAGCTTCATGGCATGGCGGCCAAGAGGTGCCTCGGCGCTTATTGTCTCAGCGTGTGGAACGCTCTCGTTGACATGTATGCAAAGTGTGGGGATTTTGACTCCGCCGAGGTTGTGTTCCAGAGCATGCCGTGCAGGGACACCAACTCATGGAACTCTGTCATAAGTGGAAGCATTTTTAATGGTTTTGCTAAGGTTTCAGCGTGGTACTTCAGGGAAATGAGCTGCTCCATCTTCCAGCCAGATGAGGTGAGCCTCTCTTCTATCCTCTCAGCCTGCTCTCGTCTAGATGATCTCTTCTCCTTTGGGGAGTCTGTGCATAGCTGTGCGGTCAAACTCGGTTATGAGACTGCATCTTGCTCGGTAGTGAATTCTCTCATGACGTTCTACTCTGAGTTTCGAATGTCAGAGGCTGCGGAGAAGGTGTTTGCCAGCACTTTGAACAGGAACTTGGTATCATGGAATGCAATGATCAGGGGGCTAGTCCAGAATGAAAGAGTAACTGAAGCCCTTGCTGTTTTGAGGGAAATGAGATTGGAGAACCAGCCAGATGTTGCCACTTTGGTGACCATAATTTCAGGTTGTGGTGATCAAGGCCTACTTTCTGAAGGGAAAGCACTCCATGGATACATAATCAGAATAGGACTTCTTCATGAGGAGTCTTCTGTAGGAAATAGCTTACTTGATCTGTATCTGAAATGCGATGAACCATCTAATGCAAGCCTGCTGTTTAGGACAATGCTAAGAAGGGACTTGATATCATGGAACACAATGATTTCTGGTTACTCAAGAAATGATCTGCTGCGAGAAGAGGCTCAGTTGATGTTCAAAGAATTACTTTCTGAAGGTTTATCGTGCAGCTTGACCACTATGCTAGCTGTCATACCTTCATGCTCTAATCTAGAAAAACTTAGCTTTGGCCAAGCACTTCACTCTTTCAGCCTGAAGTGTGGATTTACACGTAGCGGAGTTTCAGCTGTTAATGCTTTGATGCACATGTATATGAGCTTTGGTGATCCACTGGCCGCCTTTTCGCTGATAGAAAGAATAATACCGGTGTCAGATACCGTTTCATGGAATACAATCATAGTTGGTTGTCTACAAAATGGACTCGACAAAGATGCATTGGAAGCCTTCCAGTTCATGTATTGTTCTTTGGCCATAAAACCTGATAGTATCACATTAGTTAGTGTCTTATCAGCATGTGGAAATCTTAATCTGCTAGCACTTGGGAAATCCATCCACTGCATGATCCTGAAGCACTTGCTTGCTTTCAATTTGAGGGTGAAAAATTCATTATTGACCATGTATTTCCGCTTTGGAGATACTAGAAGTGCTGAGCTAGTCTTCTATAGCATGGGAGAGACAAATTTGTGCTCCTGGAATTGTATGATCTCTGGTTTCGCACAGAATAACAAAGGCTGGAGAGCATTGCAATTCTATCAGAAGATGGAGGATTTCACACCTAATGAAATATCTGTAGTCGGTATCATCTGTGCTTGCACACAGCTTGGTGATTATAGACAAGGAAAGAGCATACATGGGCATGTGGTCAGGTCTGTTCTGCACAATAATGTTTTTATTTCAGCATCACTTGTTGATATGTATTGCAAGTGTGGGAGACTGGACATTGCTGTCAGAGTATTTGAAGCTTCTGCCGAAAAAATCAATTATGGGTGGAACTCCATGATATCAGCTTTTGGATTCCATGGCCATGGGTTGAAATCTATAGAACTTTTCTGGAAGATGAATGATTCTGGATTGAAAGCCACTTAAAAGCACCTTCATTGCTCTATTGTCAGTTTGCATGCACTCTGGACTTGTTGATGAAGGATGGAAGTATTATCGCCTTATGTCAGAAAAGTTTGGGATCATACCAGCCCCAGAACATCATGTTTGCATTGTAGACATGCTTGGGCGGGCTGGTCGGCTGGAGGAAGCACACAAATTTGTGGAGAGCTTGCCATCTCAACAAGCACATGGAGTTTGGGGTGCACTGTTAAATGCTTGCAGTAGCAGGAGTGAACTCAAGATGGGCGAATCCATCGCCAAGCATCTGCTCCATTTGGAGCCTGGAAATAGCGGTTACTATGTAACTATGTCAAACCTTTATGCATACAGAGACATGTGGAGTGGTGCAGTCCAAGTTAGGAGCCTTTTGCAAGACAAAGCGTTGGTGAAGCCCCATGGTCACAGCATTGTTGGTTAAGCGGTGGATTATAAACCATAGAAGCCACACACTATCAAGAATCACTACAATGTTTGTTAACTTCCCAAGTTCTTCTTACAAGCTGTTTCAACAGTGAGTTGCAACACTGGTATCTTATCCGTAAGCTCTACTGTCTACTCTTTGTACTCTCTGTTCATAAGGTTTAGCTAGAACATGATCGAAATCTTACATGGCATAAATTTTCTACTACTGCTTTTTCTTCCAATGCAATAGTACTTGAATTCCACTACTGTTACTTTACTGACCAATTTTTTAACTAACTGTGCAAGCATATAAGTGCAGATGAACAAAAAATTAACCAGTTTCTAGTCCACCGGAACTTACAGCTTTACCCAGAAATAGAATTAAGATTACACTGCCTTTTGCAGGAGCTATTGTGGAAGCAAGGAAAAACTCCAGACCGAGTTTGTTGCACTTCACGAGTTGAAAATACTGCCTGAACAATTGAACATATAATTTATTAAAGAGTGCCTTGCTCCAAGATAGTGCCGTCCGATCCTCCAGCACCAGCTTCAGAGGCAGTTCTGGACGGCATTTGGGCGAAGAAGATGAAGGGTAGAGAAGAATGGAGATGGGCGGCGGTGAAGACAGGAAGTAGAACACTGACTGGCGCCCGATGCCGCTTGCGGCTTGCCCCCGCCAGAGCTGCTGGCTGCTCACGCGCCGGTCGTCGTTCCTGGCACCTCCGTGGACCACGAGGGCACCACACAGGCACAACTGCATGCATGCATCCTCATGTCATGCTCCAAGGAAAGGAAGAAGACAGATATTATCAAAAAGAAAAGGAAAGGAAGAAAACAGACTGAGATGAGCAAGAGGAAGGAAAGGAAGGGTGGTGGTTAGTTATGTCTCACTGGCATACGGGGCCCACCAAGAAACAAGGGCATACGTGCAAATACCCAAAACCCGGAGGGATTCTCTGAAACAGTTGTCATCATCTCTCTGGATGATGGATGGCTGTCTTTTGGACACACCACTACCCAATCACTCTCGTGCCACTCTGCACCACTCAAACCCGCTGCTCTCTCTGCATTTCCCCCGTCCTCTCCTTCCTCCCGGACACCACATCAGCCTCTTGCAGGCTGCAACTTCCCCGGCCAAGCCAGCTGCCTTGCTCGAGACTCGAGAGCCACAGCCCCAGGGCAGGCTGGAGGATGGCCGCAGTGATGAAGGCTCTTGCGGTCGCCTCGCCGGTGTCGGCACGGGCAGCACAGCAGCCCCGTCGGTACGTTGCAGGTACATACATATATACTGCCCTCCGATCCTTGGAAAATGTTGTTCGCCGGCAGCGCTGCATAGTCAAGCTGTTCGCCGCCGGCCGCGCGCTCGTAGGTCGCAGCCTCCGCCGCCTTACCCAGTTACCCTTTTGTTTCTGAGAGCTCGAGTGGCCGGCCATCAGGATAGGGAGCGACTGGCTAGTAGGCTTTGGGCTTGGCCCGCCACGATAGCTGTTGCTGCCCTTTTATTCAGTTTGAACCCCAGCACGATGAATTTTTTAGCAGCCCGAGTTGATTTTGGGCCCGTACGTTCAAGGTATAGCACCCACTACAAGAAAGGCTCATTTAGCGGTACCGGCTACCACGAGCTAAAATTAGCTAACAGCGCTTAGGAATCCACATAGTGGCAAAATTTTCTCTCCGCCTTGTTTTGCACATGTTCTCGTTCCAGTAATACATTCCTAATTTCGGGAACGCGTTCCATGGTTTCTATCGTTCCGTTCCATTTGTTAGTTAAACCTGTATACTCTCTTCATCACATCGTTTTTTAGAAATAATATATGTAACGTTCCAGGAACTTGGCTGCTAAGATTCAGCCTTTAAGCCCCATTTGTTTGACCTTTTAGTCACTTTTAGACTACTAGTTTTTTATTTATTTTTTCACAAAAGCCATACGACTCATAAGCCAAAAGTTGAGATAGTGAGCTTCTAGCTTTTGGTTTCCGGGACCTTTTTAGCTTTTAAATAAAGGGTCCAAAAGCGCCCGGATAGTGAGCAGTCATGTTCTTTAATTGTAGAAGAAGTAAAGGGAGGTACTCCGGGTTTGTACGCAAAACAGCCTTTTCTTTTCTTTTTTTGTAAACCTGTTGAGGTTAACTTTTTTTTTGAACGTAACTGTTGAGGTTAACTTACAGCAACCTGAGCTTATATATATGTCTCAGTCACACAGACCTAAGTTTGTGAAAGTGCTGCAGTCTAGCATGATGGAGTGCAGTACCATGTTGTAGGTGTCCTTTGTTCTACACCTCACTTAACCTCACCTGCATGCCTGTATGGCAATTAAGTTATGAGCAGCCAATGCAAGCAGGAAGTTAATCAACTCAAATACTATGTGCATGTGTTTCATTTACTAATACTATCTGGTTCTTTTGTACTGTATGTCCATTCAGGTGCCCCTAGCCAGCAGCAGCAGAGCCAGCTGCAGTCGTCGTTCCACGGCGTGTCGGTGCAGTGCCCTGGGCAACCGCGGTGGGCATGCCGCGTGACGGCGCCCCGGCGAGCGCAGGTGGTGATGATGGCGGCTCGGCCGGCGATCCAGTTCATCCAGGGCACGGACGAGCAGACGATCCCTGACGTGCGGCTGACCAAGTCCCGGGACGGCAGCAACGGCATGGCCATCTTCACGTTCGAGCAGCCGTCGGTGTTCGACTCGTCGGCGGAGCTCGGGGACATCACGGGCCTCTACATGATCGACGACGAGGGCGTGCTGCAGTCCGTGGACGTCAGCGCCAAGTTTGTCAACGGCAAGCCGGCGCGTATCGAGGCCAAGTACGTCATGCGCACGCCCCGGGACTGGGACCGCTTCATGCGCTTCATGGAGCGATACTCCCAGGCCAACGGCCTCCAGTTCGTCAAGAACTGAAGTACTCGACTCAACTCATGATGGGCTGACGAGCCTGCTTTGAGCTCTCTCTCTCGATCGATCGATCAATCGATCGACGCAGTGGCCGGCAATTGCTCTCAGAGTTGCTACGTACTGCTAGTGTTCTTTTTTCTTTCTCCCCTGCGCCCCTGTGTTGCGACCTGCTGTGAGTGATTTTTTGAAGAGAAAAATATACATATGTACTACTACCAAAAAAATGGGAGGTTTGTTTATTTGTGTATCAACGCTGGTCATGAGTTTGGATCGTCCGTCAGAATGCTTTGGATTAACGAATTGGAAGAGAATTTACTAGTACTAATCGTACAGTCTGCCAATGCCAAGCATGCTGCATTTTGGCGCGAACCGTGCGGTGCAGTTAGGAAAGCCGCCGGTCTTAGCTGTGGTTGGGGCGTTGGGCATGGAGGAGAGTGTACTCTCTCGACCCTGAAGAGAGCACACACTTGGACACTCCTATATATAGCAGGGGTTTTGCAAACTGGAGCTGAATAAGTTTCTTCCTGTGGAATTTGTCCACCTAATTTTAAGTCTTTGATTTGGTACGGCCGTTCGCATTTATTTGATTTGTTTCATGATTTAACAATGCTATTTTTTAGTGAAAGGTAATGTCTCGTTCTTTTAGTGGTACGCGACGTGTCTGTTGATAGAGATTTTTTTAATGGAACCAGCAGGCTGTTGTATTAACAGGAAGGAAGCGCACTAACAAGATTTTATTTCACCATAGCACATTTTACTTTTTAAATCCAACTTTTTTTCTATATCATTGAGCTGATTCTTGTAAAATCTGTGTTTGAAACACATGCGCTCCGATTATTTGACATGTGAAGATCATGTGGAATTAGCAACCGAGAGTGACACACACGGAGACGTCGCACTCGGCGCGTATCTCCACCGGAGCTACCGCAACCGTCCTGCCGCACAAGGGCATGTCCGCCAGAGCTATCGCCATGCGAGCCAATAGCCGGACTGGTGGCCAAGGAGATTGGAGATAAGCCTCTCTGCGTCGAGGACGCGAACAGCTTTGAGCAGTGAATGAAGGGGAGAAGAGACTTGTTTTTTTCAAATAATATTATTTTAATAAATAATTGTAGATATAGGTATTAATTTAGTAAAATTGCAAAAATAGTATCCTATCGGCCAGTCAATTGCCGACAGTCTATGTGATAGGGAAAAATGACAGTGCAGAGTCCTGTCGGCAATCAGTTAGCTGACTAAAGGGACATCGGCAATCTGGGAGCCGATAGGTGAAATCGGCAGTTGGCCAGCCGATGGGTCTATCGGGCATTGGGAGACCAACTGCACCCACAACCTGCAAGCCACGTCCCTTTTAGAATTTGTTTTGTTGATCATGTTTCTTTACTATTAGATTTTAATATTTCTTTCAACCTACCCTAAACAAAATATCTAAAGATCTCAAAAGATAATGTAATAGATGCTAAGTATCAAGCACAACCTATTTTAGTTGCATCTCGCATCATTTTTTAAGGTAAGAGGGAATTATATTAAAATTCAACATAGTACATCTCAAAATTACACAAGAAAAATCTAAAATAAACAAGGTACAATATTCTATTCAGATTCCTCCATCGTCTTCTTTCATAGTGGTTTTACTCGATGCAGTCGTTGCTCTAGATGAAAAAAGCATTATCGAACACCGAAGCCAGAGTGTAGTCCATATGCCGAATTGAAAGTGCATTTGCCCCCAACGTGGGTTTTGGTGTATTGATGACATCCAAATTAGGGACTAATGTGATCTTAATGAGATATGTCGCAGCTATTAGTTCCATGAAAGGTTCAAAGAGTTGATAAAGATAAAATGGTATCTCTCAATTCTTGAAGTTGTAAAGGCGGACGAACTCAAAGCGCTCTCCAAATGTTTTATTTTTGCTTTTGAGTTTAGGATCCGCCGCACTATAAAGAGGGATGCAAACTTAGTTGGTCTGAGGAAGATAGAGTGCTCAAGCATAAAAATAAAATAAAAAGAGAGACACTCTAGCACTCCATGAGCACGTAGAATATTTTTCTGTGACTGTCAGTGTTGGAAGTCCTGACGTAAGCTGGAACTCCCGACCATCGAAAGTCACGACTCATGCTGGGAGTCCTGATGCCCAGTCACTTAGCCTGCGCGGTGACTGTGGATGTCGGAAGTCCCGACGTGAGTCGGAACTCCCGGCAGTCGGAAGTCCCGACCCAAGTCGAAAGTCCCGACACCTGTGGTTCTACTGGCCGGCTGTCTGCGCCCGTCGGAAGTCCCGACACCTAAGGTTTGCTGGCTGACTAACTGTGCACGTTGGAAGTCCCGACGTTTGTCGGGAGTTCCGACATTGACTTGCTCGTGTGGACTTCTGACCCTGTGTGAACAATGTTTTCTGTTAAGGTCGGAAGTCCCGAGATCTGCGTCGGAACTTCCGATGTAGATCTGAACGGTTAGATTTCTACTAAGAGTATAAATAGCCCTTTCTTCACTTCTAACCGTTACAGACTCATTCACAGCTGACCCAACTTCGTCCTAACATCTCCCAAGCAACAAAGGCACCCTCTCCTTTCTCCTTTGCTCCAATCTTTGATTTCCCTAGGGTTTTGAGTGAAAGGAGAGTGGATTAAGTGAGAGTATCACTTTGACAAGCTTGAGCACTTGATTTCTTCGTCAAACCGGTTGGTTTTACGTCTATTACTCTTAGGGCTTTGCCCCTAGCCGCCTAGGCATTGCCCAAGAGCTTCTATCTTGTGGAAGAGCCTTGGGAAATTTATATTACCCTTGATTTCTTAGTGGAAAGCTCAAGTGACCTTTGTGGTCACTTAGAGAGAGGCAAGGAGGTGAAATAGACTCCGACCTTAGTGGTCACCTCAACAACGAGGACGTAGGAGCTCCTTTGTGGGGTTGCCGAACCTTGGGATAAATCCTTGTGTTCCGTGTGCTTGTCGTTGTGATTGCTAGAGATTACTTGTATTTGTTTGTCTCTCTCTCCTAAACTTTATTTTAGGGTTTGGACTCGATCTATGGTTTGGAGACATTACGGCGTCAAGGGAGTGACCCAACATCTTCACCAAACCACGAGGAAGTGGGGTTGTAAGATTATTTACCCACAAAGTTAAATTTGTCACTATTTTTGTAGTTCATGTAGGTGTCGGGACTGCTAACGTTTGTGCCGAAACTTCTGATGACGTCGGGAGTTTCGACCCAAACGCTGGGACTTCCGACATTGACTGACAAATTTGAACTTAGCATTTGCAGTTAATTTTTAGATACACCTATTCACCCCCCTCTAGGCATTGTTAGATCCTTTCAATTGGTATCAGAGCTTAGTCTTCTCTTTGCGCTTCACTGTGTGAGAAGAAACAATGACGGAGTCCGACAAGATGCAAGCCGATGCCGCCGAGTTGGCCAAGAAAATAGCTGAAGAGTTGATGGCTGCTCAAGTCAAGTTCTTTCAAGATGAAATGAAGAAGATGCAAGATGAGATGAGCAAGATGAAAGAAGAATTGAGCAAGAAGGTTGATGATGCAATATGTGGCAAGATTGATACAACAAGTGGCAAGAATGAAGCAAACAAAGATGCCGCTAATGATATTGGAGCCGGTGAACATACTCATGGAAAGGGAATATATTCAAGCATGAACTTCGACTATGGACAACTCATTAAAGGTTCACCTCTACATACTCCTTCCGTCAACATTGGCAAGCCACCTCACTTTGATGGAACAAGATACACCGATTGGTCTTACAAGATGAAGATGCATCTCATTGTCGTAAGACTTTGGGAAGTTGTAGATGTTGGTGTGATGATTTCTACCGATGAAGATAGAGAGATAACTCCAGAAGAAACGCACAATCTCCATCAAAATGCACAAGCCGTAGCATTACTTGTGTCAAGCCTAGCTCCGGATGAGTTTAGAAAAGTGAATGGAATGGAGAGTGCAAAACAAATTTGGGATACTTTGAAAGTGTCATTTGAAGGAGATAGAAGTGTGAGAAAATGCAACATTGAGTTACTTCATGGTGAATTGGAAAGATTTGTGTTCTTGTAAAATGAAACAACACAATCCATGTTTGATAGGCTTATGGCATTGGTCAACCGCATAAGAGCTCTTGGAAGCACCGAATGGGATGACAACAAGGTTGCTAGAAAGATGTTGAGAACCTATAGAGCCAAGAACAACATGCTAGCAATGGGATGACACCCCAAGAAGTTTTTTCAAAACTCAAGCATCATGAATGTCTAAATGAAGATGCAATCAATGCTCATAATCAAAATCCTAATGCAATGGGATACAACAAGAGTGCAGCCCTTAAAGCAACTCAACAACATGAAGGTCAAGGTTTAAGTCAAGAGAAGAAGAAGAAAGTGAAGGATGATTCCTCAAGTGAAGAAGAAGATTCCGATGCGGAGGTTGCATTTGTGATTAGAAATCTTAGAAAGTTTATGAAAAATAAGAGCAACCGCAAGACCTATGGTGATGAAAAGAGAAGGTTCAAAAAGAGATTTTGCTATGGATGTGGTCAAACCAGTCACTTCATAGCCGATTGTCCTAATGAGAAGAAGAAGCACAAGCATGACAAGGATGAAGACAAGAAGAACAAAGGCAAGAAGAGAGGTGAAGCTCATCTTGGGGAAGAATGGGAGTCAAATGATAGTGACTCAAGTGATGATGAGAAGAAGAAGAAGGGAGCCGCAAACATCGCAATTCACCACTCTTCTTCACTGACCATGTTCTTCCCCGACTCAACTTCACCACCATGTTCTTCCCCAACCTATCTTCACCACCGAAGATCTTCTCCAACCTCATCGACAACGATTACTACACCCCAACTTGTCTCATGACAAAAGGGGAGAAGGTACATGTTACACCCGATCCCTCTAGTGATGAGTATGATAGTTGTGATGAGAACACAGAAGAAATTGAAGGAACCATGATAAAGAAATTTGGTAAAAAGGCCTTCACTAAAATAAAAATACTAATGAAGAAATTAGAGAACAGGGATAGATGCTTAGAGATGCAAGGAGATATAATCACTCAAGAGAGAGAGAAATCTTGCACTTGAAGCATCTATCGCCGGCTCGGACGCGTGCTCTAGCTGGTGTCCCCGCCACCGGCGCTCCCTCTCCGACCTCGACCACCGAACTCGCCGGCCCACGCACAGCCCGCCGGCGTCCCTCTCTGTCAGGTCTTCTACAGGTACTCCCAACCCCTTCTCCATTCCCCTAGTGGTCTGAATCTGAAATATGTTTGTTTATTAAAACCAGGCAAGTTTTGCTGTTTAAGCTTAATCATAGTTATCGGTTGCAAATATTCATAATGAGCTCTGTGCCAAGACTAGACCACATAGACATAGTGATTAAAACCAGGCAAGTAGAACTAGTAGTTTGTATTGTGTTAGGTGATTTATCCACCAGTGGCACTATCTGTTGATTCACTAATTCAGTATCTTATATGTTAAAGCAAAAGGTCATGGCATGATGCTATCAATTTTCAGAAGTTTAGATTAGTTCATGTATAAGCTATACCTTTAGTTAAGCATAGTAGTAGTTCTCGCATTGTTTGATTCCTCTCCGAATCACTGTGTTTGTGTTTTTATATACTTTTGCTTTTCATGTCCTAACTAATTCGTTCCAGACATCGACTAGCCTCTTACTCTTACCGCACCACTACATGGCCCTCTTGTTATATTCTAGACATCTATCAAGATTACACGTTATTTTTGGTTTGTCGCACAATCGTGATGGCAACTAGGAAGCCAATAAGATGGGGGCAAGTGGTCACGGTTTATTTGTGCATGGTCAATTTTCCACTAGCACATAAAGTTAACTTTGAAAAATATCGGACAAAACCTCAATTTGTCTCCTTTTTGTGTTCACAACAACTGAACTAAATTTTTTCATGAGATCTGTCACCATCAAGTCGAATCATTGTAAAAGTGCTTTCATTTCTGAGAGTAAATTTTGTACCATTGTAATTTGGCACCAAGTATTTTTTGTTTCTTGTCGTTGATGTTAATTTTTAGCATATCACCGTTTAACTCCGTGATCCACGTAGAGGATTTTGAAATCACTTGTCACAATCGAAATTTGGTAAGCTAACATATCATGCCTAATACAAATTTATCTGCTTTTTCTTTTCAATGATTCAATCCTTGTCAGTTGTCACTACCATATAAAATCACAATCTGTTGAATGCATAATTGAGCAATCGACTCATTTGTTCTTGATCTTCAAAAGAAAAGAAAAAAACTACTACCGATGTTCTTCTTTGTCCCATCGATATTGCAAAGCGGCCCCCATCGCATGCGGTGGAAGCAAAGCACAATTCACGTAAAAGATGTGATAATGCATTGATTCAAGCATTGTACCAAAAGCACATCACCGGCTGTTCCAACCATTGATTGGCGCACATGCATGACGCTCAAAACACGATCCTTGTAGTTGTACATGCAAGCGACATCTATTTTCTGTTTGTTATTTGGTGCCACTAACCAAAGGATCCTTGGGAGATTTGCTCCAGCTTTTTTTTGTCATTTGTTTTGCCGTCCTTCCTTTGTTTTCTATGGGTTTGGCATTATTAACGGGCGGTGACAAATCATAGGTTCATTTTCTACTCGAACTTTGAAGTAGTGCTCTCATTCTTTCGATTTTCTTGAAACAACTCACCGCAGACTCGAACAACAAGGGCCGTTTGTTCTTGACTTGTAATAAGTAAAGCAGCTGTAATTAAATAGAACAGATGTAATTAAATAGAAGTTTCTCAAAAAAAAGCTGTAATTAAATACAAAACAACAATAATAGGTAAATTATCGTCAGCATTCTGTTTCAACTTCCAAATTTGAACTTCCCTTAATGGTCTAAATCTGAAATATGTCATGACATTCAACTTCCCTTAGAATCTACAGCCTCCCTAGCTGCAGATTATTTGTGGTTTAGTTTTAGTAGTCTTTTCTTGTTTAGTTTCATTCATTTCCATTTTTGATGTGGCTATGTGTGTTGACTGTGCTTTCATTTGTACAAGTGTGAACTATTTCAATTTTTTTTTGTTGAATCTCAGTTCAGTTAATAACTTGAGCAGATGGCTGTGCAGAGCGTGCTGTGGGCTTTGCTTGCTTGGTCCCCTTGGTATGGCAGCTGTTGCTTTTTTTTAAGCAACAGCTGCTTTTTTTGTCAAATCTCTCATCTCCTCTATTTTTGCCACATTTTCTATCCTCTATGTTTGGGAAACAGCAGCTGCTTTTTTTACATATTTTTCTCTCTATGTTTGTTAAGCAGCTGTTGTTTTTTTTTGCCAAATCTCTCCTCTCCTCTCCTCTCATCTCATCTGTTTTGTCGATGATGAAATTGTCTAAGTCCATACATTATATGGAATATGAGCTGATGATCAAGAACTTGTGAGGAACTTGACATCATTAGCAGCCGCCCCTACATTACCTTCTCCTCTCTTCTCTGTTATGATGCCTTGATGCTCTAAGTTCATGGTCAAATGATGATTGACATGTTTCCGATGCCTCTACTACTGCTACTACTCGTTTTTTTGATATATTGTTGTTTTATAGGACTACTTTGGTTTATAGATCCTTTTGATTTCTTATACCTTCCTGCGTACCTAAAGCACACTTTCTTGCATCTATTAGAACAAAACGCAAAATAATGTCGCGGACACCAGATAGTGCAGCCCGATGCCCCGAGCATGATGAGCAGCCAACCTATGAAGAGCAAGCACTAGAGGACCAGCTTACTCAGGAGCAGTTCGATAACGAGTTAGAAAAGGATCTAGAAGTGATGTTTACTCAGGAGCAGTGTGACGAGGAGGAAGGGGGAGCAAAAGGAAGAGCAGGAGAGGCTGCTGAAGGCGAAGAAGTTGTTGATGATGATGATGACTCAGAAGAGGGATATGTAAGTCCCGAAGATCCTTTCCCACGTGAAGCCAGAAGGAGGCCAACGAGGAAGATTTGGACAAGGATTTTGACCCGAACGAGGAGGTAGGGAAAAAGCCTTAGCTTGTAAATTTTGCTAAAGCTTTGGCAGTGTTACCTTTGCTAACACTTTGACCTATCGTATATATAGGTCCCTCCTTAAACTCGAAAAAGACGACGTCGACGTCCGCGACATCTCGCTGAACAAGACGGAGTAGAGGAAAGGAGAGCAGAGGCAACAACCACATAGATGAACATTGAGGCCTCTGCTCCACAACCTCAAGACACAACCACGACTACCAAGCCTAAGAGGAAACGAGGGGATAGAAAAGTAAATCTATATCCAGATAAGATATGCTATGTGATAACGGAGGTCAGGCCAGCAGGAGAGATCCTTGAGCCGAAGGAATTAAGAGGACGATTCCGTAATGCGATCGGGGCCCTAGTAAGAGATAAATTGAACCTAGCAATCCCTAACTGGAAAGAGGTACCAGAGAACAAAAAGGATGAACTATGGGATAGGCAGCTGAAGCTCAATTTTAGATTTCCGGAGGGTAAGCACGAACTGGTAAAAAAATGTTTTCAGCATGATGGGAGAGTCATTCTGACGTTGGGGGTCAGAGCTCAACAAGAAGTATATCCAAAAGGGGTTAACTCCTTTCAATGAGTTCGACAAAATAACTCCTAGTTAATGGGATGAGCTCGTGGCTCAGAAGACTTCACCGGAGGCATTGAAGCTCAGTGCCCATAACACCGAGCTGGCGAAGAGAAACAAACACCACCATCATTTAAGCTCTGGTGGCTACTATGTCAAGGAAGAGCAGTTTAGGAAGATGGACGCAGAGGCCGCAGCTGCTGGGAATCTCTATGTGACGAATTTGAAGGTACGCTCAAGGAATTGGATATATGCGAGGAGTACAGAATTATCCGACGGTAATCTTAAGTTTGATAAGCCGGAGACCCAAGAGGCAGTATTAAGGATACTGAAATATGCTGAAGACAAGGAGAAGTGCTCATTCAATCCTTCCAGAGAGAGGGGCAAGCTTAGCCTTGGCTTGGGAAACAAGGAGCACACAGGCCGCACCAGGGGGCTAGGGAAAAGGATGACCTAGAAGCAATGATTCAAAGAGGATAGGCACATGTATAAGAAACATGACAGAGACCGGGAGACTAATCTTGAGCTCCAAGTGAAGGCTCTAGTTGCAAAGGCGCTGGAGGAGCAAGTACTATCTACGGAGTCACGGATATTAGTGACGCCGTCGAGAGAACTGGCATTAGTTGGCAGCCATCCGAAAGTTCCTAGCAGCCAAGGTTCCACTACAGCCACAACCCCTGTCAATCGCATACGGGAACCAACTAGTTGCACCTTGGTGTTTCTCAGCGGCCGGCGGAACACTGTGATGGAGGTGGCAACGGGTGTGGCACATCCTCCTGGTGGCTTACACCACAATAATAAGATACCATCAGACTACACTAGGGTCGAGGTGCATACCGTGAAGCCCGAGTGCATGCAGTGAAGAATAGACTACGCAACTCCCGAGGGGCTGGTGTTACTTGAAGATGTTATGGGGCAGTTCATCCTCTGGCAGAAACAGGACATTATATTGACTGCTTCTTCGCCGCTGTCTCCTCTTCCAAATTTGGAGCAAGCTGTTGAGGTCGAGGAGATATTTTCACCGTCTCGTGACCACCACATTCCTGAGATGCCACATTCTTCCCCGCCTCCTAGCGAGCATGTGTCTGATGAGATGCCACAACCTTCTCCAGCTCGTACCGAGCAAGTGCATGATAAGATGCCACAGTCTTCTCAACAAGCACAACCGATACATGAACAATGAGTGCCTCCTAAAGAAGGTGATGCACAAGAAGATAAGGACGTGCCTGAATGGGAACTTCAAAAGAAGCATCCAATCACCATAAGGCCAGTTTATATTCCGATGAAAGACGTCTCGTCGGCGTCTAAGTGGTATTCTCATGACCAGTTCAAGCCTAAGAATCAAGTTAAAAAAGTCCCATCATGAGGTTCTGAGGAGGCCGTCACTAGCAAACTCTACTAAATTGCAAAGTAGTATCCAAATATTGATGCCATCAAATGGTCAAAGGATTGCCCGAAAACATATAAAAGAGGCAAGCCCTTCCTACCAAACCGGGACATCCAGCGCCTACCACTTGGAATGAGAAGGTTTCATGATTGGTACTTGCGTGTTCTCCCAACGAGCATAGACCTCATACAAGCATGCTTCCCCACCGGCACATTTGAAAGCCCAGCCGGGAAAATTGTCTTTGACTTCAATGACATGCACACATGCTTTCACCTGGGAGAAATGGAGATGAATCTAATTCGCACGTGGTACCTGTAAGTCCTTCTCCTCCCGATATGATATGAATGTAATCTTTGAATTTTGTTGTAACTAACCCATGCCGTGATTTGTAGAATGCAAGTGCACATTGTCAAACAAATGCCAAGTGTGAAAGCTGGGTATCTAGACCCTCAAGCTATAGCTCAAACAAATTTTAATTACTCTAAACAGTGGAAACTAGATACCAAAGAGCTAGCTGCTGCAAAGACTCGTCGGGAGAAAGAGCACATCCGTACGGCGAAACTAAGGGAAGAGTCCCTTAAGGTTGCGGCATACATTGCCCTGGCTTTCAAAACTCTCCAACAACACTCTACTATATGGCTACTATACAACTTCGAGTAAGTTCAACTCTATACTTAAAGTTTTGTTCGATATATTTTATTCGATGCAAAAGAGCTTATCTAGTTCTATGATTAAATCCATACAACAACCACTGGATTTGTATAGCCGTCGATGTCGGGAGGAGCATGTCATTGGTCTTTGATTCAATAGATAGGGACCCGGTGACATACAAAGACTTCATATCGTTTCTCAAGACGTATACATATCGACAATCTTCATTAGCTTATATGTTTGTATACATACTTGTAACGTTCACTTTTAAATACTAACAAGTTATATTTGCTAAAATAATTCGAACAGGCCATTTAGGTTCTATGTCACTAATTATCACGGAAGGCATGATCCAGCAAGGAAGAAAAAGCTGGCTATAAAAACACTATGTGTGGTAAGTGTAACTTACTTCTTCAGTACTCCATTACATGGCTGTCAAAAGCATTACTTAACATTTTAATATGCAAAACACACAGTGCCCCAAGCAAAAGCCTGGGACTGTACATTGTGGATACTATATATATTCTATGATGAGTAACACCGGTGCCTACAGAAGACACCCCTTAAGGGTAAGTTTGAACCTCTTCACCCGTAGTATAAAAACTTCGTACATGGTATGAAATACTAAACCGAAACTTGTTCTCTTATAGTGGAAAGAAGAGAAATGAATGAAAAGAGACCCATACAAGGATGACCAACTCTTAGAGCTCGTCGACGACCTTTGCAACTTCATATTGGACCAGATTGTATACGTCAAAGGCGCCTACCATGACCGAGAGTCTGACTTATGTAGAAATCCTTAGTACCAACAACTTCGTGAGACTGAAAGACTAGCTCTAGGACGTTGATAACAATGTGTATCGAATTTGTATATTTAATAATGGATTGTATATATTCTAGTGAATTCGACTTGTAATTATAGTTTATATAATACTCTTGTGCTTATAGTCTAAGGGGTTCGGAACGCTGGTCGCGGGGCGTTCGGCAACGCGAACGCGGTTCGAAATGTTGGTCGCGGGGCGTTCGGCAACGCGAACGTGGTTCGGAACGCTGGGCGTTCGGTAACGCGAACGCGGTTCGGAACGTTGGTCGCGGGGCGTTCGGCAACGCGGACGCTGGATGGAATACGCGGAAATAAATAGTGTTCTGGTCGAATTTGAATTGTAAATTTGAATTTTTTTACGGGAAAACGTACTGTAACCACCCCCTACAATCATGTATTATAGAGGCGGCTGTTACTATAGCCGCCCCTACGAATCGATTTGTAGGAGCGGCCGGTAATACGAGCCGTCCCTACAAATCGGTTTGTAGGGACGGCCTGAAAACCGTCCCTACAAACACATGATTTGTAGAGACGGTTCAGTAGTGGCGTGGTTGCTTGCTGTCGTATCGGCCCCTGTAATGCCGACATGCCTATCGGCACAAATAACCATCACGTTGATGACGCTCAGGCGATCCAGTTCATCCGGGGCACGGACGAAAAGGCGATCCCTGACGTGCGGCTGACCAAGTCCCGGGACGGCAGCAACGGCGTGGCCATCTTCACGTTCGAGTAGCCGTCGGTGTTCGACTCGTTGGCGGAGCTCGGGGACATCACGGGCCTCTACATGATCGACGACGAGGGCGTGCTGCAGTCCGTGGACGTCAGCGCCAAGTTTGTCAACGGCAAGCCGGCGCGTATCGAGGCCAAGTACGTCATGCGCACGCCCCCGGGACTGGGACCGCTTCATGGAGCGATACTCCCAGGCCAACGGCCTCCAGTTCGTCAAGAACTGAAGTACTCGACTCAACTCATGATGAGCTGACGAACCTGCTTTGAGCTCTCTCTCTCGATCGATCGACGCAGTGGCCGGCAATTGCTCTCAGAGTTGCTACGTACTGCTAGTGTTCTTTTTTCTTTCTCCCCTGCGCCCCTGTGTTGCGACCTGCTGTGAGTGATTTTTTTAAGAGAAAAACATACATATGTACTACTACCAAAAAAATGGGAGGTTTGTTTATTTGTGTATCAACGCTGGTCATGAGTTTGGAACGTCCGTCAGAATACTTTGGATTAACGAATTGGAATAGAATTTACTAGTACTAATCGTACAGTCTGCCAATGCCAGGCATGCTGCATTTTGGCGCGAACCGTGCGGTGCAGTTAGGAAAGCCGCCGGTCTTAGCTGTGGTTGGGGCTGGTGACACCGCACACGTGTGCTACCTTGGCCGCCGTACCGCCGGTTCAAGCCATCTCGTCATAACCGCTGTGCTTGTGCACGGCTCTGCCAAGCTTGTGTCACTGGTTGCATAATAACTTGTAGTTCTATTACAACATATGAACATGTTTTGCTAGTATAAGAAAAACTGAAAAAAGTAAAAACGGATGGGTGACAGAAATAAAAAACCGACAAAAGGGAAGAACGGGTGCAGAACGGACGCAACACGTAGGATAATGTAAAAACAAAACAAATAAACTAATTTTCCTAAGTAACTAACTAGAGCCTACATCTTCTAACTACGTAAATAGTACCTACGTGTCAAAATATGTAACCTAAAGTATATACTAATATTTGGATATAAATAAATCAGTAAAAAGCTGATCAAATAACAAAAATACCTGCGGACCTATCGGCCCCTCGAAGGCCGACATGCCTATCGGAAAAAATAACGGCCACGTGGATGTGAGGTGGGCGAGGACCTGTCGGCCCCTGGAATGCCGACATGCGTATCGGCACAAATTACAGGTACGTGGACGCCATTTTCGGACCTGTCGGCCCCTGGAATGCCTCTCTGACCTGTCGGCCCCTGGAATGCCGACATGCCTATCCCAAGATGTGTGCAATCTGAATGGTCCTTGCAAGCAGGAAGTTAATAACTTAAATACTATGTGCATGTGTTTCATTTACTAATATTCTCGGGTTCTTTTGTACTGTATAAGTAAATAGTACCTACGTATAAAAATATGTAACCTAAAATATATACTAATTTTTGGATCTAAATAAATTAGTAAAAAGCTCATCATATAAAGAGAAGAAATACCTCCTATCGGCCCCTGGAATGCCGACATGCCTATCGGCACAAATAACCATCACGTTGATGACGCTCAGGCGATCCAGTTCATCCGGGGCACGGACGAGCAGACGATCCCTGTCTCCCTGATGTGCGGCTGACTAAGTCCCGGGATGGCAGCAACGGCGTGGCCATCTTCACGTTCGATTAGCCGTCGGTGTTCGACTCGTCGGCGGAGATCGGGGACATCACGGGCCTCTACATGATCGACGACGAGGGCGTGCTGCAGTCCGTGGGCGTCAGCGCCAAGTTTGTTAACGGCAAGCCGACGCGTATCGAGGCCAAGTACGTCATGCGCACGCCCCCGGGACTGGGACCGCTTCATGGAGCGATACTCCCAGGCCAACGGCCTCCAGTTCGTCAAGAACTGAAGTACTCGACTCAACTCATGATGAGCTGACGAACCTGCTTTGAGCTCTCTCTCTCGATCAATCGACGCAGTGGCCGGCAATTGCTCTCAGAGTTGCTACGTACTGCTAGTGTTCTTTTTTCTTTCTCCCCTGCGCCCCTGTGTTGCGACCTGCCGTGAGTGATTTTTTTAAGAGAAAAACATACATATGTACTACTACCAAAAAAAATGGGAGGTTTGTTTATTTGTGTATCAACGCTGGTCAGGAGTTTGGAACGTCCGTCAGAATACTTTGGATTAACGAATTGGAAGAGAATTTACTAGTACTAATCGTACAGTCTGCCAATGCAGGCATGCTGCATTTTGGCGCGAACCGTGCGGTGCAGTTAGGAAAGCCGCCGGTCTTAGCTGTGGTTGGGGCGTTGGGCATGTAGGAGAGTGTACTCTCTCAACCCTGAAGAGAGCACACACTTGGACACTCCTCGCATATATAGCAGGGGTTTTGCAAATCGGAGCTGACTAGGGTTCTTCCTGTGGAATTTGTCCACCTAATTTTAAGTCTTTGATTTGGTACGGCCTTTCGCATTTATTTGATTTGTTTCATGATTTAACAATGCTATTTTTTAGTGAATGGTAAAGTGTCTCGCTCTTTTAGTGGTACGCGACGTGTCTGTTGATAGAGATTTTTTTAGTGGAACCAGCAGGCTGTTAAATTATCAGGAAGGAAGCCTGGAAAGGCACTAACGACATTTTATTTCACCATAGCACATTTTACTTTTCAAATCCAACGTTTCTTCTATATCATTGAGCTGGTTCTTGTAAAATCTGTGTTTGAAACATATGCGCTCCGATTATTTGACATGTGGAGATCATGTGGAATTAGCAACTGAGAGTGACACACACGGAGACGTCGCACTCGGCGCGTATCTCCGCCGGAGCTACCGCAACCGTCCTGCCGCACAAGGGCATGTCCGCCAGAGCTACCGGCATGCGAGCCAATAGCCGGACTGGTGGCCAAGGAGATTGGAGATAAGCTTCTCTGCGTCGAGGACGCGAACAGCTTTGAGCGGTGAATGAAGGGGAAAAATGACTTTTTTTCCAAATAATTTTATTTTAATAAATAATTGCAGATATATGTATTATTTTAGTAAAATTGCAAAACTAGTATCCTATCGGCCAGTCAATTGCCGACAGTCTACGTGACATGCAAAAATGACAGTGCAGAGTCCTGTCGGCAATCAGTTAGCCGACTAAAGGGACATCGGCAATCTGGGAGCCGATAGGTGAAATCGGCAGTTGGCCAGCCGATGGGTCTATCGGGCGTTGGGAGACCGACTGCACCCACAACCTGCAAGCCACGTCCCTTTTAGAATCTGTTTTGTTGATCATGTTTCTTTAGTATTAGATTTTAATATTTCTTTCAACCTACCCAAAACAAAATATCTAAAGATCTCAAAAGATACTGTAATAGATGCTAAATATTAGGCACAACCTATTTTATTTACATCTCGCATCATTTTTTGAGGTAAGAGGGAATTATATTAAAATTCAACATAGTACATCCCAAAATTACACAAGAAAAAACTAAAATAAACAAGGTACAATATTCTATTCAGATTCCTCCATCGTCTTCTTTCGTAGTGGTTTTCCTCGATGCGGTCGTTGCTCTAGATGAAAAAAGCATTGTCGGACACCGAAGCCAGAGTGTAGTCCATATGCCGAATCCAACGATCAACTCCAAAACAGTGGACAATCAGATAAAGCACCACTCTTTCCGATCGCTAAGGGCACCGTTAAGGTTGCTCACTCACTCCACTGCGGCTGTCGGGCTATGTCCACAGCACCGCAGGAGTCATTCACGGACAATCACCGTGTTTGTTTTTTTCTTTTTCTTTTCCGCTTCCATTTGTGTCTTTCTTTATATGGTTCCTTTGTTTTTTTAAATTGCTAGGCACAGTCAAGATTGCTCACTCGCTCAACTGCGTCTGTCGGGCCATGTCCACATCACCGCAGGAGTCGTGCCCCATGAACCACCACAAAAGCCACTCTTGCACGAGGCACCGTGCCACCCCACCGTGTTGCCTTACGTTGCTGATCAGGTCCCCATGGTCGTCGCCATGCAATTAGCCTAGACTGCCTGGTCGTGGCTGGTGACACCGCACGCGCGTGCTACCTTGGCCGTCGTACCGCCGGTTCAAGCCGTCTCGTCATAACCGCTGTGCTTGTGCACGGCTCTGCCAGGCTTGTGTCACTGGTTGCATAATAACTTGTAGTTCTATTACAACATATGAACATGTTTTGCTAGTATAAGAAAAACTGAAAAAAGTAAAAACGGATGGGTGACAGAAATAAAAAACCGGCAAAAGGGAAGAACAGGTGCAGAACGGACGCAACACGTAGGATAATGTAAAAACACAACAAATAAACTAATTTTCCTAAGTAACTAACTAGAGCCTACATCTTCTAACTACGTAAATAGTACCTACGTGTCAAAATATGTAACATAAAGTATATACTAATTTTTGGATCTAAATAAATCAGTAAAAAGCTGATCAAATAACAAAAATACCTACGGACCTATCGGCCCCTCGAATGCCGACATGCCTATCGGCAAAAATAACGGCCACATTGATGTGAGGTGGGCAAGGACCTGTCGGCCCCTGGAATGCCGACATGAGTATCGGCAAAAATTACAGGCACGTGGACGCCGCTTTCTGACCTGTCGGCCCCTGGACTGCCTTTCTGACCTGTCGGCCCCTGGAATGCCGACATGCCTATGCCTAGGATAACACCCACGTCGATGATGCCTGGGCACGTATCGGCAATCTAAATGGCCCTTGCAAGCAGGAAGTTAATCAACTTAAATACTATGTGCATGTGTTTCATTTACTATTACTCTCGGGTTCTTTTGTACTGTATAAGTAAATAGTATCTACGTATAAAAATATGTAACCTAAAGTATATACTAATTTTTGGATCTAAATAAATTAGTAAAAAGCTGATCATGTAAAGAAAAGAAATACCTGTCCTATCGGCCCCTGGAATGCCGACATGCCTATCGGCACAAATAACCATCACGTTGATGACGCTCAGGCGATCCAGTTCATCCGGGGCACGGACGAGCAGACGATCCCTGACGTGCGGCTGACCAAGTCCCGGGACGGCAGCAACGGCGTGGCCAGCTTCATGTTCGAGCAGCCGTCGGTGTTCGACTCGTCGGCGGAGCTCGGGACATCACGGGCCTCTACATGATCGACAACGAGGGCGTGATGCAGTCCGTGGACGTCAGCGCCAAGTTTGTCAACGGCAAGCCGGCGCGTATCGAGGCCAAGTACGTCATGCGCACGCCCCCGGGACTGGGACCGCTTCATGGAGCGATACTCCCAGGCCACCGGCCTCCAGTTCGTCAAGAACTGAAGTACTCGACTCAACTCATGATGAGCTGACGAACCTGCTTTGAGCTCTCTCTCTCGATCGATCGACGCAGTGGCCGGCAATTGCTCTCAGAGTTGCTACGTACTGCTAGTGTTCTTTTTTCTTTCTCCCCTGCGCCCCTGTGTTGCGACCTGCCGTGAGTGATTTTTTAAGAGAAAAACATACATATGTACTACTACCAAAAAAAATGGGAGGTTTGTTTATTTGTGTATCAACGCTGGTCATGAGTTTGGAACGTCCGTCAGAATGCTTTGGATTAACGAATTGGAAGAGAATTTACTAGTACTAGTCGTACAGTCTGCCAATGCCAGGCATGCTGCATTTTGGCGCGAACCGTGCGGTGCAGTTAGGAAAGCCGCCGGTCTTAGCCGTGGTTGGGGCGTTGGGCATGTAGGAGAGTGTACTCTCTCAACCCTGAAGAGAGCACACACCTGGACACTACTCGTATATATAGCAGGGGTTTTGCAAACCGGAGCTGATTAGGTTTCTTCCTGTGGAATTTGTCCACCTAATTTTAAGTCTTTGATTTGGTACGGCCGTTCTCATTTATTTGATTTGTTTCATGATTTAACAATGCTATTTTTTAGTGAAAGATAAAGTGTCTCGTTCTTTTAGTGGTACGCGACGTGTCTGTCGATAGAGATTATTTTTATGGATCCAGCAGGCTGTTATATTACCAGGAAGGAAGCCTAGAAAGGCACTAGCGTGATTTTATTTCACCATAGCACATTTTACTTTTCAAATCCAACGTTTTTTCTATATCATTGAGTTGGTTCTTGTAAAATCTGTGTTTGAAACACATGCGCTCCGATTATTTGACATGTGGAGATCATGTGGAATTAGCAACTGAGAGTGACACACACGGAGACGTCGCACTCGGCACGTATCTCCGCCAGAGCTACCGCAACCGCCCTGCCGCCCTCGTGCATGTCCGCCAGAGCTATCGCCATGTGAGCCAATAGCCAGACTGGTGGCCAAGGAGATTGGAGATAAGCTTCTCTGCGTCGAGGACGCGAACAGCTTTGAGCGGTGAATGAAGGGGAAAGAGACTTTTTTTCCAAATAATATTATTTTAATAAATAATTGCAGATATATGTATTATTTTAGTAAAATTGCAAAACTAGTATCCTATCGGCCAGTCAATTGCCGACAGTCTACGTGACATGCAAAAATGACAATGCAGAGTCCTGTCGGCAATCGGTTAGCCGACTAAAGGGACATCGGCAATCTGGGAGCCGATAGGTGAAATCGGCAGTTGGCCAGCCGATGGGTATATCGGGCGTTGGGAGACTGACTGCACCCACACCCTACAAGCCACGTCCTTTTTAGAATCTGTTTTGTTGATTATGTTTCTTTACTATTAGATTTTAATATTTCTTTCAACCTACCCAAAACAAAATATCTAAAGATCTCAAAAGATATTGTAATAGATGCTAAATATCAGGCACAACCTATTTTATTTGCATCTCACATCATTTTTTTAAGGTAAGAGGGAATTATATTAAAATTCAACATAGTACATCCCAAAATTACACAAGAAAAAACTAAAATAAACAAGGTACACTATTCTATTCAGATTCCTCCATTTTCTTCTTTCGTAGTGGTTTTCCTCGATGCAGTCGTTGCTCTAGATGAAAAAACATTGTCGGACACCGAAGCCAGAGTGTAGTCCATATGCCGAATTCAACGATCAACTCCAAAACAGTGGACAATCAGATAAAGCACCACTCTTTTCGATCGCTAAGGGCACTGTTAAGGTTGCTCACTCACTCCAGTGCGGCTGTCGGGCTATGTCCACAGCACCGCAGGAGTCATTCACGGACAATCACCGTGTTTTTTTTTTCTTTTTCTTTTCCGCTTCCATTTGTGTCTTTCTTTATATGGTTCTTTTGTTTTTTCTGATTGCTAGGCACAGTCAAGATTGCTCACTCGCTCAACTGCGTCTGTCGGGCCATGTCCACATCACCGCAGGAGTCGTGCCCCATGAACCACCACAAAAGTTGTGCTTGCACGAGGCACCGTGCCACCCCACCGTGTTGCCTTACGTTGCTGATCAGGTCCCCATGGTCGTCGCCACGCAATTAGCCTAGACTGCCTGGTCGTGGCTGGTGACACCGCACGCGCGTGCTACCTTGGCCGCCGTAACGCCGGTTCAAGCCGTCTCGTCATAACCTCTGTGCTTGTGCACGGCTCTGCCTGGCTTGTGTCGCTAGTTGCATAATAACTTGTAGTTCTATTACAACATATGAACATGTTTTGCTAGTATAAGAAAAAATGAAAAAAGTAAAAACGGATGGGTGACAGAAATAAAAAACCGGCAAAAGGGAAGAACGGGTGCAGAACGGACGCAACACGTAAGATAATGTAAAAACAAAACAAATAACCTAATTTTCCTAAGTAACTAACTAGAGCCTACATCTTCTAACTACGTAAATAGTACCTACGTGTCAAAATATGTAACCTAAAGTATATACTAATTTTTGGATCTAAATAAATCAGTAAAAAGCTGATGAAATAAAAAAAATTACCTGGGGACCTATCGGCCTCTGGAATACCGACATCGGCCACGTGGACGACGCCTTCTGAGGTGACGCAAGGACCTGTCGGCCCCTGGAATGCCGACATGCCTGCTCACGTGGATGATGTCTGGGCACGTATCGGCAATCTAAATGGCCCTCGCAAGCAGGAAGTTAATCAACTCAAATACTATGTGTATGTGTTTCATTTACTAATACTCTCTGGTTCTTTTGTGTTGTATACGTAAATAGTACCTACGTATAAAAATATGTAACCTAAAGTATATACTAATTTTTGGATCTAAATAAATCAGTAAAAAGCTGATCATATAAAAAAAAGAAATACCTGCGTGCTTGCTTCCTGGTGATGGCGCTAGATTTCTGACTTGAGGCGAGGACCTATCGGCCTCTGGAATGCCGACATGTGGATCGGCACAAATAACCATCACGTTGATGACGCTCAGGCGATCCAGTTCATCTAGGGCACGGACGAGCAGACGATCCCTGACGTGCGGCTGACCAAGTCCCGGGACGACAGCAACGGCGTGGCCATCTTCACGTTGGAGCAGGCGTCGGTGTTCGAGTCGTCGGCGGAGCTCTGGGACATCACGGGCCTCTACATGATCGACGACGAGGGCGTGCTGCTGTCCGTGGACGTCAGCGCCAAGTTTGTCAACGGCAAGCCGGCGCGTAAAGAGGCCAAGTACGTCATGCGCACGCCCCGGGACTGGGACCGCTTCATGGAGCGATACTCCCAGGCCAACGGCCTCCAGTTCGTCAAGAACTGAAGTACTCGACTCAACTCATGATGAACTGACGAACCTGCTTTGAGCTCTCTCTCTCGATCAATCGATCGACGCAGTGGCCGGCAATTGCTCTCAGAGTTGCTACGTACTGCTAGTGTTCTTTTTTCTTTCTCCCCTGCGCCCCTGTGTTGCGACCTGCTGTGAGTGATTTTTTGAAGAGAAAAACATACATATGTACTACTACCAAAAAAATAGGAGGTTTGTTTATTTGTGTATCAACGCTGGTCATGAGTTTGGAACGTCCGTCAGAATACTATGGATTAACGAATTGGAAGAGAATTTACTAGTACTAATCGTACAGTCTGCCAATGCCAGGCATGCTGCATTTTGGCGCGAACCGTGCGGTGCAGTTAGGAAAGCCGCCGGTCTTAGCCGTGGTTGAGGCGTTGGGCATGTAGGAGAGTGTACTCTCTCAACCCTGAAGAGAGCACACACTTGGACACTCCTCGTGTATATAGCAGGGGTTTTGCAAACCGGAGCTGATTAGGTTTCTTCCTGTGGAATTTGTCCACCTAATTTTAAGTCTTTGATTTGGTACGGCCGTTCGCATTTATTTGATTTGTTTCATGATTTAACAATGCTATTTTTTTAGTGAAAGGTAAAGTGTCTCGCTCTTTTAGTGATACGCGACGTGTCTGTTGATAGAGATTTTTTTTAATGGAACCAGCAGGCTGTTATATTATCAGGAAGGAAGCCTAGAAAGGCACTAACGAGATTTTATTTCACCATAGCACATTTTACTTTTCAAATCCAACGATTTTTCTGTATCATTGAGCTGGTTCTTGTAAAATATGTGTTTGAAACACATGCGCTCCGATTATTTGACATGTGAAGATCATGTGGAATTAGCAACTGAGAGTGACACACATGGAGACGTCGCACTCGGCGCGTATCTCCGCCGGAGCTACCGCAACCGTCCTGCCGCCCTCGTGCATGTTCACCAGAGCTACCGCCATGCGAGCCAATAGCCGGACTGGTGGCCAAGGAGATTGGAGATAAGCTTCTCTGCGTCGAGGACGCGAACAGCTTTGAGCGGTGAATGAAGGGGAAAAGAGACTTTTTCCAAACAATATTATTTTAATAAATAATTGCAGATATAGGTATTATTTTAGTAAAATTGTAAAACTAGTATTCTATCGGCCAGTCAATTGCCGACAGTCTACGTGACATGCAAAAATGACAGTGTAGAGTCGTGTCGGCAATCAGTTAGCCGACTAAAGGGACATCGGCAATCTGGGAGCCGATAGGTGAAATCGGCAGTTGGCCAGCCGATGGGTCTATCGGGCGTTGGGAGACCGACTGCACCCACAACCTACAAGCCACGTCCCTTTTAGAAGAGTTAAATGCACCAGAGATCCATTAATTTATGAGGAGGTTTCAGTTAGGTCCATCAATTTACAAAATGGCTTTTTAGGTCCATAAACTTTGTATGCCTATCACTTAGATCCATATCTCTCCACATGGACTTTTTATGCTGATGTGGCTGCTGACTTGTCCATTAAAGCAACTGTTGACCCTTCATTTCGTTAAACATGTCGTGGGCGCGTGAGTAGGTGCCTCTGCCACGGCCACACGGGCGTGCGAGCGGCCGGCTGCCCGTGCTGGTGCAGTCACGCTGCCGCAGTGGGTTCCGCCGGACCGCATCATCACCACCAACCTGTGGTCCGCCGAGCTATCCAAGCTTGCCGCCAACGCCTTCCTGGCGCAGCGCATCTCCTCCGTCAATGCCATCTCCGCGCTCTGCGAGGCCACGGGCACCGACGTCACCGAGGTGGCGCACTCCGTGGGGAGGGACGCCCGCATCGGCCCGCGCTTCCTCTCCGCCAGCGTCGGCTTCGGCGGCTCCTGCTTCCATAAGGACATCCTTGACCTCGTCTACATCTGCGAGTGCTACGGCCTCCCCGAGGTGGCCGCCTACTGGCGGGAGGTCATCCGGATCAACGACCACCAGAAGAGCCGCTTTGTCAACCGCGTCATCTCCTCCATGTTCAACACCGTCGCTGGCAAGAAGATAGTCGTGCTCAGGTTCGCCTTCAAGAAGGACACGGGGGACACCCGCGAGACGCCCGCCATCGACGTCTGCAACGGCCTGCTTGGGGACAAGGCCGTCATCAGCATCTACGACCCGCAGGTGACTAAGGAGCAGGTGTCGCGGGACCTCGGCACCTCGCCATGAACAAGTTCGACTGGGACCACCCGCGCCACCTGCAGCCGCTCAGCGCCACTGACTTGGCCAAGCAAGTCGCCATTGCGCCGGACGCCTACGAGGCGGCGAGCGACGCGCACGCCGTCTGCATCCTCACCGAGTGGGACGAGTTCAGGACGCTCGACTATAAGCGCATGTTCGACTCCATGCACAAGCCGGCATTCATCTTCAACGGCCGCAACATCGTCGACCCAGCCAAGCTCCGAGAGATCGGGTTCATCGTCTACGCCATCGGCAAGCCGCTCGACGATTGGCTCAAGGACATGCCAGCCGTCGCATGATCCATTGATCGATCCATCTGCAGGACTCCTTACACTTCCTCTGATCCGATCCTCCTATTCATCATTAATTAGGTTTCCCTGTTAATTTCATTGTGTTCTCATTTCATAGCTTTTTACTTTGTCTTCGCGTCCCGCGGCTGGGGACGCACGCCGCCTCGCACCCGTTGCCGGTGGCCCTGCCGCGTGAGGCCGGCAAGGGAGGGCGGCCACTGTCCACGATCTTCGATGCCTCAGTCACCCGCGTCGACGTCGACCGCCTGAGCATCCGCACTCCGCTGCCGTGGGTTTGCTGGCGCCGGTGGCCGCGACGTGCGGCGCTGAACCGGCATCACGCACGAGCGCCGCCATCCTCCTCCTGGGCATCCCCGCCCTCGTGCACTCGAGTCTGGCTCTGGCGCGGCGTCCGTCGAGCCCGCATGCGCTCGAGCCCCTGCTCTGGGTTCGTACGCATCATCCTTGCCTCCGCTCATGGTGAACACCATCACACGCTCCTCGCCGCAGCACGAGGAGAGCCCGTCCATGAAGCTGAGCACACGCGCAGTCCTCGTCGCCGTCGTCTCGCCATCGCCGCTGCCGCTGCCGCCGCGCAGGTAGCAATCGAGGTCCTCCACGAGGATGAGCGACCGCGGGGTGGTGTCCAGAAGCAGGGCGCGGAGGTCGTCGTAGCCGTCGCGGGACAGGTCGATGTCGTAGATGTCGTATCTCAGAACCCTCGCCATCGCGGGCGGCGAACGTGGACTTGCCCGTGCCGGGAGCGCCGAGAGCAGTAGCTCTGCGCGCCAGATGCGCCGAGGCGGTGGTAGTACGCGCTGTTGCCCTTGAGGAAGCTCTCAGTCGGCGCGACGCGGGCCTTGAGGTCCGGGTCCATGGCCATCGTGTCGAGCGTGGCCGGGTGGGTGAAGGGCGCTGACGTCCACCGCGGCGCACAATCGCCGGTGGCGTTGTTGTAGAGCCGCAGCTCGCGGCAGTGGGACTCCATCTCATCGGCGACGGACTCGAGGTGCTGCAAGTAGGGCCACAGCACGAGTGTGCGGTCGTGGCGGCGCACGCGTAGCCCGAGGCGGCCGTCCTTGGCGTTGGTCCACGCGGTAGCGTGCCGTGAAAGCGTCCAGCGCGGTGTGCTTCGCCCCACCGCAGCTAAAAAAGTCGTTGTTTTGGCACGCCCAACAAAGACGCGGCATGGCGTCCGCGTCCTCGAAAGCAACGCGGCGATACCCACGACGCCGCCGCTTTTCCGGAATAATGGGTTTCTCGCGCACCGCCGCCCCGGCGAGGCGCGGCACTCGTAGTCTCGGCATGCGCTGCGCCCACTCGTCCGCCCACCGCCTCGGCGCCTGTACCTCGCCGCCAGCGTGGCATGGCGGGCCTGCTTTTCTTGCGCCAGCGATGGCGGCGGCGGCGCCGCTCGCCGCGCCACGACATGTTTAACTGAGATGAAGGGTCAATAGTTGCTTTAATGGACAAGTCAGCAGCCATATCAGTATAAAAAGCCCACGTGGAGAGATATGAACTAAAGTGATACGGCATACAAAGTTTATGAACCCAAAAAGCCACTTTGAAAGTTGATGGATGTAACTGAAACATTCTCACAAATTAATGGATCTCTGATGCATTTAACTCCTTTTAGAATCTGTTTTGTTGATCATGTTTCTTTACTATTAGATTTTAATATTTCTTTCAACCTACCCAAAACAAAATATCTAAAGATCTCAAAAGATATTGTAATAGATGCTAAATATCAGGCACAACCTATTTTATTTGCATCTTGCATCATTTTTTAAGGTAAGAGGGAATTATATTAAAAATTCAACATAGTACATCCCAAAATTACACAAGAAAAAACTAAAATAAACAAGGTACAATATTCTATTCAGATTCCTCCATCGTCTTCTTTCGTAGTGGTTTTCCTCAATGCAGTCGTTGCTCTAGATGAAAAAAGCATTGTCGAACACCGAAGCCAGAGTGTAGTCCATATGCCGAATCCAACGATCAACTCCAAAACAGTGGGCAATCAGATAGAGCACCACTTTTTTCGATCGCTAAGGGCACCGTTAAGGTTGCTCACTCACTCCACTGCGGCTGTCGGGCTATGTCCACAGCACCACAGGAGTCATTCACGGGCAATCACCGCGTTTGTTTGTTTCTTTTTCTTTTTCGCTTCCATTTGTGTCTTTCTTTATATGGTTCTTTTGTTGTTTTTTCGATTGCTAGGCACAGTCAAGATTGCTCGCTCGCTCAACTGCGTCTGTCGGGCCAAGTCCACATCACCGCAGGAGTCGTGCCCCATGAGCCACCACAAAAGCCGTGCTTGCACGGGGCACCGTGCCACCCCCACCGTGTCGCCTTACGTTGCTGATCAGGTCCCCATGGTCGTCGCCATGCAATTAGCCTAGACTGCTTGGTCGGGGCTGGTGACACCGCACGCGTGTGCTACCTTGGCCGCCGTACCACAGGTTCAAGCCGTCTAGTCATAACCGCTGTGCTTGTGCACGGCTCTGCCGTGCTGCCAGGCTTGTGCCGCTGGTTGCATAATAACTTTGAGTTCTATTACAACATATGAACATGTTTTGCTAGTATAAGAAAAAATGAAAAAAAGTAAAAACGGATGGGTGACAGAAATAAAAATAACCGGCAAAAGGAAAGAACGGGTGCAGAACAGACGCAACACGTAACACAATGTAAAAACAAAACAAATAAACTAATTTTCCTAAGTAACTAACTAGAGCCTACATCTTCTAACTACGTAAATAGTACCTACGTATCAAAATATGTAACCTAAAGTATATACTAATTTTTGGATCTAAATAAATCAGTAAAAAGCTGATCAAATAAAAAAAGAAATCCCTGCGTGCTTGCTTCCGGGTGATGTTGCGTGCTTGCTTCCAGGTGATGGCGCTAGATTTCTGACGTGGGGACCTATCGGCCCCTAAATTGCCGATATGCCTATGCTTGGGATGACCCTCACATGGATGATGCCTGGGCACGTATCGGCAATCTAAATGGCCCTTGCAAGCAGGAAGTTAATCAACTCAAATACTATGTGCATGTGTTTCATTTACTAATACTCTCTGGTTTTTTTTATTTTTAACATTTTTTGTAAACTAATTTTAAATGTAACACTGTTTAATTTTTTTTTTCCAAAACTAACACTTTTGGCCGCGCCTATTGTCATGGCGCGGCGAAAAGCCTGTGCCGCGTCATGCTTGGTGGCGCGGCGGGAGGGGTGATGTGGCGACGACCGAGCCGCTGACCGGTGACGTGGCAGGGTCTGCCGCGCCACCGATCTTGGCGCGGCACTGACGCGCCATGGCGCATGGCGCGGCAGGACCTGGACGCAGACAGACGACCAACCTCAATTGCAATGAACGGGAGCTGCTGTCGGTGAGGATCGGCAGTGACGCGACCATGGACCCCGGCTTCGCGTCGCAGCTGAATGGCACCTACAGCTTTGATTGCAACGCCTTCGCCTTCCTCAACCCCTCGCCGGTGAGCTTCCACAACGCCTTCTACCATGTGCTCTACTCCGACATGAGGTCGTGCAGCACAGTCGACTACTACGCGTCCAACCAGGGTGCCTTCTTCGGTGATTCCGTGGTGGCGATGACCAAGCTCGGGAGGATCGGGGTCAACACGCCGGCCACCTGCAGTGAGACACGTCGGGACTACCGGTTCCCGAACTAGTTGCTAGTTAATCTCGTCGGCAGTGCTGCCGCGACGCATTGAAACGAATATGAAGCAAATAAAAGGAGTCGTGCGCAAGTTGACAAGTTTCGGACATAAGTTCGACATTTGTTCAACATAACCAAGTTTTGGACGACATAAGTTTTGGACATAACATTTGTTCGACATAAGTTTCGAAGACAATATTTGTTCCACATAAGTTCGACATAACCAACTAAGTCCCAGGAGTGTAAGGATCCCTCGGACGCCTCTGTCTCTTCAGATTTATAGGCAACACATTGGGAGTGTAGCCAACGTCGGTGTGGTCGCGTTGCTGGTGCGTACGGCTCGTACCCTGCAAGTATATGATATGCACGATTACTTATAATCTTTATGATCGTTAGTTCATGAGCCTACGTATTTAAAGAAACTATCTTTGTTAGTACCTGTGAGGCTCCTTGGGTACCAAACGGGGCACCACCTAGCTGACACATGCCGATCTTGTTCTACGGCCAATCGTCCCACTGGTGGTGCTATCTGTAGAAGCCTAGGGGGTCGTTGTCGTCATCGTCGTCCTCGGTGGCAAGGTCCTTCCTAGCGCTATGATGTGGTGGTGTACGCACTGCGGAAGTGGCACCTGTCACCGACTGAGAAGAGCCGGCTGGTGTCCTCAAAGAGCCAGAAGACGTGCCACCCGACCGCATCGGGATTGCTGGTTCCACCCAAGGAGTGTCCATGCAGCTCAGCTTCTAAGCTAGCTTCCTGCAGCTCCGCTTCACCTTCTGCATAAATAGATGTTAAGGTTAGTGTATTTCCCAAATGCATATACAATAAAGAAACATTTTTGGAACAGACAAGTTTATGTTTACCTCCACAAAAGCCTCAAGAACGCCTGGCCCCTGTCCTCTAGACTCATGAAGCCGAAACATTGCTTCGTTGGACATCCTTGACAATTGTGTCGCCTGAGTAGAGAAACACGGTTGGACAGTTTTAGTAAATATACTTAATACCAAATGGATAACAAATTGTATCATTCGAGTATCTTACCACGTATCTTTGAAACGGGGCTCTCTATAGTTGTGTGTCGTCTCTAGTGGCAATGTCGTACACATCTTCGATCACATCTTCCTCGTCGTCCTCGTCAATTGCCTCCTCAGTGTATGAGACTTGATATGTGTCCTCGTAGACCTGTGAAGCCACCGTAGGTACTCCTCGAAGGTGTGCTGGTCGTGTGGGAGACCCGCATCGACCGGCTACCGGTCCCTGTTCTGCCACAACTAGATGTGCGCGTTGTGTGTCACGCACCAATCCTTGGTCTTGTACCTCTTTCTACGATCATACCTGCAACAAAACGATTGTTAGTTGTACCATACACACATCTGAATTGTAGCTTTGTTATTAATCGATAATGCACCCGTGCAATTCTTGGTTGGTGGAGTAAAGCGGTGGTGGGTAGCCTGTCATTCTTCCAAACTGTCTGCAAACCCTGATGGGCAAGTGAATCTCGACCACGTGGAAGAAAATAAGAGGGACGTTGCAGCGATACTCGTCTGACTCATCCCTAGTGACAGGACTCAGATAGTACTCGAGCTCCAGAGCATCCCAAGGACACCAATGCACCTAAACATTTCATAATTGAGTTAGGTTGTGATATAGTGTATATCGAACAAGACACATGTATGATAGTAAAGAGAGCGTAACCTGGTGCTGTGTCAGGACATCGAGACCGTCCGTCTACTCCCTGTACTTGCGCCTCGCATTCACTCTAACTAACTCTGCTTGCGTCCAGATATACAGAGCTATAGGGAGTGTATCCTGTCCGTTCCAATGCTGCATTGAACACGATAATGAATTAGCCATTAATAATTTAATTATATGTAACTGCCTCGAAGAATATAGTGAACCGAAGTACTTACCGGTAAACCAGTAGCAAGGGGCCTCCCAACGGGCCATCGTTTCCAACACCAAACCTGGAGTAGGTTGGAGCAACCCCCAAAGTTCGCATACCCTGAGGTGCGCCGGCAGGCAATGCATAGCTACCGATACGTCCATGCCAGGATTGTGCTGCCCCAACTGTACGCCGCTATGTTTTCCCACGGCTGGCGTAGTATGTCAAGGAAAATCCAGCTGATGGTGTTGCCCGAGGCGTTTGGGAAGAGGAAAGCACCAAGGAAGTGCCAGAGCCACACTCTAGCGAACCTATCGATCTGAGCCTCATCAGCCTGTGGGTCCAAGTAATCAAAGCGCTCTGTGATCCATGACGACGAAACACCGGAACTTTTCTTGAAATTCACCAAAGAAAATGAGACCCGATGACTGCAGGAAAGCAATGCAAGTATTAAATAGGCTTGAATTGCTCACTTATTTTTCTTGGCAGCCTCGTCGTCCGATGAAAGAAAGCCAGTGAACTAAGCCACCAGCTCCCTTCAGTGATCGTTGTCAACTATACATGTCACTGGAAGTCCCCCAACCGAAGGCCAAAGATAGCCTTCACGTCCTGCATGGTCAAGGTCATCTCGTCGCAAGGTAGGTGGAACGTGTGGGTCTCAGGCCTCCACCTGTTATAAGAATAGAACGACTGTTAGTTGCCTCAAATTTGTTATAAGAATGTTTACGTACAATGAAGACACTCGCACCTGTCTACAGCTGCAGTAAGTAGTGCTGGATCAAGGGGCGGAAGACCGTAGTTGACAACACGGACAAGCTGAAGGAAGCCGGCATACCGTATGTACGGCGTGTAACGCTCGTCCCACTGGTGCGCCCTGGTATGCGTGTGGGCCTCAAAGGAGGCAAGGCCACCTCTGCGTCGGTGTCACTCAAGATGTGTGCTCGGTGCGGTTCGTCGTACTCTACCTCATGAAGGGGGTACAACGGGTGCTGCGTGGGAGGGGCCATCCTATTACAAATTGATAAACAAAGGGTTAGAGTATTCAAATTAACAATATTCAAATCAACATTATGTAGCATTGCAAAATTTGAACTACTTGTTATGCAATAGGAACACAATATGAAAGCACATGTATATATTCAAAGCATCATTAACAGACATATTAAACAACTTCACTAGAAAAATAAGCAACTTCTATGTATGGACCTGCTGTCCACCGGTGTTTCTTATTAAATTATTATAATAGCTTGTCTGCATCTGCTAGAGCAGCTCATTATAATTTTAACCTAGGGATGAGTAGCCCAGTATAAGATGAATTGATTAAGAACTATCATGTGTGTCATACTTAGTCCTGTACTCTATACTAATATGTCTAAAAATACAGTATAAGATGAATTGAATGATAACTATCATGTGTGTCATACTTAGTCCTCCACTCTATACTAATATGTCTAAAAATATAGGTTGTCTAAAAATACTTAGTCACAATTTTACCTCCTTGGTTACTAAATTTTACGATTTGTGTATGCTGATAGCAGTACGATATCGACAATGTTGTGCATGATTTTGGAGGTTCTAGTGCTTTCAATATATGCTTGAGTAAAATGATCATTTGGATTATTGTTTCCATGTAAGAAAACAAGCATATAACAATTTAAATCGTAAAAACTCAACCAACCAAATTTGTCGCTATATGTATGTATGTGTAGTGCACAAAAAACACATAAATAGATTTATATTTCACGTGTCTTTTAATTAGACATTTGTTTTCGCTATAATTAATAACACAATGTAAGAAAATTAACAATTAAAGTATATAAATAATAATACAATGTAAGATAAATTAACGGCTAAAGTATATAAATAATAATACAATGTAAGATAAATTCACCTCAACGAGGGTTGAACTGCGGTGAGGGCGTCCGTGGCGCAGCGGGCAGCCGCCGTGTGTGGCCGGAGGGCGCGGCGGGGGTGGCGCGCTGGCGTAAGGGCGCGGCGGGAGGCCGTGGCGCGGCCGGCCCGTGCGGGCACATGCGGGCGCGCCGGCGTGCGTGGCGCGACAGGCGCGGCGGCGGCAGGCGTGGCGGGTGGCGTGCCAGCGCGGCGGGCGCGGAGGGCAGGCAGGAGGGAGGGCGGGCGGCTCGCGGGCAGGAGGGAGGGAGGGAGGGCGGCACGCGGGCGATATTTCTCTGGTCCTGCCACACCATGCGCCGTGGCGCATTGCTATCGCGCCAAGATCGGTGGCGCGGTAGACCCTGCCACGTCACCGGTCAGTGGCCCGGTCGTCGCCACGTCACCCCTCTCGCCGCGCCACCATGCATGGCGTGGCACAAGCTTTTCGCCACGCCATGGCAATAGGCGCGGCCAAAAGTGTTAGTTTAGGGGAAAAAATTAAAACAGTGTTAGATTTAAAATTAGTTTACAAAAAGTATTAAAAAAAACTATCGGCCCTTCGAATGCCGACATGCCTATCGGCACAAATAAAGGGTCACGTGGATGATGCCTGGGCACATATGGGCAATGGCCGTCGGCACTTGTTACTAATTCTCTTGGTTTGCAGCAGGTCACCTTCCTCTCCGACAACCAGCGTCTGGTGCACTTCCTAAATGGCCTCGACCAAGTTAATTCACCGGAGTGGAGGATCAAATACTTCACTCAAACCTTCTCCAATTTCACAGACCAAAGAGATATGAGAATTCACAGGATACAGAGATATCACAATCAGACGGCTGATATCCTAACTAGGCAAGCTCTCTTAGAATCGCAATCACCTGTTTCATCAGGCTTATCATGTAACTGCTCTAATGCAGCTCATATTCAGTGCTCTCTGCCAGAGGCACTCCAATCTGTAGCCTTGAACTCTGTAAGGATCCTAACAGCTATTTGCTTATGATAATAAAGTTGTTTGTTGTCAAAAAAATGCCGATTGGAACCTATCGGCTTCTGGTTTACCGATTAGTTCACTATCGGCTTTTGTACAGCCGATTAGAAGGTTAACGTAACGGAATGGGAAACGGCTCCGTATAGGTCTGTGGACCCAAAAGACCGTGGCGGCCCAACTCCACCTCCACCTCCACCTCCACGTATGCGGAGACACGTTTGCCGGACAGGCAAGGCAAGCTCCAGCGCCAGGCCCCCAGCGCCAAATGCGTCGCGCCGCCGCCGCCGCCGTGGCGGCCAACCCGCAGCTCCTGGCGGGCGCGGTTGAGGCGGCGATCGCCTCCCGGTCGCCGCGGCTCGGCCGAGCGGCCCACGCGCGCGCTCTCAGGCTGCTGGCCCCGGCCCTCCCGCCTTTCATCTGCGCGCACCTCGTCAACCTCTACTCCAAGCTTGACCTCCCGGGCGCGGCCGCCGCGGCGCTGGCCGCGGACCCCAGCCCCACCGTGGTGTCCTACATGGCCTTCATCTCGGGCGCGGCGTAGCACGCGCGCCCGCTCCAGGCGCTCTCGGCGTTCGCCGCCATGCTCTGTCAGGCCCGGGGCGACGGTGGACGACGCTGGCGAGCTCACGCACACAAGCAAGAAGACGATCAGTATACACACGAACTCAAAGAAAGCAGTGAACACACAGAGTTTGGTGCTGCCCAAAAAACCACGGCGTTTTCTGATCTCTATTTCTCCTTTTATTGTGGATTACAAGAAGCAAAGCTCTCGATGGTTGGCCGCACACCGCGTGCACGATGCGTCCATCCCCACGTCTGCGGCATGCATCCATCATCGATCGCCCAGGTGTGTGCAGGAGCTATTCTCACGGCCACTACCTCCTACGTGCACGACAACCACAGCTCAGTGCTCGTGCACATGCAAACAGAAACATAAACATGCAGTGCCTATCTATTTACAGCTAAAGCACATGGCTTAACTAACAAATCTCCTCCTAAGCCATGTGCATCTACTTGAATTTGACGAGGCCAAGCTTGGCTCGAAGTTCACAGAAGCGTTCCCGCGCCAGTGCCTTCGTCAAGATATCTGCTAGCTGATCAGAGGTGCCAATAGAGGCAACACACACCCTGCCTTCCTCGATGCACTCACGAATGTAGTGGTATCTTGTATCTATATGCTTGCTGCGATCATGAAAGACAGGGTTTTTACTTAGCTGGATGGCAGACTCACTATCGATGTAGATCTTCACAGCGCCTTCCCTCTTGCCCTTCAGCTCAGACAGGAGGCGCGTCCGCCACACACCCTGACAGGCAGCAGTAGTCCCTACGATGTACTCAGCCTCTCATGAGGACAGGGCCACGACCCTCTGCTTTTGGCTCTACCAGATGATGACATTGTTGCCGAGGAAGTAGAGGACGCCGGAAGTGCTCCTGCGGGTGTCGATGTCCCCGGCATGATCACTGTCGCTGAAGTCCACGAGATGCGCGTCCTTCTCCTTCCTTGTGTAGTAGCAGCCGTAGTCTAGAGTGCCGGAGATGTATCTCAGCACCCTTTTCATAGCTGCCAGGTGCTCAGTGGTCGGTTTCTCCATAAACCAGCTCACATAGCCCACCGAGAAGGCCAAGTCTAGCCTTGTGTTCACCAAGTACCACAGCGAACCGACGATGCTCCTGTACGTTGTGGCGTCGACGGCGGGCGCTGTGCTTGCCTTGCTTAGCTTGAGGCGTGGCTCCATGGGAATGTGACTGGGGTTGCAACCAGCCCGCCCGGCGTTCTGGAGAATCTTCGCTGCGTACGCGCTCTGGCCCAAGGTGATGCCGTCGGCCGACTGAGTCACCTCCAGGCCGAGGTAGTAGTGTAGCAGCCCCAGATCACTCATCTGGAATGTGCCCTTCATCTGCGACTTGAACTTGTCGATGTTGCCCATGCTGCCGCCGGTGATCACAAGGTCGTCGACGTACATGCCCACGATGAGGCGGCGTGCGCCCTCGCCGCGCAGGTACACAGCATGCTCGGAGTCGCTACGCCGGAAGCCAAGCCTGAGCAGCGAGCTGTCCAGCTTCGCATACCAGGCGCGGGGAGCTTGACGAAGCCCGTACAACGCCTTGACAAGAAGCAGCACCTTGCCTTCTTGCCCTTTGCTCGATGTAGACCTCCTCCTGCAGCTCACCGTTGAGGAAGGCTAATTTTACATCCATGTGGTGGACAACCCAACCCTCATTCGCGGCGTGCGCAAGGAGAAGCCGCACTGACTCCAGACGTGCCACAGGCGTGAACACCTCGTCGAAGTCGACGCCTTGCTGCTGCATGTAGCCTTTTGCGACCAGCCGGGCTTTGTACTTGGAGATGATCCCGGCTATGTCTTTCTTCGCCTTGTAGACCCATTTGAGCCCAATGGGTCAGGAACGTGGCGGAGGGTCGACGAGCTCCCATGTACCGTTCGCCTCGATCACCGTCATCTCATCGAGCATGGCGTGGCGCCAGCACTCATGCTCCTGCACCTCAGCAAAGCTGGATGGCTCGACATCGCTGGCCAGGAGCAGGTGCTCCTCTAGCTACCGATGTGCTGGGCCAGGAGCTGATGAAGAGCCCAGCACGTTGTCCAGCCGACGGAACCGGAGCGGTGCATCATCATCATGGTTAGCATCCAGGTCCACCTCGCCCTCTGGTGGTGACACAAATTCCACCGCTCCTCCTGCAGCATGTGCTGGAGTGGTGGGCGACATCAGCCCGACGCCGTGCGTTGCTGGGGAAGTCATCGGTGCAGGTGACGTCAAGGTGGAGCCTGGGGAGGACGTCATCATGGAGGTGGTGGAGATGACAGTGCTTGCTGGTGCCTGCTCACTAGACTCCAGCTCGATCGTGAAGCCCGGCTCGGCACCGTCTAGCTCCCCATTCTAGTTCCAGTTGGCCGCTTCGTCGAACACGATGTCGCGGCTAATGTGCACACGCCGCGTCCTTGGATCAAAGACGCGGTACGCCTTGGAAGCTGCCTCGTACCCAACGAAAATGGTGCGCCGGCTGCGGTCGTCGAGTTTCTTCTGGTTCGGCGCCGTGATCTTCATGTGGGCGATGCAGCCGAAGGTGCGCAGATGCTGGATGCCAGGGGTGCTGCCAGTCCAGAGCTGGTACGAGGTCTTGCCACTGATGCTCTTGGACGACGCGGTTGAGCGGTGTAGACGGTATGGTGGTGCCGCTCTCCCGTAACACGCCGGGGAGGTCTCTTTGCCTTCAAAGATACTCCGGCAAAGTGCTCACCACGGACTGATTGCGTCGCTCGACGATGCCATTTTGCCGAGGGGAATACGGCGCCGTGAGCCCGCGACACAGACCCAGCTCGGCGCAGTAGTCCTCAAAGTCCTGTGCTAGGAACTCTCCTCCTCGGTCCGTGCGGAGTGCACGAACTAGCTTCCCGGTCTTGCGCTCCGCCGCTGCCTGGATGCGCTTGATGGCCACAGCCGCGACGTCCTTCGAAGGCAGCAGCGCGATCCACATGTACCGCGAGCAGTCGTCGATGAGGAGAAGGAAGTAGCGGTTGCCGCTGGGCGTTGGTGGCGTGATGGGACCACACAAGTCCCCGTGCAGCAGCTGCAGCACCTCAGTTGACCGTGAGAGCGCACGCTGCGGGAACGGCGTCCGCCGGTGCTTGCCGGCGAGGCACGTGTCATAGACTTGGTCGACGTGGTCCAGCAGGGGCATCCCGCGGATGAGCTCCTAGCGCCCCATCTTCCTCAGTGCGCCGAAGTTGACATGCCCAAATCGGGCGTGCCACAGCCATGCGTCCTCCATGGCGTGCGCAGCCAAGCACACCGGTCGTGCAATGTTGACGTCGAGCACATAGAGCCGGCTTGGGCTCCGTTGTACCTTAGCGAGCAGGCGACGTTCCTCGTCACGGATCTGCATCACTCCTCCCTCCACGAGCACCTGGAACCCCACCTCGTCGAGCTGGCCAACACTGATGATGTTCGTGGTCAGGCAAGGGATGAAGTACGTGTTGGTGAGGGTGCGGTGCTCTCCGTTCTTGCAGGCGAAGAGGATGGTGCCGTAGCCCTCGATCTTGACGACGGAGCCGTCGTCGAAGCGGACCGTACCGAAGATGCCGGTGTCGAGCTCGGAGAAGGCGCCACAGGAGCCGGTCATGTGATTTGTGGCCCCCGTGTCTAGGACCCAGCGTTTTGGGTCCCGATCATCTGCAGCGTCGAAGGTGGCGAACACCTTGGCCTCCAGGAGCTCGAGCTAGCACGACGTTGGGGTGGCATCCGCAGCGTCGGCGGTGTTGAGGAGCGACGGCGGCGTTCGATTCGCCTCTAGGAGCTCGCGCTGATGCGGGGAGGCAGCATCTCCACCGGCCGTCTACGTGGGATGCGGCGGCGGCGCCTCCTTGGGGTGCGGCGGCGACGCTTGGGGAAGAAGGGGCAAAGTGGACGGCGTAGACTCCTCCTCGGCCCCGTAGGCAAACATCAGCATGTGCTCCTCGTCTTGGGCCACATGGGCCTGTTCCTCCACCTTTAATTTTCCACGGCAGTTCTTGGCCCAATGGCCTTCTTTGCCACAGGCTTGCACACGTCGTCCGGGCCGGCCGCAGACCCAAACCAGCACCGCTGCGTGCGTCGCTGCTGTTGCTGCCGCCACGACCGCGCGGCTTGCCGCGGCGCTTGCCCTGGCCACCGGAGCTCGAGCCTTCACGGACGGAGTCCTGCTTCTTGTACTTCTCCAGCCACTACTCCTCCGTGAGCAGCAGCTTGCCACCGGCAGCTTGGGGCGGCGTGGGCTCGATGTTGTCCACCGCCTTCAGCCTACCGGTGACCTCCTCGATCGAGAGCTGGGAAATGTCAAGAAGGGTTTCGATGGAGATGACGAGCTGCTTGTACCTTGGGCGGACGACGCGCAGGTATTTCGCCACGACCTTCTCGTTCGGCTCGGGATCGCCGAGGGTTGCCAGCCGCTGGACGATGTCGGTCAGTCGGAGCGCGAAGTCTTCGATCACCTCGTTGTCGCGGAGCGCGATCGCCTCGTACTCAGCGCGGAGGTTCTGTGCCATTGCCTTTCGCACGCGGTCGTCGCCGATGCGAAGTATCTTGATGGCCTCCCAAGCGTCCTTGGCGGTTGCCTTGGTCGCGAGCGTCGGCACCATCTCCGCCGGGACGGCGCTGCAGATCGCGTCGAGCGCGCTGCGGTCATCGTCGAAGTCGACGTCGTCGTACTCGACGGCGTCCCACAGGTGGCGCGCCTGCATCTTTAGTTGCATGCGCAGTGACCACTCATGGTAGTTGGTCCTTGTGAGTGCGGCGATTCTGTCGAGCCGCGCGCCCTCCGGATGATGCGCTCGACGACGACTTCCCATGGACGGCGTGCATCCCGGTCGCGATGATCGACGTCGTCGTCAGCGTGCGTGATCGGCGGTGGAGAAACGGCTCGGCGTAAGCGTGCGCTGGCGGCGTCTTGACGCCGGAGCCGCTGCCCTTCTCCTTCTTGGTGCCTGGCGGTGTACGCCCTCGGGGTCGCTGTGGTGAAGCCATGGCGACAGGGAGGTCCCTCAAACCTCGGCTCCGATGCCAAATGTCAGGCCCGGGTCGACGGTGGACGACGCCGGCGAGCTCACGCACACAAGCAAGAAGACGATCAGTACACACACGAACTCAAAGAATGCAGTGAACACACAATGTTTGGTGCTGCCCAAAAAACCGCAGCGCTTTCTGATCTCTATTTCTCCTTTTATTGTGGATTACAAAGAGCAGAGCAGAGCTCTCGGTGGTACCGCGTGCACGACGCGTCCATCCCCACGTCTGCGGCATGCATTCATCACCGATCGCCCAGGTGTGTGCAGGAGCTATTCTCACGGCCACTGCCTCCTACGTGCACGGCGACCACAGCTCAGTGCTCGTGCGCATGCAAACACAAACAGAAATATGCAGTGCCTATCTATTTACAACTAAAGCGCATGGCTTAACTAACATGCTCCGCCTCGGCCTCCGCCCCCAACGACTTCACCTTCCCTTCCGCCTTCAAGGCCGCCGCCGCCGCCGCCGCCTCCGGGCCCGCCGCGGCGGCCGTCGGGACGCAGGTGCACGCCCTCGCGCTCAGGTTCGGCTACCTCCCCGACGACGCCTTCGTCTCGTGCGCGGCGCTGGACATGTACTTCAAGACGGGCCGCCTCGCACTGGCGCGCCGCCTGTTCGACGAAATGCCCAACAGGAACGTGGTCGCCTCGAACGCGGTCATGACGAACGTGGTGCTCGACGGCCGGCCCCTCGAGACGGTGGAGGCCTACTTTGGGCTCCGGGGGGCTGCTGGGATGCCGAACGTGGTCTCGGTCTGCGCGTTCTTCAACGCGTGTGCTGGCATGACGTACCTGTCCCTTGGGGAGCAGTTCCATGGTTTTGTGGCCAAGTGCGGCTTTGACAAGGATGTCTCCGTGTCCAATTCTATGGTGGACTTTTATGGGAAGTTTCGATGCGTGGGGAAGGCCAGGGTGGTGTTTGATGGGATGGGAGTTCGGAACAGCGTGTCCTGGTGTTCTATGGTTGTTTCATATGCGCAGAATGGGGCAGAGGAGGAGGCTTTCTTGGTGTACTTGGGTGCAAGGAAAGCTGGGGAAGAGCCGACTGACTTCATGGTTTCCAGTGTGCTCACCACTTGTGCAGGTCTGCTAGGACTTGACCTTGGGCGTGCTCTGCGTGCAGTTGCTGTCCGTTCCTGCATTGATGCAAACATTTTTGTTGCTAGTGCATTGGTTGACATGTATGGGAAGTGTGGAGGTATCCGAGATGCTGAGCAGGTATTTTTCGAGATGCCACAGCGAAATCTTGTCACATGGAATGCGATGATAGGAGGTTATGCTCATATTGGTGATGCTTGGAATGCACTTGCAGTGTTTGATGAAATGATAATGGGTCGAGAAACAGCACCTAATTACATCACACTTGTCAATGTTCTCACGGCCTGCAGCAGAGGAGGTTTGACAAAGGAAGGGTATGAGTTGTTCCAGACAATGAAGCAGAGGTTTGGGATTGAACCGAGAATTGAGCATTATGCTTGCGTGGTGGACTTGCTTGGTCGTGCAGGAATGGAAGAGCGAGCTTATGAGATCATACAGGGGATGCCAATGAGGCCTTCCATTTCTGTCTGGGGAGCACTACTTAGGGGATGCAAGATGCATGGGAAGACAGAGCTAGGAAGGATTGCTGCTGAAAAGTTGTTTGAACTTGATCCCCAGGACTCGGGCAATCATGTTCTGCTCTCAAACATGCTTGCATCTGCTGGCAGGTAAAGTAACTTAAGTACCCTTCTTTTCAATCGAGCTGCACTCTCTCATAAATTGTGCTTTGGATTTAATGTAAGTTCTGAATTGCTCCAGGTGGGCAGAAGCAACAGATGTAAGGAAGGAGATGAAGAATGTTGGAATCAAGAAAGACCCAGGGCGCAGTTGGATCACTTGGAAAAATGTTGTCCATGTTTTCCAGGCTAAGAACACAACACATGAGATGAATAGTGAGATCCAGGCATTATTGGCCAAGTTCAAAGGGCAAATGCAAGCTGCTGGCTACATGCCAGACACACAATATGCTCTCTATGATCTTGAGGAAGAAGAGAAAGAATCAGAGGTGTTTCAACACAGTGAAAAGCTTGCTCTGGCATTTGGATTGATCTGTATACCACCGGGTGTACCTATAAGGATCATGAAGAATCTGCGAATTTGTGTAGATTGTCACCGGGCTTTTAAATTCATATCTGGTATTGTTGGTAGGGAGATAATTGTGCAAGACAACAATAGGTTTCATCACTTCAAGGATTATGAGTGTTCATGCAAGGATTATTGGTGAAAGTTTTATCCACCAGATATACTGATGCATGTTTTGTTGGCATCTCTAGAACCACTTCTGCAGATATAGAAGGTAACTATTTTAGTTCCTTTACATGATTTGTATTCTATCATGCGACGCACACCTCAGGCCCGAGGCGGCGCGGCCCCAAGACAACGGTGGCCCGGCTCCATGGTGGAGGCACGCACCTCGGGCAGTGGCCTGGCTCCAAGGCGGTGACTCGCACCTCGGGTGACAGCGTGCACCCTGGCTGTGGCACGGGCCTCGGCCCCTGGCAGCTGCGCATCCGGCCCCGAAGCTGCAGCCCCACCACTAGGTTCCCCAACCTCCCTAACCCTAATCCAATCGATTTGGCTTTGATTTCGATGTCCATGTTGCAGATCCAGTGGAGAAGGGGAGGAGGAACAGATCTAGTGATGATTTGGCGCCAGGGACGCCATCTGCCTGTAGGGTTCTTGCTTTGACGACTTATTTCCGATGCTTTCTTAACAGCAGCCTGCAATAGTTGCACCGTCAATAGTCCAATTTGTCACATGTGCTAGTGTTATTTGACTGTGATGAGTGCCATTGCAAAAAAAAATGTAGAAAAAGTCATGATATGAATTTATGCCTCTTGCTTTTACATTTCATTTAATTTCTGTGGGGTTATAGTTATCTAAGGTCCTTCAAATTGTGCATCTTTTATGTATCACATGAATAATAAACCTAGTGTTGGTCGCTGTTGTAGTAACGGTGGTTCTTGTTTGGCAGATATCTGGTTGAGTGACTTCCAGAGAGGAAGAAGTGTTAGTTCTTCCTTTCTATACCTGACCCTTGAACCAAGGTTTGTGCTGAACTATTTTTCTTTTCAATGCCTTAGTGACAACCGAAGCTCAATGGGCCCATGAACTATTTTTTTGTGTTTTAAGCATAGTCTAGTTTGCTGTTCTGTTAGTATAACTTGTACTCTTTAAATTTCCACCATGCTATCATGTCAATGTCCCATTAAAAAATGTTTCTTAAGCAATAAATCTGTACAGCTTCAAAATAGAAACTTACACTGCTTCTGTCGCTAGAAATATTGAACTGATCATTGGGACACTACTGATGGGTTGCTTTGTCAACCATTTCTTATTTCCATCCAGTGATCTGATAATTGTGTAATCTGGTAATTGTCTATCTAGTTAGCTAATTTGGCCAGCTTAAGCATAGAAACTTATACACTCTTTCTATCCTTCTGCTGTACTTGGTAATTAGAGGGACATTGTTATTGTGGTACTAGGAATCGTAATTTGTGACCAGCAATGAATTTGAGACATTTTGGTGTAAATTTTATCGCTGCAGATCCATTGTATGCGGTTTTAGGATTCCTAAATATCCCTTATTGATGGTACAGTGCCAGTTCTAGTTTTGTGCACTTCTGATGTGATGAATTTATAGCAGTGTTGTCACGCTGCATTGGTGAGGGAATTACCAAGCTTTTTTATTTGTTCTTGTTGATGCAAAAGTGAATCTGCAAACACAAAGGGCTAATACCCGAATCGATATCCAAAGCGTGCCAGTCGATTTGACCTATTAATCGACAAGGATGAAGATACGAGCACTTTGGTCCTGACAACAGCGATACGCCCGGAAGTCACGGCCAAGAGGTACTCACGCGGAACTCGAGAATCGCCGAAGGTTGCACTGAAACGATGCAACTCGCCGAATCAATGAGAACTCGTAAAAAGGAAAAATATGCAAATTGACGAAGTCGCCGAAAAATAAGTAGATGCAAATAGGAGTAAAAATTAGTTTTTGATATTGATTTTATTTTATTACATTGCCCCTCAATCTATATTTATACCCTGATCTAAAGAGACAAAACCAAATACGACTAGGACACCAAGTCCATATCTAAGCAAACACGTGACTCTTACATGAATCATACTCTAACAAATATAGAAAAGGAAATCAACTCCTATCTATTTCCCTGTCCGCCTCGATTACGATGGAATTCTCACCGACCTCCTTTCCATCGGCATACTTCTTGTTTCATCGGCAGTAGTTTTCAAGCTTTCCTTCATCGGCATCGACACTAATATCTCCAACCTTATCGGCAACACCCGAGTCTAAATCAACCTTTCCATCGATCACCACCATTCATCGGCAACCATCTTTACAAGCTGATTTTCACGGCTGTCAGCGTATACAGTAACTCTCCTCCTGCCGATTAGCCCACTCTGATCATTTTGACACGTGCAAAAAACGGTGTCAACACATGCCCCCCAATTTCGGAGTATAAAACCATTAATGCTCCGAAATTTACTCCAGATAACATTTGCCTTCGCCCAATTACCGTAACTCATCCTCCAAGCCAAAACTTGATCTGTTATCAAATCTAATCAAATCTAGTCCTGATTCACGCACCTCAGTAAATATCGCACAATTTCCAACCACTCTTGCCCTGATTATGGTTAAGATACCAAAACAATAATCCATCGGTAAGATCCTAACATAATAATGCCGCCATTTTCAGAATTAAAATATCCTGTACCGAGATATCTTCCAAGTCATGATTACTTACCATCAAATCATCTGTACAATCCTTTGATTATCGTGCGAACAGTTACCATATCCATCTGAACCACCTCGACCCACATGCGCACGGCATAGAGATAAGTCCAGAATACCCCTACTCCAAGCAGCTTATAAATAGATTTCTCCGGAACGCTCGTCTTCTACCCTCAGACTCCAACCTTTGGCATTCTCTCTTTCCGGCGGCGACTCCAACGAACAACTGCGCGACCTCAAACAACAAGAATTTTTCTCGAGCGTCAACCTCGAGTCTCTAGCTCGTGCCCCCATCTACCTCAAGATAATGGCAATCAACTTCGACGTCCCTGCGGTTCGTTCCACTTTCGTTACTTTTTACCTCGATTCCTCTAGTCTTGGCGAGTTTATACAGTTGGTAATTTTTTCTCTTTTTCTTTGTTCTTCGGATCCTCTAAACTTAGGAACTTCGCAACAAATTAGTTATTCCAACCGATCAGCCGCATTTCCAATGCCTAGGACCAATGGGCAACCCAGATCCAACTGATCTGATTAATGCAGAGGTTAATAGAATCCCTTTTAGAGCCCAAAATTTCTCTCTGAATTTATGGAAAGATACATTCCGATCTTGGCCCAAAACCACCAAAGGGTGGAAAGATTGGTATTTGAGGGTCAACAGGTCGATGCAAGTACATTGGGCAGAACGGAAGCTAAACCAATGCATTAGGCTATCCATTGCCGATATGCAAAAGAACGAGTCAATGATGATTGCAGCTGCTTACTTCTGGTCAGACACAACAAATACTTTTATGTTTGGACATGGCCCAGCTACCCCCACACTTGCCGATGTCAACATGCTCACCGGCTTGGACATTTCAACTGCCGATGAAGGCTCCATCTATGGCAGAAAATCTAAACATAGGGTGAATACCCGCAACATCGGCGGTTGGACGGGATATATTCAAGAATGCCGGAGGACCGGACGATTAACCGGAGGGAACATGCCACATTCTTGAATATGTGGTTAGAAAAATTTATCTTACGTGGTCGATCGGTGGGACCAACCAACGCCTTCCTCCCCCGCCGGGTGAACTCTTGGCCAATGGTGTAAGGTTTCCTCTTGGCCGATACCTTCCGAGCTCCACTTATCATCTTCTTCATCAAGTGTCTCGAAACTTTTGCTTGGCGAACCCATCGGCAATTTAGGAGGCCCGTGGTGGTTTATCAACATGTGGTTGAATGCCCATATGCAAAAACGTCGCAATGGGACTTCTTTGCCCAACAATTCCCACGAGAAATTCTTTGAAGACCACGTGCTTGGGGATGAGGAATCGGCAACACGCTCACCCTCAATTTTGGTGAAGCCATAATTGTCCTCCACAGAACAGAGGCCAATGAAGACCAGTTGGCAGATTCTTCCAAAACTTCTACAATGGTCTTTCTCGTGATCATAGGGCCTGGGTACCTTATATTGACAAAGAAAAGCAGATTCCCCTTCTCTTCAACTTTGCCGATGACACTCTGAATCAAGATAATGAACTCATGATGGCCATCATTACTCCTGTGGCAATCCCAAAGAAACACATTGGTGAGCGGAAAAACACCAATATCACGTATGAATTTTACAATCCATCGGCGGTATCCCGTCAATTGGCTTTTGGGCAAATCGCCAATCAAACTTTGTTTTGCCGATGTGATCAAACCCAGAGAAACAATCACTGCGGAGCAGATTGGAGCAGGTAGTGTTACTCTCCCCGATGCCGATACTACGGATGTCGATATATCCATCCGGACGCCAACATCTTTCATCACCGAATCATATAAGCAATGGTGGCGAGAGTGGAGGGAACAACTATTTGCAATATCCGCTCACATATCGGCACATGATCGACCACGAATACACTATTCCGATGATGCGATAAGTTTCTTTTAACTCCCTTCTACTTTTTCCTTTCATATATCGGTAACTAACTTTCTCGTGACGGGTTAACAACCCAAAGACCATCTATGAGCAAAAGTGGAAACCCTTCGATCTTCGGACTGCTTTCCCGATATCACCGATCGGCTACAACGCCCCCAATTGCCATTGCTTTGACTCACCGGAAGACCCGTGCCAAGACCATCACTTCCAAGTCCAAATTGGCTACTGACTAGGGCCACTCCATTGGTCTTTGCTACAACCACGATCAAGGCATTCAAGGTAACAACCCTGTTTATTTCTACTCATGCCGATCACAAATCAGTATTAACATTAATCATCGTGGTGTAAGAGCGCTCTTTGGATCGTCATTGGCAATTCCTCCGACATCAAGCACCACTACCTCTGACAAACCTTCAGAGGTATTCCTTTGATTTTACATTTTATCTGTTAAATATCATACCTTACACTTGTTTTGCAGCAACAAATGGGTACATCGGCAAGCGTACCAGATGTTCAAGCTCCACAACCAACAAGTGCCGATGCCCCCCAGCCAACCGTTGCTGAGGCCCAAGCAAAGCGCAAAGCCTTAACAGATGCCGAGGCACAGCCAAAACGATAGAAGTCCATGCCGATCCCCACATTCGCCCCTAACGTCCATAAGCCGGCCGTAGAATCAATCGATGCAACCGAAAGCAAGCAGTTGATCCTCTGTCTGAGGACATACCATCGGTCATCATACCCCAAGAGCCAACCACCGATGAGGCCACAGAGGATATCCCATCGGCAAGCTCAGCCCATCCTCCACACAGCATACTCCAGACTGCTTCTTCCAGTCAAGTACAGGAAATTGCCTTGAAACAGGTAAGCCGATTGACCTAGTCGATTTATAATATTCATACTTATCCTTAATCGACCTCTTTTCTTTTTTTCTCAGAACAAGACTCCCCAAACAACCTATTTTCCTTTGCCATTGACGTTTCTGACGATGATGGAGAGGAAACAAGTTCTTCCTTGCCACTGGGAACAATATCGGTAGAAATTAAATCCAAGTTGGAAGCTCTCTGGACTTGTTACAGCAGGATACCGCCTAACCGGTAGATGACTCGGACCCATAAAGGCAATTTTCAAAACAATCCGTGGCTGGTCCCGCCGATGTTGAAGAGACACTCTTCAATGACCCATTTAGAAAGCCATAACTGCAATATCAACGGGCTGCTCAACGCATCGCCGATAGAGCAGCTCAGCTCAACTCAAAGAAGAGATGCTACACCAAGCAGATTGCGGATGAGAAGCACAAGGGCATCGGCAACTTTGCGACTTCAAGGCCGAACTTAAGCGAGAAAATCTTAGATTTATCAAGAAGAGGATGGCTCTATTGGCTGAATTAAAAGAAGTCGAGGCAGCCTTAATTCATGCCCAACAAGAAGAAAGCTAGCTACCGATGCCATCAAGGCCCTTGAGAAGAAAGAGACATCCAGCTCGCAAAGCCTTGGCCATGAAGAAAAAAACTCAAGCACGTGGAGGGTGTCTTGCCGATGAAGACATCAAAGAAATGAAGGAAGCCGACCAGATTCGCTGCGTGCGATCATGGCTATCCAATCCTTGTTAAACTTGTAAATCTTGTCTATTGCATTGGCACTTTATGAGACATTGACATCCTTGTATAATTTTAGCCGATAGGATGTTGTTATCGGCACTTATACTTTCATGCATCCATCCAAATACTAGGGTAATATTTCTTTAAATATTTTCCATTTAATGCTCTGGGAAACACAACCCCTTCGAGGGTTTCTAGAATATATGTGTTACCAGGAACAGACTGATTTATCCGATATGGACCTTCCCAATTAGGAGACCACTTTCCAAACTTTAAACTTTTAGTCCCAATCGGTAAAATCAATTTCCAGACCAAGATCTCCCTCGGCAAACTCCTTTATCTTCACCTTCTTGTCATACCATCGGCTACTCTTTTCTTATTTTCTTCGATGCTAACTAAAGCCCTTAACCGATGACCCGCCACATCTTCCAACTCATCCTTCATAAGAGTATCATAATCATCGGTCAATTTGTCGGTGATTTTGAGAACGTATTCGCCTAGAGCCGCTTTTTAATTTCCCAAGGCAATCATGTGTCGTGTCCATATACTAACCGATATATGCGTTACTTTGGTTGTACCATGACATGACATCCGATATGACCACAAGGCTTCATTTAATAATCGTATGCCACCTCCTAGGATTTTCTTCAATTTTGCGCTTAATGAGTTTGATGATCCCTTTGTTAGAAGCCTCTCACCGACCATTAGCTTGAGCATAATATGGAGAAGAATTTAAAACTTTAATTCCCATACCTCACAAACAAACTCATCAAATTCTCCCGATGTAAACATAGTACCACGATCGGTAGTGATAGTTTGAGGAATACCAAATCGGTAAACAATATGCTCTTTCACAAAATCGATCATATTAGCCGATGTCACCTTTTTTTAAAGGAATTGCCTCAACCCATTTTGTGAAATAATCGGTAGCAACCAGAATAAATTTATGTCCTTTGCTCGATGGCGGATAAATCGACCGATGAGATCGATAGCCCATCCTCGAGCGGCCAAGGTTTAATTATAGGGTTCATAGCCGATGCAGCGCTCTTTGAATATTACCAAACTTTTGACACCTCGACATCCTTTAAAATATTTAAAACAATCTTCAAGAATAGTCGGCCAATAGTATCCATTCCTTACGATCATCCACTTCATCTTGAAAGTCGATTGATCGCTCCACACACTCCTTCATGAATTTCACCCATCAAACTTTTGATTCATCATTGCTAACACACATCGAGTAAAACTCCATCTATAGTTCGATAATATAATTCATCATCGAGGAGCACATGCTTGGTAGCTTGGAACCTTATACGCCTTTCAACCTTTTTATATGGATCCTTTAAATAATCGACAATCTCCTTTCTCCAAATCATCGGTATCAACTGCCGATGTTAGCACTTCTGAATAGGTCGATACTCAAGCATCTTTGAGCTAGTCGATTAGCCTCTTCATTATGCAATCGAGAAATATGTTCGAGACGAAAATCTCTAAACCCTTTCAACAATTGCAAACATCTTTCATAATCTGAAATTAAAACTTCACTTGGCATTCATAAATCCCAGCCAATTGATTTATAACTAGCATAGAATCACCAAAGATTTCAACAAAGATCGGCACGTATCTCCTCAAAGCAATTCTAACCCTTTTATCAAGGCTTGGTATTCGGCTGATTGTTTGTCGATGTAGCAACAATCGGCAATGAAAACTCATACTTCTTTCCTTGAGGTGAAATCAACAAAATGCCGATACACTGCTCCTTCACCACATGTGGACCCATCGAAGAAAAGTGTCCAAGGGCAACTTTCGAGAGAGTCCATCAGTATTACAATCTTGAGTGACAAAATCAGCCATAACTTGCCCCTTTAAGCGCCTTAGTCGATTCGTAACGTAGTTCAAATTCGATAATGCTAAAATCCACTTGCCGATTCTACCACTTAATATCGGCATCGACAAAGATATACTTGACTACGTCGTCTTTGCATATGACCGTACATTCGATGATATAAAAATAATGTCTTAATTTAACACAAGAAAAGTATAAGCACAGACATAATTTCTCGATGGCGAATACCTTGTCTCAAAGCATCCACTAATCTTACGCTCAAATAATAAATAACACGTTTTTTTCCTTCAAATTCTTGAATAAGAGTGAATCGATAACGGTATCATCGGTTGACAAATACAACTCGAAAGGTTTCCGTGTTGAGGTGGAACTAGCTTTGGAGGATTTGTTAAATATTTTTAATTTCATCTAGGGCTAGCTAGCGCTTTCGGCTCCCCATACAAATACCGATCGGCTTTTAATTTAAGTAATGGATGAAAAGCCTTTATCTTACCCGACAGATTAGATATGAATCTTCTAATGAAATTAATCTTACCGATCAAAGATTGCAATTCGGTTTTATTGGCGAAGCAACCACCTTGTTAATTGCATCAATAGACTTCCTCTTGATTTCGATGCCCGTGATGCACCATAAAACCCAAGAATTGACTCGCCGATACACCAAATGCACATTTATTAAGATTCATCTTCAATCCATGTTTCCTTGTGCACTCCAGTATTTTTCGTAGATCGGCTAGATGTTTTGTGATATCTCCATACTTAATTACTACATCATCAATATAGATCTCCACTAATGTGCCGATGTATTCATGAAAATAAAGTTCATAGCTCTTTGATAAGTAGCGTGGCATTTTTCAAACCAAACGTCATGACTATCCACTCAAACAACCCTACATGACCTGGACATCCGAAAGCGGTCTTGGGAATATCTTCTTGACCATGAATATTTGATTGTAACTCTGCATTACCATCCATGAAGGCGATAATTTGATGTCCATTGCAAAGCATCAATCAACAAATTAGCAATCGGCATTGGATAGCCATCCATCGGTGTGGCTTTGTTGAGATTCTGAAATCAATACAAACACGAAGTTTTCTATTTTTCTTATAAGCAGGAACCACATTAGAGATCCACTCGCATATATCGACCTTTGCCGAATAAACTTTGCCTCAATTAATTTAGTTATTTCGGCCTTAATGTCGGGAAGTGTATTAGGGTTGCATCGGCGTATTTCATCTGCCGATGTGGCGAAATCCAGATTTGATAGGTAACCGATGTTCAACTATCGATCGGTCTAATCCGAGCATCTCAAAGTATAATCCCAAGCAAAACAATCTTTATATTCTTTTAACAAATCGGTTATTTGTTGCTTACACTTGGAATCTAACTTAGCACTAATAAAAGTAGGTCTTGGCCTACCGCCATCACCAATATCTACTTCTACTAAATCATCGCCGAGGTGAACCCTTGACCTAATTTTTCCATCATCGGCAAACCTATCCATTAAAACTCTTCTTCTTGAACCGATCGCTTGGATCGGCGGAATTTCATAATCAAGCAACTCTAAGGAACTCTTTTTCCCAAACTTCTCTCGATATGCATTTAGTTCGCTCATAAGTATCTCGATTCTGGCGATGCGATGATATAAGAAGAATCACCGGGGACAACCTCAATCTTATCTCCAATCCATCATGACGAGGCATTGATGCATTGTAGAAGGAACACAACAATTAGCATGAATCCAATCCCTCCCTAGAAGCAGATTATTTGCACCCTTGCCATTAATAACAAAGAACGTCGCATGGCAATGTTTTCTGCCGATGGTCAATTCAACGATATCTTGCGCCTTTTATGGGTGACATTGCCTTCAAAATCCTTGACATCATATTGGTTTTGGTCAAGTCTTGATCTCCTTACCAAGTTTCCGATACATCACATAAGGCATAATATTAATCGCACCCCTCCGTCGATAAGTATCTTAGAATCTGTTGCCCATCAACTCGCCTTTCACAAACAAAGCCTTAAGATGTTGTCTCTCTCGTCATCGGTAGGTTTCTCAAAAACGACCATCATTTGATCTAGTGTCAACGGAGCTACTTGATCAGAGAGAACAACTTCTTCCTCATTATCAGATAGTGCCAAAAACTCCATTGGCAACATGAATACCATATTAACATCTGCCGATGGACTCTTATTTTTGTGTTTTACCTGCCACTGCTGATGACCAGACCTCTCATTGGAGGAATTTTCCTCTCGGTATAAATCTTCCCGATGCTCACGTTGCATCCTCCTTTTACGTGTCTTTGTCGGACCCTCCGGGCACCATCGAGGAAACTTGGTCTTCCAAAACGGCGATAACAGATCCCGATTGATTCTACACGGCGTATATTAGGGTCCTCAGAGAATATTTCTTCATCGGGAACTCTTGCGTTTGCCATCTCCTCAAGCTCCTCTTGATTCCTTGGAAAATATCCGGTAGCGTTTACAAGCAAGCCTCTCATGTACACTAAATCGCCCCACCGATCATGCATCGATGCTCGCCTCGATCGGCTCATTGATAAATAAACCACGATTGCGAGTTGAAACCTCCTTTACGACCGATTGACCCCATAATAACCATTGCACTCGGGGCAATTTTCAATAGTTGGCAATTTAATACCTTCTTCCCAGCAATGGATGAAAAACGGACACCTCCAATGATCTTTATGCCGATTCCATTCTTCCCGACGTCTCTCTTCTTGCTGTTGTCGATATCGGTCCTTACGCCGGCGCCAACCCTCCCGCTGCTTGATGGGTAATCACAATGCCAGTCGAGGAGAGGTTTTTGGAACTCTTGCTTTCTCCCAAAGAAACCCTTACTTTTGCATCATCGGTAGTTATCCGATGTTGGGGATCCACCGATGCGTTTTTTTTCTCGTGACCTCGGCGTCAATACCTTGGTCTTCCTTTGGCCTCCAACATATTTCTTTGGAAAAGGGTGTTGATCAATTTTCATCGGTTTCGGGCCTTGGAAGTACCAAACTTAATTCTCCCATTCAATAGCCGATTGTAATTGTTGCTGAACACCTTGCACTCATTTGTCTTGTGTGTGAAGTTGCATTGTGCCATTTGCGTTACAAGATCTTCTTCAACTCTTCGCCGATGGGATCACATGATTAGATGACATGACTTAATTTGGCCCTCTTGAAGCGAGAAGATCAAATATCCTGTCGGCCTTGGTGATATCAAAGGTAAACTTTTACGGCTCTTTTCGACCAAAGGACAAGATATCGGTTTTTATTCTTAACCCACTCGGCTAAGCCGATATTTGGTTCTTCAATGTAATCGAGAATCTCCTACTTCTTCAACAAATGATACTTTTTTACTCCAATTCTTTTAGGTTCAAAACCCTAGTATCTTGATCGAGAGATCCTTTGCACAAGATGATTGAGGCTTTCAAACTCCCGAGAAGCATATCTCGTCTTTAAGATGTGGCAATAACCCTTGAAAGCCGGATCGGCAAGCTGCCGATCATCCAAAGACCTGTCAGTAGCACTTATTTTTTACATCTCGTAGCCTTTGCACAAAGCTTTCTACCGATTCATCATTATGTTGTCTCAATTTTACTAAATCGGTAAGCTTCTTTTCATGGATTCCAAAGAAAGAAATACTTATGAAATTGTTTTCTAGATCAGCCCAAGTAATAATAGAATTTGGTGGTAATGAAATGAACCATGTAAATGCCGATCCGGATAAAGATGATGAAAATAATCGAACTCTTAATTCATCTCTGCTAGTTGCCTCTCCACATTGAATAATGAAGCGATTAGCGTGTTCCATTGTTGATGTATCATCTTGCCCAGAGAATTTAGTGAAATCTGGTACCTTGTACCGATTTGGGAGAGGAATCAAATCATATGCGGGGAGGGTATGGAGTCCGATAAGAATAAGTATTGACCTTGGGCTTTATCCCAAAGCGATCCTTCATAATTTACGCTATCTTATCATTTAAAAAGCATCGACCTCCTGATTTAACTGGCTGAATTTCTACAGGAGGTACTGCCGATATCCTTCCACATATCTTTGTGGCCCACGATCTCCAAACAATCGGCATATTTGCCGTTACTTGTGGTCCATTAACCGCTTTGGAAAGGATTCATCTATTGAAATGTCGATGCTTGATTCTCGAAACCAGCTTGCATATGACCTTGTTGAATCTCGCAACCTCTCGATTTTGCTAAAGCTGTATGTTGAGCAGTAAATCATCTCCGACCAACCATTATTGGAACTCATCGGTACAAAACTTACCGATGGCTGGTAATTTGTCGACATTGTTGGATAATTATAACCGACTTGAGGCATGAACTGAACCCAGTTTGACTCATAGCGAGGGCTTTTCTTTGCATCGGCGATAAGCTTGCCGATGGACTTGAATTGGGTGTTTGAACCAAAGGCATCGGAAACCTCCTAGAGTTGGTTGCACGATGAGTTCTTTGTGGCATATTGAGGCACTTGAGCCATAGGCGAAACGGTAGATGGTATAGGAGCTTTTTCCTCATCGCATCAAACACTTGAGGTAACCTGAGATTAAAAGCGAGATGACTCGAGACATACCATATCCCCACCAATTAGCGTAAATCTGGCTATTCGAGAGACATGGGGCACGACATAGCGATGCCGATAGATCGTATTAAGTTGAACTCGTCCTCCCGGTAGTACCGGATCTCGATCGTATCGGTGTAGATTGAATATTAGGCAAGCTTCGCCGATCATGGAGGAGAAGTAACTTCAGTACCCTAGCGGTGAGGGAGCCGATGGAGTATTGACGGATCTGGCTACGGTTGGTGATAGGCGGGCCCAACGTAATGCGGTGACGCTTGTCCTTCTTTGAGAGTTCGAACCACAAAGATTATGAAGCGGTATTGGACAGCACATTGGAATGATTAATCAAAGCATGATTTATCGCAGAATTAACCATCTCTTGAAGTTTACCGAGATTGGAGTCAAAGGTAACTTTCGCCGAGGCAACGACAAATCTTGCTTCGAATGACTTGCCCACTCTTGCTCAAAGCTAAACGATCTCGAGATAAAAGCGCCTATATTCTTCTATAGCGTTTTCCATAGCACCGCCTCTGCTCTTCCTTAAGATCTTCTTCCGATACCGCGATAATGTTCCCTCGAATCAATCTCGGGATTGATCATATTGATCGGATTGATGTGTCCACCCAAGGTGCCAAAAGATGTGTTGATGCAAAATTGAATACGCAAACACAAAGGGCTAATACGAATCGATATCCAAAGCGTGCGGTCGATTTGACCTATTAATCGACAAGGATGAAGATACGAGCACTTTGGTCCTGACAACAGCGATACGCCCGGAAGTCACGGCCAAGAGGTACTCACGCGGAACTCGAGAATCGCCGAAGGTTGCACTGAAACGATGCAACTCGCCGAATCAATGAGAACTCGTAAAAAGGAAAAATATGTAAATTGACGAAGTCGCCGAAAAGTAAGTAGATGCAAATAGGAGTAAAAATTAGTTTTTGATATTGATTTTATTTTATTACATTGCCCCTCAATCTATATTTATACCCTGATCTAAAGAGACAAAACCAAATACGACTAGGACACCAAGTCCATATCTAAGGAAACACGTGACTCTTACATGAATCATACTCTAACAAATATAGAAAAGGAAATCAACTCCTATCTATTTTCCTGTCCGCCTCGATTACGATGGAATTCTCACCGACCTCCTTTCCATCGGCATACTTCCTGTTTCATCGGCAGTAGTTTTCAAGCCTTCCTTCATCGGCATCGACACTAATATCTCCAACCTTATCGGCAACACCCGAGTCTAAATCAACCTTTCCATCGATCACCACCATTCATCGGCAACCATCTTTACAAGCTGATTTTCACGGCTGTCAGTGTATACAGTAACTCTCCTCCTGCCGATTAGCCCACTCTGATCATTTTGACACGTGCAAAAAACGGTGTCAACAGTTCTTCTATATAAGCAATTCCAGTAGGTTCCTTCTAGTTGTAAAGTAGTTCTAATGTTTCCTATCTATCCATTTTCCAGATTGAGAAGGCTTTCCTCAAGCAGATTTCTCAATTTATAGCACAAAGAAATCTGGCAAGGGTAAGAAGCCAGGCAAAGCACAAAGAAATCTGGCAAGGGTAAGAAGCCAGGCAAGGGTGGCAACCGATTCTGGAAGAGCATCGACCTTGGCTTCAAAGACTCCTAGGAAAGCAATTGAAGGTATAATGGTTTCCCCTCGCTGGTGATTAGGCCATGATCCCTAGTGCTATGACGTACCTTGTTTGAGATGGTGAAGGACAACATGTTCAGTTTAATACTTTTCTGTTCTGAATGATTTTTTTGTTCCTACTTAGTAGAAGTTTGTCCTAAATAATTAAATTCGTAGTCTAGCTCCAAATTTCATTTGCTATTTTGAAAACAAAGTACTATGGCACATGAAATCAATGCATTTCTTAGTGATTATCCTAACATGCTTTATTTGTATGCAGAACTAAATCAGTTTTGCATTTCTTAGTGATTATCCTAACATGACATTTGCAAGATCTCTAACAGGAGAATATTACACTGCAGGTTTTGTTGAAGTGGAAGAACCCGGCTGATGCAAGTATTGAAAGGCTGGTAGTGCAAAATAGGCAAAATCTTTGTATACATAGCATTAATGATGTACTGGAACATCAGTGGGTCTTCGATTTTTCATTGGAACGCTCAACCTCCTGGGCCATATTTTATTTAATTAATTAAATCATATAAATCCTAGGTCTATATTTAATGCTACGGTGCAATATGGTTAAGGGAGTCTGACTATACGGACAACATGTGCACTATTAAGATGTTGAGAGGCGCTAAGGATGTGGCACGTGCCCGTCGACAGCCAGATTTTCTGACATGTGCAGATCATGTGTAGTTATCAACTGAGACTGAGAGTAACACACACGGAGACACGGCATTCATTCTCACGCGAGCCTGCATATTATGCCGTCAATAAACATGCAGGTTCGTGAGTGTTAAATCTAGGCGTGATCGGCTGGGGCGGGCGGGCTGGCTGGCTGGCTGGCTGGCTGGGCTGGCCAGCCCCCTCATAAAAACACTGTTTATTTAAACCAGTTAGCAGAACTTCTCTCTCATATAAACGAACCAGTAACGATACGAACCAGCCAACCAAACAGGCTGTAGGAACCAACAAAACCAAGTCATTGCCAACTCCTGTATTAATTCGACCAAAATCGTGAACGACAATAAATTAATAATCGGCCGTTTTCTTTATTTTTCATTAAACTGTCCCAAGATATCGAGGAGCAAGCACTAAGCGCGTGTTTAGTTGGCACCCTAAAATCCAAAAAAGTGCTACAGTACCCATCACATCGAATCTTGCGATACGTGCATGGAGCATTAAATGTAGACGAAAAAAACTAATTGCACAGTTTGGTAGAAAATTACGAGACGAACGTTTTGAGCCTAATTAGTCCATGATTGAACACTATTTACCAAATAAAAACAAAAGTGCTACAGTAACCCAAATTCCAACTTTCAGCCAACTAAACACACCCTAATAATCCATTCATCATTCGCAAAAAAAAAATCCATCGTATCTACTATCATCAGCTTTGATAAAGACCTAGTAGTACCTAGTGTAAGCATCATGGAAGAAATTAAAAGGGGCGTCCTCCAATCCGAGCTTTGGGTCTGTACTATATCCTGCATTAGTGCCCCAAATCATTCAGACACATCTCATCTGCGCCCCTACTGTTTATTTATTACACGACCAATGGCATCATCAAAAAGCAGATCAAGCAAGCCATCCTCCAGGGTCTAAAATCCTGACCTTGTAGCCTCCCCCCGCCCCAACACCATCCACACCCTAATGTTTGTTATCTGCCTTTTTGGGTCCCCCTCTTCTTCTTTATACTCCTTCCATAAAAAAAATAAATGTGATTCCCGCTTTCAGAAGAATAAAACAAGTTTAAACTTTATCAAACATATCGAAATACAAGCACTTTTTAGACCAAATAAATGTTATTAGATTAATATGAAATATATTTTTGTAGCAAACATATTCGAAGATATAAATATTTGATACTATTTTTTGTAAACTTTATTTATCAAACCTAAGAAAGTTCGGCTTATCTTAAATTTAGAATTATATTCTTTTTACACTACGAGAGTAACAAAAAATATTAGGACAATCCCAACACTAAAAACCACAATTAGGTCTATGCATACTAATTTACATAGACACTACATGTTTTCTCTCTCGATCATTTACCAATCACATCTCTTTGTATCATGGTTATCGTGTTGATGTGGTTCTTGTCTAAGTGGGTGTTTGGTTCACTTTTCAACTCCTAAATCTAGTCTCATTTAGTCACTTTTTACCCAAATATTTTTACTAAATGGGTTTTAGCCAATTACTCACTCAAATATTGCTAAATGGGACTAAACCTCACCTTTTAGTCACTTTGAAGCCCAACACCCTAACTAAAAGGGACTAAAAGATCTCTTTTACTCTTTTAGCCTCTTTTAGTCCACCAAACCAAACAGGGGGTGACTAAAGTTTAGAAGCTGGTTCAGGTGACTAAACTTTAGGAGGTCCAAACCAAACACGCTCTAAGAAACCATTTCCTCATCTCTCTGCTTTAACGGAGTACCTCATCATCTTTTTTTAGTTGACATATTAATTAATGACATAAAAACCATATAGTTTCATGGTTAGGAGTACCGTTAGCTGGTTATCGAACATCCACATCTTATTTCTAATGAAGGTATAGGCGCCCACCGGCCGACACCATATAGGATTGTTGTTTATGAACATCCTATAAAAAATATCATTCTTACTCCTCAAGAAGTCAAACATTTTTAACTTCGACTAAGTACATATAAAAATATATTAATATTTATAGTATATAATTAGTATCACTAGATGAATAATTGAATGTATTTTTATAATAAATTTATTTAGAGATACAAATATTACTAATATTTTCTGTAAACATGGTTAAGTTTAGAAAAAACTTGAACAGCATAGACATCGTAGCTATTTTGGACGGAGGGAGTAGCACGTAGAGTAATTAGTACTGGTACAGTAATGATCACGGGGTTCCTAGACCTAGTGCAAGCTGGTTTGATTTGATCCTGCAGTAATTTGACGTCAAATGAGGCGTGTGAATGGGACGGATGGTTAGTTAACACCTAATCGGATGTCCCTCTCTGTCTCAGATGTGTCCTCCTTGCCTCCTGAACCTGCGGAGCAGAGGAGGAGGGGTCGAGAGGAGGACCAGACCAGGCCAAGCAAAAGCTCACTGACGCTGAGATGGATGGAGTTGGAGGAGCAGACATGCCAGCTCTGTTGTGGGAGGATGGACAGCGAGGGTTCCCTCCATTCCAGTTGCCATGCCTGTCTCGTCTCTTATTGTTTGTTGCCCCTCCTTTCCTCAGGTCCCCATGTCCTTGTCCACCATTCATTCCTTGGGTCCCGTGCTACCCTTCGTTACCATCTGCCAGGCCGCGGTGGAACACAGGTTTTTCTTTTTGGCACCCAAACTGACAGCACTGTTTATTATTTCTAACCTGAAATGAAACTGAAACCAATGAACAGGGTCTGTTCACTTTGCTAATAAGTCAGGTCGAAAAATAATGTTTACTGATTTGGTGTGAGAGAAAAATAAATTCAAACAAACACGGATACTATCATGAACAGCTCAACTGCTGAACTGAACACACCAAGGAGTGAATGAATGAACAGACTCCCATGATTGATGTGCCTCCAAGGATTATTTTTACGTGAGCATAAGTCAAATTTCAGCTTAAGCGAACATGGTGATGGTTGGTTGGTTAACAGCAGCTCCAGTGTTTTATTTCGTTCCTCACGCACTCATGCTGCATAATAAGACAAAGAAGAGTTCAATTGTTGACCATATCAGATTAAGCAGTATATTTACCTCTATCATGTTGAGGAGTCAGCCAGCTTGGCCGGTCGGGCCTAGTATCTGAATATTTTAGCTGATCGAGTGGTGGATTTACAATCGTTCATTTTTTTTTCGTTCCAAGAATTACATCATGCTATGTTTGAACTTTGAAGTAGTCCATGAGTTGACATGACCTCCACTGCCCTGTTCCGGTCAACACTGCTACTGCTACGCATGCATCAATAGGTCCAGTGCAGGTCTGTCACTGTTCCCTCTCCCGGTAAAAACCGGAGGACAAAAGATTGACCCGTCACACGTGTTTACCTAGTCTAAGCGGATGTTTGATCAGTGACAAGAATTAAGGAGTTGTCAAATAAGGGTGTGACATCGGATGTTTGATACTAATAAAAAATTACATAATTCGTCAGTAATTCACGAGACGAATTTATTAACCCTAATTAATCTGTCATCAGCACATGTTTACTGTAGTACCGCATTGTCAAATCATGGACTAATTAGGCTTAAAAAATTCGTCTCGTAAATTAGTCGTAAACTGTGTAATTAGTTTCGTAATTAGTTTATATTTAATACTCTATGTCTAAACATCAATAGAACAGCGACTAAAATTTAGGAGAGTAACAAACACCCCCTAATTATAGTGAGAAAGAGGAGTAATAACTGCATGTCTACATCATATATGGAATCTAATAGCTATTTTTGTTACTCGAATCTATCCATCCGGTGTTCATTCGGGTGTTTGTACTAATTTATTTATTTTAAAGTTTAATAATAATTTTATTTTAGTGATAGATCATGTGTCGACTTAATTATTGAGAGATGCTTATATAGAGAGAAAATATATGTTTTTAGAAGGATATAGAGAAAATATATGTATACATGTATATAGAGAAAATATATGTTTTTAGAAGGATATAGAGAAAATATATGTATACATGTATATAGAGAAAATATATGTATACATGTATATGAACATCCGTGTTTAAATAAAATCAAAATATTGACGACGAATATATAAAGGAAAACAGAAATAAAAGGGGCAAATGCATGAAACCGTTGCAGTAAGCTAGGGAAGACAACCTCCATGTTTGTCTCCCAAAACAAACACGTCTCTCTTCTCTCTCTCTCCATTGCAGGGGAACTGAGGAAGGGAGGGAAGGGTAAGAGTAGAGGAGGGAAGGGAGAGGCTGAAGTCATGATTGCAGGCTTGCAGCAAGTAAGGGGAGTCTCCAACTGCAGCATGCATATCCATTAGGCATTAATTATTATATTAAATTACTCCGCCTCCGCTTCAACTCCTACTCCGTCACCTCCACCACCTAACCCAAAAACAATTGGCAGCGCAACCGCCCGCAGCGACGAGGCGACTCCAGCGGCGGCGGCGACAAGCAAGCCTGCGGCGAAAACCCTAGCAGCGGCGTCTGGCGGAGCAGGAGGGGGAGCGGCCAATGGCGGAGGACGGGGACAAGGCCGCGGCGTCTGCGGGGGAGGCAGGAGGAGGCGGAGGAGGGAAGGAGGGCGGCGAGGAGGAGAAGAGCGTCAAGCTCTTCGTGGGACAGGTGCCCAAGCACATGACCGAGGCCGACCTGCTCGCCATGTTCCGCGAGGTCGCCGCCGTCGACGAGGTCACCGTCATCAAGGACAAGGTCACCAAGGTCTCCCGAGGTGCGGATCTGCCTAGGCCCCGGATCTGGGCTCGCCAGTCGCCACCCTCGCTCCCCCGCGCTTGCTCTCGCTCGGTTCGCCGCAATGCCTGACGCGCTGTTCCCCCGCTCGCGCCGTGAGCTCGACTGCTCGCTCCGGGGTGGTTTCGCTTCGCTCGCGTTTGGGGGCAATGCCGCACGGTCGGAGGAATCTGAGCTTTTCGGTTAGACAAATTTGTACTAGCGTTTTTGGCTTGGTTTTTTCTGCTTGTGGGGGATCGATTTGCTGCAATGCTGCGGGGAGATCTCACGTCGAGTCCTCGGGTTGGTGGGGTTTCATCATGGATTCGAGTGTACTATGCTTGAGTTGCGTTAGCGTAGTGTATGTATTTGCTCCATTGCGTGTTTTGAATTTCTTCCTTTTCCGTTTCTGTCTTTGAAATCATATTCTGTTGGCTCCCTCCATATTTTCATTTTGGATTTTTACAAAATATATATGTAGAAAAAAAAGTATGCGTCTCTGTTGTGGCTTCAGCTTGTTTTCGAGCAATGCAGGCTTAAATGTGCCATAATTGTGTGGAATCCGTGCTATATTTAGCTGCTTGGTTTGTGTTGGCCTCAGGTATACTTGCTTCAGATGGCAATTTGGTTGGCGTTGGCGTTTCTGATGTGGAAATTTAGTTGGCCTTGGCGTTTCTGCAAAATTACAACTACCCTGATTTCACCTAAAACCTCTTTGTTAGGCCGCACATTGACATGCTAGTTTCCCCCTTCTTGGCTATTTCCTTCACCTTGTTTCCGTCATTTTGCCCATCTGCTTCTCGATTTCACCTCAGTTTTACATGCTCTCAATATAATGCAGGGTGCTGCTTCGTCATATGCCCCTCAAGGGAGGAAGCTGACAAGGCGGTGAATGCCTACCACAACAAGCGCACACTCTCTGGGGTATGCAAGCATTCTACTAATCTTGTTCTGGTAGCAGGTTCCTTCTTGCCAACTGCCTAGGTGGAATTGTCATTAACTGAACCCACTGTAGCATCTTTAGCTCCTTCTGGATCGCTAATTATGAAAGTGTCCCATAATATGGTTGGCAGGGGCCACATTGTCAGCTAATGTTTGCTTTTGGCTGTCCGGTGGGATGGGATCAGATGAGTCTTTCGTGGGGCACTTTAGAGAAACTGAATTTAGTGACTGCGACTTTGGTGGTTGGTTCAAAATTTTGGAATTGGATTTGTTTGAAACTTTGGGCTCCAACTTCTAACCATTAATAGTTTGTGAAGGTGTGTGTGCAAATGATTGCAAGACGTGAACTCATTCTCAGTTTGTAGATTCTCTCGGGACTGTTTCATTTCTGATTTCAAGGATATATCTAAATAGTGTCGAGCCCAGTGGCAATCATTTTTTCTTTCTTTCTTGTGTATCCAATAAGAGGAATATTCACTTTAGCTTCTCTATAGAATGAGTTCTTGCTGAATGAAGTTGCTCGGAATCTGTTTCATAATGCAGATACATAGTAGTGCTTTTAAGAGCATGCTAAGTAGACAAAGCAAATACACATGTAATACAACAACCCTTCATGAGTAGCCTTTAGGTTGGCTAAATCTTTCCTTTGTTACTTTGAGTAGGATAAACTGGCAAACCATTACAGACATGGATTATGAATGTGATGTAAAATACATCTTATTGAGTCTTTCTGTAAGGCTGGTCTGCAGGTTGCTATTATGATATTTATCAAAGCTAGTCAGTTTAGCCTCATTCCTAGAAACATAATGTCTACGGTTTCCAACATTGTAAGCTGCGGAATGAGTTGGTCTGTATGTAGGATAGGAGGAATACTAGAGATTTCAATTCATGGTCCTGCCAGATGCAGGAATGTTGATAAAGCATGTTGAAGGAGCATATACCTACCTGGGGGTAATATGAATGTTTTAGTTGCAATTTTTTGTGCCGATTAATAGACATGATTCAAGAGGAAGTTCTTTTCTCAGTCCTCCAAAGTATAATCCAATGTAGCATCTGTCAACAGAAACTAGTCAAAATATCTAAGCCAACTGACAAATTTTATGTTTGGTTGGAGTCTGCATTGCTAGGCTATGCTGCAAGTAGCAAATGAAATGCTCTTTTAGGGAACAAGTTTGGTCTATGACAACTGAATACTGATGTCTGGTCACCAACCATATAATGGCCTAGGCTTGTCTCTGACGTGGCACACGTAACAGAAATTAGACCACCAAGTGGCCATAACACTTTAGCATCCATCTTGGTATGCAAAATCAACTTTTTGTAGCTTCAATTTTCTGGCACACACCTAACTGTGGCTCCAAACCAAAAAAACAAAATCTATATGGAAAACCTAACTCTGGGTGTGGTCAATTGTGGCCTCTGTCATATAAAACATGACCAGACTCTTAGGTCACTGCAACAGTTGGGTATGACTAAAGTTTCTGGATTAGGTACATGAAAAATGCATGATTCTTTCTCAACTAGCATCAGTTGCAATAAAAATACATTTCTTTTGTTGATGTGTATCTTCTTGAATGTTTGTTATTATGGTGCACAAGTTTTCTTGAAAACATCATTATTGCTCTAGACCTAGACGTTTGATAGCTGCTGGAAATTGGTACTGTGTACTGCCTTCACTCAATGAGTTGCATCAGAGAGTGACTACATATCTAATCCCACTCCTGCTAAGATACGTTTTTTGTTCAGATATGAAGTAACACTGCATCATTTCAATGTGACTGGCACTAACAGAGTTAAAAGTCCATTCACCAAATGAGGATGGTGATACAAAGCATGCTGTCAAGTCTTGGTAGTTAGAGACCTATATATCCTGATCTTGGACAAAATTTGAAATGCTTTGTAGTTGGTAAGCATGGTTTTTTTGGAGCCACTGAGAGTCTGAGATACTTGCTCATTAGTAATATTTTCTTTGTCATATAACCAGTTAACTACACTTGTGATGCCTTGTTTGGATATGGTGATATGGGTGACACTTTTCTATGACACTCATCAAATACAGATCTTGTAGAATTGTCTCTGCTTTGACAGTCTGATTACACTCTTCTATGTTTCTATTTAACTCAGGCATCAAGTCCTTTGCAAGTAAAATATGCTGATGGAGAGTTGGAGAGGCTGGGTATGATTACTGTTTAAGTAGAACTTTCTCTTTGCCAGCGATTTTGTATGGGGATATTTGCTCAAGACATCGTTGCCTGTTTTTTACTGATATCCAAACAGTGCACTCATATTTATACTTGTCATGACTTTCAGAACATAAGCTTTTCATTGGAATGCTTCCGAAAAATGTTACGGACACTGAGTTGACTGATTTGTTTTCCAATTATGGGAATGTCAAGGATTTGCAAATTTTGAGAGGTTCACAACAGACAAGCAAAGGTAATATCCTGCAGAGAAGTTGCTTTCCTTATGAATAGAATGATAAGCATTGCCTCAAGTGTATATTGTCAGTTAACTTTGCTCTTTGCAGCTGGCTGTGCCTTCATTAAATATCAAACAAAAGATCAAGCATTGGCAGCTATTGAAGCTCTAAACGGGAAACACAAAATAGAGGTCTGTCAAAAATGAGTTCGGATATCAAATCGCTTTTTTATATATTTCTTGATTACTTAGATCTTATATCATATAGGCTCGTAGCTTAGACTGAATTATTTATTTTATTTACTGTCCAACAGTCTGAAGTAACAATTTTACGTTCACTCTAGTCAAATTTCTGGACTTTTGTAGCCACCCAGTTTTCAGCCACTTCTGCAGTTATTTCATTTAGTTTGATTGTCTAAGTATGCAAATCTATTCACACTAACCCTTAATTTCTTTAAGTTGTCCTAAATTTTCCTAGAAAATCCTACCTGTTTTTTTTTTACCGAGAATCCTACCTGACTTAAATTCTAACTTTCCATATGGTGCGATGAATAGCTGGGGATGCGGCAAAGCCTGAATTTTATGGCTGTTTAATTATTATATTGTTATTATTCAATTTGTACATAAATTATTATGAATTAAAGCACTTTTTTGCATTTTCAGATAGCCCATTTGACACTTACTATATGAATTTTCTGGATTTCTTTAGGAAACCCATGTTTTTTTGTACATATTCCAACAAGCTCTAATATATTTTGTAGGGTTCTAGTGTGCCGTTGGTTGTCAAATGGGCCGATACAGAAAAGGAAAGGCAGGCTCGGAAAGCACAAAAAGCTCAGTTACAGCTATCTAATATGCCCAATGCAAGTCCAATGCAGCAGTCTTCAGTATTTGGAGCTTTACAGATGGGATATATTCCTCAATACAATGGATTTGGCTATCAGGTGTCTTCTGCTGTTCTTTTAGCCTTTTTTACATTTTACAGCCATATCATAGAAAATGCTCAATAGTTATACCAAGAGCAGCACTCTTCCAATGGTATTCTGCTTTCAAGTTTTTTTTTTCTTCACAAATTCTCTCCACCAATCCTTGTTCATAACATATGATTTGTTAATTTCTGTTCTTCTCACTCATGAAGGGCAGGCCTGGTGCAGTGGTGAGAGCTGTCTCACTGAGTCACCAGGTCGTGGGTTCGAAGCAGCCTCTCCGCAGATTTTGCGGGGGAAAGGCTTGTCTCGGTTTATCCCTTCCCCAGACACCACTCATGTGGGAGCCTCCGGCACTAGGTCTGCCCTTTTTTTTTTGTTCTTCTCACTCATAACATACCATCTGCAGTATTTGGATTGTTTCCTGCTTGTTCTTTGGTAAACATATGTTGCAAACAGAAAAGAACTATTCCATTCAATTTTTTTGAAACTATTAGCTTTACTCCCTTGTCATTATATTGATTCTTAAATAATACATGTTATATGTGGAAACTCCAAAAACTGAAATCTTTGCCGTAAATGATGATCAACATCAAATTTAATGTAGTGTGTTTTATTTCCTGTGCAGCCACCAGGAACATACGGACTTATGCAGTACCCTCTATCTCCTATGCAAAGTCAAGGCCCCTTCCAGAATATGGTTCAACCTCTTAATCAAGGGAACTCGATAAGAGGAGTCAATCCTGAACTGTCTCCCAGTTCAGTTCAAAGGTCATTTAATGCAATGCAGTTAGGGAGCCCTTATCCTGCTATCCCTGGTATGCAGTATCCTGGGTCATATCCTGGTGGTCCCATGAACAATCGTCCTTTTGGAAATTCTCACAATTCAATTTCAATTAGAGTTCCAAATTCAAATGCCAATCCCGCCATTTCTTCTAGTCCCAGCAGCAATGCCGGTGGGCAGGTTGAAGGTTAGCCACATTCGATACTCTATGTATGTCTATTCTGTGCAAAGGGAGAAAGACTATTCAACTATTCGCCAGAGAGTTGATGTAGCCATTAGCATGTACTTTTTGTCTCTCAAGTCTCAAACCCCGCTGCCCCCCCCCAAAAAAAAAAAAGTCTCAACGTTAAGTTGTAGTACATTTTCTAGCATGATGTGCACGATCTTTGTTTCACAAAAATGTACATCAGTACGTAGGACAAAAATGATTGGTAGCCCTTATTATAATAGCTGTGCTATCAAAATCCATAAGGACCATAACCCATTATACAATCAATTCTGTGTACCACTTTTATAACCGATATTGTATTGTGTTTTAAAACCTATGTAACCTAATTATCATGTTACAGGTCCTCCTGGAGCCAATCTATTTATTTATCATATCCCACAAGACTATGGTGACCAAGAGCTTTCCAGTGCCTTTCAGAGTTTTGGTAGAGTACTAAGTGCAAAGGTGTTTGTAGACAAAGCAACGGGCGTCAGCAAATGCTTCGGTAAACCCCCCCCCACCCTCTCTATCTTTGGGTGCACAGCTCGCTAACTTTGCTAACCGATTCATATGACCTGGCTTGTAGGTTTTGTGAGCTACGATTCTCCTGCTTCTGCACAGGCAGCAATCAATAGGATGAACGGGTACCAGTTAGGCGGTAAAAAACTCAAAGTACAACTCAAGAGAGAAAACAACAACAAGCACAGTAAACCTTATTGACAAAAGGCCAGCAGCTGTTATGACCATACCACGCCATCTGGTCCTCGGTACATATTTGTCGGATAATTGACCGTCACCACATTGTTTCCTCTGCTCCCCTACCCCCTCAGGCAGCTAGTGAGGTCAGGGCCTGGGGAGAGACCCGTGTACCCTCTTTGTTCAAATTTTCACATTCTTGGAGATTCGTCACCTTGTGTAATTCATTGCAGCAGCCATAGGCAGTAGCAGCAGTTTGTACCTTGATCAGAATCACTTGTACACAAAGAACTTGCCGATTCATTCAATTGTTACCTCCTCTAACTGACAGCCAGTTTTCATGCTAGAATTCGCTGTGGTTTACTGTGACAGTCTTTTATTTGCCGCATCATTTCCTGACGAACGAAACGATCCATGGTCACTGACTGCGCCACCATGATCTGAAAGAAGTTTCAGGACATGGTTAGTGGGGGCAGCAGGCAACATGGCTGATTTTGATGGCTGGACAGAACAGAATGGTTGGGTAACAACTCACAGGAGTGCAGATGAGTAATGAAGCAGTTAGGATAGGAGGTGGCGCATCAGGACAGGAACAACTCGGAATGGCTGTGCCATGGCCCGCCCGTGGGCGCCAGTGGATCCGGTAGCTGGGGCCTTGGGACGAAGACACCAGATCTATCTATCTATGAGTAGCTTTTTGGTGGCAGCCTGCAGCCGGGTGCGTGCCCTGCCAGGTCGCCAACCGCAGCGGGGAGTATCGCTGGATGGATGAACATGAGTTGTTGGGAAGCCGATGAGTATCGTTGTCTTGCAATCAAGGCATCCGCCCGCTAGCTACCCGTCCGTCAGACTCAGACACCGACCCGCGACACTGACCGCGTCCGAAATCGGATTCGGACGTCTGGAGCGACGCCGGCGCAAGACACCTTGCCTGCGTCAGGCATCCCTCCCATCCCAGGTGTTCGATTCCGAGATGCATCTGACTCTGAGGCCGCTAGGCTAGGGTGCCACTGGCACGGCATCTCGGCGAAGGGAGACGCGGTTGCTGAACTCTTGGGCGCGAGTGGAACGAATGCCGTCGCCCGTCACCGAAACACGCCACCTCCCCTCCTTGCCTACGAAGCTCTTTCCGTAGCGCCAAATTCGCTGATTTGGCCTTATCCTATTCCTACTAGTATGCGAGTCACACACGTGTGTACCGGTACCATCCATCAGTTGGCTATCTGTCAGTTAAACTGAGCAGTCAGACAATGGCTATCTCTATCTGCACCCGTCCACACACACACAGAGTTCCATTTCATCGTACAGGCGGTGTTTAGTTGACAAAGTTTGCGAAGATTCTTTACTGTAGTATTTCGTTTGTATTTGTGAATTATTGTCTAAACATTGACTAATTAGGCTTAAAAAATTCGTCTCGCAAAGTTAAAGCAAACTGTGTAATTAGTTTTTTATTTCATCTACATTTAGTACTTCATGCATGTACCGTAAATTTGATGTAACAAAAAATCTTCTTTTTGTATAATGCACTTTTCAGGAGTTTTGAGGAACTAAACAAGGGCACAATTATGGCATTGCATTGCAATTCTGGTATATATAATGGCCACTTGGGCCTACGACGGAGCCTTCAACAAGCACTGGCGAAAACAAAAAGAAAAAAAAAATCCAATCCAAACTGAGCAACAACATTTATTTACCCCATATTTCAACACTAACAGCGTGTTTAGTTCCCTGAATTTGAAAATTTGGGACTACTGTAGCACGTTCGTTTTTATTTGACAAATAGTGTTCAATCATGGATTAATTAGGCTCAAAATGTTCGTCTCGTAATTTCCAACTAAACTGTGTAATTAGTTTTTTTTCATCTATATTTAATGTTCCATGCACGTATCACAAGATTCGATGGGATAGATACTATAGCACTTTTTTTTATCTTAGGGTAGCAACTAAACACGCGCTAAACCACCATGGCCTTGTTTAGATGCCATCCAAATTCCAAGTTTTTTCACTCTCTCTCCATCACATCAATTTTTAGCCGCTTGCATGGAGTATTAAATATAGGTAAAAAAATAACTAATTACACAGTTTAGTTGGAAATCACGAGATGAATCTTTTGAGCCTAGTTGATCCATGATTGAATAATATTTACCAAATAAGACGAAAGTGGTAGTATTCATCAGGTTAAAAAAAAATTTGCAAAGTGAACGAGGCACAGGCCAGTGACCAAGTCATCCATAGGTGACTCGAATGCACAACACATGTTTTGACATCACGCATGCAAACGAAGCGCCGAACAGCGGAGTTGCAGTGACACGCTACACCTTGTAGAGCACCCCAGCAGCGGCTGCAGGGTGCAGCTGCACGCCGCCGGCGCCCGCCCTGGCCCTGGCCTTACAGCCGTAGTAGTACTCCGCGAAGGGCACCACGGCGCCGCGCGCCCTGCCGTCGGCCCCGCCCCCGGCCATCGTGGGCGACACCTGCAGGAACATGTAGTTCCCGGCGAAGAGGTCCCCGACGTAGGGCCGGCCGTCCCTGAGCCGGCGCGCCACCCTGGCGACGGACGCGCGCACCCGGGCCCCGGCGGCCGCCGCCCTCCGCCGCAGCGCGCGCGCCAGGGCACCCCAGGCCCTCAGGCGGCGCCGCGGCCTGCCGCCGCCTCGCCACGGCTGCTGCCTCCGCCGCTGCCGCGTCCCCCTCGCCACCAGCGCGCGGTAGTAGGACCGGTACGACTCCTCGATGGCGGCGGCGGAGGCCTGCGGCGCACGGCGGGTCTCCCTAGCTCGAGTCCGGTGGTAGGGGCCGTCGTGGCGGGAGGATGAGGAGGAGGGAGCGGCGGCGGGGAGCTTCTTGAGCCTGTGGTAGGAGAAGCTCCGGCGGCCCATGGTCGCCAGGTACGACGAGCCGCCGGCCGGCATGCTGGGCCTGCGCTGCTGGCGCAGGAGCGAGCTAGCCGTGAGGGATGGAGGGAGGGAGGGAAGGAGGCGGCGTTTTTGTACTTGGAGTGGAATAGAATGGACGACGACGCGGGCATGGACCGGGTGCGATGGATGCGTGGTTGGATTGGATGGAGCTCGGAGTGCGCCGTCCCGTCCCGTCCCGTCCGTGCGAGGTGGGTGTAGCTGGATGCTTCACTGTAGTACGATGGAGATGGACATGGATGGCAGCACGAGAGAGCGACGGCAATTTTTAAGGAGGCGTTAATGTAGCTCGCTGGCCGACGGCGGGCAGGTGCGTGGGGACGGTGGGGTCTCCGATCCAGTTTCCGGTGTGTCCTCCGCCATTACATGCCGGAGCAAAGGTGCTCGGCCTGTGATTAGTTCGTGAAATTTGGCAATTTGTTTATGGTAGCATTTTCGTTTTTATTTGATAATTAATGTTCAATCATAGATTAATTAGACTCAAAATGTTCGTCTCGCGATTTCCAATCAAACTGTGTAATTTTTTTTTATCTACATTTAATGTTTCATGCATGTATCATAAGATTCAATGTAATGACTACTGCGTCACTTTTTGGCAACTAAACACAGCCGGTAGTCGATGCTCAGGCACAGGCAAACGTCAGAATGGGCTGGGCTAGGCTTGACGCGTCCGGGTAGTGAGGGCGTGACGGTCATTTTCAGCAGGCAACGAACTGGTTGAAGCGGCTGATGGATGAACAGTGTTCGCTGAGAATTATCAGCTGGCTGATCTGGTTTTACTAGACCAGCGAACGCGCCCTATCAGAACCAGACACTCCTGTGTGTCCTACTGTCCTGTAGCGAGTATCGTCGTAACGGGGCCAGTTATAGCTGCCACGCCCGCGCTGCACTGTTGGTTTGGTAATGTAGCCAGGTGTTGTTTGGATCACTAGTCTAAGGACTAAAGTTTAGCCTCTAAAATTTAGTCCCTAAACTTTAGTCCTGCTGGGTTGTTTGATTCATGGGCTAAATTTTAGTCCTCTAATCTATCATAACTGATTTGTCCTCATTTAATTATCCATACACAACCATACATGCAGGCGGCGAGAGGTATCACCTACCCCGATAGGGTTTAGCCCAGTTTATGACCTCTATAGGAGTAAAAGATTTTAGCCCAATTTTTAGCCATTTATTGATAACATCTCAGTTCTATTTTTTATACTTCTATTGCTTGATTGTACGACTCAACGATCTTAGTTGACATTACAACTTTATCATCTTAGCCCCGTTCGCTTGGCTAAAATTGGCTGAAAAAACAAGTCAAAGCTGAAATGTTGTGAGAGAAAAATATTGTTTCAGCTAAAAAAAAGAAGCCAAATAAGCTGGCTTTTAAGGTAAGCCGATGTTATGTCTTAACCTAAGTTGATTCTACGATTCTATTAAATAGAACTTACGGATTGTTAAGACTCTGAATTTACAATTTTATGATTTTAGCAGTTATGACCCTACAACTCTATGATCTTATAATTGTTAGTTCCGCTTCGACTCAGAATCACGATTTTAACAATCTTAATCGTTACTACTTTCTCATAGAACCATACAAGCAACTTACTTTGACCAGTCAAAACAAGGGTGCACAAATGAAGAAAAAGCACGGTCAAAATAAGATCATAGAAAAAAAACTGGAAAAAAAGTACCCAATCTATCACAAATTGTAAGACGTTTGACTTTTTTGACACCAAGTTTGACCACTCGTCTTATTTAAAAATTTGTGTAAAATATCACTTCTTTCGTCGTGGGTTGGTTTATTAATAAAAATTCTTTAAGAATGACTTAAATTTGACTATATTTACACAAATTTTTTGAATAAGACGAGTGGTCAAACTTGGAGCAAAAAAAAGTCAAACGTCTTACAATTTGGGATGGAGTAATATATTGTTTGCCTGTTTGTTTCAGCTTACTTTGACCATACAAGCAGCTTATAAGCTACAATGTATTCCTGCAGCAGCTTCTCTACTACTAGCATGCATGCATGGAACGGAAGGAGCCGTGACCACTGATCACAGAGCTCGACGATTTCATTCTACGGCATTAAGCACAGTCTGATCAGAGCACCATGAAACACTGCAGGTTAAGATAGGATAGCACAGCAAAACTGAGCGTGGATGGATGCGAAACGAACCTCCACGAAACTGCAGGTCTTTACACTTGACGAGCCCGCTTCTGCCGTGTTCAGCTTCAGCATCAGCAGCAGGAGTACACTACACACACGGCGGCAGACCCAGGGCGGGCAGAGGCGCGCGCTACACAAGGGCCTGCCACCCCATGTGGCTTTGACCACGACGCACGGCCGCCCGTCCTGCGGTTTGCCTTGCCTTATACCCATCCCATCCCCCCATATTTACATGCAGTGACAACTGAAAACTAGCAACGAGAGAGTGTGACAGCCCGCCGAGGGGAGAAGGGCCTCTTTTGCCCACCCACCCCCGGGAGCTGATGGCCGCCTGGCCAGGCCAGAACCAGATATGCCGCCGGTGGAGCCCCGTGCGTCCTCTTCTCTTCTGACCACGTAAGGCGGTGGCCGCGGCGGTTGCTGATATACATCTGGTTGGCCGGCCACGTACCTCCTTCATCGTAGCAGGCTCGTTAGGGTGCATAAAGCGAGGACAAAAAGGACCCAGCTGCAGGGAACATCGCCCTGCATCCTGGTGGCATAAGCTGCAATACCACAAACATCATGTAGTCAGCGAAGAGGCTACTTTGGTATCAATGAGGTGAACATGGTAACGAGTGCCCTTCATGGCCTGATGGGCTCACTGTATTATTGTACTATATGTCAACACCATGGCGTCTTACTGTTAGCTTGTCAGCGATATGATTTCCTACCTATCGTTGTTGGAAAATAAATGGAGCACTTCATTATTCTCCAGTAGTTGAACTAACCATAACTATCACCCTATGCCAGTTTCCGAAAACAAAAGTACAACTCGGATTCCCTTGGTATTACCATATGCCATCATGGAAAAACTAAACTTCCTCTTCCTAACAATTATTATGTAACAGTTGATGTAAACAGTATTAACAGGGAAATAGAAGAACTTGCCAATTTAACCTCAACTAATTATGCCACTAGGCAATAAGATCAGGTGTGGGATTAAGTGAAGGGAATATATCGCCTTATCCTTACAAGCACAGATTGTGATTAAGTGGGACAAATACTTGAATGAACTGTTCAAACCCTCGTGTGAGTATATAACGTTAGACTTCTTAATCTTTGCACAATGTTTTACTTCCTATGTGCGTACTCTACTCTAGAGCAGATAAACTAAGTGCCTTTTCAGATAACAATCTACAACAGTTGCAAAAGCATAAATGGAAAAGGAACTCACATGAATGAGGTGCAGGTGCCACTTGTGACATCCCAGCAGGATCTGCTCGTGTTGCCTCTTCACTTGGAGCAGGACTTGCCACTGTTCCACGTTCACTTGGAGGATGTGGATGAGCAAACGAAACGGTGGGCAAAGGTGGCTCTGGTAGAGCAGGAGGGGGAGGAACAGGAGATCCACCCTGCATACTGGGACCATGTCGAGGACTAGCAGGCGAAGGTGACGATGGATGTGGCGGTAAAGCAATGGAAGGAGATCGGTGATCATTAGCTGCAGGCTCAGCAGCTGGTGTAACAGGCCCCCTTTTCTTTGGCTTGTTTTTGCTGTATGGACATCCAGATGGAGGTGGAGCACTATATCTGGGTTGCGGCACAGGAAAATGTATTGGAGCGGGAGCAGAAGCTGGTTGCCTGTTGTCGTCATGACTGTGGTGATGGTGATGATGGCCGTGATGACCATGATGATGCATGGGTGCAGGACTCGGTGCATCAGAACCTCCTCCACTATGTAAGGAATGCCTAAGATAGGATGAAAGGCTAATCTGTTTTACCCTTCCAAATACTGTATGATTCAGACCCAGGTTTCCCGAGGATGAAGATGAATTGGTAATTGTCCGTGCCAACTGCTTCATCCTTGGTACAGATGGCTGGTGATTTCCAACTTCGAGGACAATGGAGGTCTCAACAATTGTTGGAGGAGAATCGTTGAACCTTGCAAATTTGTCAATTTGATATACAGATTCTGCAATGCAAAATATTTGAAACTCAATTGACAGGAAAAGGAAAGAGAATATACTACTACTAGGCGATTCCTCCTTCTCAATTTTTCTTTTGGCTTAGAATAGAACGACAAGTCCAAAGCACCACACAAAAAAAAAAAAAAAGAAGGTACAAACAACTATTTGTGCTTCGTTCTTTTTTACTTCTTGCGATCACAAATATAACTCCATCTAGGTTTGTCCTCAGTGAAACTTTTTTTAACTTTGACTATATAGATTGACAGCAAAATTTTGACATTACTATATTTATGATGGAAAAAAAGTTATAGTGTTTAACACTTCTCATTTAAGACGATATGTTTTTATAGATATTGGCATATTGCTTGTCAAAGCTTAAAAAAATACTAAGGGCAACCCTAGATGTAGCTATATGTGTGATAGTATGTGAACTGGTGTCATATGCCTACAGTACATGGGTTCCATATTCACAGGATTATTTGAACACGTGGCCAGCAAATGAATAAGTAAACGACAGAAACTTTCATCAGAGATTGCAATACATCTACAAGATTATATGCATCACTTGTATGCAAATTTTGCATAAATATGCATAGACTTTTGGAGTGCCATAATCACCAAATGCCTGAGCTTTTGGCATAATGAAGGTTAGAAGAATCAAATGAACAAATCTCACATGTACATATGCTTCATCTTTTGATTCTATCAAATTGAACACACAATGCAGACAAACACAAAAAAACGCTTGAAGGTACAACTAACCTCGTATGGATTGAGTAGTAGTCCTGCCTTCATTTGATCCTTCAACTCGTTAGTTCTGTCTTGTAATTTGTAGATCGGATAGTTCAGAGTAAAATTAAAAGTCGCATGGGGCTTCTGAAGAAGAAAAGCAGTTTGTGGAGGGATGATTGTTATTCCTCCTGGGAATTTAATTACTTCAAAGGATGATGAATTCCCGAATAGGGGCTCAGTCAAGTGGATTGTTGACTGCCGTACAACCAAGGACATGAACTTTGATCTAAGAATGCTCAACCATGTTGATGATACAGTCACGTTCTCTGGGAAAGGGACAATGTTGAAGATGATGTTTGTCCAGTTTGATCCATCTAATGGATGTAGCGTATTCACAACCACCTGTATAGAAGTTCGAGATCAGTTTAGGGCAACTGGATGCAAATATCAAGCCATGTGTAAGATCAAGGGAACTGGAGGGCCTACCGTGGAATTAGGAATGCCAACTTCCTCATATATATCCAATTCGAGCTGGGATTTATTTCCACTCAGCTCAGGAACTGTCTTGTGTAGCCTAAAGCTTGCCACTATAGCAGCTGCAAAATATCGGTTCATTAGTAAAGATATGCTATAATGGAGTGTTTGTTGCTATGAGCCCAGTGCAAGATTATATTTCATATATGGTTTAGGAATGGACCATAGGTCAAATTTCTGTCTACTGATCTATCGGGAATAAACAAGGTATGGCAAGTCCATCCCACAGCAAATAAGATGAATAGAAAAAACCAATGTACAATCCGACAGACTAATGCAAACTCATCCACAATAAGTCAATAGCAGCATAACACAATGCTAGGTGACCACACTAAATCTAGTAAGGCACGCAGAATCAATATCCCTGGCATCATCAAATTTAACGAAACAAGGAATCTAATATGCTACATAAATCAGCAAACAACACAAAATAGGTACTCACCGCACCCTATAGTCCCTAGCCATTACCTAATACTGTGACCAGGGCAGAATAGTAGCCCCATTTTAGCAGAAAGCTTGTTGCCTGTATAAACCTACTATGTTTACAAAAATAGCACCAACACATGCCAAAGCAGGGCCCTTCCTTGGAGTTGTTTCTGAATTTTTTTCACCCATTCGCATAACGACTCACTCATTTTGGCTGAATATTTCCCCAAAACGGAATTTCGCCCCCCAGAAAAAAGGAGCACCGACACTTGTCCAACAGCCTAAGCAGCACAGATCAAACTCAAGCATCACCATCCAGCAGAAACGAACCATACGCGACTAAATTTGCAGGCCGTACACACCAACTGAGAACAGAGAGCTCTACTGGAAGATCCAGCTTGCCGCCCGAACACGCAACGTCTCCGCAAGGCTCCTCGCAGTCAAAGGCAATTCAAATTTCCAGCCCGAAACCGCAACTATTCACCGCGCGCATCCAGATCCAAAGCCGAGCATCCACAAACGAACTCCCAGCGCAAAGCAAACGCAGATCGAGCATAGAACCGCCACTCGGCGACCGGCCGAACGGAACCGAGATCTCGCAATGCGGTGGGTGGAGCGCTCACCTCCGAACTCGTCGCCCGGATCCGGGCCCTCCTTGCCGCCGCCCCGCCCCGCGAAGGGCGGGAGCCAGAAGAGCGCCGACAGCAGCACGGCCACACCGAGCACGAGCGCCGCCACGCATTGCAGCCGAACCACCCTCGCCGCCCCGCCGCCTCCTCCGCCTCCGCAGCAGCAGAAGCGGCGGGCTCTACCGCCCCTGCTTCCTCCTGCGCCTCCGCCTGCGCCGCCGCCCGCCCCGTCCGGCGGCTGCTGCTGCTGCTGCGCCTCGCCGGCGTCCTTCCCCATCCGGCGCCGCGATCTCACGCATCCCGGCCGGCCGCCGCCGACGAGCGAGGGGTGAGGGAGCGCCCCGCCATTGCCGCCGCTGAGTGGGTGGGTGCGCGTGCGTGCGGTCGGCCCAGCTGCTGGTGGTGGCTCTCTCTCCCTAGGGTTAGGGTCGCGGGTCGCTCGCCGCGTCGTTGCTTAAGGAGGAGGCGATGGAGGTGGGCGAGGAAGGTGAGAGAAAGGGAGAGGTAAACCGCAGCGAGGTGAAATGGAATGCGAATCCAGCCGAAGAGGAGAAACGAGAGCTAGCTCTAGCTTCTGTGTAGTAGTCTCGAGGAGAGGAGAGAGAGCAGCGGCGGTTGGAGACTTTGAGGGAGAGAGAGAGTGAGATTAGTCAGGAGTGACTAGGTTATTAGCGGGTATAAAGGACTCGTGGATAGGTTTATTAAAGCCGTTAATTTGGTTTTTTGGTTGTGTTAGTGTGGACTATTTATGCCTTTTTGAACTTTTTTCTGATTGATCTCTGTGGTTGTTTTCATTAGCTTGTCTTCGTTTGGTTTTTGGTGGTGGATGGTTTGAAGATTTTGAAATTGGATCTTCTCAGATAGCCATAGACCTTTTTATTTGTACCGGAAGGTTGCAGTCCTAAATTTAGTTAGAGTTAACTTTATTTTAGTCGTGTTTATAAAAAAAGAACTTTACTACAGCCTGCGCGCGCAGGATTTGGAGCTTCCACGCACACATCTCTACACAACAGTTTTTGAATGAAAAAATACAACAGAACTTCTTCCACGACTCGGCGCCCACGCGCCACCACCGCCCTTGGAGCGATGAGGTAGGGTTTCACTAGAAACTCGGGTGAAACCCTAGCTTGCCCTCCTCCCCCCGCCACCCGCCACCATGGTCAAGCTCCTCGCCTCGATCCGGCCGGGCACCACTGTTGCCGAGCCTCCTCTAAACCGCCCGTCGACCATCCCCACTGTCTGGCCTACCTACCTCCCCACGGTCGGCCATTATATAGCCCGTTGGAGTTGGAATAGATGATAGGTAGAGCTCACCGGAACCCTACCTCGGAGATCCAAGAGGAGGAGGAGGAGCCCAACCTGGCGCGGATCCGCCATGGCTGCCACGGGCGCTGGTAGGATGCCACCGGGAGGAGCTCGTCGGTCGTAGTCTCTGGTCGCTATCGACGGTGAGAGAGAGAGAGAGAGAGAGAGAGAGGCGTGGCGGGGCGGCTTTGAGTGTGGCACAGGCAAGGTGAGTCGCGAGGAGGTGGAAGGCGTCTTGGCGCTTGGCGCTAAAGCATGCGTAGGCTTAATTAAGCATTTTCCAAAAAAATAACATTTAAGATTACAAATAGATATATTGTGAAAGTATAGATTCCATAAAAATAATACTTTTTTTAGTATGATAACATTAATATATTTTGGTACAAATTTGAGATAATTTGACCGATAACTATTTTAGAATGGCATCTTCTAGGATGGAGGAAGCATTTACCATAAAGTATATGATCTTAAAAAATACAGTACACTTATACATAAGTGATTTTAATCATTTTTTAGAAACACGTACATACACACTCACCCTATGAACACAACACACAAAAATACAGCCATGAGCACCTCTAAAAATGGACTGAGCAAAAGATTTCGAGGCTGATGAACTCATCCCAAACACCTCGTTGTTGATGGACATGTCACGTTGTCTACCATTGTGTTAAATTCTAAAATAAATCTGGAAAAGTGTGATCGGATTTCAACGCAAATATAAACAACGAAGCTTATTCCCACAGGTACTACTACTGGAAAAGCGGAAGCTCTCGACTCAAGTTTAATGCAAGTCCCACGGGTTGTGATGGTGGAAGCTAATGACAGGTTGTGGGCGCAATAAATGAAAAACAAAGATGGGAACACACGGCACTGCCCCTGGGATATCCCTGACGCCGAACCTTCTAGAGAACCAGGGCCTTGTTCTCTTTGCAAATTTTTGCAACTCGATGAATAGTACCACTTTTGTCTTATTTGGTAAATATTGTCCAATCGTAGACCAACTAGGCTCAAAAGATTCATCTCGTGATTTCCAACTAAACTGTGTAATTAGTTATTTTTTTACCTACATTTAATACTCCATGCAAGCGGTTAAAAATTGATGTGATGGAGAGAGAGTGAAAAAACTTGGAATTTGGTGTGCATCTAAACAAGGCCCAGATCAGCTAGCTGATGAGGTGAAGAAGACCTGACCTGACGCTCCACGGAACTGATCATACCTAAAATTGACCCGTACAAGTACGGGTTCTCCTTCCTAGGCGAGGAGGTGAATCGTGAATGCAGGCGGCCGCGCCCGTGTGCGCCACAGGAGATCCGGTTGGCTGGCGACCTGGCGTTGGGTGCGGGCGGATGGATGGGTGAGCCACCCGACCCGCCCGATTCGATTCCACTCGACTCGACTCAGAGAGACCCGTGACGCGGGCCCCACCTCTCATCCCCCTTGTGCCTTGGCTTTCTCGTGGGTCGTGGCCCCCTCCCTTTCCCGGAAACCGACGGCCTCCGATCCCACGAGCTCCTGCCCCTCTGCATGCACCGCCTTGTGGGGCCGCGAGGTCAGTGGAACCGGAGCCCAGGCAGGTCCACGGAACCGGGCGCACGGACGGGTTCCGAGTTCCGCCTGGATTAATTAGCAGTTAGCATAAGCGTTTGCGTGGACCGTCGGTCACTGACCGCGTGGCCCCGGGGTCGAGGCGGGGAGACGCCCAACTGGGTGAGGTGAGGCCTCTAGAAGCTCTGCCTGCCTCGTCGTCAGCCGAGACGGAGATGTTTCCCCAGCTTTTGCACACGTGTGGCCTCCTGCTGCGTTTGGCACAGCCTATGGAGAAGCCTGAATGGGTGAGGAGTCAAAATATTTTAAGTTTGATTAAAATCATAGATAAAATTATAAAGATTTATAACATTAGATTGATATACTATAAAAATATAATTAATGAAGAATCTAATGATATTTCTTTGATATTATAAATATTATTATTTTATTATATAAACTTAGTCAAACTTAAAATGATTTTTTAACACTCCCAAAAATTTAGAACGACTTACAATCGGGACGAAGTACCAAACTGCACAATGGGGTTCGAGCTTCTTGCTGCTGCTGCAAACAAAGACGTGCACTACACAGTTTGTTTCTTGTGTTGGTGCAGCTGCGCTGATCAAACAAGTCCAATATAGCTTTTGTAATCTCAAATACTCATGGGATCCAAACGCTTCTGCTTTTAGCGTAGCTTTCACCAATCCAGCCACCTCAACTTCTCTAATCCCAATCTCATCAAATACTCCTAGGATCCAAACGCTTCTACTTTTAGCGTAGCTTTCACAATCCCGTGACCTCAACTTTCGCAATCCCGACCTCAAATACTACAAGGATCCAAACGCTTATGCTTTTTACGTAGCTTTTACAGTCCAGTCACCTCAACTTCCGTAATCCCACAAGTCGAGAGACTCCACCTTTTAGCAGCTTGTAGGTGCAGAAAAGATAAAAATGCCCTTGCTGTTTCGTTAATATTACCCCTATCTGCCACCGTCATCACGGTGGATTTTAAATATGGCCGCGTTGTCCCGTTTCCCTCCCTTGTTGCTATCTTAACTGTCTTCCATATAATTTTGACAAAACAAGAAAAAATAGCCTCCAACAGTTTGACAAAACAACTTGACATCAATAGCAAATTGGCAAATCTTCCCTCCGCGCACGCGTATACGGCTTGGCATCCGGGGCTCTTCGTTTCTTAGCGGGGCTCTTCGTTCGCTTAGCGGGGCTCGTTCGTTTAGCGGGCCTCTTCGTTTTGTTAACGGGTTTTTTTATTTTACCAAGTCAAAAATACCAAACTCTTAGAGATGGACTGTTTTTTTACTTGGCATATAATTTTGGAAGTTGGCAAATCACATGATTTGCTAAGTAAAATTTGACAAACTCTTGGAGATACTCTAACAAACTGGGATCCAAACAATCACTTATTGTAGCTTTTGAAATCCACCTTTTAAAATTTTGGATAAACACGACCTAATTCCATCAGTTTATACATCATTTAAAAAAATATATAATTTTTTTTATTATTATTACTACATACTTATGGTTATGGAGCCACAGAGCCAAGTGGGCCTACAACTGTCGTTGGTTCTCCGAGGACCTTGAGATCGACGACCTGAGACGAAGACGTCTCGTGTTTTCACGGACCGAGAGGGGCTGGGAGAGTTTTCATTAATTAATTACTAGGAGTTGTACTGTGCTGCGACGTTGATGGCAAAATTAATCACGCTTGTGGGATAAGAATAAGATGAGATGGGATGCTGCACGCCCTGCGCTGGATTCATTCTTTACTTTCGTCTCATTCATTGGCTTGTCGGTACGCACTGGTACACCCTGTACGTTCGCGAGTCATTTTCGGCACGTAGCCCCACCCGCTCTCCACTTCCCACCGACTACTGCTCTGCATTCCATCCATTTCATTTCGTCCTGTACTGAGTGCGTTTTCTCACTCCCAAGTCGCAAGCGTGCAGTTTTGTAGCTGCTGGCTGATGCTAAAACTCGGCTTAGACTGAAATATTATGAGAGAAAAATATTACTTCATGACTGAAAAGTAGTTTTGAGTAAGCTCAAACAGGACTTTGTGTGTTCAAATCGCAAAAGCATTCAAATTGTACCTCATGAATGTACAGTAGTTGGATTTTCGGAAGGGGCGAAGTTCTCTCTTGATCGAAAAAATTATACCATCTTTGATGTTTGAACTAGTAGAAGTAAGGAAAAAAATTCTTCTCTTTCTCGGTCATAAACATTTAACAGCGGGGTGCTTTTGCATCGTGCTTCCTCCGTCCCAAAGTGTCGTTTTCGTTTTCCAAGAAAACAAACATGTTTACAACTTTGACCAAACATCATCACGCAACATCAGCGTAGTTATATCTTTGAGTAATCCAACACATAACATCATCACGTAACATCGATTTACATTTTGTTCTGGAACTTTGAGTTCTTCATGCCCTAAAGAAATCATCTCAAAATATAAGGCACACACGCATTTCAAAATTAAAACATTTTTATCTTTTAACTAACAATATTATGCTCTAATCATATGGAAAACCTATCTACAAAAGTGGCCGCATTATATTTGTCTTTAGAAATATTTTGTAATGATCAAACTTTTATTATTAGATATTTTATATATTATAAGAGAGATGTCAGGAAGCAGGATGTGTCGTGGTCGTAGTTTTTTTTTTCTTTTTTGGTTATGTGTTTTTCTCTTTGTTGAGGTCTAAGTGCTCTTGTATTCTTTTGGCTGTGTATATTGTCCGTGTATATAGAGGCCGGATTAATGATTTCATTATTAAAAAAAGAGAGATTATAACTGTTAAAGTGTGATATCGGAGACTACCAAACCAAATCACGTCGTCTATCTTGGAACATGGCAGCATCTTCGTGAAGGGTTGCCATAATGGACTTCACCGGGTTTTGATCCAGTGTCAACTTCTTCGAGCAGGCTGTCGGTTTGGAGAGGGGTGGTGTTAAATGATGTCTCTCACTCAGTCCACAGTTCCAAACTTCCAATCGAGACTCTTTAATTACCTCACTCACGTCTCGCAAAAAAAAAATCACCTCACTCAGTAATACTAGTATTGGATATCACGTTCTCACAGGCTCCCAGCGGCAAATTGGGCACGCTGTCTTTCGGCCGGACTGGGCCGCATAAAAAGCAAAGCTATGAAGCTCCGCATGGGCCTCACTTGAAATTCGGACACATCCGCGTTCACGCTTCATCGGCCAATTGTGGCCACACCGCTCTCCCGGACCCGCATCTTACCATATGAATCCTGCTAAAAAAGAGGGCCAAACAGCATGGCCACGTTGTCCGCTTTTCTCGACCATAGGACCGGCCACGCGGACGGCTCAGATCATCGCGAGACCGGTCTTTTTGCAAAAAAAACCTCGAACTTTAATCGAATCAAACCCGCGATCCAGGCCTCCCTCGATCGTCTCCCTCCGTCCGGACCCTTCCCTCCGCCATTTGCCGAGCCGCGCCAGCGCCCGACCTGCAGGCACGTCGCACCGTGCCGCTTCGCCTCCCACGTCGGCCCCCCCCGCCGCAGCGTTGGCGCGCCCACCGAAGCGCGCCTCCGCGGTAAAGGGTCCGCCACGGGCGCAGGAACGCCTCACGAGCGACCACGTCCCCAGGCGGCGCGACTGACACCGGTGCTCTCGATCTGGCCTCCACTTCCCTCTCTTGCGCTTCAATTTTAGCATACACTGCGTCTTTGAGCACCGTGAGGGCCCCCTCTGCTGTTTCCTTTGCTCTTGGTTGTTTGTGCCCTTCAAGTGTTCGATGAAATGCTCAGAGGGCTCTGCTTGCTGATTTTGCATCCGTTCGGTGCCTTCCAGTCATTAGCTTATCATACTGTCCCGTACTTGATCATTCAGCTATCTGTGGAGTAGTTTCGTCGGGTGCATCCGAAGGCTCCAGGCGGACACCTACTCATGTAAATCAGTCACATCACACGGAGGTAATTTTGTCATTACTGTCTCCATGTCTTCAGTATGCATGTACATAAACATCCATTAGTAGGTAACGTTACCAATAAATAACCAGACAATGTTCAGTCCTCTACCTCAGCTTTGTATTTATCGATGCCGATTCTAGAAACCCTGCGCGTCGCTGAAAAAACAAGTTAAGAAATCTTTGTTCGTTGATTTGTCGTGAGAGAAAAACACTATTCTATCACTGGAAAAAATACGGCTTTACATGAATTGTGCGGCTGCTTGTCAATCAATTGTCAGGCTGTCCAATGCATTAATCACATTAATCTTATTATAATTTCAAAGTACATGTTGCTTTCAAGTTACTTTTCTTTACTGTATATGCTGAGCTACCGCTTGCTCCACACCTCAAGTATATTCTTGGATCTTAATTGTTTCAACTGCATTTTTTTAAATCCTAATTTCTCTTATGGGAACATGCTTCTATATGATACCAAGTTCTACAGTAGGTGGTCATTGCAGAGTGCTCCCTCCTAATTCTAATTCCATGACCCTCTCGGCCTCTCTGTTTCTTTATTGCACTTGCATAATATTACATGTATTTTGTAAGATAGAACTACAAGTGCAGAGCGAGCTTACAAGCCTAATCTTAAGTCCATCATCATTGGCCAACACCCTTAATCCACGACCAGTTTTGCTGCGATCGAATTGACAACCACATTAACAATCCTCATTCAACTCCTACTCTTTCATCTATTTAATTGGGTTTATAAATAAGCCAGATTCGAGTTGTTTTAAACCATCAAGATCCCCTTTGTTCTTAATTTACTTGGCTAGATCATCTAATTTCAGCCCTGAAAATCACTACCAGAAGTTGCAAATCATCCGCCTCCCCTCTATTCTTAAATTACTCAGATAGAGCATCTATTTAGCCCTGAACAAAAGTAAATGTATAGCGACCATTGTTATCAGTAGCGGAACTAGCGGGTGACAACATTGCTAACTTCTGTAATGCATAATAAGCATTGTTCTATCATTTCCTCCTAAATTAGCAAACAACTTAGCTTTCTATTCAGGTTGTCTTATCTGTTAATTTGTTATGAATAGTATATGACTGAAAAGTGACAGGTTAAAAATAAACCGGATCAGAGCTTGCACGTACAAGCTAGCCCTTCACCGAAGAGCGCGGCAACGCCGCGCGTCTTTCTAGTTACAGCGGGAGACTCCACTCGGCAGACCAGGATCTCCGCGGTCCCACCAGCGGTCATCTTTCTCCTCGCGCTCTCGCTCCTCCTGTCCCTCGGCTTCCGCCGCCACCTGTCCCTCCCTCTAGGCGCGTTTCAGTTCGACGCCGGAGACACGCTCCTCCGCTGCCTCGCGGCCACCGACGTCGGCGGTGACCGGATCCTGGCCGAGGCGGCCGCGCTGCTGGCCAACGCCTCGGTGTGCTCCTTCTCCAGCCTCGGCAACCGCCAGTCCACCACCGCTTCCCCTACCGCAGCAACCCCACCTCCGGGTCCGGCCCGCGGCAGCGGAGCCGTGTCCCGGCTCCGCGTCGTCCACCTCTGTCTCGCTGCCGCCCTACGCAGATCTTCGCCGGCTACGAGCAGCCACTGGGTATGCCCGCCCCCTTCTCTTTTTCCTTTCTGCCGTGCGAAACCGAGCATCCCAAACCAACGGATCTGACTCAGTTACAAGTATGGTAGCTACTAACTTCGTTTTTTTTTCAGGATTTATTGGGTCCGCCCCTGCCGGCCTGCACATCAGAGGCCAAAAGATTGGGAATCCAGAGATGCATTTTTCTAGAGATGAGCTGATCGGGTCGACGTTCATTGCTTTTGGGATCACATTGTTCGTGTGTTTCTTCTATGTTGCCATCGTATCCAAGCTGCTTCCACCATATGAAAATCGATTCCTGGCTGCCATCCAAAACGATTGGTAAGGAACGTCAACGCAAGACAGATGACTGTTTACTTGTATTTCTTTTGCAAATTGACATTGGAGTATAGGTTGTCCACTTTTGTGCTAGCTAGTAAATTAGGTACATCGGATTAGCTAATAGTGTTACTTTTTTTTTTTGGCTATGGTTATAGATGTTATGCTGTTGTTTCCCTTGAAAGAGTGAGATCCTTGCAACATCGTAGCTTGTGCAATTAATATAAGAATTTGCCTAACTGGCCTTCTTCGTAATTTTGCAGGTATTACTGTCTACTTGTGCCGGTGACGCTTCCTGTAATAATTGTGGCTGTCTATCTGCACTGGCTAAGCATGAAGATGTTCAAGCATGCATGAAGAAATCATGCAGCTTTCTTCTAATTTCAGAGTCTCAGAATCCTGGTGAAATTCAAGTTTGGTTTACCTGAAAGTGTCAAGGCAATAGGCTTATACAGCCTGTAATTTTTTCTGCTCTCTCCAAGATGTAATCTGGTTGTCCTTCATTCGGTATATATCATTTTATTTGTGCCGACAATTGACATGAAAGTGCCAAGAATAGGTAAACTTTGCTGGGAATGCTTGGTCTGTCATTTCTGAAATCTATGACAATGAGCTTGCGAGTTTGGTGTGAAATTTGAGTCTATTAATAAGTGATTGCTTTAGAAAAAGGCATTACTATTCCCGTTTAGTTTGTTCTGCCACCATGCCGGAGTTGTGGAGACTAAAAGGTGCCTTCCGTTTTTCAGAATGCAGACAGATACGAGGATACTCTGGAGCATTGTGTTGCTGAACTGCTGATGCTAAAAAGTGGTTGCTTGTATGCTCCAAGGCCAAGATGGAGACACGAAATCAGTCGTGTATGCTCCAAGGTCAAGATGAAGATACCAAACTTGCACCTATACGTCAAACTTTGGTGGCTTTGCGTTTCGGATGCAAACCTGTGGAGAATGCGACTACCTAAGAGAGATAGAGCAATTGCGGATGCCTGGATAGGTGTTTTCTCAGCAGCTATGTAATATGAACCCCCCTCTGTTTTTTCTGTGAAACTGATCATTTGATCAAAGATGTACATTTTAACTTGTAAGCACCTCCTGCCTCAAGGCAGTGAATGAGCAATACAAATTCAGGTGGGGATCCTCAACCCCCCCCCCAGTGACCTTCAAAAGAAAAGATGGAGATACCAAATCAGTATACTGTTACTTTGGAGGAGGAACAATCTTTTCTGGGCATTTGTAACGAGCCACTGAATCGCAAGAATACCGCCACCTGGTCGATTATTGGGATGCTAAAGAAGGCACCTGCGGAAGAGCTGTACAGTTTGGTGACCTGGTTTAGTGGTTTATGTTTCTAGTGTAGGTGGTGAATGTAATATCTTTTCATGGGTGGAACATCCCTTTTCCTGTTATTTGTGGAATTGTGGTGGAAGGTTTCTGGGTCGTCTCCTCTGCTTTCATTGCGCTTGATGCTCAGCTCATGTCTGAAGAAAAGCGTAGTGATTGATTCAGTCAGTATATATATTTTTTTTCTGTTATGGTGATGGTTGAATTTATATTTAGAGAGAGCTACAGATTCAGTTGGTATATATTTTTCGTCATGGTGATGATTGAATTTATATTTAGAGAGCTACAGCCTGCATTCTCTTATTTTGCGATCTACAGTTGTGAATCCCAGCTCTTCCGCCCGGCTTGTTTCAAAATGCAGTATAGAGTTACAATGATCGATCAAGATTTTATTCTTGGGATCTACCATCTCCGGTCTCTGTCTGTAGTCAGGGGAGAGTATATTTCTTTTCGGATGCAGGCCCTGTTTGCATAGCTTCAGACGGTCTAGGCTCCTTGCTAGAGCCGACGAAGCTAGAAATAGTGGTTTTAAGAAGGTAGAAATAGTGGTTTTACCGGTTTCTAGAAGGAGAAGAAGCTAGAAACAGTGGCTTTACCAGTTTCTAGGAGGAGAATAGGAGATAGAGTAAAAGCTGGTTAGAGTTCTACTTCGTTCCAAATTACAAGTCATTCCAACTTTTTTAGAGTCAAAGCATCTCAAGTTTGACCAAAATTATATAGAGCATTACAAAGATTTATGACATCAAATAGGTATTAATATAAAAATATAATTAATGAAGAATCTAATGATACTATTTGGTATCATAAATATTATTATTTTATTATATAAATTTGGTCAAACTTAAGATGTTTTCACTCTTAAAAGTTAGAATGACTTGTGATTTGGGACGGAGGGAGTATAAAGGAGCAGCTGCTGCCGTGAGCTCCCCTGCAAGGAGCTAAAACCAACCGGAGCTTTACTGAAGTGGCCACGGGCCATACTACGATCGATCATGTTAAAGCTAACATCTATCGGCAAGGGCTTATACTGAACGTCAACTATAATATAAAAATATATAGTTTTTTTAAATGTTCTAATATTTTCTAGATAAATATGCAGTTAGAAAATACTAAAGATCTGATTGAATATTAAAAATCCATGGAAATTTTATTTTAACTTAAAAAATATGAAAATAGTTTCATATTTTTTTAAACCATGCCCTATGTTTGAGCTAGGTTAGACAATATAATATAGAGAATGATTTTAGAAAAAGCATAAAGTCCGTTAGCCCATCCAAATTGCTACACGTGAGCTGTAGTCCTCGGAGCTTCCTCCTCGGGCGTTGCTATTGACTGTGAGTCCTGCTCCTCCACATCAACGGCTGCATTGAACGAGGAACAGACCGAACAAGAGAAAGCTAGGAGTGAGCGTGGGCGGGAGGTGCCCTTGCCCACGGATTCCGTGGTGCAACCAAGAATTTTGATTAAAGGGGTCGAGCAAACGTGATGGCAGCTCATAAGTCTGACAAATATATATATCAATGTCTCATTAGCTTTTCAATGCTTATACAAATGTTTTGTGTTTATAGTAAAAATTGTAATATTATGATTGAAAATGGCATTAAATTAATGACTTGCTCAGAAAAGCTAACGCTTGCTCGAGTGTTCTAACACTCGATTCTTCTCTTCCTCTTCGTCTCTTCTTCTCCATCTCCGGTGGGCTTAGAGAAAAATTTAGGAGAGGTACGTAGGCCCGGTGGTGGGGGACAAGAGAGATGGCGGCGAGGTGGAGGTGACGGTGCTGCCGTCAGAGCGGGCGACAGAGGAGATGTCCGGACCAAGTTGGGGCGGAGGCGACCATGGCCATGGCGGTGGGGGTGGAGAGGGAAAGGAGGAGGTCGCAAAAGGCGGTGCGTGGGGAGGATGTGTGAAATAAAATCAAGTGTTTTGGGTCTAAAACACTCGGGTGTAGTCTAGACAGATTCAATATTTATATGGATGTGTGTAATAAAAATTTCTTGCTTGGCCCTGCTAGCCCCTCTAGTTCTGCCACACAGACTCCCTGCATTGTTTTTTTCCTCCCAAAAGTTATTATTGTAATAAATATATTAATAAAATAAATAAACATGGCAAAGTGCTATATTTATCCAGGGACGGAGATTCAGCGTGGAACTAGAGGTTGTTACGGTTGTGATTCCGTCAAAGGCCAAAGCTGCTGCGAGCTCCCTCCCTCCCTCCCCTCCGACCCGGACTCCGCGGCAGGTGGTTTGGGTCGGTACTTACCCCGCGCTCTGCTCTGCTCCCATCCATCACCATTGCCTGCCCCTCCACCTACGGCAGCGCGAACCAAACCAGAGGGGGAGATCGACGCGCGCACGCCCACGCCCACTGATCGAGCTCCGGGAGAGAGACGGAGACGGAGATGGCCATGGAGTTGCAGACGTGATTGCCAAGCCCGTTGGTTGGTTGGTTTCGCTTGAAAGAAATCGAGTAGGACAGGAGAAGAGGAGGAGGAGGGGCTCGGTTCAGTTCGTGGACCGATCCAGCCATATTACTGATCGATCGACCCAACGGTCGATCATGGCGTACCTTCGGAACAAATCGATGGAGTTCCTCAAGCGGTTCGAGGTGCCGGCCAAGAACCCGTCGGAGGACGCGCAGCGCCGGTGGCGGGAGGCCGTCGGCACGCTCGTCAAGAACCGCCGCCGCCGCTTCCGCATGGTCCCCGACCTCGACAAGCGTTCGCAGGTTGAGACGCAGCGCCGCAACATTCAGGTGCGTACGTCCATCCCGTCCCGTCCGCCGAACCTGCACGCATTGTTAAATTTGTTCTCTTCTTCCTCCTCCTTTTGGATTGCAAGTGATTAAGCTCACCTGATTTCGATCCGCGACGCAAGGCAGTGCTGATATTCTCCTGACCGATCTCTGGGCTTGTTCATCCGATGCATGCATGTCCATGGATGGCAATGGCATGCTGCCTATGGGGCTAGGGCCCAGCGTTTTTTTCCCTGTAGCGTTCCTCCAAGCTGTGCTTATCCGCGAATAACAAACAAATTACCGAGATAGTAGGAGAGCACAATTTCTTCGTCGGTATTTAAGCCACAAACAGTAGTTTGTTATACGCCAGTACACAGTCAATGATACGACCAGTACAAAGATGTGTTTGCCGTGTGTTGTCAGAAAATGATTCACAAAAAATATGCTGAGACAAATCTTGTGTGTATCCTGGATGCACAGCAACAATTTTTTCTGTCACAATGCATATAACAGATATGATACGAGTTACTATCCCCGTAGAAAAAAAAGATAAAATTCTAGCTTTAACTTTGATCAAATATATATATATATATATATATATATATATATATATATATATATATATAGTATTACTTATGTTATCAAATATTTATAAATAGATTTGTATGTAATTTAGAGTCATATATGTTTAAATATTTTCTTTATAAATTTAGTCAAATTTTTAAAAGTTTGACTCAATCTAGAACCCCATCCCCATAAGTCAAGTAGCTTCTTTCTGGCGCATAAGTCAATGGCCCAAGTGCTGAGGCTCTAGTCATTTTTTTTCCTGCAGAAAACGAACCTGCACATTTTTTTGGTCATTTAATCGTGCGGGTTTAAAGTACATCGGAAAATTACACTTTACATATCAAATGTAAGATGATATCAAACCACCGAGACCAACTATAGAGTACCTGTTTTTAAATTTTTGTTGACTTCTGTAAGTTATGTGACTGACGAGTTGGTCAATGGTCAACTTAAAGAGCCTGTTCATTTGGTTGGTTTACGGGTGATAAGTCCATTTGGTCTTTAGTTGTTGTGAGAGAAAAAACGTCTTATTGGGTGGTGATAAGCCTGGCTGAAACCAAGTGAACAGGCTGAAAATGTCCAATTCAGAAGCAGCGACAGCAAATGCTCTGTCCTTGAAGCGCCCCATAATTTCTGTTAGTTATTTCACAGGTTGTCTTACCGGTTACTTTTGTGAGTAACCTACGAGATAGAGTTAAGCTAGCTTAATTGTCAGGTACTCAGGTTTTCAATTTCTGAAGACTAACTAATAGGACTGCTATGTCTTGTTCTATCTGTATGCGTGCGCATCATGGTTAGAATATATAAATGAAAAAAAACTTTATATGATATTTCTGAAGTGAGAACATAATAAATCAATTGATTGTTGTCAAAGTGTCCTTTTATAATTATCTGTAAGTAATTTTGTAAAGCCTAATAAGCAGACAAAAGGTAAAGCTTCATGTAATGTTTATTTTTAGCTCAATTTATTAGCCAAACTTACATGAATAAGAAAAGGAAGTACTTGAACGAATATGTTCGGTAAAAGTTCCTCTCAATGCTACTGATTGAATGACGTTTTACTGATTCACATTAAAGCAGCACAACAGAACAATTAACCTTTTTTTACCAATGTAATTACCTTCTCAATCAATTAGCATGTTGCCTTTTGTTCACACCCAGCCCAAAGTACTGAGAATGTTTCTTTCTGATTCACAGGAGAAGCTTCGTGTTGCACTCTACGTGCAGAAGGCTGCGCTGCAGTTCATCGATGGTACACGACACTAGCTCATCCTCTCTTTTAATCACTGCATTCAGTTTCGTGTTGGGTGGATCAACGTCAATCTGCTGCTAACAATTGTCGATGCTGGCATGGAATCATGTGTAGCCGCCCGCAAGACGGAGCACCCGTTGCCGGAGATGGCGCGGCAATGCGGCTTCTCCGTGAGTGCGGAGGAGCTGGCCACCGTGGTGCGCACCCACGACGGCAAGAGCCTGAGGCACCACAGGGGCGTCGACGGCATCGCGCGGAAGGTGAACGTCTCCCTCGCCGACGGCGTCAAGTCGGACGAGGCGGGCGTCCGGGCCGAGGTCTACGGCGCCAACAAGTACACCGAGAAGCCGCCGAGGACGTTCTGGATGTTCCTCTGGGACGCCAGCCAGGACATGACGCTCCTGCTGCTCGCCTTCGGCGCGTTCATCTCCGTCGTCATCGGGCTCGCCACCGAGGGGTGGCCCAGCGGGATGTACGACGGCCTCGGCATCATGCTCACCATCTTCCTCGTGGTCATGATCACCGCGGCCAGCGACTACAAGCAGTCGCTGCAGTTCCGGGACCTGGACAGGGAGAAGAAGAAGATCGACATGCAGGTCACCCGCGACGGCTACCGGCAGAAGGTGTCCATCTACGACATCGTCGTCGGGGACATTGTCCACCTCTCCATCGGCGACCAGGTGCCGGCGGACGGCCTGTACATCGACGGCTACTCGCTCGTGGTCGACGAGTCCAGCCTGTCCGGCGAGAGCGAGCCGGTGCACCTGTCCAACGCCAACCCGTTCCTGCTCGGCGGGACCAAGGTGCAGGACGGGTCGGCGCGGATGCTGGTGACCGCGGTCGGGATGCGCACGGAGTGGGGGAACCTGATGGAGACGCTGAGCCAGGGCGGCGAGGACGAGACGCCGCTGCAGGTCAAGCTCAACGGCGTGGCCACTATCATCGGCAAGATCGGGCTGGCGTTCGCGGTGCTCACGTTCACCGTGCTCATGGCGCGGTTCCTGGTGGGCAAGGCGCACGCGCCCGGCGGGCTGCTGCGGTGGAGGGGAGCGGACGCGCTCTCGGTGCTCAACTTCTTCGCCGTCGCCGTCACCATCGTCGTCGTCGCCGTGCCCGAGGGGCTGCCGCTCGCCGTCACGCTCAGCCTGGCGTTCGCCATGAAGAAGCTCATGCAGGAGCGCGCGCTCGTCAGGCACCTCTCGGCGTGCGAGACCATGGGGTCGGCGAGCTGCATCTGCACAGACAAGACCGGCACGCTCACCACCAACCACATGGTCGTCGAGAAGGTCTGGGCGTCCGGGGCGGCGCAGACGGTGAGCATCGCCAAGGGCTTTGACGAGCTCCGGTCGTCGGTGTCGGAGAACTTCACGAGGGTGCTGCTAGAGGGCGTCTTCCACTGCTCCGGCTCGGAGGTCGTCACGAGTAAGGACGGAAGGACTAGCGTCATGGGCACGCCCACCGAGACGGCCATCCTGGAGTTCGGCCTCGAGGTGGAGAAGTACACCAAGGTGGAGCACGCCGGCGCCAAGAAGCTCAAGGTGGAGCCGTTCAACTCGGTGAAGAAGACCATGGCTGTGGTTATCGCGTCCCCGAACGCCGCCGGCCACCCGCGCGCGTTCCTCAAGGGCGCGTCCGAGGTGGTCCTGAGCCGGTGCAGCTCCGTCATCGACGGCACTGGCAGCGTGGAGAAGCTCACGGACGCGAAGGCGAAGCGCGTGGCCAGCGCCATTGATGCGTTTGCGTGCGAGGCGCTGCGCACGCTCTGCCTGGCGTACCAGGACGTCGGCGGCGCCAGCGACGTCCCTGGCGACGGGTACACGCTCATCGCGGTGTTCGGCATCAAGGACCCGCTCCGTCCTGGCGTGAGGGAGGCCGTGAAGACGTGCCATGACGCGGGCATCAACGTCCGCATGGTCACCGGCGACAACATCAACACTGCTAAGGCGATCGCGAGGGAGTGCGGCATCCTCACTGACGACGGCATCGCCATCGAGGGCCCCGAGTTCCGGGCCAAGAGCCCCAACGAGATGAGAGAGCTCATACCCAAAATCCAGGCACGTAGCTGGAGTACATTCTCTTCTTCTCTGAAGAGTGAATTTTTCTTTTTGCATGGTGGAAACTGATGCGATTGGTCTGTCGTCTGTGTCTGCAGGTGATGGCTCGGTCGTTGCCACTGGACAAGCACACGCTGGTGACGAACCTGAGGGGCATGTTCAACGAGGTGGTGGCGGTGACCGGCGATGGCACCAATGACGCGCCGGCGTTGCACGAGGCCGACATCGGCCTAGCCATGGGCATTGCAGGAACAGAGGTTTGTAGCAGTAGTAGTACCCTTGTTCATATCACTTGACCAATAATTTCTCAAACTGCTTCGCGTCTGCAACCGCTGGTCAGGTTGCCAAGGAGAACGCCGACGTGATCATCATGGACGACAACTTCTCGACCATCATCAAAGTCGCCAAATGGGGCCGGTCGGTCTACATCAACATCCAGAAGTTCGTGCAGTTCCAGCTCACGGTGAACGTCGTCGCCCTGATGGTGAACTTCGTCTCTGCATCCTTCACAGGTGCGCATGCAGCCATTCCTCATTCCTCATTTTCTCGTCAGATAGCCGAGCTCTCAGGGTGACACACGACTGATGAACAAATCAATGATTCAGGAAGCGCCCCTCTGACGATCGTGCAACTGCTGTGGGTGAACCTGATCATGGACACCCTGGGCGCCCTGGCGCTGGCGACGGAGCCCCCGAACGACACGATGATGCAGCGGCCGCCGGTCGGCCGAGGCGACAACTTCATCACCAAGGTGATGTGGCGGAACATCGTCGGCCAGAGCATCTACCAGCTCGCCGTGCTCGGCGTCCTCATCTTCAAGGGCAAGAGCCTCCTCCGGCTGAACGGCGTCGGCGATCTCTCCGACACCCAGCTCAACACGTTCATATTCAACACCTTCGTGTTCTGCCAGGTCAGTACAGAAGCGACCCTAGCTTATATATAGCAAAGTCTGAATTTTTTAGGCGACTGATTTCATCATCCACGCTCTCTGAATCTACAGGTCTTCAACGAGGTGAACAGCCGGGAGATGGAGAAGATCAACGTGTTCAGTGGCATCTTCAGCAGCTGGATCTTCTCGGCGGTCGCCGGCGCCACCGCCGCGTTCCAGGTGATCATCGTGGAGCTCCTGGGGACTTTCGCGAGCACGGTGCACCTCAGCGGGAGGCTCTGGCTCGCCAGCGTGCTCATCGGCTCGGTCAGCCTGGTGATCGGCGCCGTCCTGAAGCTCATCCCTGTCGATTCCGGCAGTGGTGTCTCGTCTGACCGCCACGATGGGTACCAGCCCATCCCCACCGGCCCCAACGCCGTGTGATTTCGGAGGAGACGTTCTGCCACTTTTGTTTCTCTTTATTTGTTTTTGTAGAAACAAGAGAATTGATCCCTCGGATGCGCTTACAGTTTTTGGAAAAAAATGTTTTAGATAGGAGCGACGGTTGTATATGGCCGTCCTCAGGAATTTGATCCTCCTCTCTTGGCTATTTTGTCTTTGTAGCCGGCAATGTTTTGTTTCTGAACGTGGATGGGGTAGAATCAATGTTTTTTTTAGCGAATAATGAGAATGTGTGAAGCTTTGCATAATGGAATTCTTCATTGCATGACTGCTTTTATAGAGGGTAAAGTTTACTTTACACAGGCATTTACTTGTTAAAGTTCCATTTTCAACCTTCTCCAGTAGTATTGGACAATACACACCCTTCATCAACTGTTTAGAACCACAACCTCACACATATGGATAAGTTTTCGATAATGATACCTCAGGGCGTGCGTCCGTTTCGTACGGAACCGACCTGCCTGCCCCGTGTCTCGCGTCTCGCGCCACGGACCCTCGCCCGCGCCACGCGCCGTGTGCCCCTGCCCACACCTCCCGTCGTGGCCGCGTTCCATCCGCCTGTCAACCGTGGGCGACCTCGAGCTCTGTGCTGACGTCAAGCTCGGTGTCAACGAGCGTCAGGGGGGTAACAAGTAGATGACCCCATGTTGCAACCGTATGTTTCATGCGTTTCAGATGTATGTTACATATGTTTTATCTGGATGTTGCAAAAGTAGATCTGGTGTTGCTATGTTGCAACGACTATACACGTATGTTGCAAGTGTATGTTTCAAATGTTTCAGCTGTTTCTCTGCAAGTGTTTTATGTGGATGTTGCATATGTTGCATTGGTTATACACGTATCTTGCAAGTATATGTTTCAAATGTTTCAGCTGTTTCAAACGTATGTTGCATGTGTTTTATCTGCATGTTGCATATGTTGCAGTGGCCATACACATGTTGTAAGCGTATGTGGTAATTGTTTCATCTGTTTCGGACATATGTTGTAGCAAATGCTTTATGTTGTAAGTGTTCCATGAGCAGATACGGAAAGAGGGCGCAGGCGGAGGTTATCCCCTCGAGCGCAACAGTCCCGCGTGCACGACATCCCCCACGTGCACGCGTACCGCAGCAGGGGGCGCATGTGTACGGATCCTAGTTCTGGCATGGGCGTTCATTCCATTGAATGCATGAGCGCGTGGGATCATGCACACCCGCAGTACTGGTATGGGGGATGGGGACAGTGTTGATGCACGAGGAGGTGGAGCCGGGCTGGCAGGCGCAACAACAACATTTATTATTTTAAGAACAACAAGTAGATGAACGTGTGGGCAGGCGATAGGCGCGGGTGTCCGGACGGTCCGGCCTCTAGTCTCTCCCATAAGTTTTAGCTAAATCGTGTAGGGAGATGAATTCACTATGTTTTTGTTATATGATATTGCGATAAGTACAAGCTTCTCACATGTAGGTCGAGAAACACCCCAACGGCTATGAGTTCTGTGGTGATTGGTTTGGTAATTTTCATGCCGTATGAGTTGAGTGGTTGCTGTATCTCTAAAAACGATTCGTGCACCAAACCAGGGCTTCTCATTGGGCCACGTCGCCTGCTTCTCTCTCAACCGTCAGATCTCAAACCAACGGCACAGGCACTTCAACGTGGCTCGTACTAAAGGGCGGTTCCAGTACCTTCGTGACGACTCGGGAAGCCCCGTCCAGAAGAGAAAGCATCTTCCGCCACCACCGAAGCCGTCGCCTCCTCCTCAACGGCTACCGCCGCCGCCAAACCGCACGGGCACAGCCAGCGGCGCCCGTGGTCGCACGGCACGAGGCACCTCCGCTCGAGCGGAGACGCGGCGCGGGTGCGCTTGAGCCCAAGGCAGGCTCCAACGCCGCCTCATCGCCGGCGGCGGCCAGGCGCGTGCGGGCTTCGCCGCCGCAAAAGCGCATCCACCATCGCCCACAGCGATGAGGGCCTGGACTCGGGCCCCACGGCGGCGACTTGGGCGCGGCAACCTGCAAGCTGTCGCAGCTATGGTCACTGGGGGGGGGGGTGTGGCGGCGCTGGCCCGTCCCTTACCGAGCCACGCCCCACCGCGCTCCTCCCCTGCCGTGCAGCTAGACTGCATGCTGATGCTGTGACGGCTGCGCCTGTTCCCACCATCACCTCCGAGGCTCCGATGACATGGTTGACATCAACCTGTAGGCTGCACACAACGTATTCGACCATATGCCTTTGAGATATCCTGATGAATGCTAAAAAAGCTTTTCTTTTTCTCTTCTCTTTGAGATTTTATACCAAAAAAGACATATTAATCGCGTGGGGCTACGGCGCCGCAAAGCACGGGCCGCGCGCATGGCCGGCGTCGTGGGTCCGCGGGGCTTCATAGCGTAGCCACGAGGACGGCTGGCGGAGCGGGGAGCTGCGGCACGGGGCACAGCCAGCACTCAGGAATTTATTTTGCATTTTTTAAGTCCTGCACATTACAATAAATAAAGAAATTTTGGTTAGGGTAACATGTGCAAACATATTTGAAAAAGGTAGAGAATTATGTTATGAATCCAAGAAAATTGATTTTATAATATTTGGATCTATAGTTATTTTTTCCTATAATTTTCACAAGCTTTTGCATGGATTAGTACCAATGTGCAAGCTCTTATTAGTTTGTACTGTTCATCCTCTTGTCGTAGCAGCAAAAGAATAGGTACACACTGTGATGCTCCTGCACATAAACCAAAAGGGCCTTGTATTCGATCCCCCAACTATGCTCTTTCATGAATTCCTCCACTCAGATTACTATATGTGGTGCTATGTCAATTTGCATTGCTTCAATTTCAGTACTACTTATTCCAACAGAAATTTACCATGTATTTTCAGGAATCATCAAGAAGAGCTGATCCCAAATAAGTAAAGGCTAAGGAGTAAAAAAAAGGTACGTAATACCAACTACCAATATTGTTTACCAAATCATATTACCATAACTGATATATTAACATTAAAATATAGCATGGGGTGCCTCTTATTTGGTTGACTTCTTTGTTAAGCTCATGCATTAAATCTATCTAGAAACTACATAGACAAATCTGAGCCTACCTTTGTAGAATACCAAAAGTTCATATGTGAATTGTCTAATTATTCACGGTGGCTAGAACCTTGTATTACTTTTTATATGTATGTTACATAATCGTTTTTCCCTGCTGCAAAGTGTGTATTTTTCCTCCTTTTTTGTTCTGCTGGGTTTCAACTCTAGCCTACCCCCAACTTGTTTGGGACTTAAAGGCTTTGTTGTTGTTGTTATTGTAAATATAAAAAATATATCACAAAAAATATCTTTTTTGTGTGTATCAAATGATGATCTGCCACCACTGGTAACAATACCATCAAAGAAAATGATCGAGCAGGTGTGGCAAACGAAAATTTATTGTTTAGTCCCTGTTATTATATTACACGTATTTGTGCTAACTATAGACTTGTTGCAGGCATCATTATCATACACTCCTCAATTCACAGATATACAAGATATGGACATAGACCACCCGTCTCAGTAAGTATATTCTTACTTTCTCGTAGACATATTCTATTTTCCTGCTTCTAATAATATTTCAAATAATTACAGTGCTTGGGATACCACAAAGAAACATAATGAATCACAGGTAACCCTTTTTCCATTAACAAAAAATCAATTACAAAAAACTATAGAATATAATATTAATCTTTTTCGGAGTCTTTTCCTAGGACGATGACAATGATGAGAAGAAGCATGAGGAACAGACGAGGAAGAAGCTAAAAATTAAGGAATGATCAAAGGTAAGTTACCCTTAGTATTTGTACCTGTAAGCTTCAACAACCAATTACACCCACTACGTACAACTCTCTTTCTTTTTCCTTTTCTTTTTTCCCTTCTCGATTTCTCAAATTCTACCTTAAATTTAACTGCACTCCTCTTCTCATGCGTTCATCTACACTAGACATCAATGTATGGCTGCAGATGAGAAAAAAATAACTCTTCAGCAAGCAGATAAAATAGGGCTATAAAGGCTGATATATAACAATGAAATCAGAACGTCTTTTCCATACTACTCATGATATCATTTAGTTTTAGAGTACTTCCCCACAAAATAACAAGTGCATACTTTGTTTTGAGAGAGCATTTCTTTACCATGGAACAAATGATTGGACATAGTTACCTGATACTGATTGTACTTTTTTTTATTTTCCATGATCAGACTTCTCATGAGCAGTATCCTGATTCTCCAGCAAAGTTTCTATTTCTCTCTGACAAAGAACAACGAGCAGTTTACCTGTATTGTCAAACAAATAGAAAAAAAAAGAGGATTAACCTCTCCCTATTTCTAAGAGTCTGATTTGCATTTTTGCCATGTCAATGAGATCAACCCAAACATTTTGCTATGTCCAAGTTCTATAAATTGAAGAGAGCTCAAGGCTTCTGCTACAGCTTGGAAACCTCATAATTTGATACGAATTTTCATATGGCTTGTATACAAATAAAAATCTGTCCAGTGTCTTAGAGATCTCATATCACTGATTTATTTGGAGATATGCCCTAATTAAAAAATTGGTAACATAGAAACATGAATATCAAATTAGATGTTTAATACGACACACAAAATAGTATATTTTAAATGAAACTATTAGTTTACTAAGCATACATATATATGCTTCCTTATTTTTCTTCTTTGTGGCAGGGCCAGACAGCTAACAGTAAGAAAACCAAACGGAAGGATATTTTGGTGTACAGGGCATAACAATGTGGACTGCTGCTTTTGCTTACAGTTGTGGATACAACTTTTGTTACCTGACGCTCTTACTATGTAACTTTTGGTCGAAAACATAGCTTTCGACAGCCCAGAAAATTTTTGGGCAACATGGAACAACATGGATGATGCGATGATAGGTTATAAGTTATCTACCTTTTGAGGAGAAAGATCATGCTCACTGCCTCTGCTGAAGTGTACTATATTAATTTTTGTAATGCCAAGGTTGTAAGCAGTATGCTCTGTTGACAATTTCTCACCGCCCACAATGTTGCCATAGTTCTTCAGTTAAGGAACTAAACCTTAGCTGCTAAATTACCATCCTGGTTGCTGAATATTACCAATCTCCAATGATACTTGTTTGTGTATCTAAACATTACCTCCTTGGTAACCAACAATGTTTATCTTCCTGCTGCTACTCCTTGCGCCGCATAGAAGAGGACGACCTGTTGCTGATGCTTGTTGGATGGATAAGAGAGAGATGAACTACTGCTCGGCAGAGCAGTTCTCTCAACGCAACATGATCACCTTCAATAGATGCTCTCACTTGGGAATAATTTGATCCAATAAATTTCAATACTAGGAACAAACATGTATTACTGGAAATAAATGCTTCTCCTACTACACTCAGACAAAAACTCATAATGAAAAAGGGCTCATCAACGCTGCAAACAGCCCACACACTGGCCATACTTGCCACGAGCGTTTCTAGTTGTTAACTATTTGTGCCATTTGGTCAAATTAAATGAGCTTCCTCGAATTATATGGCATGTGTTGATTTGGCATATTTGAAGCATACTTGAGTCCTTTGATAGTTTGATGACATAGCTGATATGTTGTAGAGCTAGTTTTTACCGTGTAGAAGTGCCACCCAAATTTGTGGCCTCAAATATTGTGATTGACCTCGGATTTGTCACTGTACTTTTGGGGCTGCTCTACATGTAGAAAAAAACTCCCCTTAAGGCCTTAACCCGCTAACTATTGGCGGTTGTCTACCACACCCTTCACGTATAAACTATGCATTCGTCTAACCCTTAAACTATTTAAAATCGTCTAAATAATCCCCTGAGTACCCATGCTAACGTGGCATATTACATACATGTTGACATGGTTTTGAATCACCAACTAGTATGAAAAAAATCTACATAACCTCCTAACATATCAATAGTTTGATTACATAACCCATCAATTATAAAACCGGATATTATAGCCCTTAAAGCGTCTAAAAATGTTCAAATGACCTCCCGAATAGTTTTGTAGGGCCATTTTAACACCATATCCTGCCACATTGGCCTGAGTATCCATGCTTGCACATACGTATCCTCCAGTCTCTTGATGAGTTCATGTACTGCGCCTTTGCCCTCGTCATCCACACCCTCTCGTATCCTCCACCCCTCTTGCTTTCTTCTCTGGTGTCTTCCTAAAAACCCGAAGGACTGAACAGACAACTAAAGCACGCCTGAAGCTTATTGGATTCAGTACAATTGGCTAGAGGAAGCTACCATCAGAGATGGCAAAGTCAAGTAGTCTTGGTGCGCCAGATTCTTTGCGGACCTAATAGATGTGGTTCCTGATGCCTCCTTTTCCTAGCACCCATGATTGGCTGCATCCATTGCATTTGCCTGCCATTAGTACTAAGTAGAGTAGTAAGAAGAAGCTATGGTAATAGGACGAACGGCACCAATCGTTCAATTGGGTTGCATGACAAAGGAAGATGGGAGCAATGAAATTGTTTGGCATGCTATATTGTTTTGGCATTGACTATATGTAGATTCAATAGAAGCAAGCCGGGGTGATATGCCCCTTTATAAGAGCTAGGCAATGCATGTTTATTTGGACTAGCAGTAGTAAGCGGTTTGTACTGTGTAGTAGTACTATGGCATTTGCTCCAGCTTGATCACAATACTGTAATGACGATAGTATATATGTATGCACAAATTGGCATCAGTATTCAACTATTCATTTGCTGCAACCAAGATGATAGTCTCTCTTGACATTCCAAGGTGCTGTACATACAAGTTGTTTATACCAAACGTTATGAGCTGACTCCAAATTATATTGCTTTGTAAACATCCTAGGCTGTAGTAACCATCAGAGTCGCCTGGTCAAAAGAAGAGAATAGATCAAACTTGTAACAACTGGCAAATGACAATCCTAGTTCTTGGCATTTGCTCACCAGGCAAGTCCTACTTGGTTCATTTATGCTATACAAGCCTCGTGCAAGCCCCGAAATACTTGCGAGTTACGAAGCCAAAAATTGGTATGGTACATGCATTTTGGCACAATAGGGCTCTAGCCACAGCTTCTGCGGAGGGGCCGTACCAAATATTTTTGGATGAGGATCCGTTTTCTGATGGATAGTAGAGAAGCCGGAGGCGTTTTTAGTTTGGAGAAGGAGCTGCAATTTATGGCTCCTCTAGAGGAGTATTTGAGGAGGAACCACGCCAAATAAGCCCTTACTAAGTAACTATCCAATTAGATGTACCTAACAACAAACTAATTTAACTTTTAATCCAACTATGCTATTGTAACTGAAGGTGGACCAGCCTGGAGGCACACACTGAATAGGTGTTTTGGAGAATGTTGGAATCAAAATGTACGTCTGATACTCCATTCGTTCCAAATTATAAGACGTTTTGTCTTTTCTAGATACGTTGCATTTGCTATGCATATAGATATACATTATGTTTAGATATATAGTAAAAGCAATGTATCTAGAAAAAACAAAACGTCTTATAATTTGGAACGGATTTGGTAAAATCAAGTGCCATTTATATTAATATTAAAACACAATTTTTTTTGGTTTGGGCAACTATAATCAATCCATTTAGTAGATGCAAATACAAATACAAATACATGTAAATAAAAATCAAAGGCTAGCCTCCTATGGCTAACCGGAGTGGCGTAGTAGCAGGAAACCAAAAGTGCCAATGTGCCATAGACATGCGAGCATGAAACTGCTTCAGATTCCACCTTTATTTACATTTCACCATCCTAGCATTCACGTGTCATCTCCGAGCTGTCTGTTTCGTGCTGTTCTCTCCCCTTTAAACTCATTGTTTGGTTTTATTGTCAATGCAATTTCAGTAGGGGCTCCTGCATGCCCCTCCTGTTTTCTCCACACAAAAAAAAAAGACTATACAAGTCTTCACTACTTCTGTCCTCAGTGACTATCTTGGTGCCAGATTATGCTCAAGCGCTCAAAATCCTGTGTCACTTATCATAGATTCGCTAGCCTCTACCAACACATCAACGTTCCATTATTGAGACCTAAAGGCCATCTTGCATAGGCCAATGACAGAAGAGACATTCACTGAGCCAGCGGCTTCGCTTTTCCAGATGCCTCCTATTCCCATACAGTCCCACTTTATACACCCCGTGCAACACACTTCATCAACCATAACACACGTCTAGTGCTCCATTGATGCTGGTTTTGAGAGGTATTGTTTCTTTCAAAGGTAACATGCATGTGTGTTGTTTGGAGTTGGAACAATGGGTATATATTGGTGAGCTGGGGTATGGTATGCAGCAGTTTGTGTATGGAGTGGTGACCAGGAGTGCATTTTAATTTGCTCGATCAGAATTGAATTAGGTGATATGAATTGATGATCATATCTTGGCATTCAAAAGAGGCCATCATATCATTCCCAGTACATCTTTTTTTATAGCAGAAATATGAAGCTAATAATGGATGAAATGTTTAGTGCCTGATCAATTTGTAGTCCACTATTTTTGGCCCAATTTGTTGGTGCATCTATTGGAGAATTGATCTCACAACATCTCTGATTCGAAGGTTTTCTCGACTTCCACTTTTCTTAAGGGTTTTCCTAAATCCACAAAATCTGAGGTGAAGTCTTGATTACTATGGATGAAACTTCATCTGATTTGGAGGTCATTTGATTGAATTCCACCATGCATTTCTCCAAATCTTTCGGGCTAACATTATATTTTTGTGCTGATCCGGAAGTGTCGATTTACATTAGTACTAGTTCCTAATTGTTTGGAGTCCTAAAGTTCCGACCATCTGGGATTGGGATAGAGGAGCCGAACTCAAATTGCATCCACAGTCAATCTAGAAACATCTACAATTCGAGAGCATTCTTGAGTTCCACTATGCCTCGATTGTATTTTTTCGAGATCCATAAAAGCCAAGGTGAAGGCTTAATTTTTTAGTGGTGGTTCCTGGTTTGAAATGAGAAGTCTTAATTTTTTTGGAGATCATTTGGGCAAAGACTGAACATAGGTTTTCCTTTGACTGCATTGGTGGTTTGAAATGAGAAGTCTTAATTGCTAGTCCTTCATGTTTTGTTCATGTAAATCTTGTTTGGTTCCCTTCTTTGGCCAACAAGAAGAACAGAAACAGTGGTGCCTGCAGACTAGACGGACTTCTCCAGATGCCGTGGGCCCCGCTTGTTCCATAGCAGCTTGCAATTTGTAGACTCAAAAACCCACATCAATAAGATCAGAGAGCAAGGCACCCGAGATGCTGGTAGCTGCACTACTAACACCCCAACACATGCAGTTCCTGATGCCTCCTGTTCCGGGCGCATGCACTTGCATGCTGCATCCAAGTCTAACTTCCTCCTTTTTTTTTTGTTTGGCTCCAGACCCCTTTCACTGGACTTTGTTCTCATTGATTTTGTGGTTGGTGCATCTTATGCAGCAGAGGAATGGGAAGAAGAGAATATATAGATAGCAGCATCTATTGGGTAGGCGTGTTGATATTGGCCTCAAGGGTCATTCAACATTGGGTGGAGGATGGGTGTAGATTATTTACTCCATCTGGCCATATATAAATGTAAGCATTTTATGGAGGAGGTGAAATGAATATGTTAACTAAATCACTCAATTAATGCCAGTCTCTTCAGATAGCCGGTGCTATATATAAATGACATGCTTTATTAATTAAATGACAAGGGAGGGAGAAGGGAGAACTTGACAAGCAATATTTATATTTACAGATAGATTTTAAATGATAGAAATGCTTACTTCGTCGACGGAGAGTAGTATATTTTAGTTGACCTCAAATTAAAGACAAACATATCACTATTCCACAAGAGATGTGGCAATTAACATTCATGTGATCCAATTAATAAAAGGTTCTTTCACCATTCCAAATTATATGTCATTTTAGCTTTATCCTATGATAGTTTTTTTTTAGTTTTTGCCAAGTTTTTAGAAAACTGAACAAACACTTACAACATAGAGACAACATGAAATATATTTTGACATTGCAATTATTTGATACTATAGATGTTAATACATTTTTCTATAAACTTGATCTAAATTAGATAAGCATTTTGACTTAACACAAAACTAAAACCAGTTACAATTTGTAACGAAGGGACTACAAACTATCGCTACATCTAGCTAGCAATAAAAGCAATGGTAACCTATTTGCTGATATGTGTTAGATTTAATTTCGAATTGGAAATTGATATTGTGAAGCACAAAAGTAAGATGTGACACAACCCTCACCTGTTTGGCTACTCTTTTGGATTATATGATCCTAGGCCTTAGGCGTTGTAATATGAGATTTTGTCATGTTTTTTAGAAAAAGGAATTTTTATTCCGGTCTCTGCAAGAGTTTTGCACACAATCAATTCTTATTACAAATTCAACCTCTTGTTGTTTTTAAGCTCTCAAAAAGCAAAACCAAACAAAGGGAAAATTGACTAAACGCTAAGCGCTAAGCCTTTTCAGTGACAACCATCCATGCTTGGTGAAAATTTCCATAGCCACAGTCTCCATCATGCGACATGCCCACTTCAGAAAAGGTTTGTCGTTCTTCTTTTGTAGGGTGTTCCAAAAACGGGTCCAATAAGTTGCCCTGAAAACAACCTGCAAATAAGAGTATAGTCGTTTTTTATCAAAAATCCCTTTGTCTCTAAATAGCCAAATAGACCACAACATTGCACTTGCCCCCATACAAATCGGAGAGCGCAAGTGTTGGTCTGTTTGTACATCCCACAGCCTAAATAAGTCGGTTACATCTTTTGGTGGTTCGAGATTAAAAGCCACTTGGCAGACTCTCCAAACAAATCTAGCCACATGACAATCAAAGAACAAATGCCGGATAGTTTCCTTATTGTCACAAAAATAACATCTATAGTCCCCTTTCCATTTTCTTTTTTTTTTAAATTGTCTTTGGTCAAAATTACCCCTTTTATCAAGAACCAAATAAATACCTTGATTTTAAGTGGTAATTTTAACTTCCATAACAACTTGTTTAAAGGCATAGCAATTTGATTAATTAAGTGTTTATACATTGATTGGACTGTGAAAGATACTTGTCTTGTAAGACTCCACTTAATGGAATCTTGTTGATAATCCAACTGCACAAATGCAATTTTAGCCACTAATTCATTCCATTTAAGTAGCTTTCCCCCACTAGAGATCTTCTGAAAGAAATGTTAAGGGGTGCGGAAGCAAAAGCATTGGCTACTGATATACATTTTTTCCTTGTAATATTGTATAAAGACGGGTATTGGTCTTTGAGAGTGAAGTTTCCAAGCCACTTGTCCTCGCTAAACCTGGTTTGTCTACCATTGTGAATGTTAAAAATGGAGAGATCAAGTAAGCGGTCTTTTGTCTTCATAAGGCCTGACCAGACGTGTGAATCTCCCGGTTTTCAATGAACTTCACCAATGGTTTTATTTTTCAAATATTTCTTCCTAAGAAGATCATGCCAAATGCCATCTTCATTAACTAGTTTGTACAACCATTTGCTAAGCAAGCAAACATTCTGAATTTCAAGATTCAAGATACCAAGACCTCCTTGATCTTTTGGTAAACAAAGAATTTCCCATTTCAATAATCTATATTTTTTCTTATGGTTGTCACCTTGCCAGAAAAAAGCTGAACTATAGAAATCTAATTTCTTAAGAATGCCTTTGGGTACTTCCAAAAAAGACATCATAAACATGGCCAAGCTACTCAGCACCGAGTTTATCAAAACTAACCGACCACCATAAGATAAAAATTTACCCTTCCAACTACTCAATTTTTTTTGAAAGCGATCTTCAACCATTTTCCAGTCTTTATTATTGAGTCTTTTGTGATTCATTGGTATACCCAATTATCTGAAGATTACCCATTCCACATCCAAAGATTTGTGAATATTGTTCCATGTGCTCCTTTGCCTCTCCATAGCAAAAAAATTCACTCTCGTGGAAGTTAATTTTCAAACCAGACAGTTGCTCGAAGGCACATAAAATAATTTTCATGTTCTTTGCTTGTTCTAAATCATGCTCCATGAAAAGTATAGTGTCATCGGCGTATTGCAAAATTGAGAGGCCACCATCCACCAAATGGGGAATGAGGCCTTGAATTTGACCATCCTCTTTGGCCTTAGTGATGAATATGGCTAACATATCCGCAACTAGATTAAAGAGAATAGGTGAAAGTGGATCACCTTGCCGTAGGTCTTTTCTGGTTTGAAAATAACGCCCGACATTATTGTTTACTTTCCTAGCAACACTGCCACCAGAAACAAATTGTTGGACCCATCGGCACCACAAAGGCGCGAATCCTTTCATCCTTAGTGTTTGCTGTAGGAAAGTCCATTTCACTTTGTCATATGATTTCTCGAAATCAACTTTAAAAATTACCCCATTTAGTTTTTTTCCTATGCAATTCATGGATTGTTTCATGTAAAATCGTCACTCCCTCTAAAATATATCGACCCAGAAGGAAAACTATTTGCTAGGGTTGTATTTCCTTCCGAGCCACAAAATTTATTCTATTTGTTGCTACCTTTGTGAAAATCTTGAAGCTCACATTTCAAAGGCAAATAGGTCTATACTGTTGAATCCTAATTGCCTCTTGGCATTTTGGTAGCAGTGTTATGATTCCGAAGTTGAGAGAAAAAAGCGGTAGATCTACTTTATGAAAGTCATGGAACATGGCCATCAAATCAGCCTTTATGACTTCCCAAAAAACTTGATAGAATTCAGCAGGAAAACCATCCGGCCCCGGTGCCTTATTGTGTTCCATTTGAAAGATAGCCGCTTTTACCTCTGCTTCAGCAAACTCAGCAGTAAGGATATGATTCTCAAAATCCGATACCTGAGGAATGTCCTCAATTCTACTCTCCAGCATAGTAAAATTGTTTTCCTCGAGAGGGCCAAACAAATTTTGGTAGTAGGAGGTTATGTGCTCTTTTAACTGTCTCATTTTTTATGATATTATTGTTTCCTTCCAACTGAAAAATTCTACTCTTTCTATACTTACCATTAGCAACAAGATGGAAATATTTTGTGTTGTTATCACCTTCTAATAGGTCTTTAGTTTTCGACCTTTGAAACCAGGCTCTCTTCTTCTCTCAACAAATGAGAGATTCTATCTCTTAGACAATGAAGCATATCTAACTCGTTTGGAGATAGATCAGAGTACTCTGCCTTGTTATCTAAAGAATCAATCATGGATTTAATATCCTCTTTTTCTTGCTTATTTTTCCCTCTAACACGTCTTCCCCACCCTCTTAGATATTGGCGTGTCTGCCTAATCTTGAATTGCCATCTCTGTAAAGAATTTGTACCCCTATTTTCATTATTCCACACATCTCTTACTTGTTCAAAGAAACCATTCGTAAGTAGCCAACATAATTCAAATTGAAAAGGACATTGGTTGCCTTGATTAGTAGAAGTTCCACAATCCAAAAGCAACGGTGTGTGATCTGAAATATCTCTAGTTAAAGCTTGCACCACCGCTAAAGGGAATTTTTGTTCCCAGTCTGTGCTTACTCAAACTCTATCTAACCTTTCAAATGTCGGCGTATCAAGAGAGCTAGCCTAGGTAAAACGTCGGCTAGAGAGATCTAATTCTCTCAAGTTAAGACTATCGATGCAAGCATTGAAAAGAAAGGGTCATCTATCATTGTATCTATCATTTTTTTCAGAAGGTCTCCTAATAATATTGAAATCTCCACCTAAGAGGGTTGGTTTATCTTCACTACTACTAATTTGAACCATCTCAGTCAGGAAAGCTTCTTTTAACTCATCTTGTGCTGCTCCATAAGCAGCAATGAGAACCCATTCAAAGCCATCTTCTTTGGTTCGAACATTGAATTTAATGTGAAAATCTCGTAGGGTTATATTACCAATATCAAGAACTTGAAGATTAATCCCAAGCAAAATTCCACCAGATTGTCCTCTAGGTGAAGTCCAATGCCAAAAAAGTCTCTACCACCACAAAAGTGGTTCAAGTCACAAGTAGTAAAATCATCTCTATTTGTTTCTAAAATTGCTATGAAATCAAGCTGGTGGTCACAAGAACTATCAAAAAGAAATTTATATTTAGCCAAGTCCCTAAGACCTCTGATATTCCAAAACAAACCTTTCATATTGAACTTCGTGTTTTAAAATTAGTGACATGACGAACCTGTACTTTCTTTTTCCGTGAGGAATTTTTCTTTTTGGATACCGTATGCCATTCACCTCCAATATGATTGGCATCCTCATCTGCAAGTTCGTCGATTATACCACTACACAAGTGGCCAAGCGTAATATATTCTATCTCATTGTCTTCTACCTCATCAGAACTATCTAAGCAATTATCCTGTGCATTTCTATCTATATGGTTAGCATGAATTTTATCAAGCTCTCCACTTTTAATTTTAGAAATAGACCTAAAGATATCATTCTCATTTGAACCAAGAGAGATCCCAACATTATTAAGATTTGAAGAAGTGGCATTATAAAAAATGGATAAAATTGAATTGTTAAAATTCTTACCATTCTTTGCTGGAATCTCCAAGTTCTTCGTAGCCACAAGGCGTTCGGCTCTCTCCAACGAGTCTTCTTGAGCCATGGCTTCCCTCCTTTTGCTCCGTCTAATCGGAGTTTGTGGCGACACTCTCTTGGAAGGGGTTGTTGGAAGTCTTGTATTCACCTCTGTCAGCCCCTCGATCTCTGACACGGAGTTATCCGACCACTCACTAGTGTTGCCGAGCACACACTAGCGATGCCGACCACGAATTGTCGTTGGCTACCACACACTATGGTTAGAGGTAGAAGACGGGAGGGAGAACAGAGCACACACACACAGTACAAGCACCAGCGTTGGCCGGAGCTCTGCAGAGGAGATGGCGGAACTGAACTCGCTCTCTTTACTGAGTTGCAGTGGCAAACTATCGGGGACCTAATACGGGGGTACCCAAGGAGGTGGAACTAATAACCATCGAACATTAAAAACTCTCGAACGGACAAGAGCACTACTGCGCTTCTTGCCCGAACGACGGGGGTTTGGTTCCGCCTCGCCCGACGCCCATGGGCCAGCTCCGCCTCACCCGACGGCTGGAGGACGGCTCCGCCTCACCCGAGGGCTAAGGGCTCGGCTCTGCCTCGCCTGAGGGCTAAGGGCTAGACTCTGCCTCGCCCGACCCTCGAGGTATAAACTCTGCCTCGCCCGACGCCCGTGGGCTAGCTCCGCCTCGCCAGAGGGCTGAGGGCTCGGCTCCGCCTCGCCCAAGAGCTTAGGGCTCTAACTCTGCCTCGCCCGACCCCGAGGGCTGGGCTCGGCCTCGCCCAACCCCGAGGGCTGGGCTCGGCCTCGCCCAACGGATAGAAGCTAGACTCCGCCTTGCCCGATGTTCGAGGACGGACCTCGCCTCGCCCGATGTCCAAAGGCTGGCTCTGCCTCGCCTGACAACCGCACCCCGCTCCCCCATGATGATAGGCATAGGGTAAGACAAGACGTTCGGGTCAACCGCGGCATCGAGGACCATGCCCTGCGCCCCTGCAGGAAAGTATCGTCAGGGCGTGACAGGACGGGCGCTTAGACCCTTCTAGGCAAGGCAGAGCCTGAATAGTGTTGCAGGCATGTGCCCTTTGCCCTACAGTGCTGTAGGCGCCGCCTTCAGCCTTCGGGCAAAGAACCCAACATGGACATATGACAACCACTACGTTCCAAGGAGGGACTCCCGTCCTCTACAGTGGCAAACGAGCAGTCACCACGCTATCTGCTCCCCACGGGGTCGGAGATCGACAACCCTGTCCAACACGCCGCCTACGGGGGCGGGACGGGACGCACCCACTTGCTAAATGAGGCTAGGGCATGGCCTACGAAGATCAACAACCACGCCGCTCCTAACACGGTCTGCCATGTTATGCAGGGCAGGCGCGGGAAAAAAGGGAGACCCGGATCCTTTGAAGGACCTTCTATACTCTTGGTATTTTCCTCGTTCTCCCGTCTATAACCCCTGCTCCCCCCTTGGTCTATAAAAAGGAGGGTAGGGCTCCCCACTAGAGGGACCGACTTTTGACGGACAACTCACACACAGACAAACTCATAGAGAGCTCGGTTCGACACATCATGCACACAGCCAGGCCGCCACCAGGCTCTTGGCATCCTTTCGACCCCTCCATCAGAGACCTAGGACTAGTCCCTCTCTCGACCATTTGTACCCCCTACAATGAACCTTTTTTGGTGCTAGTAACACGAGCAGCAACAGACTGGACGTAGGGACATTCGGCCCGAACCAGTATAAACCTTGTGTCCTTTAGCACACCATCCGGGCCTAACACGCATCAATTATAAATTTACTAGCCGGTGCTTGTTCGAAACACCGACACAAACTATATATATAACTCTAACCATCTAATCCTAGTACGCAGACATGTTAGGCCAACATGTTGCTACAGTGACTAGATATGACAGCAGGGCTGACTTTGGCGCCTGCCCCTGCTGTGGCCACAGTGCGGTAGGTGAGTCGTTCGGTGCTTGCCCCTGCAACGGCTATAGTGTCACAGTAGGAAGCCTTTTCAGCGCTGCCTTCCCCTGCTGTGCGTTCACACAAGGGAACAGTAGATTAGTTAACAATTCTTCCCATAATCCTGCTGCTAACCCTTGAATCTCCTCCATGCCGATCATCTCCTTCAGCTCTGTGAACCGAAGATGGCTGAGTAGCTTGGTGAGGACGTCCGCGAGTTGCTGACCAGTTTTGACGAACTCGATGACGATCTACCCTCCATCGACACAGTCCCTGAGGAAGTGGAACTTGACGTCGATGTGTTTGCTCCGATCGTGGAGGACCGTATTCTTCGCGAGGGCGAAGGCGGGCTGGTTGTCCACCATCAGTGCTGGTGGGTGAGCTTCCACCCCGGTCAGCTCGCCCAGCAACTGGCGTAGCCACATAGCTTGGCACGCCGCTGTGGCCGCCACCACATACTCTGCCTCGCATGTGGACAGCGCCATCACCTTCTGTTTCAGCGACAACCATGAAATTGGAGCCAACCCAAGAAAGACGAGCACGCTAGAGGTGCTCTGCCATCCGTCGATGTCCCCCGTCATGTCTGCATCGCTAAACATAGTGAGCTGCAGCCTACTTCCGCCAGCCTTGGGGAAGTCGATCCCCTGATCCACCGTCCCCTTGACGTAGCGCAGCAGCCGCTTCACCGTAGCCCAGTGATCCTCTCGAGGATCCTCCATGAAACGGCTGACGTAGCCCACGACGAACACAATGTTCGGCCTCGTGTGGACTAGGTAGCGTAGATCACCGATGATGCTCCGGTAGAATGTTGCATCTACCTTCGCAGCGGTACTGGCCTTCGTCAGCTTCAGCTGCTCCTCCATCGGAGTCACGCATGGCTTGCACTCAGCCATACCGCTGTGCTCCAACAGCTTCGAGGCATACGCGCTCTGACCAAGAGTGAGCGCCTCCTTCCCCTATCTCACCTCGATGCCGAGGTAGTAGGAGAGCGCACCGAGATCGCTCATTCAAAAACAAGCAGCCATCTCGCGCTTGAAGCTATCGATGTCCTTCGCACGTGTGCCAGTGATGATCAAATCATCCACATATACGCCGACGATGAGCTCCTCCTTCCCCCTTTGCCCCTTGTAGAACGCGTGCTCGGTTACGCACCATGTGAACCCAAGCTCGCCCAGCATGGCGTAAAGATGGCGTTCCACGCCCATGGGGCCTGCCGCAGCCCGTAGAGCGCCTTGCGCAGTCGGAGCACCCTGTGCTCCGCTCCCTTGACGGTGAAACCCGAAGGTTGCCTAACGAAGACTGTCTCCGCCAGCTCGCCGTTGAGGAAGGCCGATTTTACATCCAGGTGATGGATGCGCCAGTCCTTCGCTATTGCCAAAGCCAGAAGCAGTCGGACAGACTCCATGCATGCTACCAGCACAAAGACTTCCTCGAAGTCGATGCCCTCACGCTGGACAAAGCCTTGAGCAACGAGGCGCGCCTTGTGCTTGACAATGGCGTCGTGTTTGTCCCGCTTGACCTTGTACACCCACTTTAGGCCGATTGGACGGCATCCTGGAGGTGGATCGACGAGCTCCCAAGTCTCATTTTCCTCGATCGCCTTTATCTCCTCTAGCATCATCACTACTTCTAGATTGCTCATCACCACTCCTATAGTGGTCGGCACCACTATAGGAGTGCTCGGCTCTAGTCTTGAAGTGGTCGGCACCACTGCAAGACAGCTCGGCTCCGCTATGGTAGCGTTCGGCACCCGTCCTGGAGTGGTCGACACCACTGCAGGACCGCTCGGCACCACTCCTGGAGTGCTCGGCACCGCCCCAGGAGTGCTCGGCTCTGTCGCTGGAGTGGTCGGTACCTCCTCTCCAGCGTCTCCACCACTGTGGATGACCAAGTGCTCGATGACAAAGGTGCTAGTGAAGCTGTCAGCTTCCCCTATGCTCGGACTGTTCCAGTCCTAGGCCGCCTTCTCATCGAACACAACGTCGCGCGAGACAAGCACCTTGTCTCCGCGTGGGTCATAGGGCTGGTACGCCTTGGTACCTTCCACGTAGCCCAGGAACATCATCGGTGTGCTCCTGTCCTCTAGCTTGGTGAGGACCGGCTTTGTCTTCCTGACGTGGCCGATGTAGCCGAATGTTTGGAGGAAGGACACACTCGGCTTGAGTCCATACCAAGCTTCGAATGACGTCTTGCCCTTCAGGGCCTTTGTGGGCGCGCGGTTGAGGATGAACACCACCGTGGTCACCGCCTCACCCCAGAACCTTGCCGGCATACTCTTGGCCTTCATCATGGATCGAGCCATGCCGACCGCTGTCTGGTTCCACCGGTCCACCATGCCATTCTGTTGTGGTGAGTACGACACAGTGTGGTGTCGCACCATACCCTGATCCACACAGTACGTAGCGAATTCCACCGAAGTGAATTCGCCGCCACGATCAGTCCTCAGTACACACAGCTTCTTGCCGCTCTCCGCCTCCGCGTGTGCCTTAAACTTCTTGATCGCCGCCGCCACCTCGTTCTTGGTCGTTAGGAGTTGTAGCCACATGTAGCGACTGCAATCATCCATGAGCAGGAGGAAGTACTGTCGACCACCATTTGTGGCTGGCGTGATCGGCCCACAGAGATTGCCGTGGACGAGCTCAAGAGCGTTCGCCGCTCGATACTTGGCCGCCTTTGGGAACGACAACCTCCTCTACTTCTCGGCCAGACAGCTGTCACACAGCTCGCCTCCGTGCTTGATGTGGGGCAGCCCTCGGACCATCTTCTCCAGCTGACCGAGCGCATCAAAACTAAGATGGCTGAACCGGGCATGCCATAGCCATGGCTCCTCGGTGTGTCGTGCTGCCAGGCACACCGGTTGCTCCACCTTCAAGTCGAGCAGGTATAACCGGTTCCGGGACCTCTTCACCTTGGCAAGAAGGCGCTGCTCCCGGTCCTTGATCCTAAGGACACCGTCCTTGATCAGTACCTCGCTACCACGCTCATCCAGCTAGCCAATGCTGATGATGCTCGATCGTAGCTGCGAGATGTAATATACATCCGTTAGCACGTAGTGCTCACCGTTCTGGCACCTGAAGATGATGGTGCCATGCCCTCGGATTGCCACCCTTGAGCCATCGCCGAACTTCACCATGCCGGTCACGTCGTCGTCGAGCTCAGAGAAGGCTGCCTTGGAGCTCGTCATGTGGTTGCTGGCGTCGGAGTCCAGATACCACCGCTGCTCCTGCTTGCCGCCCACACATCTGAAGTGGACTTGGACGCATGGTTCGTCGAGGTTGACAGCCTTCAAGGCCTTCCCAGACCCTTCCACTGCCATCACCTCTTCCTTCTCCTCGGCCTCAATGCCGTGCAGTGCACAGAACATCGCCATCAGGATAGTGGCCTCATCATCATCATCATCATCATCAGCCTGCACCCGATGAGCTTCAACCTTCTTCTCCTACTTGCAATTTGGGCAGTTCCTTGCCCAATGACCCGTCTTCCTGCAGCGTCGGCAGGTGTTGGGGCGACCTTCTTCTTCTTCACCGAAGAAGCCTTGCCGCGGCGCTTGCCATCACCACCGTGGCTGGAGGAGGCTTCCCCGGAGTTCCTCCGGGCAGCCCACTCCTCTTCTATCAGCAGTAGCTTGCCGCTGTCCTTCGTTGCTGTGGCCTGCTCCATGAGCTCATCCACCGCTCGTAGATGGCCTTTCACATCCTCAATGGTGAGGGTGGACAAGTCCAGCATCGTCTCTATGGAAAGAGCAATCTGGATGTACTTCACCGGCACGGAGTGGAGGTACTTGGAGACCGCCTCTTCTTCGTTGATGGTGATGTCGTGGCTCCTTAGCTTGCTGATGAGCGTCTGTAGGCGGAGGGAGAAGTCCTCCACCGATTCACCACCCTTGAACTTGAGGTTGGTGTACTCCTGCTTCAGAAGCTGGGCCGTTGCCTTCTTTGCGCGGTCGGAACCAACGCGCATCGCCGTAATGGCCTCCCACGCCTCCTTAGTAGAGCTCTTCGCCCCCAACGGCTCCCTGTACTTCACTGGTACAGCAGTGAGGATAGCCTCCAACGCTGACATGTCATCTTTTTCGTTTTTGTGCCTTTGTCAACAGCATTCTAGAGTCGTCGAACTCTAAGCTTGACCTTCATGGTCACCGATCACTCGCCATAGTTGGTGCGAGTCAGCGTCGGCCTACTAGTGCCGCTGACCTCCTGCACCATGCGCACAACGACCTCCTGTCGTGGCTGGGCAGCCATAACAGCACCACTGCTGTCGTCCATCTCCATACCGTCCGTCATCGCCATCGGTTAGTCTAGCGACGGCGCTTGTATGACTCCGATACCACTTGTCAGCCCCTTGATCTCTGACACAGAGTCATCCGACCACTCACTGGTGTTGCCGAGCACACACCAGCGATGCCGACCATGAACTGTCGTTGGCTACCACACACTATGGTTATAGGTAGAAGACGGGAGGGAGAACATAGCACACACACACAGTACAAGCACCAGCGTTGGCTAGAGCTCTGCAAAGGAGATGGCGGAACTGAACTCGCCCTCTTTGCTGAGTTGCAGTGGCAAACTATATATACAACTCTAACTATCTAATCCTAGTACATAGACATATCAGGCTAACATGTTGCTACAGTGACTAGATGTGACAGCAGGGCTGACTTTGGCGCATGCCCCTGCTGTAGCTACAGTGCGGCAGGTGAGTCGTTCGGCGCCTGCCCCTGCAATGGCTATAGTGTCACAGTAGGGAGCCTTTTCGGCGCTGCCTTCCCCTACTGTGCGTTAACACAAGGGAGCAGTAGATTAGTTAACAACCTCTGCATCATCCTCTTGCATCACCTGTGAAGCTATTTCATCTAGCACAACATCAACTACATTATCCAAGATACACTCTGCTTGCTTCCTGTACCACGCCTCTGATGGTAAATCAGCACATTGGGTTTTAACAACATTAACCTGATTGTCCATGTGCTTAGACTGCTCGGGTACTTCTACATTCATCCCATTTAGAAAAATAGATGGTGCGGATGCAAGATCCTCGATATCTAAACCAACGATGGGCTCCAAATGCCTATCCAAGGTAGTGGACAAGTGCATGTCACTTTTTGCTCAGTAACTTGCTTGTTCTTGTTAGGCTCTTGATTAAACCCACCTTGAGAAGAGTTATGCTCACTGCTGGGAGCAGAGGAATTTCCGCCAAGAGTAGCTTTGGAGTTTTTGCCTATCTCTTTCTCTTCTTCACTTAGAAGATCATCATCTTCATCCATTGGATCTTTATCCCTGGTCTACACTAGAATGTGCTCCCGATCCTCCCATTCCTCCACAATGAAATAAACTAGTATGGCGGGCGGCGATTCATTCAGCTGCCGGTGGCCTCTATCTTGTTTTATTTTTGGGGCGGATACCTTTTTTTTTGGGTTTGTTATATCATTTGTATCGCGTCATTGCATATCGGTACCGTGTGTTATGTGGGCCTAAGACGATTATCAATCAGGTAGCGTAGTGGCTTGGATAATCGAGGCTCGATGATATGTGAGAGCACAATCCTTTTTTTTTTTTTTTTCTTGGCTCTGTGCGGGTGTGCTAAAGGGGGCGCCAAAGGGTGTCAGCAGGAAGTGGTTAGGAGGCTATGGATTTTCTTTGTATATTTGTGGGAACTGCTTTTTAGTGTTGGTACTTTCTTTGTCTTAGCGGGTTTATTTTATAACATAGATCTCTTTTTTTTTTATATTTGCGAGGTTTGTGTATACTTAAATTTCGTTGGTGGATATCACCTGGTGGTACATAGATTCTCTGTGGAGCATGGTAATGCTAAGAAAACAGAGTTGTGACGATGAGTCGGACGATATTTTAGTAGGATTTATCTAGGATTTCTGAAGGCAAATATAGTTTCATATACAAGCTGGAACAACACGATTTCATAGCGACATTTGATGATACATCCATAGTATGTGGTAGTCTTAGCGGAGTCTATAGCGAGGGAAAGTCGTTAGCGAGGATGTATCTAGGTTCCATACACATCGAATATGTTCCCATAGCTATGTCTATATCACAGACATGACAAATACTACATAGAAGTTGATGCATCATAGCCTGATGCATGTACCACAGAAGTCGATGCATCGTACTTTGATAATTTACATATAGGTTTTATTTCTTCGAACGACAGTTCTTCGTTGGACGCAAAAGCTTGTTACATGTCGGCGATAGTGCGGCAGCACCTATATGGAACAATAAAGGAAGAATGTTTAGTATTTGAAACTAACTGGTGTGAGACAATGTATTGTGTATGTCTCTGTCTAGAACTAAGTCAGTTATGTGATAAGAGTTGGCAAGGAAGACCTTATCTTTTTGGTTGTTTATTGGTACATATTAGTCACATGCTGTTTGGAGAATGTTACCTCTTGCGTACCAGAGACACTGCTTCACTTCTGTGAGTCGCTACCTGCATCATCTTCCTGGTTTATTTTTTTCTGCCTGGGAAAAAACCAGTCAGCACTGTACTCGGTTTCTATGTTTAGAGGTTGTATGTCAACATGTTTGGACATAAAAAGATGGTAAGTTAAAATTCTTGAAAGTATACTTCTTTGATTTTGACTCCGAAGAGGATGCACGCGGTTCTTTGGCACGCTGTTCTTCTTCTGTCTCTGTAGTTTCGGCCGAATCGGCGTGGCCGAAGAGGTTCTTGCGAGCACCTGTCCATGTTGTTGGTGACCTTACATAAATTGGAATTGTGCACTGATTACGTACACTGCTTGTAAGCAGTATATATGTATTTATCTATTACGGAGTTTCAATGTAGAATGGTGGATTATTATGTACCTGTCGACATCATGTTTGGAGGCTTCATGGTCTAGTTCGCTACCAGGTGCTGGAGTCTATAACACGAAAAATTTGTTGAGTGGACTACAGCTAAATAAGTTGGAATGGTGTTGCCAAACAAGCTGTAAAATCTGCTTACAGATTGTGCAGCGGCCTCAATCAGAAGTAGATCGGCCGAATGCTCTGGACTCTTAATGATTGGTGTTGAGCTTGTTGTGTGAGGTGGGTGATACGGAGATGTTGCCATGATCTGCAGCGAAGGTTGCTTCGGTGGCTTGTCTAGAACTGCTTTGACTTGGTACTACCTTTTTTCATACTTTTGCACGATTCGCTGGTAAGATCAACTGACAACACATATGTCTTGTTAAGTATGTTGTGCATTGCCTGAAGCAATCCTTCTTTTATATGCAATGGGTTCACCAATGCCTGTTAGTCTTTTTGAATTATTTTGCTCGCTTCATCATCATATGCAAAGAACCGTGCTTCATCTGTGTCATCTTTTGCAATAAATGATAATAGGTACATGCACAAGTTATAAACAATGAAAGGTGTAGATACGTTGAAAAATATTCAGTTCATGTATGGATTGGAAATAGTATTAAGCTAATGAAAAGGTACCTAGGAACTGTGGTTGTGCCTCCACACTTTGGGCATTTGTAGGTACCATCTAGTTGTTGATCAGCTCTTTTTTTGCATGGCTTGCAAGACATGTACCACCAGTTAGTAGTGTTTGTAATAGACACAATCGTTACTGCAACTTTATATGGTCCTGTTTCCTGCACCGCAGCAAATAATTCAGAAGTTTTTACATTATGACCGGTCCTAGTTCGCTAACAAATTTGATAAACAAATTTGATATGGCATTGGTGAAAGAGCTATAAAATCCGTCTGGAACATATGTAATAGGAGGCTGTTTAGGAGGATGAGTTTACAGCTTTATCTTGTTTACCATGTCATCAAAGGGATCAACATGGTTCATGTCAGCTATAGTTTTTTCTAGTAGTTGAATGTCTTCGACCGAAGCTGGAACCGCCTCTTCTTCTGGCGCAGGTCGGTCGATGTAGACTGGCGTATTTTTGAACCTGGTGATACAAAGCATATTAGTACAAACGTTCAGGCATCTTTCTCTCTCTGTGTCTTCTTTTATTTTTGTTTGGGTTGACCTCCATGTGGCTATACCTGGAGTGATAAGCACGGGCGTCTGGAATGGTAGGGTTGAAATAGTAAGCGCAAGCTGAGCTTCTAGTTAGACATGTTTTATCTGCAATAGTAAGGAATAAAATGGTTTGTAGCGCGTGTATCTTAAAGCTATGTTAGTCCCCAATGCATATGTAAATATATTCAGAAATGTTGAGACCAATCTGGAAAAGAAGGCTCTACCATTATTTTTGAAATCTTCACGCGGTATGCAACCAACGACAAGGCAAACAATAAGATTACCAGCTGTAGCATCGTATATGTTGTCGATACTAAAATTTGTGGCATGCTCACCCCATAGGGTAATCTTTATAACATTTTCACTGCATAAAAGTAGATTTTGAGGCAGTAGGACAGAACCACTGTTATGTAAGTTATCGTAGGGGCAAGTGATACATACCCTAAATCCTTAATGTAGATTTCTCTGAGTGTTTTAGCCTTTTCCATGTTCTTTGGAACAAATGTGTGAGCTGCCTCATACTTAATGAGATATCCAAGGACATCTTGTAAAAAGATCGATGCAACTTTGTCAGTTACCAGATTTATATAGCATGCACAAGGTAAATCTATCTAGAAATGATATTTGAAAAAATAGTTCACCTGTCAGGTTGAAGACGACTCGTGCTGGTCTAATGGCTCGTAATGGAGTGATTCTGTAAATGTACTCTAGAATTGAGCGTGGAGGATTCCGAACAAGCTCAACTATTGTGTAGTCTGTAATGTCTATCATGAGGTTCTTGTCAATTGCTCTGTAGCTCTTTTTGGCATTCTAGACGACAAATTTCTTAACAACATAAACTTTCCCAACATCGAAAAGATAGGCTTTGTCATCCATGAGGTCATCTGAAATTTCAGCATATATGGCATTTCCCTGTTATTGTAGGTATTAAGCTGATTATATTGCATGTCAATGTGTATGAAGTACTGTTTCTGCTGATTGTAAATATGTGATCCTTATGGTTAACACAAAGATAGTATTATTATCTTTTTTAAAGAACTGGTACCAGTACCTTTGCGTCTGCCACAACCATCCCAACGTACTGAGGTGGACCCTGTCCATTGTTTTCGTAGTGAACCCACTTCCTTACGACTCGAACAACAATGCCATGCGAGTGGCGTCCTTTTTCTAGCTTGTCAAGAAATGTTGGTTCCTGCATGATGGACCTGGCACACACACAGCAGCAATTCATAAAGCTATTTATGCGTACATATAGTTTGAGGAGAACCCAAATACATTGAGGTACAGTGACGAAAGATGTAGAACCAGTAATGCAAATCATGAGCACCAAAAGTAACAATTTCATTGCCTGGTGTTTACATAGAGAGGTACAATTACATTGCCCCACTATACATTGATGCGGCCACTACCAAAATATTTGGCTAGAAGGAAACCCAAAATGCTATACGCATATGGTCAGTGCTGAGTAAGACAAAGCACATAGGCATGGTTTTTCAAACTGAACACATATATGTACACTGGTCTACAACTATATTTGTGTACTACATGAGACTATACAGCCAAATATTAGCAGCACCAAATGTGGGGTCATTGATGACATGTAGCCATGAAGGCCATTTTAGGTACGAAGTAATTATAGAATGGTCCTGCATTTAGCAGCTAAGATAGATGGTGGAGAACTTCTTTGTACACAATGTTTCTTGTCTCATTGGAGGGATTGCCATCATCATCTTCTATGTAGATTTTGAGACCTTGTTTTGTTGTTACTCGCGAAACAGCTACATAGAGTTGACCATGTGTGAAGACTGGTTTTTGGAGGTAGATGCCAACAGTTGATAATGTTTGTCCCTGACTTTTATTGATTGTCATGGCATAGCCAACTCTTATTGGATATTGGCGTCGTTGTAGAACAAATGGCCACTTGTTACTTTTGAGAGACAGAGTTATGCATGGAATTGCAAATGTTTGATTTGCATGGCGCCCATTCATAATTTTTGCCTCAATTGTCCATTCTCCTATAGAGGTTACAGTCAGCCTTGTACCATTGCAAAGGCCTGCTCTTTGATTGAGATTACGCAACAACATTATAGGAACTCCTCATTTGAGCACAATTCGATGCTGCGGGAAGTTATTACCACTAATTGAGTTAAGGAACTCAATAGGATATAGAAGATCATATGCCTCATGTTGAGCAGTGGCCTTGGTGATAGTATCCGAACTGAGATATTCCTTTTCTCTGCCATGAACTAAGGGAACCATGTACTCATTTATTGTATCTGTGAGTTCATTTGTTGGAGCTAGTATGGCCCTTTGAGAAAGGTACAAAGGGTCTCTGTACCTGGTTTCAAAGTTAGGATATACCGATTGCACAATGGCTGCAAGTTTATCCTCACCAGGCACTATAAGCAATTCTTCAGGTATTGTAATCCAGCTCGGTTCATCTTCTCCATCCTTTGCAAAGGAGGGTGCCTTACCTTCGCCAATATCTAATATCCATCTGCTGAACACGACGACCTCCTATTGTTGGCAACCATCATTCGGCGAACATACTAATCGCATGTTCTGATTTAAGCTGAGCACCTCTACATGAGCCCACAAGCGTGAGGTGATTATAGCAGCACTGATGAAGTCTTGATTGGTACCTCCTTCAACCACATGTAAGATCTGCCTGAGGTCCCCTCCCAGCACGACAACCTTACCACCAAATGGAACATCTGCAGCCTCAGGGTTTTTTTTTTACTTTTTCTATGTCACGGAATGTGTGGTCTAATGCTTCAAAACATTTTCTATTAGCCATAAGGGCTTCGTCCCAAATAATAAGGCTTGTAAGTTCAATAAGCTCTAAAAGCATGGTGCCCCTGCTAACATCACAGATCATATCATCCTCTACTTCGCAAGGTATTTTGAATCTTGAATGAGCAGTCCATCCCCCTGGTAAGAGTAGCGCTGCTACCCCGGAAGATGCCACAGTAAGAACAATTTTGTTGTGTCCTCTGAGATAGCCTACTATTCGATTCCATAAATATGTTTTACCAGTTCCCCCATATCCTGATACAAAAAAAAGCCGGGCTCGTTCTGTTGCAATCTGTGGACTATTTTATAGAAGGCGTTTCTTTGATCTTCATTAAGGAAAGCAGTTGGATTGTTCATGTCAATCAATGGATCAGCAGGATATGATAGCTCTTCTTCGACAAGCCGATTGTGTTGAACAGGATATTCAGCATGTGTCTTTGGAGGTAAGTTGAAATCAGCTATGTTCCTACCACTCTGAGAAAAAAGAGTGGAAAGTTCATCCAGAAGGTAATCCCTAGCTACTGAATCAGGCAACACATAATTAGGATCACCAATCATATCTCTATACTGGTAGATGATATCGTCGGCTAGATGGTGCCAAATTTTCTCGAATAAAGTGTTTTCATCACCAACTTCGCAGAACAATATCATTGTTACAAATAAGCTATGAAGCTGCGGTGAAGTAGCCCAAGCTGCTGCCTCATCGAAAGCGTTGTACCACTCCTGATCATCACCAAGAAGGCCGCGGGACTTGCACGCCTCTTTGAATGTACGATGATATGTTTGGTTGTGGAATTTGAGATGTTCATAGCTTGTTGCACCCTTAACTGTTAGTAGCAACATGCGAAGGTAGTACCGATCCCCAGCTGATGGGTGTACATAGTGAAGATGGCCTATCTTACCATGCTGCTGTTTTTGCTTTGTCCACCTTCTATCTCTTTGATCCCGTATCCATTTCGAAGGAAACTCAGGATAGGTCAATGCTCTAGCTTCAAGAAAAAGCTCGTTGCAGACAAACCACTGAGTTAACATCGTTCTTTTCAAAAACTCGGTAGATACTAACTTATCTATCTTTGCTCTAGCACTAAAAGTTATGAAATTCTTGTTTGGAAGATGCACAGGCATTCTTTCTACTGCTGGATAGTGTCTATGAATATCATATCCAAACATTCTCCAATATGCATCTTGCTCACAGATATATCTATAATCAAGATATTCTTTTACCTCATTTATAGTCTGTGTTTCATCATCATACGGCGCCTGCTGGCCTCTCTTGACTCTCTGTAGATAAGCCTTGCTACAATCTGCTCCTTTGGTTACATACTTGAAGAGGTACTTGATGAATGTAGTTTTATTGCACCACTCAACATTGATATGTGCCTGATATTTTGTAAGGAGGAACATGTTATATGGAACAACCCATCTGTTATCCATTTGGAGGCCTCCTTTGCAAACAAAGAGATTGTTCTCAGGTCTCCTATACACAGCAAAGCCAATAGAATTAACTGTAGTTTCAGGCTGGTATGGTTTGGGAAAATGCTTGGAACACTTATTGTTCTTCATGCATGGACACCTAGGATTGTTTTTACCGCAGGGTCCATGTATCATGTGCTCTGCAACAAGAGCATAGCCTAGCGGATCATTTCTTGGATCAGGCACTTCTACAGACACATATTTGTCTATCATTGCAGAAGTTGGATTAGATGTATCTCTTGAAGTCCAAAGGATTATGTGTGCATGTGGAAGTCCACGTTTCTGGAACTCTACAGTGTGGAGCACTGCATTTTAATAGGAAATATTTAGGATCTAGAAGAGATAGTAGACAAATGGACGTAGATAGAAAGGATGGTTTTGATGTATGTAGATGAATATACCTGCGTTGCAAGGTCCAAAGGGTGTACCACATCTAATATCATGCATAAGTTCTTCTAACTTGATGTTGAACACTCTGACAATTATATCATTCCTATCACTTGGCCTCTGTCAAGGCTCAAAGATAGCCTTAGAAATCTCTAACCATTTAGGATTACATGTAAATGTAACGAAGAAATCAGGGGGACCGTATTCTCGGCAGATAGCTATACCATCATGATAATTTTGTATCATATAACGTCTACCGCCTGTATATGATGCCGGTAACACGGTCATTTTCCCAACCTCACTTCCTTCTTGGGAACCTCTGCTAATAGCATCACAGATTCCTTGAATACTTTCCATCCTGATATCAGCCTGATGATCCACTATATATTTCAGTCTATTTTCATCGACGCAGGCCCGGGCATCAACCTTGGCCTGACTTGACAATGGCCCATAACATAAATAAGGATTGGGCTCATTTTTTCGATAGTGGAACATATAGCAGTAGTAATCTTGCATGGTTAGCTTTACATGAGCATTCTATGCTGACTGAGTGGCACCAGTGTATAAAATACCGGTCTGCCAACCACGTTCAGCATATGGAAACAACAGAGGATACTGAAGCGCCATGAAAGCAGGATGCAAAGCAGAGATTTGATCTAGATCTTCTGTCTGTTTCTGCACAATAATGTCCTGCTCAAATTCTTCATAGCTAAAATCACCAACCACAAGCATGGCTAATTGATCTGTAGTTGGTAAACTGTACTGAGGCGGATCTCCGTCTTTTGGACCAACAATGCGAATGACAAAATCTTCAGCCTCATTGTCTGCTAATCTGTCCCTGGCCATTCTAAACTGCTTTGCAAACAAATTATGTTCATCCAACATATTAACCAAAGATTGTACAATAGTAGGATCTAGATCTGATGCTATTGTGTCTTCATGGTCTAATGAGGCAATTCTATTCTCAACCTCGGCTGATGTATCATACACATATAGCTAAATAAATTTTGGAGAGCGACCATTTGGAGGTATCAAAGAGCCGATGCGGTGATGAATCTGTCCACAAATTTTAAAAACCGGAGGACCCCTACCATCATTCATGGTTCGATCTATATTGGCTCCCATAGAGGTGAATGCAAAAAGACAATTGTAGCATCTTATATTCTTCATAAACTTGTTAGAGACCGATCCTCCATCAAATCTTGCCAAAGACGCTAAGGGTTCAGGCTAGGAAGGAAGGGAGGAATAACAACTATGCCTCCTTTACATCACTTGTTGTAAATAAGTGATCCAGAAGAGGTGCGTGCTTCTTTGCCAACACTTTCAGCATTCTAGAAAACGACGTGGTAGTTAGAACACTGCTATGCAGGTGGTCCATGGTATGATCTCCCAGGATAAGAAACTGGTTTATGCACATGTAAGAGAGAGTTAAACATGGATGAGGTAGATACCCATAGGTAGGCCTGGTGATGATGGAAAAGATAGATGCAGCATACGAAGGTACGGCCTTTACCTTTAAAAGCCTCTACGAAATCATCATCGAACTGAGCACACTCTAAGCTAGCACTATACGCTGAAGCTGCACCTGTACACAGGGTATAGGATTGAACCATATTGTAGCCCAAAGGCATGAAAACATCATTTGCTGTAGAATCTGCTGCAGTACCTCCCCAAACAAGACGATGCTGCTTTAGGAGCTTTCTCCTCTTCTATCTACACTGCGTTGGATCAGGACTTTGAATGCGACATGAGGAGTTATTTCCTGGTCGAAGGACAGAATAGATAAGAAGAAGATTCATGCAATATTCTTGCCTCATATGGGACTATACACAGTAGGCTACATACGTGGTCTTGCACGGCGGGACCTCGCTGTGGCAGCAGCAGAGGTGCCTATATCCATCGAAGCATCCACTGAGTAATATAGGTAGGCACTGTTAGATATCGTAATACAGCAAAATAGTGAGGCCACTGAATATAGCAGCGGTCACTGAAAACATAGATATGTAAGCAAAATAGAGCACAGTTTACATACGTGGTTGCTGAGCAGCCATACCAGGTTGGTATTCCATAGACGACGAAGGTTGTGCATCTTACCATGGACATAAAACAATGAAACCATTTTTTTGGGGGAAAAACATTTGGAAAAAATAGCATGTGGTGTTTATGGACCGTTAACATACATTGGATAACCTAGAATAACAGCGCACAAACAATCTGATAGTAGCAGAGAACTGCTATAACGCATTCTTTGATACACCTTTTGTTTGTGCTGTACCTGATTCTATAACAGTCTAATGTACCGAATACGATACGCATGAGTCTGTTAACATGCACTGGATAATCCAGAAAACAGCACACAAACAAGCTGATAGTACCAGAGAGCTGGCGTAATGGATTCCGTGACGTGCATTTTGGCTCTATTCTAGTTGGTTCTATAAGAGCGTAATGTAGCGAATATGATAGGCATGAGTAATGGAGAAGGCAAAACATTAATATATGAAACAGGCAAGTGTAGGCACAGGCACAAATCTAGATGTATAGGCAGGGTGGATTCATGCAGTAAGAGCGGTAGAAGCACGATAAGAGCAAAAACGACTATATGAAGAGGAAAACTGAAATCGGAGTGTACAGTGCAGAAAGAACCAAAAACAATTACATGAAGATGAGAAGTAAAATATGGATGTATAAACAGACCGATGCTGAATGAGGTGTAACTGAAGTCGCCTCATGTAACATTTTTATAATTAATGGTGCGATGCGTACAATGGAAGGAGGAAAAAATACATAAAGCCGAAAAAGAAATTGTAACCCTACAAACATGCTGACACTCAATCGCGCGACAGCACGATGAGTTCATCTAACACCTGTTGTGCGAACGCTGTAACAGCCGACAACGGTCTAACATCGTCGCTGGGCGCTGCAACGACCAACCTAGCAAGTTGAGCTCCTCTATTTGCAATGCAGAATAGATGGCGAGCTAGATCCCTATATAATTGAAGCCCATGGACACTATAATCAAGAAGAACAAATCCATATATCCCTCGTAGAACTACAAGAGCCTGCAATGCTGCTACTTCGTAGGCCACGGCAGGATCCACAGCAGGCTCAACCCAGAAAAGAGTGTTGTTGAGGCTCCCTAGACCATACCGGGGGTCAATTCAACCTCTATACCGTATATATCTTTCCCATCCTGTACCACCTCATGTATATAGGATACATAAGGTAGGCAGCACCGGTGAGCAACCTCTTGCAACATAGCTACGTGGGACAAATTGATAAAAAACATATCTACCACACCGAGCGAAAGTAGCAGTCCAAATCTGGGCACACTTTTTTGGTTGCCGCCTCTGTCTGCAAGGCACAAATATGTAGGGCCGTTTAAAACCAGAAGATAATTTTAAAATCAGTTTGCAAGACCCTTTTTTTGCAAATAAAAGACAACAGCCGATCTTCGAACAGTTCCAACAATCGTACGCGTCCTTTGAATGATTTTGCAAACGACAAAGAAGAGCAAAGGAATATCAGTTTCATAACATAGCACAAACAATGAGAAAACAAAGCAACATATATACTGAACAAAGCATCTAGTACGGAGGCGAAGATAGTCCAATAAGAGCGTATCTCGAGTTAGGAAGATATCCAATTGAGCACCGGGAACAACAATCGCAAAGCAATGTTCGATAGCGACACCTTTGAACAACAACGATGCGAACCTGCGTCAAACAGTTTTGAGACGAAGCCATTAGAACCAGGGAAAGCAACTGATCTATCTATAAGCAAACATAGCAGAACAGATATAAACAACCCGCATTAGGCTAGAGGGGATCGAGTGTGACAGAGGCGAGAACCTACGCACGAAATTAGGCAAGACTAGCGTAGCAGCCGAGGTAGGAGCAAACAGCAGGCGTTGTCCCCGAGAGCGTCCACCTTCCCCCCTTTCCAACCCTTCGTCCCCCTCCCCCTCCCCCTCCCCCGAATCAGCCACAGCGGCGCACCGGAGGAGGAACGCGGCGGGAACCCGGCGCAGAGCGGGGAGGTGCGACGCGAAACCCTAGGAAGAACAAAGACGAAGAAGAAGACCTCCGCCGGCGCAGACAGGAGGCGCGACGCGAAACCCTAGGAAGAACAAAGACGAAGAAGAAGACCTCCGGCGACGGCGGCGGCAACAGAGGAGCGGGCCGGCGAGGAAGAAGTAGGAGAAAAAGAGCGACGAAGGTCGTCGGGCCGACAAGGACGAGGAATGACCCTGCAGCTCGAGGACAGCAGAAAATTAAAGGGAAGAAACCTAATTGGGGAGAAACCGATGCACTTCACAATGGAGCCCGAGGACATTAGAAGGTAATGGATTCTTACCAACCCGTGGTAAGAAGCCGGAAACAAAGAGGTAAAGTAAAAGCTAAAGCTGATTAACGAAATCATGACCCTGTAGGCCGCGATCGCACGGTAGAAAACAATTTCACCGACATGGATGGTGTTTCTGCCGGAGGAGCATGGCGGCCTTGTCTAGGTAAATGGCATGCAAATATTTTCCAAACACCACCTCAAGGGTTTTTGGATTTTTTTTGGGTTCAAGAACCGCCACTTTAATGCGAGCTAAATCCCCAGCTCTGGTAAAAATCATGTCTACCATTTGGGTTGCACCAATCAAAGTCCCAACTGCCCACAGAATAAGGTAGTTTTCCCTCAGTTGCGGTGGTATGCCTTCCCCAAATTTTACAATCAATAAAAAAAACCTAGACGGTTCTTTACCTTACCTCTCCAAACTCGTCCATTCGAGCCAGCTCCATTGCATTGGGGAAAACAGTAAGAAAAGCATTATCGCCGTGCTCCTTGAGTTCCCATTGCCATGGAATTGGAACCAGTCTCTCAAGTTCTCCCTTCACTTGATCCATTGTTAGCACTCCACCCGTGGTAGTAACTAGACCCCAGGCAGCAGACCCTTTTGTATCATTGTATTCCCTATCTGTCACTGGTATATAGTGAAATCCCAAGCCCGGCGCACCATAACCAACGTTCTGTGCTACTGGTTTTGGTCCCTTTAGAATGGGACACCTGTGTGACACATGTGCCTTGCTCTCACAAATTTCACAAAACAAAGGTATTGGACAATCAGATGTCAGATGACCTCGCCTGCCACACTGAGAGCACTGCACTTTTGCCTTCTTTGCTCCTGCAGGACCTTGGATTGCCTCTGTCTCTTTGCCACTATCATTAAGCTGCCCAGCACTAGTAGTAGTATCCACTTGTATTGCTGCTTTTGAAGTATATATTATCATTGCACTCAATATCGGCCGGTGCACTTGCAGGTGCTGGTTTCGCAGCAGCTACATCTCGAACGACAGCATCAGCGGGCCCAGTAGTAGCATGTTGGTGTGTCCGATTGTGATAAGGATTTCTATTCCTCTGCTGGTATGTGTTGTTCCTTCTCCGATTCTGCCATCGATCGCGATCTCCGGCATAGCCAGGGTGGAAATCTCCATGAGGAGCCTGAGCACCACGACCAAATTGTTCTGTGCCCTGACCTGTGCCAAAACGATCTCCTCCATGACCACCGACACCATGCTGCGTTCCTCCATGTCCAGCAACAAAGCCTCCTCGCAACACCCCAACGCATGCAGTTCCGGATGCCTCCTGTTCCCGCCGCATGCATTTGCATGCTGCATCCACGTCTGACTTCGTCGTTTTTTTTTTTTTTTGCTTGACTCCAGCCCCTTCTCGCTGGACGTTGTTCTTGTTGGTTTTGTGGCCGGTGCATTGCAAAAGTATATTAAGGGATGTCGCACATGTTGCAAGTGTTTAAGAGGCATGTTGTAAGCGTTTGTTCAAAATGTTTCATCTGTTTCCAGACGTCAGTTGCAATCATCTTTTTTTCATATGTTTCACATATATGTTGCAACAGTATGTCTTAAATGTTTCAGCTGCTTTAGTCTTATGTTGTAGCACTTGGTTTTATGTTGCAAGATATAAATTTGAATATTTCGTGTGCTTAGCACACGTTACAAGTTTCCAAGTGTTTTAGTCCACACCCGCGACGGTGCACTTTGTTAGTCAGACCAAAGACTTGCTTTAAATGAAGCGGTGCAAGCATCGTGTACATACTGTAGCTGTTACCGTGGCCGGAGACTGGAGGTGGGCCAGCCGGGCAGTTGGTGCCGCACGGGGCGACCTGGAAACCGGTGGGCAGGTGCCTGTGGCCTACACCTACGGCGGCGCATCGCATTCGCATCAGACCCTGACACCCTGTTGACTGCCATGAGTCATGACCGTTGCTCCCAGGCCGCCAGTCCGCCACGCTCCGCTGGGCGCCAGTAAAATATCACTACCACTGATCGCCAGCTCCGTTCAGGTCAGCTGCACCTACGCCCATTCCATTCCTGGAAGCCCTCACACCTGCACGCACCCGTCCCTCGTCTCGTCACCAAGCCCCCAAGGCCTGGCTCGCCTTCCCCTCCCATCTTTACCGCCGGCCACGCCAATCCGTCGAAGAAGCCGTCCCAGCTCAACCCCACCACCGGCAAGCGGCAAAACCAAGAACCTGGTCCCCGCGCGGTCAATGCGCGCTGCTAAATATAAAGCAAATTAACACATGCGATGACAATTTTCCTCACTTTATCTTGCTTTTAGATAAAATATTAATGATCAAAACGGGTGTTAATGACCGTCAACAAGCTCCCTCAGCTATCCTCAGCTATCCTTTTGCTCGTCCCATGCAAAGATGTGGGTTTAATTAGCATGGTATTGTAAGTGTAGCATGTTGAATTAGGAGTTGCTACTATGTAACGCCCTGCAAAAACTTATATACAAACAAATACTATTTCTTGAATTGAACATGTTAACATTTGAAAATCCATCATCAGACTGGGGTTTATAGCTTTCACCTTGACATAAGCAATTGTAGGATTGAGTAGCTAGACAGATACTTTTTCCTCTACTTTGGTTTAGCTCAAACTTCCTGAAGGCTTTCAATGGATTTGAAAAGAAAACTTGTCTAAGTTTCTCAGATGGTACACTCAAGTCTTTCAATGGTGTTTGAAACCTCACCAAAGCCATGGATCTTAGCCTTAACATCTATCCTAAAGCTTGGTACACTCAAATCTCTCAATGGTGTTTGAAACCTCACCAAGGCCATGGATCTTAGCCTTAACATCTATCCTAAAGCTTAGACCCATGAATTTATAAGTTACACATGCGCTTCTCTGGTCTTGCTAACCTGTGTTATCCAGGTCCATTATCGACACATCCCTAATTCTTACTAAACCGTGTCATTTAGGTAACACAAGTGTCCGATATATGCGGACGCGCGTGTAGCACAGTGGCATATCTCCGGTGGTGGGAGCTGGCCAACCGGGGGTCGAACCCTGGTTCTGCACCGCTTGCTTCGTGCAAGCAAATAATTTCCAAGCGTTTGCCTCTCACACGTGATGCCACAATGGGATCATGACGTGCCCGTCGCCTACGAAATCAATGGATTTCGGTGATCTCAAGAAGGACGCGGTCTTCAGATCTGAGTGTAGCTATATGTTTGTTTGTACACGGGTGGTGTGTGTAGCGTGCGTGTGTTGAGTGGGCGTGCGTGTGTACGAACAGATGCTACAGTTGTACCCAGATGAGAGGCAATAAAAAAAGTGTTCGATATATGAACAATTATTTGTTTATATATGTTTTATATAAAAAGATTGAGGGAAGTTAGGCCCCATGCCTGGGCTGCTGTGCCTGTTCAAGAAAATTGGGGCTTGGGCTTGGGCCTTCCTAGCCATGGGCAGTCTTTTTTCCCTTTAAAAAACATAGGAAAAAGTCCACATCATCTCCTCAACTTTCGCGAAAGTCCTCCTTTTCTCCCTAAACTCCAAAACCGGGCAAAACACCTCCCTCAACTTTTAAAACCGTTCATCCTACCTCCCTGGCCCTGTTATAAGCAGTTTTGAAGGTGGTTTTGTCCTTTTCTTTTTTATTTATTTTGGCTAAATCTTTGAAAAATCATAGTAAATCATAGAAAAATTATAAAATAGAAAATCTAATTTTGTTGGACTCTTGGTGAGTAGATCTACACATGAACATATAATATGGTATGCTTTAGTACAAAGTTTTTGTTGTGGCTTTAGATCTATATTTTTCTGTAATTAATTGGAATAATTCATAGCTGCAGTTTCTATGCTCCAATTGTGATGAAATTTTTATGGTGGGTTAATTATTGTATGATTGAACTATAGTAAAAATTTCATACTCATTGGATCATGTATAGCTTAGTTATATATTTTTTTTTATTTAACAAGCATAAACCTAAATAAATTCTATAACTAAATTATACATGATCCAATGAGTATAAAATTTTTACTACAGTTTAAGCATACAATAATTAGCCCACCATAAAAATTTTATCACAATTAGACCGTAGAAACTGCAACTATGAATTATTTCACTTAATTACAAAAAAGCATAGATCTAAAGCTACAGCAAAATTTTTGTGCTAAAGCATACCATATTATATATTTACTGTGTAGATCTACTCACGTGGAGTCCAACAAAATTGGACTTTCTATTTTATAATTTTTCTGTGATTTATCAAAGATTCAGCCGAAATAAATAAAAAAGAAAAATCGCTTATAACCAGGCCAGAGAAGTAAGATGAACGGTTTTAAAAGTTGAAATAGGTGTTTTGCCCGATTTTGAAGTTCAGGGAAGAAAAATGGACTTAACTTGGACTTTTTTCAAAAACATATGGAGGCCCAAAAGTCCACAACCCTGCTAAACAAGCTAAGACAGGGAGATGGGCTCGCTTTCGTTGGCCCAACAGCCCACGTCTAAATGGAGCCGAAAGGAACCCAACCTAAAGAAATCATCCGGCTCAGCCGAACCGGCCCCGATGTCGCTGGTCGCCTACGACGCCTCCTCCGACGAGGAAGACGCCGGCGAGCCTCCCGCCGCAGAGGCGCCACAGCCTGCCCCTATCGGTCCGCAGCCAAGGCCTCCGTCTCCTTCGACGGCGGTGGGCGCAGCTCATCGGCCTACGCCGCCGCCGCCGGCAGCCAGCCAGTAAGCTTCTCCCCTCGCTGTCTTCTCTCTCTAGGGTTTCGCTTGTAGAGATGGGTTTTGCTTGGTAGGTGACCAGCTGAAGCGGCTGCCTGATTGAGTGTGCTGTACTGAAAGCTGAAGCTACTGGCTATCGAATCGCTGTACTAGCAAACCCTGCATCAATACGATTGTTTCGCTTTCCCATATACTTAGCTCACAGTAGCACGACATCTCTGGTAACGAAGGTTCAATTCGGAATGATTATTGGCATGCATGCGTTTTGCAATGCGGAAATGCTATATAACACCGATGCGATTTATTTCTACACTTCTATACATATCTGTTCATCAGGATGTGCTTGCCCTTTCCCTTTATAATAGCACAGCTTCATCCCTTCTCTTTAGAAACCACGGAACAGGCAAGACACCTCTACATCTACCTTTTTCCCCTTTTATAAACATATCAATATATTCAGTTCACAAGCTTAGCAGCAGCACTCAAGGGAACCAAATTTAATCCAACTAAACACTGTATCTAAAATGATAAGGTTGGTCCAGGGACATCTCATTGACCACAATGGTATTCCCTATTTTGAAATGTTTGGAATGCTTAATGGTGTCTTATGAATGCAACCGACCTCATGTAGAGTACATTTTTGTTTATGGCCAAAGTAACTATGTGTGAACGTCAGTCACGGATAAATTCTGGAATGATAATGCATTTGTTCACTACTGCTACTGCATTGGGTTCTTCACAGTCCTTCCTCTTAATGCTCACCATGTACCACAATTAGATGATGATTATGTTCTACTTTAGCGTGCTAGTATAAATCAATCTGGAAATTTTTTACTTATATAAGACCCAATCGATTTGGTGGCGTTTCTGGGTCGTGCTAGATTTCTCTTACCATGGTTTATACAGGCTGCTTGTCGTCAGAACGAGGCACTAAGACTGTTCTGCTCCCTTTGCATGGGCCTGATAGTTTCTCTAAACTCGAACAAGTAAGAAAGAGCATATTTGCCTTGTCCCTGATATTCTTCCTCTCTTTTGGGAAAGGAAATAAAGGGTTCTCCTAATAGGATAAGTTGGATTATTGAATGCCCTGTGATGCTTTGGTTTATTGGGCAAAAATGTTGCAATTGATATTGGTTATTTAAAGCAGACACTTCCCTTCTGCATTTAATCTCCTTTATTTTGGTTATTGGCATTGTTTTTGTTTCTTCTGATTTTTTTTTTCAGTTTTAGCTGCATGCTGAAGTGTTATTCTGGATGTATACTTGACTACTTGTCAGTTTCCTAAATGCACAGCACATTATTACCAGTACCCCCACCATTTACTTTATAGGTCTGATATGGTATTGTTTAGTTCTGAACTAATTGTTTTGGTCGTTTTGGTCCAGGAGTGTAGCACTGATTAATTCGAGTAACGTTTCTCTGCCCACACCATCATTAGACCTACCAGATGTTGCAGACCTCTTTGCTCCCCCTGCAGACAATGCATCAAGGAAGAGAGAATCAAACGGGTCTGCTCTTCATGACTCGCGCAGTAAAATTCCAAGGATGCAATCACAACCCCGAGGCATAAGAAGTGCTGCAGGGAACACTCTAATTCCACCACAGCTTCGTGGAAGGTTAGTTTTTTCTTCTTCTCTTCATGTCTCTTTCGGTGTCATGTGGGATCACCTTATTATATGTATTCTCTCACCCCTCAGCTAACCAATCAAATGCTGTTTGTGGGCTCACTCCCAGAATGTATTTGCCAATTGTTCACATTATGTATTTTGTATCCCTGAGTAATGTCTATCTTTGGTTATTGCTTCACAGGAGCAATGTTGTTACTGAAGACATGAGCAAACTCTTTGTGGCTAAACGAAAAGAGTAGCATCTTAACACTTTCTGAACAAGAACCTATTTGGACTTTATAGACACATCTACTGGCTCCCATAGTCCCCTGGATGTGGCGGCATGATTCAACGATGTTGCTGACTCCTAAAGAACTGAAGGAAGGATGTTAATGGTACCGCAACCGACCCTGTTCGCTGATGCTTATGCTTATGCTGAAATGTTGTGAGAGGAAAACATTGTTTCATGGCTGAAAAGTAGTTCGGAATAAGCTCAAGCGAACAGGGCTCTCTTAGAACATTTATTTGGTGCTCACTTGCGTTTCCATGTTCAACGATGCTACATGCCTGATGTTGGATGCATGTAAACTCTGTTATGTTATGGCAGCTAGACACTGCTGTTCTGTTAGGAGTTACTAGGATTAGATGTAATAACTCCATTTGTCTTTTATTCGGTGACAATATGTATTCCGCCACTGGTTTAACTACGTTCAGGCAGCATTTACGCTAGTATATTTTAATACTGAAGGAATGCTGTGAACTACGTAATTGTCTCTTAAGATTCTGCTAGCGAATGAGATTGTTTCTTTTTAACAAAGTTTTCACATAAGCTAATTCTACGCCTGTTGTAAATTGTAACCTATCACAATCATCCTTCTCCTGCACCATTGCAGTTGGACCAAGATTATCATGTCCGGGACAGGTAAATTTGGTCAAAGACTTTGACCAAATTTATTTATTTCCGCTCGGCGTGTGTAATTTATTTTCCCCGCAAAAAAAAAATGTTCGCGCTCTCGGCCACCGAAATTTTCCTCCAAATTTGCTTCTTTCCTCCAGAAGGAAGCGCGGTTTTGGCTTCCCGAGTACGCTTCTCCCGCGGCGTTTTGCTTCGGAAGGAACTGGCGCTCCCTCTTTCAGCGCACTCATCGTCTCTCCTCCGCTGCCCCCCACTCCCCCCATCCACCGTCGGCCGTCGCATTTGCACCCCACCGAACCCGGAATCGATCTTGCTCGCTTCGATCAATGGCGGACTAGCGCCGAAGCGAAGACGCGAGACTGCGAGATTTTGACTTATTCCCCGCAAACGGAGGTATAATCCCTCCGTTTCCCCCAATATTTTCGTGGTTTTTTTTTTGCTTGTTCGTGAATTTGGACGATCATGTTCTCCGCACCGCTGAATCGTTCGTTTCTCGCCGCGGACGAGGGGGATTTTGCTCGAACCTCTGATCGATGATTGTTCTACGCGGCCTCCATTAACATCGTCTGTGGAGTACGGGGGGCTTCTCTCCTATCCCCTATTGTACTCCTAAACCTCAAGCCAAACCCCTTCCATGTTTACACGGTGGGGATTTTGGCGATTGCTTCGTGATGAGCGCAATGAGCGTGAGATTGTCAAGCCGACGCGTCTGTGAAACTAGTAGTTGTGATTATATTTCAACAAATATATCATAGCTTGCTAATCACAGCTGGTGCTTCAATCTTCAGGCATAAGATTGGCTGCCTTAATAATTGTTATTGACACTCTTTGCGTTATTACTGAATCCTAGGAAGATAAGGTGTCATGTTCTTCAATGCCATTTCCAATATACCACTAGATGCTATTTTGTAGTCTAATCTCTTTGGTTGGCTGTCTAATCTTGGTTTCTGGCAACAACTGACTGCTGTATTGCCATTCCATGGTCTACTAGTCTAGGCAATGCCTTTAATATGGATGCACATAATTTCTGTGAACACAGTCTGCCCTTAATCTCAACATTTACCCATTGCTACTGGCTACCACATTTAGTTTTCCATCCTGCGCGACTTATCTTGAAACTCTGCTTGCAGTTGGTTGTGTTGCCGTAAATCAGCATCCCCCAGGACACTAGGATAGAGCAACATGTGTCATTTATCTTTCTTGTAATCGTACATTTTTTTTCTCTGTGGACATGTGTTTCTGTATATCTGCATTTGAATACTTTAGATGTTTCCAAATGTTCCTTTCACATTTGCAGTTTTGGTGTTTATATACGCATCTTCCGACCATTTGAATTTGGAAAAGATTTCAGCACTAGTATCAAGTTTTGGTTTTTCTTATCAATTCAATAATCGCACCATGACTTGTCTGATGTTGGTAACACCATTCACAGTTTCAATTTTATAGGTTCTGCTTGCCTACATCTGCCAGCAACCACAGCTTGGGTACAATGAGCACCGCAAGAGTTCAGGGAAGATTAGATTACCTTAATTCACAGGAGCCTGGTGACGAATCACAGGCTACTGCTATTGATATTGTGGAAAGGCTGCTGGTAGAAGATGACATAGGCACTTCTCAGAAAATGAGTGCTGAGCCAATGAGTGGAACAAAGTCAGCTTCTATATTAGGCACAAAAGTAGCCCAATGCCTGGCCAAAAGACAGATATTTTTGTGAACCCAATGATTGCTGTAGCCCACTCCAAAAGACAGATATTTTTGACTGGGCTGATGCTTCCAGTAATGATGAATGCACAGCCATTATGATTTCCAGGAAAAAACAAAGGATCCATGCTAATACTCAAGCGAAGAATTTGACCTCCCAGAGATATGGTGGCAGTGGATCAACTACCATTGTTGGTTCCATACTAGAATGTAACGGTGGTGACTCAGGCTTGAGTTCTTTTAAGAAGCCAGAGCCTCTTGGTTCTACTGATGATTTATATGATGCATATGATATTGGGCCATGTACTGAGATGGCAGCTGAAGCCATGGAAGCATTGTCCAATGCATCAACTGTCAATCATGTAGTCAGGGAGAATGCACATCCTGAAAGCTCAGTTCTTAGAACAAACTTGGGAAAAGAAAGCAAAGCCAATAAGATATGTTCTGAACCGCCAATTCAAAAGCGAATTGGTGGAAGTTCAAGGTCTGTGAAAAAGAATCCCAGCAAGTCAAAAGACAAGAAAGGTCCAAAACAGATGGCAGGGAAAGCAAAAGGAAGCATGGGCAGTATCACTATAGAGGGAGATACAAATCGTGAGGTGTCAGAAGGAATCAAGGGATCTGGTCCAAGTGATTCAAATATTGTCGGCTCTGATGCTGTAATCCACCCTAAAAGGAAGAGGACCTACACGTTTATCTCAAGAAGCTCGAAAGTTCAATTCAATAAAGCTGGGAGCTCAACTACACTTAGTTCCAAAAGTACAGGAGTAGCTGACTCATCAACAACAAATCAAGTTAGCCTATCTGGCCCTGATTTAAACCAGCTTGCCAGATTATTAGAAAAACAATCCACATCTGCACAAGAAGATCATGACCCTAGTTTGATAAACAGAGTACCACTGAGGGAGCTAAATAGCAAACGCTCCCAATTTAGGACACAAATATCAATGAAGCCACTGAAGAGAGGACTTGTGAAATCACCAGGTTCCAGAGAACTTGCCGGTCTGTTAAGAAATGAAGCATCTCCAGTTTTGCAGACAAGCAGGCAAAGAAGAAACATGTCCAAAGTCCATGTTCTGTTGAGCCAAAGCATGGATAAGGAAACCATCAAAATGCAAACAAAGGTAGTGGTCCAATACATTAGTTATACATATTAAAAACAGTATTTAATGGTCTGTTGATGAATCCCATCTTTTTTTGGATGTTGGCAGATATTGATATACTTTGGACTACCAGTGGCGACAACTATTTCAGAAGCTACACACTTTTGTTGCTGAAAAGTTTGCCCGTACAAGGAACATGCTTGAAGCAATAGCTATGGGGATACCTGTAGTCACGCCATCATGGCTTCAATGCTGTAGTGAAGCAAGGTGCTTCATTGATGAGAAGAAATACATTATGAGAGATATGAAGAAGAAAAAGGAGCTAGGCTTTAGCATGCATGTCTCACTTAGCAGAGCCTGCAAAAAACTATTGCTTCAGGTTTTCCTCTAATTTCTTATGTGAAGAGTCCAATTGAAATGGGGAAAGCGAATAGTGACAGAGGGCAGTTGTATTCTCTTTTATGTCAAGAGAAAACTCAACATTTACAGTACGCTTACAGCATTCCTTTTGTAATATTATCATAATGTTTCCAGAGGGTTTGAAAATCTGTTTCAGGGTAGAAGAGTATTAATCACACCAAACACCAAGCCTAGCAAGGAGCTTCTGAAAAATTTAGTAGTTGCAGCTCATGGTCAGGTATGCAATCTGTAATCTACATATCCGTATCAGTCTACCATCACACTGTCCTTGGTAGTATGAACCATGTAGCCATAGGGCATATAAATAGAAAATATCCTATAATATGCTTTATGTTTTACTGCACTTCATATAATTTGTATGATCTCTATACCTGCTAGAATTCCATTCTTGGTTCCATAATTTTCATTGGCTAATTTACTCTAGTGCTAAATAAATTTTGTCAGTCGCTGGGGAGAATCACAGTGTTAGGTTCGCTACTCGTTCCTCTCAAGTAGTAGCCGTGCGAGGTTGGTGGGCGGGGCTTGGGCTCTCGACAGCGGCGGACGCGCGACGCCGTCCTGAAGTCCGGCGTCGAACTGGAACACGTGAGAGTGTAGTTACTCGAGAGCGGAAGAGATTGACTCAATCTCCAGCTGCCTTTCATTAATCAAGTGTGCGGGCTATATATAGCCACATGCTAACAAACTGAATGTTCCACAAATTAAGCAACAAGATCTATCTGATCTAACAAACTGACTACGAAATGCAATCCAAGATCCTAGGAACGAGGACGCCGCCCTGGGCGCGATCACCCCTTCGTCGCCGCGCTCTGCGCGCTTCACGCCCGCTTCTTCAGCCACGGTTACGCTTCCTTCGCTGGTACACTTGGCCCACCATAACACACAGCCTCTTCAATGAAGAACAAAAATTTTGAGGGGACCTTTGTAATCTCTTGTGAACAAGATCACAGTGTCTGTATGCCATTAATTGAGAGTGGTACATGTTATGAATTTTTCCTCCCAAAACCTTTTTCTATTGCTTCGTCCATTTCTCGCAATTCATCAAAAAGTTCTGTACAATTGTTGCAGGTCTGGAAGTTTTTGACTCGGAGCTTCTTCTGAATGGTATTGTCACTCAGAGGCTAGAGTTCGCCAGGTACATGCTTGCTATCTTAACAAGCTAGAATCATGCTGTCTTGAACATTTTGATATTGATGAAATCTACCCTGCTTTCTAACTCTGAAAATGGCATCTTTTGTGTTTCAGGTATCGCCTCTTTCCATGAATAAACCATATGAGCGCAATCTGGATAGGTTCGGTTCTGGTACCATGCAAGGCAGACAAAGCACTTCTGTACATATGCATCCTATGGCCCCTGCAGTCTTGCCTGTATTTATCTTTCGAATCTCTGGCCCTTACCACTACTATTTGCTTTCTATTGGCTCTTGGAACACAGGCCATGTGGGAGTTTTGGTATTCTTTTGTTGTATGGTTGTGACCATGTTAGCCTATGTTAAAACTAAGTACCTACATGGATTGGATATATCATTCTGCCAATGAGCCTATTCATAGTGGTAGAACCAGTACATTCGGTTGGTGTTTTCATGAGGGAGCAACGTGTAAGGATTTGGACCCAATGGTTGCAGGGCCTGTGTTTATTGTATGACAGAGTGAGCAGTATAATCAAGCACTAAAGAATTTATCTGTTCACCTACTCGAACCAGCTCCAATGGAACTGAGTTCCTACAGAACTCGATAATGTGTTGGCTTATATACATCTAAGTGCAGTTCCTTTTTGAAGTGGCACCTATATAGAGCCTCGCCTCTTGTAGCATTTTCTTTATAATATTTTGTCCAGATGCAGTCAGTATGTAGCTGGTATTTTTTTTATCCATAACAACACATACTAATGGTAATGTGAGTTGTGAGGAAGAGAGCAATGGCATCAAGAACTCCTGTTTATTGCTGAAAGCGTGATGCATTATGTTGGGATTAGGGGGATACTGGAAACAAGTAGTCTTGTTAAAACAGCAGATCAAGAGCCAGATTCTGGTTTGTAGTTCTTTGTATCGCTTCTTGTTTCTATGCTATTGTTGTGGATGTCTGGCATTTCTGCCCATCATGTTAAAACTGGTGTGTCCCCCAACCAGCTCTTTATTTCAGAACCTATCATGCAGGAGTCTGAGAGGTATGACAGAAAATTGTAACATTCTACTCTAAAAAAAGGAAACTTGTCTACTCAAAGTTGTGGTAAAATCAACTAGGATGGTTTGGTTTTCATGAAGCAGCAGCATGTGAGGATTCAGTGTGTTTTAGAGCAGTGTTCATCTACTACTCTCACTGATTCACTGGTCATCTCATTCTAGAGGATATCAGGAGCAGGAGCAGCAGTGCAGTGTTCTAGAGGATGGATACAAATAACAAGATATATAGCATCCCAGTGAACAGATGAGCATGAACCAAAGCCAATAAGAACTAACTTAACCCAGCGAGAACCATAGATAAGGTTAACCGACAAATCAGATAGTAGGGACTCTAATAAGTTCTCATCAGCGCAAGTTTTAACACGACGACAGAGCAGCTAGCGAACGTGAATCAAGCACGTACACGTGCATACATAACAATAATTGTCCTGAAAATACTGTTGGCTATTTTGTTACGAGAGAAAAATATTGTTTGTTAGCTGAAAAAGTACGGCTTATAAACTAAACGAAAAAGTACGGCTAATAACGCCACAGCCCAAAGACAGCACAACCTTAGACGATGGAGGATCTGAGTTTGTTTATTTATTAGTCCAGCCGCAACCGGACAGCCGGACAGGCCACACACACGTCAGGGCTCAGGTTGGTGCAGGCTTGAGGCTTGACTCGCCTCCGGCCTGGGTCATGGCGCTGCCTCAGCCTCGTCAGTGGACAGGAACGAGTCCTCCTTGGCCCCGCCGGCGCCGGTCACCTTCACCGTCGTCTCCACCACCAATGGACTTAGATGAAGCACAATCATAGCTAAGGGATCTTGTAATGGGATCACCGTGTAGTTGGCGAATCCAGCCTCCAAGAATATCGTCTTCCACTGACGCTCATCCCTCTCGAAACCGTGGCCTCTCATCATGTAAAGATCAAGAGTTGCGCCTCAGTTACCTGTTTGCTTGTCTCCCCCCTATGCCCAAGAACGGTGTTGTTGATGAACACCTTTCCTCCCGTTGGTGGTATCGCTTCCTTGCAGCGTTTGAGTATCTTTATGCATGAGGCATCGTACAAGGGCTACCTTGAGTAGAACAGCTAGCATCTGCTGGCGGAATTGACTCAAACATATCGCCTACCACGAACTTGACCGTCCCGCCGCACTCAGGTGCGCTGCTGACCACTTGCTGGAGGTCCATCACGGTGCACTGCATGTCCGGAAAGGCTGCAACGATAGCAGCCGTGGCCGCCGCCGACATCCGTCAGAGTCTTCAGGCCCTTGAAATACCCACCGGCCTCTTTGATCACAACCTCCATGGTGAATCGGCTATCCGCCACACTAGCTCTGTTCATGGCATCGTTAAACGACGCGTCGCTCTGGGTGAGACTCCAAGTGGACGTACCGTGAGCCGCCTCGAAAACAGTCTTGGTACTAGTTGGATCTCTGAACCAACGCTCAAGGTCGAAGAAGGTTGACACAGTGGTGCTGGGGCGCGTGAACAGCAGCAGCATGTGGGACAAGTCGCACGTCGAATCGTTGTCGGCCTCCTGGACGAGGAGCCGCGACGTCGGAGTCAGCTTGTACACCGTCTGGCTTTCAGCTGACGCAGACTCGTCGTCATCCTCCTGGAACAGCCCGAAGAAGGCAAGGAAGCGCAGGAGGCGGCTGAGGTATGGCGCCTTTGCCGGGACGAGGCCGATCTCCTTGATGAGGTCGGAGACGGTGGCCGCCCCCGCCGCCGCATTTGATAGCAGTTGGAATGCCCAACTCCACGGCGCACTTCCGCCGACTTGAAATGGGCTGAGGCTAAGGCTGAACAGGTGACCGTACCCTTGCAGCATAGGTCTCAACAAAATACTCGTGGCTCGTGGCCGGCTCAAGCTCGACTCAGCTCGTTTTAATTTTTTTACGAGTTGAGCTGGAAGTCTAGCTTGCTATTTTAACGAGTCAACTCGCGAGCTGCTCACGAACTGAAGCGAGTTGAGACCTATCAGTCCACGATCATGAATCCAGAAGATAATGATACTGACCTAGAAGTGTACACCTATTCTATCGGTATGTAATCCTTATTTTTAGCTGTTTCATATGAATTTTAATTTTATAATTGTTGTGGTATTTAAATGTTGATTTTATGGATTGTTTTCCAGAGAGAAGATGATGATACTGACATTGAATATGTGGACTTTCCTAAATTTATGGTGACGAGCAACTAGTTAGTATGCTGAAACTGCATGATCATGAATGAACCAGCTATGTTACAGGGTTGATACTTTTGATGAACCTGATATGTATTAATTATGTATGGTTGCATAATGATGAACGTCACCTTTTGAAATTAATGTAGCATAAATATTATAAACATGTGTGTCCTATTTTTTTTAAGTAGCTCGCGAGCTAAATGAGCCAGCTCAAATTCGGTAACGAGTCGAGCCGAGCTGCCCCTCTAGCTCGTAATATTAACGAGTCAAGCCGAGCTGGCTCGTTAGCCTAACGAGCCAGCTCGAGCTGGACCGAATTCGACATGGTGTCGCTGCATGCAAAAGGCAGGAACAAATTGGTTCAAAAAACATGCCAAAGCGAAAAGAAAAATATTGTTCCGGCTGAAAAAAGAAGCCGAATAAACCGGCTTTTAAGGTAAGCCGAATGGGGCCAATTATATTCCTTTTTTTTTTGAAAAAAAGAATTGGCATTAGAGACTAAGTATGTATATAATCAATCATATATAAGCTGCAATTATATAAAACAACAAAGGAACAAAACAATTATATACTAGCACACATAACAGTGTGTGACACACTGTTTTGGTGGTGACCACCTGGCATGATGCATGACCACCAACGGGCAGCGTAGTTCTAGCATGGACGTATCGACAGCTATGTGTTGCCTGCCGTCGCACCTCAGGACATGCAAACCTTGGAGGTTGCTCCTATATACTCCAGGTTTGGTGTTAGGAACGATGGCCCGTTGGGAGCCCCCTTAATAATAGTTTACCGGTAAGTACTTCGGTTCACTATATTCTTCGAGGCAGTTATATATGATAAAATTATTAATGGCTAATTCATTATCGTGTTCAATGCAGCGATGGAACGGGCAGGATACACTCCCTATAGCTCTGTATATCTGGACGGAAGCAGAGTTAGTTAGAGGGAATGCGTGGCGCAAGTACAGGGAGTACACGGACGGTCTCGACGTCCTGACACAACACCAGGTTACGCTCTCTTTACTATCATACCTGTGTCTTCTTCGATGTACACTATATCACAACCTAACTCAATTACGAAATTTCAGGTGCATTGGTGTGCTTGGGATTCTCCGGAGCTCCAGGACTATCTCAGTCCTGTCACTAGGGACGAGTCAGACGAGTATCGCTGCGACGTCCCTCTTATTTTCTTCCATGTGGTCGAGATTCACTTGCCCATCCGGGTCTGCAGACAGTTTGGAAGAATGGCAGACTGTCCACCACCGCTTTACTCCACCAACCAACAATTGCACGGGTGCGTTATTGATTAATAACAATGCTACAATTCAGCGGTGTGTGATACAACTAACATCGTTTTGCTGTAGGTATGACCACAGGAAGAGGTACAAGACCAAGGATTGGCACGTGACACACAGCGTGCACATCCATTTGTGGCAGAACAGGGTACGACTTCCGGTCTATGCGGGTCCTCCACACGACCAGCACACCTTCGACGAATACCTGCGGTGGCTTCACCGGTCTACGAGGACACATATCAAGCCCCCGTACACTGAGGAGGCAATTGACAAGGACTCGGAGGAAGATGTCATCAAAGATGTGTACGACACTACCACTAGGGAGGACACACAGATACAGAGAGCCCCGCTTCAAAGATACGTGGTAATATACTTGAATGGTACAATTTGTTATCCTTTTGGTATTAAGTATGTGTACTAAAACTGTCCAACCGCGTTTCTGTACCCAGACGACACAATTGTCAAGGCTGTCCAACGAAGCAACGTTTCGGCTTCACGAGTCTAGAGGGCAAGGGCCAGGCGTTCTCGTGGCTTTTGTGGAGGTAAACATAAATTTGTCCGTTCCGAAAATATTTCTTTAGTGTATATGCGTTTGGGTAATGAACTAACTTTAACGTCTATTTATGCAGAAAATGAAGAAGAACTGCAGGAAGCTAGCTCAGAAGCTGAGCTGCAAGGACACTCCTTATGAGGAACCGCCACTCCCGGCGTGGTCGGGTGGCACGTCTTCAGCCTCTTTGAGGACATCAGCCGGCTCTTCTCAGCCGATGACAGGTGCCACTTCCACGGTGCGTACACCACCACATCATAGCACTGGGAAGGACCCTGCAACCGAGGACGACGATGACGACGACGACGACCCCCCGGGCTTCCGCAGACAGCACGACCAGTGGGACGATTGACCGCAGGACGAGATCGACATGTCTCAGCTAGGTGGTGCCCCGCTTGGTACCTAAGAGCCTCACATGTACTATCAAAGATAGTTTCTTTAAATACGTAGGCTTCATGAACTAACGATCATAAAGAATTATAAGTAATCGTGCGTATCATATACTTGCAGGGTACGAGCCGTACGCACCGTCGACACGATCATACCGACGTTGGCTACACTCCCAATATGTTGCCAACAAATCCGAAAAGACAGAGGCGTCTGAGGGATCGTTACACTCCTAGGTCTTAATTTGTTAGGTCAAGCGAATATTGGCGTCCAAAACTTGCGAGGTTATTTGGTTATGTTATGTCAAACTTATGTCAAAATAATGAAAATGTTATGTGGCAGCTTGTCAACTTGCGTACGGACTTCATTTATTTGCTTCATATTCGTTTCTTTGCGTCGCGGCAGCACTCCCGGTGAGATTAAGTACCAACTAGTCCGGGAACCGGCAGTCCGGCGTATCTCGGCGCGCCGGTGGTAATTTTTCATGTCGATTAGTTAAAGCGGTGGTTAACCGTATTATGAAAGACGGAAAACAAATCATTGGCTTATCAAATTCTCTATTCGTCCGTGAAAAAATCAACAAAAGCTGAAACAAAACTACTATTGATTTTCGTCAAGCAATATTTAGAATAACTCCCACTATCGGTAGCGATCGTTCCGATTAAACCGTCCGGTACCAATGGGCGGGCGGTGGCGATGGCGGCGGGCTTCTTTGCTTTCGGGCAGGGGATCGGCGCGGTATTTATTGGCCCGGCCGCGCCCACGGATCGGAGCGCGCAACTGCCAGCGCCAAAGGTCGATGGCGGTGGCGAGACTCGCCACGTCAACGATCCCCGAATCCGGTCGTCGCCACGTCAGTCCGCTGCCGCGACACCATGCATGGCGCGGCACAGACATTTGGCCGCGCCAGGGCAATAGGCGCAGCCAAAAATGTTAGTTTTTTTTTTTTTAAAAACCGACCATGTTAGATTTAAATTAGTTATCAAAAAGTGTTAAAATTAAAAAAAAATCATCGCCGCCGACTTGAAATGGGCGAGGCTAAGGCTGAACAGGTGACCGTACCCTCGCATACTCGTGGCTCGCTAACTCGCTCGACTCGTGGCCGGCTCAGCTCGGCTCGACTCTACTCGTTTTAACTTTTTTACGAGTTGAGCTCGAAGTCTAGCTCGCTATTTTAACGAGCCAGCTCAAGAGCTGCTCACGAGTTAAAGCGAGCTAAGACCTATCAGCCCACGACCATGAATCCAGAAGATAATGATACTGACCTAGAAGTGTACACATATTCTATTGGTATGTAATCCTTATTTTCAGCTGTTTCATATGAATTTTAATTTTATAATTGCTGTGGTACTTAAATGTTGATTTTATTGATTGTTTTCGGATTGTTTTCTAGGGAGAAGATGATGATGCTGGCATTGAATCCGTGGACTTTTCTAAGTTTGTGGTGGCAAGCAACTAGTTAGTATGCTGAAACTGTATGATCATGGATGGACCAACTATGTTACATGGTTGATACTTTTGATGAACCCAATACGTATTAATCATGTATGGTTGCATAATGATGAACGTCATCTTCTGAAATTAATGTAGCATACATATTATAAACATATGTGTCCTATTTTTTTTATAATAGCTCGTGAGCTAAACGAGCAAGCTCGAACTCGGTAACGAGCCGAGCCGAGCCGCCCCTCTAGCTCGTAATATTAATGAGCTGAGCCGGACCAAGCCGGGCCGGATATTCAGACCTGCCCTCGCAGCATCTCGCTGTTCTGCTCTCTATTCGACATGGTGTCGCTGCATGCAAAAGGCAGGAACAAAAGAATGGGCATTAGAGACTATGTCAATTCAATTATATTCCTTTTTTTTGAAAAAAAAAGAATTGGCATTAGAGACTTAAGTATGTATATAATCAATCATATATAAGCTGCAATTATATAAAACAACAAAGGAACAAAACAATTATATACTAGCACAAATAACAGTGTGTGACACACACTGTTTTGGTGGTGACCTCCTGGCATGATGCATGAGCGCCAGCAGCAGCAGAAGCATCGCCGCGACAGCCTTCATGATCGATGCACGTACGTACCTTCTTCGGAGCTGTCGATCGACCTCTGCTCTGAAGAGTGAAGACGAAGGTGCGCAGATGTATCGAGAGATCGATGCTAGCTGCGTTGCGTTGGGTTGAGCCGGATATTGGCATCGATGATCATGTACGTGTTGGCGTTGCCTGGGGGGAACGTGCATGTGCTGCGCATGAGAGATGTGTGAAGTGAACGCCGTGCCCAACTTGCCGCAAGCAGCAACATCTGCGTGAGCGGAACAGAAACTGACAGGGGGGCCGTTCGGCTGGCTGGTTGCCAGCCAGCTGGCTGGTTTTATTTCTCACAAAATCACTATTCACGTCCTGCCAGAATAGTATTTTTCTCTCACAACAATCAGCCGGAACAGTATTTTTCAGTCCTGCCGAACAGGCCCAGGGTTGCTGCAGCTGCTGGCAGGCCTCATCACTTGACCGAAAACATGCACCTGCTGCTCTGGAAAGCTGCCCGCAGCTGCTCCACCCCCGCATGTGCATGTACTCCTCCGTCACTGAACGTTAGTCGTCACGTTTTACATATCGATAACTTTAACTCGATTTATAGAAAATATATGTAACATTTCTATCTCCAAATAAATTTATTAAAAAAATAGATTCAAATATTTATCAATGATACTAATTATGTATCATAAATATTAATATTTTTGAATATATTTTTATTCAAAGTTGTTTTTCGGGAAACGAAAATGACAGACATCAACCCTCGTTGCAAGTGCTTACGTACGAAATACAAAGATCAAGAACGAATCCTACGCAACCTCGCAGTCCATCCGTCTAATAAGGCACGAAAAGCGTATGACCGAGTAGAAACAGAACCCTCGTTGTAAGTGCTTTCAACAAATCTCCAAAAATCAGCAAATGAATGAAGTATGCGCGTCGCTGAGCTACCAAAGATCACACAATTCCCATTCAACATTGAGACCATCGCGCATCATTGTCAGCGGAACAACATCCAGCGCAGGCTCCAAAATGGGAACCTGCACAGGACGGTCAATGTTTCCGTTCAGTCAATCGCAAAAGACAGGTTACATCAGTATCTACTACACTACGAGTTATCCCTACGAAGTCACACCTTCGACAACGTCGCCCCCCTCAAGAGTCACTACTTCCTCGCCTCCGGAGTCACGGCCTTCGCCACGCCCACATCCATGGTCGCTTCGCCTAAACCCTTCAAAGGTACGGCCTCCTGGGCCACGTCGCCACAAGCAACTACTGCACCCGGAGCCGCTTGAGAACTCCCAGCAACATTTTCCTTCGGAAGAAGCTTTTTAGCCTTCGATGCCTAATAAAAGTAGGCAAAGCCAAAACCTTTAGGCCAATAAGATACAATCAGCAAACAAAGCGGATAAAATAGTAACGGACTCACCTCAGCCCAACGAGTCTCGACCAGTGTAAGCGCATGATCCCGTCCAAACTGGGCCCAAAATTCAGACATATACCTTCGACCATAGTTGTTAAGGCGTCGCTATATCGACGCCATATCATCGCCATATCGCCGTGGCGTTTTTCTGGCTCTCGCCACGGCGACGCCACGGCTCCAGCGTGTATGGCGTCCGCCATAGCGCCGTGGCGTCCCCGTGGCGCCGATTTGGCGTCTGTGCGGGCGCTTTGTGTGGCGTGGCGCGCAATAAACGGTGAGGATGAGGGTGAGGCCGTGAGGGTACTGTATAGGCCGAGTGGTTGATTGGAGCCCTCGAGACCGAGCCGAGACGCAACCGCAAGCAGCCCTCCGAGCGCGCCGCGCCGCGCCGGATGTCGCCCTCCGCCCACCCCGCTCGGAAATCCGTCCGCCGCCCTCCGTCGGCCTCCCCCGCCCTCCGTTGGCCTCCCCCGCCCTCCGTCGGCCTCGCCCGAGCCTGAGCCGGCCGCCCCCGCCTAGATCTCCCGAGCCGCCGGCCCGCCGCCTGGATCTCCCGAGGCACCGGCCCTCAAGCTTCAGCCCCCGCCAGGTACTCTCTCTCTCTCTCTCTCTCTCGTCTCTACTCTGTTCTGGTGAGTTGAAGTGCTGAGCTGCTGATTGGTCATCGCCTCATCGGTGAAGTGGTCTCGTTAAGCATTGGCTAGTGTTCCACTGTTCTGGTCTGGTGAATTAGCGTGCTGACTGTTGAAGCTCTCTAGTCTCTAGTTTGCTGCACAAGCGAGTAGTGAAGTGGTGATTTGGTGAAGTAGTGAAGTAGTGAAGCTCTCTAGTCTCTACTCTGTTATGCACTTTGCTCAAGAACAGAGAACAGACCTGTTATGCTGAAGTAGTGAAGTAGTGAAGGTCTTGATTTGATTGGTCAAGACTCAAGAACGTATGCTTCCTTTTTTTTTGCAGAACATGGCTACTCAAGTTGATGAAGCCATTGGTGCATCACGTGAGCTTCGAGGTCGTAATCTTCCTAGGACCTATGCTCGTCGTGCAAGGCATATATGGTTGAAGAAGATGAGGAAGAGGGAGAGGAAGAAGAGATCATTTTGGATGATGATGATATAGATGATTTTGGTGAACAACCAATGGATGCTACTGAAGATGGTGGAGAGAACATGGATGCTTCTAACGATCTCGATGAGTTTGCATTGGACAACTTTTGAGAGATGAGAGATTTGGAAGTTTGAGAGATGAGAGAGTTCTATGTCTTTTGTGCTACATTTACATTGCTATTTTGATTTGCTAATATTGTAGACTATACCTTTTAAGCTACATTTGCATTACCATTTGTCAATATAATTTCCTAATATCCTAGACTATAATGTATGTATTCGCCACGCCGATGTGTGTATGGCGTCGCCACGCCGCGCACCATAGACGCTGTAAAGGTGTGAAGGTGGTGGGTCACCGCGCCTCGCCACGCCGCCGTAAAAACTATGCCTTCGACTAACCAATTTCACCAACTTCGAAGGCTCGCCAAGCTCACCCCGCGAAGAAAACTTGTAACCCTTTCTTCCAAACTCTTCCAGGTAGTTACAGCCCAGAGCCTCCTCCATAAGCAAGTTTCTAACTCCAGATAAAGCAGCAAAATCACCAACCTTCGAAACAAAATCCGAGAGTGTGGCAAACTTGTCTGACATCCAGGAAAATATGTCACTAGCCGAAGCCTCAGCAGGAATGCCCTCTATAACACCACCAAACGATTCTATCATCTTGATGTATAAACCGGCCGCCTCCTGGCCTAAATTCTCAATAGCTTGCATCTTCTCATTCAAGTCATCAACATTCCTTTTCAGGTCCATAGCTAATGACCATTCCTTCGCTACCCGCTCCCAGAGGCCATCCACCACATTATTTTGCTTTTCCAGCTTGCTTTCAAGAACCTCTTTCGCGGATACAGAAGTTTTTAACCTCTGCTCCATATCAGCTAGCTTCTTGGCATCAGCTGACCTCGCCTGAGCACCTCTCTCGGAAAGCGAAGCCTCACGATCAGACAACAACTCTTGGTTCCGCTTCTCAAGTGCAGCCTTCTCAGACCAAAGCGTTGAAACTTGCTCGCGAAGGTTCGCGAGAGTCCCCTCCTGAAGGGTCAAGGTGCTCTGCACCTTCTCTTTCATACAATTTGCACTAATACAGCTCTGCAAGTGCAAAATATCATCACGAACCACCTGAGTTAAACAAAACCAATTAAGCTACACGAAGGCTTACCTCGTAGGCTCTCTTACGCATGAGCTTTAGAAGCTCTTTCAGGTCTAAACCATCCATGAGTTCCTCGGCAGCTGCTACAAGGAAGCGCGAACATCAGATACAGTAAAAAACCTTAACCACCGATAAAAATCGCTTCAGAACATTAACCCTTCCTCGTCGTAAATAAAAGTGCTGCGACTTCTTCATCATCCCGTTTGCGAGAAGCTCCATCGCCTGCACTGCCACCTGAGCAAGGGAAGAGCAAATCACGCATACAACCGCCACAAAACCAAACAACTTCGCACAAGAGAAATCATACTTCGCAGAGCATCCCCTGCAACCTCCGGAGCCCTTTGCACCCCCGCCGGAGCCTCCAGAGTCACCGAAACTTTCGGCAAAGCCTCCAAAGCTTTCAGAAAAGGAGAAAAAACTAACCTTCCATGAAGCTGTGGTGGAAAAGGAGAAAAAACTAACCTTCCCTGCAGAACTTCTCATGTCTCGGGGTAGTGATTGCATCCGTGGAATTTTACTGCGCGAGTCATGAAGAGCAGACTCGTTTGATTCTCTCTTCTTTGATGCATTGTCTGCAGGGCAAGCAAAGAGATCTGCAACATCTGGGAGGTCTAATGATGGTGTGGGCAGAGAGACATTGCTCGAATTAATCGGTGCTACACTCCTGGACCAAAACAACAAAAACAATAAGTTAAGGACTCACCAATACCATATCAAACCTAGATAGCAATGGCGGGAGTAATGGTAGTAATGTACTGTGCATTTAGGAAACTGACAAGTAATCAAGTAGAAAAATTCTGAATAACACTTCAGCATACAGCTAGAATTGTAGATAGACACAAAAAGAAACAAAAACAAGCCCAGGAACCAAAATAAAGAGGGAGCAATGAAATATAATATAACAAAAGGAAGTACATTCATACCCAATACAATAAGAGATTAGATGCAGAAGGGAAGTGTCTGCTTTAAATAACCAATACCAATTGCAATCTTTTTGCCCAATAAGCCAAAGCATCAAAGGGCATCCAACAATCCAACTTATCCTGTTAGGAGTACCATTTATTTCCTTTTTCGAAAACAAAGGGAGAAGCTCAGAGACAAGGCAAATATACTCTTTCAGTCTTTCTTACTCACTTGCTGGAATGTAGACAAATTATATGCCCAGGCAAAGGGAGCAGAACAGGCATATAATCTATTAATCAGTGGCTTAGTGCCTCATTCTGATGACAAGCAATCTGTATAAACCATGATAAGATCATAAGAGAAATCTAGTGCTACACAGAAACCACTGCCAAATTGGTTGGGTCTTATATAATATTTCCAGATTGATTTATACTGGCATGCTAAAGTAGAGAACATAAACATAATCATCATCTAATTGTGGTAGATGGTGAGCATTAAGAGGAAGGACTGCAGAACCCAATGCAGTAGCAGTATTGAACAAATGCATTATTCCAGAAGTTACATGCAACTGACTTGTTCACATATAGTTAACGAAATGCACTCTACATGAGGCCGGTTGCATTCATAAGACATCATCAAGCATTCCAAACATTGCAAAGTAGGGAATAACATCGTGGTCAATGAGATGTCCCTGAACCAACCTTATCATTTTAGTTACACTGTTTAGTTGGACTAAATCTGGCTCCTTCGAGTGCTGCTAAGTTTGTGAATGGAATGCATTGATTAGAGGTTTATAGAAGTCTAGAACCCATCTTGATGACCAGATATGTATAGAAGTGTAGAACCCATGGCTTTGACTTTTGAAGCTGCATAAATAATCGCATTCCTAAAGGTGCACATTGCAAAACGCATGCATGCCAATAATTCCGAATTGAACCTTCCTTACGAGATATGCCGTGCTACTGTGAGCTACGGAATATAGGGGAAAGCGAAACAATGAATTGCAGCCTCGTATTGATGCAGGGTTTGCGAGTACAGTGATTCGACAGACAGTAGCTTCAGCTTTCAGTCCAGAACACTCAATCAGGCAGCCCCGTCAGCTGGTCACCTACCAAGCAACGCCGATCGCTACAAGCGAAACCCTAGAGAGACAGGACAGCGAGGGGGAGGCTTACTGGCTGGCTGCCGGCGCCGGCGCCGGCGGCAGCGTAGGCCGAGGACCGGTGCCCACCGCCGTCGGAGGATACGGAGGCATCGGCCGGACCGATGGGGGCAGGCTGTGGCGCCGCGGCGGCGGGAGGTTCGCCGGCGTCTTCCTCGTCGAAGGAGGGGTCGTAGTCGTACTGTCGTAGGCGACGACCAGCGACATCGGGTCTCCTTTCAGCTCCATTTAGACGTGGGCTGTGGGCTGTGGGGCCAAGAAAAGCGAGCCCAATTGGAGTCTTATCTTAGCTTGTTTAGCAAAGCTGTGGGCTTTTTGGTAGGCCGAAGCCCAGTTTATTTCAACAGGCACAACAGCCCAGGTATGGGCCTAGCTTCCCTCCAAATTCTTTTTTGAAAAAATAAACCAATAATTATGGATATGTTTAATTTTGGATCTAAATGGGCCTGTATGACAACACGGGATAAGTTTGATAAATGCTCATATATTTTACTCTTCTTTTTATAGAAAAACCATTTACGTGTAGGAGACTAGGGCTGTGTTTGGTTTAGCTTATAGAAATTACTTCTGCTATCAAAAAGCAGAACATCAACCAGATATGTGGAAATTGAAGTTGCTTTTTCAGCCGTTGCTTTTATGTAATTTGGACCCTACTTTCAAGTTCTCTCTTTCCAAATGAACAAAAACAGAGAGACGTTACATAGCGGTTTCAACAGAGGCAGAGAGAGGGGATATGTTTTATAATTGTTTTAACCAAACAACTTAAAACTTTTCCACGGCATATAGTTCACAGTTGTTTTCCCATAACTCATAGATGAACAAAGAGACACTTGAAGTACTTAAAGTGGCTCATGTGCCCATCGTTCTCCAGGGAGTGCTCCTACAATGTGATCTCATCGCTGACAGGCTAGTAGATTGACATGCAGGGTGGACCCAAAATGTAAGAGCCTTTAGACCAAGGGTCTGCTTGGTTGGCTTCCAATTTTTTCCCAACCAATATCATTGTAAACCAAAACTTAGGCTTGCCAAAATCAAGGTTTGCCAAAGTTAGGGCAAAAAAGCATGTGTGCAATTGGTTGAGTGTTATAACAATAGTAGAAAGCATCTTTTCTCTCTTATGCAATTCAAGAAGTTTCTAGAAACTTGCCAAAACTTTGGCTATAAACATTGGTGTGCCAATTCTTTGGCAATGCATCAATATGGTTTTGGTTAGGCAAAAATTAGAAGCCAACCAAGCAAGACCCCAAGTCTTAATTAACAAAAGCTTCCTTTGAATTGAATTGAAAAAATAAATAAATGCGACATATCCAAGTAGACCTGCAATTACTAGGTTGTTAATTGGACGAACTCACCAACATAAGGTTCAGTGGCCATGTCCACCAGTATGTTTGGCTCCTTAGCTTCCATTAAAAGCATGCTGTGGCTCCTTACCTTGCCTCCTTTCCTTTACAATTAAATGGAACTATGCTTTTTGGTTATGATGTTTTCTCGATTTTCAGGGGCTCATCATGTATTTTGTTCAAATACCTCCAAATCTTAGGTACGGTCCTGATCGTTGAGCTGTGCTAGCCTAGCAATCTATTCTCTTTGTCCCATAATACTTGATCTTCTAAATTTCTACGTTTGTCACAAATTAGTTATCATTTCACTTTACAATGTGTCCTTTTTCTTTTTCAATACATCTCTGTCATTATCTCTTTCCTTCTCGTTTCCCTACACACTACATTTTTCACTTCTTTTTATTTTTTGTCTCGAGAGCTAAAACATCATCGGTTATGGACGAAGGGAGTACCATAGTGGAGGTTGCAGCTGACAACCAAGATGAAGAAAGGGCTCAGGAGCGTATGGACGGAGGGAGTACCGTGGTGGCGTGGTGGAGGTTGCAAATGACAACCAACTAACCAAGAAAGGAGCTCATGGGCGAACATGTGCCTGAGAGGGACGTCGGTATGTTTCGCCTCCGCGGAGCTGAGCTAGAAAGCTGCAACTGCAACTGTCCGTCCGGGAGGGGAGGATAGCGATACTTGCCCACTCCCGCATGTGATGTACATGCTCCTGTGCCAGTGTCAACGAAGACAGACAGCGATCAACTCCGTATGCTGCCATAGAATCGCATATGCCATATGGCCATATCAATATCCCCATCTCCGTCGTTGTAGCTGGCGCATCTGTATCGATCGTAGTCGCAGCAGTTCGTTTCATCACTCTATCTAAAAATGCCATCTTCGTCAACAACCAGCTCGGGAGGCAGCGAGCGAAGCACTGAAGCAGAGGCTTGTCCTGTCCGGCTGTCCCTCCCCTCTGCTCCTCCTCCCCCACTCCACTCCACGTCTCCGCTCCCGGCCGTCGCTCCCTTGCTCATTAATGGCGGGCACTGCATGGTTGGCGCCATCCATGCCCATCAATGCCTCCACCCACCTCCGGGCCGCCCCGCCCCCATCTATCTACTTATACAAGGCGATCGGGCGCTTGCTTCCAATCCAGCGCCGGCCGGGCCGTTGCGTCCAATCCATCCCCATCCGCCACCCACCCCGCGCCCCTCCTCCTCACCCCAATGCCGGCTGCCGGCCAGCTCCGCCCCCGGGATCCCTGAGCTGGAGGTGGGTGGCGACGTAAAGGCAGCCGCTTGCGTTACTACTGCGGTTCATCTCCCTGCGACCCTGCTACACATCGGTGCCGTGCCGTGCTTGATTCTGTTGTGTGCTGTGCTTGCCGTTTCTTTGGTTTGTAGGTGGCGGTGGATGACCAGCTCTTGGAGTTTTTTTTTCCGTGCTTAGCACGTGCTTCATTAAGGGAAGTGGGAATCAAGGGCCGAAGGTCTGGTTGGCGAGTTGCCATAGACGCGATGGGTAGAACACATACAAATATCACCGGCTCGAACGGTGGAGCAGCAAGGTCGTAGTGGTGGCTAGACTAATTGTGCGAGAGCTAGGGAAGCCCGCTAGGCAGCAGGCGTGAAGAGCGGCGCGAAGCTCCGGAAGCCGGCCGCTATCCTCGGAGTTTTGTGAGGGGAGGATCGGAGGGCGTTGCGTTAGGTCCGCGGTTGGTGAGCGGCGGTCGGAGCGGTCTCGCGCGCGGCGGGGTCGTTGGGTGATGCAGGAATCGGGCTGTGGGAGGGTGGGAATACCTCGCGCTCGCGCTCAAGGTGCTTGATTAATTACCTGGCGGAGCGCGCGCCTGTGAGCCGAGCCCTTCCTGCTGCACTGACTACTGGGCTCGGGAGATGGTTGGGAGCGTGCACGTCAATGGATCGGTCCACGGTGGCAATGGCACGGCCACGGAGGAGCGGCTGGACGAGCTGCGCCGGCTGCTGGGCAAGTCGGAGGGGGACCTGCTCAAGATCGTCAGCGTCGGCGCCGGCGCGTGGGGCAGCGTCTTCGCCGCGCTCCTGCAGGACGCCTACGGCCATTTCCGGGACAAGGTGCAGATACGGATCTGGCGCCGCCCGGGCCGGACGGTGGACCGCTCCACCGCGGAGCACCTGTTCGAGGTGATCAACTCCAGGGAGGACGTGCTCAGGCGCCTCATCCGCCGCTGCGCCTACCTCAAGTACGTCGAGGCGCGGCTCGGAGACCGCACGCTGTATGCCGACGAGATACTCAAGGATGGGTTCTGTCTGAACATGATCGAGACGCCACTCTGCCCTCTCAAGGTCGTCACCAACCTGCAGGAAGCCGTCTGGGATGCCGACATCGTCGTGAATGGGGTGCCGTCCACCGAGACGAGGGAGGTGTTTGATGAGATCAGCAAGTATTGGAAGGAGAGGATCAGTGTTCCAGTGATAATTTTCCTCGCCAAGGGAATAGAAGCCTCGTTGGATCCAATACCTCGTATCATAACACCTACTCAAATGATTAGCTCTGCAAGTAAGAATCTCTCTTGTCTCTATCTTGTCCCTGCCTGCGTATTTTAAACTGAAAGATTCAATCACCAAGTTTCCTTGAATGATCTTGGTTGCTGGAAAAAGATTACGATTTGTGGCATGCATGATAAGCTGCTTGATCAAAGTGTTTGTAGTACTTGGCTATTTGCTAGTGTAATGTTTAAATAACAGAATTCCTAATCAGTGTACAAAATGCTATCATGTGGAAAGCTCATTTCTGTACTGAACGATCTCTGACAAACGAACCTGATGTCTATAGTCCACGCTAATAATTTCAGTACGTTACCTGCCATGTTACCATAATTAGATACAGTAATTTGCATAATTAATGCCATTAGCTGCTTAACACAGTTAGTTTGTGGACATGCGCTCACCAACAACTCATTCGTTCCATAATTAGTATCAAACTTCCCCCTCCATTTGGAGACTGCACTGAATTCTGATTGATGTGTTTACCTGTCTGTTCCAATTCTCTATTTACCATTATGAATTTATGGTGCGTTTTATGTATACTGGAAGCCAAACACACCAGAGTTGTAAATTTATGGCATGATCATGACATGGTGCTTATCTTCAATTCCCTGATGGAAGGAATGGTCTTGATCTTGACATGCATCTGGTTCAAACATATAATCAGTTTTTTTGTGCTTAATGCTTGGCCTGCATATTTGAGGTCAACAGTACAGGCTGATATTTTTTAGGAATGCATTGCAGCTGGAGTTCCAACTGAGAATATACTCTATCTTGGAGGACCAAACATCGCCTCAGAAATTTATAACAAAGAATATGCAAACGCTCGAATCTGTGGATCCAACAAGTGGAGGAAGCCTCTTGCTAAGTTTTTGAGACAGCCACATTTTATTGTCTGGGACAACAGTGATCTTGTCACTCATGAGGTGATGGGTGGTCTGAAGAATGTCTATGCAATTGGCGCTGGTAAAACTAACTTCTATGTCTTTTTAGCTGTCAACATTATTGTACAGTTGGCATTCTACTCCTTGATGTTGAAGAAAACATGACAAACATGGGAATGTTTTTCTTTGCTCAAATTTTAGTTGATCTGTTAATGGTCATCCATCGGGCCATCACCATGACCTCTTTGCCTGAATAGAGTATGGGTGTGGTACACTAAAATCAGAAGGGCTCCTTAGAATTTTTTCATAAGAAAAGAAACAATCGAATTGGAAAACCTTGAAATAAGGATATAGAGTTAAATGCTTGCTGCTTACTTTTCGATAATTTCCATTCTTTGAATGAACGTTGAGTACCTATTTTATCATATTTCTCTTTATGTTTCAGGAATGGTGGCAGCTTTAACAAATGAGAGCGCAACAAGCAAATCTGTATATTTTTCTCATTGCACGTCAGAGATGATATTCATTACTCATTTGCTGACAGAACAACCTGAGAAACTCGCTGGTCCTCTGCTGGCTGACACTTATGTAACTCTCCTAAAAGGTCGCAATGCATGGTATGGGCAAATGCTTGCCAAGGGAGAGTTGAGTCCTGACATGGGCGATAGTATCAAGGAAAGGGAATGATTCAGGTAATATAATGAATGTGTTTTTTTTTGTCTTGTATTATTGATTCTGAGAATCTCTTTAACAAATGTTGAAAGGCGAAGATTGCAGAAGATGTCAAAATTTCCTAGATATTTGATAACCCTGACATTTGCAACCATCCCTTTTCCTTATTTGCACGGTGTGATTCACCGTGATCATTTTGTCATTCCATTGGACAGGGTGTCTCTGCCGTTGGGGCATTTTTTGAGCTGCTTAGTCAACCCAGCTTAAGTGTGCAGCACCCAGAAGAAAACAAGCTGGTTGCTCTAGCTGAGCTATGCCCAATCCTGAAGAGGCTTTACAGAATACTGATAAAAAGGTTTGTGCTATGTATCACCATTACTCTCCACATAACTGGAAAAATTTACAGTGTGCTTGAGGAGTGAAAAAGTGACCACTTCTCAATCATGCATTTAACTGCTTTCATTTTACCCTTCTGATATATACCTGACTTGTGAGCAGGGAGCTCCCAGCAAGGGACATTCTCCAAGCCCTGAGGGATGAAACGATGAATGATCCTCGGGAAAGGATTGAGATGGCACAAAGCCATGCATTCTACCGCCCGTCTCTCCTTGGAAAACCATGATCTAGTTAGTCCTGTAAATTAGTAGAATATAAACGAATGCTGCATGAAATCGAACTCACCAAGCTTGCCCGATCATTCTTGGTCGAGCTTGGAGCAGGTATCTCCGCTGTGCTTGCTGTCCTGTGTCCGAGCTACATGGGGCTTTGTTAGTTGTCCAATTCTTTGTGCTTCCTCATTGCCATGGTGTACAAGAGATTACTAAATCAATAAATGCTCTAAGTTCGTATCATATGAACACCCAGTTGAGAGTACCCAAGGAAGATTTCTTGCTGGAAATTGGCATCGTGCAATGTGTTGTGTGGGTGTGTGAGTGTGTCTGATTTTCACAGTCAAGCTGGGTTTGTTTGCGGATGCTTTTCTCAGTTTTCTGCAATATTCCTGCAACATAAAGAACTCACAAGATGAGAAACTTGCCCGTTATGTGCTGGCTGGCAGATATGTAACTCTCCTAAAAGAGCACAATGCTTGGAACATGCCAATGGTTGCCAAGGGAGAGAATTAGTCCAGGCATGGGTGTTAATATCAAAATGCTATATAACATTATCAGTACAAGAGATTCCCTTTTTATGTGACTAGATGGTTCAAAGAAAAATGTCTTCCTGGAAATTACTATTTTGTGGCGTCTCAGACCGTATATTTCCTTGAGTAGAAGGCCATGTGTACGTTTTAACGTTTATTATTATATTCATCTTGTAAATAAAACACTACTATTTATGTTGGCTTTGGAAAACCTCTGGCTCTAGCGCTAGTTCAGAGGAAAAAAACCCCCCGACATTTTTTCCATTATATACGCGGTTTCGTGCTTTCGGCCCATATCCGGCTTGATAAGGCCCACCGAGCCTCGGATATTTCCTGTCTCTCCTTACCCAACGCCAGTCAGTCACCACTCCGGCCTCCGGGAACTACCCACTCGATCCTCCACATCGCCACCGCATCCGAACTCGGAAGGCGAAGCCGAAGCCGCGGCGCGGATCGAACGATGGCGGCGGCGCTGGAGCAACTGAGCAGCAGCAAGATGTTCGACGGCTTCAACCTCCGCTTCCGCCACCAGAGCGCCACCCTCGGCTGCGCCATGACCTTCTCCATCTACATGCCCCCGTCCCCGGCGTCCAACATACCCGTCAGTGCGCCGCCGCCCTCGCTCCCCTATCCTCCGTCTCTCTCTCTGGGCTAATCTGTGCTGTGGAATGTGCGGTGTCGTATGGATGCTTTGCAGGTGCTGTACTGGCTCTCGGGCCTCACCTGCAACGACGAGAATTTCATCATGAAGTCCGGCGCCCAGCGCGCCGCTGCCGCCCACGGCATCGCCCTCGTCGTGCCTGACACCTCCCCACGTATGTCGTAATCGAATCCCCTGCTCCTTCTCGCTGACAGCGTTATGTTTCTAGGGTTTATGCGTGCCCATCTATGTGTCCGGTCCGGAAGCGTGGTGCGGTTGCAGAACAGGATGCTTAACCTTGAGAATCGTAATCTCGCTAGTGGCAGGGTTTATTTGTTTCCCTATTTGTTTTCCTCTTCCAGTAAGTGGCGGTCTGGCATCTAATGTTTGCCTGCATAGTCTGGCTGACTGCCAAATTCCAATGTGTAATGAGAGGCCCATTTAGAATCGATTGTGTTATCACTCCTTTTGATAGGTTCAGAATGCAACTGGTTCCTACCCTAAGTGCAAAGACCAGAGTTTACATTTCGAAGATGTTAGTAGGCACATTTTTTGAACTCAGTGGACCTAATGTTTATCAAATGCTGTTCAACTTAAAAAGTGTCACCTCCCCAAAAGGGAAGAGTAACCTGACATGCTCCCCTGTTGGGGATTTGTCAAGCAAGATTGTAAAGTTCATAGAGGTATTTGTTCATTGCACTACCACCTACTAGTGACTTTTCACTATTGTTGGTTCGTTTACGTGGCCTAACCAGCAATTGTATGGTAGAATTTAGAGCCATTTATTTACATGAGGTAGTTCATCCTTTGTTATCTTCCAATTAGTTTTAATACCAGAATCATCCTTTCTATGACTTGTCAGGACTTGTATTGACTTGGATTCCCAAAAATTGATTCGATAAATACAATGCTGGTGGTATATTATAGAGCTCAAGGAACAAGGGTTTACTACCCAAAGTGTTAATATCTTACAGGCTTGTGTTATAAGTAATCCCACCACTGTAGGTCCTTTTTCTGAGATTGGTATGAGCAAGACAATCTTATCAGCAGAAGAGTCAAAGACATCCCTAGAGCACTTAGGAATTGCATTTTTTCCCTTCTCCCCAGCCTAAACATAGTTGACAGTTTAGAGCTGAGTTTAGTGACATAACCAAAGTAACGATTGTTTCCCAATTTACCATATAACTAGGGTCCTGTTGATCACTTACTGCAGTGTATGTTCCTTTTCCTGCAAATGATTTGTAGTATGCTCAGTGTGGTCTCATTTCTATTAATAGTCTTCACCTTTCATCATTGAGAATACACTTTATATATGCTTATTATTTTCTTACTGTAAATGGGTTCTGTTTTCTCATTGCTCTTTTTCTTTGGCTTATGCAGGGGGGTTAAATATTGAAGGAGAGTCAGACAGCTATGATTTTGGTGTTGGTAAGGAATGGAGGATTCTAACTAAGATAATCTTGCTATAAGTTTTGCATTTTGCACAAATATATGGTCTCCTGACTTGGCAAACTTCATTAAATGTCCAACTTGACAAGTTACCCCGTGATGATTTCATTATGCCATCATCTGCCTCCCTTAATTGTTACTTAACAAATTCAGCAGGAGCTTATAGGCTAGTCTGCATTAGCTCACTATATGATGGTACCTTTTTTAGGCAATGCATGAGTTTTGTTGTGACTAGTGTGACATGTATAAGTCTGTTGCATTGAGCAGCACTTTCACTAGTCCAATCTGTACTAAAGTTAATGGTGAACCATGGCACGATAGATTGCTGCATGATATATGATTTGTGTATGGTAATATCGAATCTCATGAACACAAATACAGTTGAAACAAAGGCTAAATAAATTTCTATAATCTACTCTAACTTCCAAGGAGAATGGTTGCTAAGTGCATAACCTAAAGCCATTTGCCCTTGGTTGGTGTGCTTATCAGTTATTGCATATGCCGTAGTCATGCATTAGCTATGCAGTATGGATACGGATACGTGTATCATTATTGGAAGGATACGGATACGGCAATTTCCTGAAAAAAACCGATACTCGGATATGTTTTACTATTTTAAAATAAAAAATATTAACACATATTAAAACTGAATAACAATAAAATGTTGCAATCTACTTAACTACTTAAGTTATATTATTACAGCACAGCTGGTCTCAAGTCTGTTCTCAAATTCTCAAATATAGTATCTCAAATTTAGGAAATTAATGAAAGGCATTCAGGCTTGCAACTCAGGCTCGCATCAAGTTCCTATTTCCCCATTTGTCTCATTTGTTTCATTCTCATCCATAACATCAAGTCGCAGATCATCCAAACCAAAAGACACAACTTGCAATTTAGGCTCATCAAGGGAGAGGTCGGCCACTTCGAGAATGCCAATACCACCAAGTGAATCAAAAGAACCTCCTCCCACATCCCTCATCCTTGTCTCTCCTGCCTTGTATGCATCAGTTCTTCTTGACAGATGCCTCAGATTTGAGTGCACAAAGACCAAATCTTGAGCACGCTCTGGAGTTAAGGAATTTCACTTGACACTATGGATAAAGCTATATGGGTGGCTGACGAGCAGGGGCTAGGCGTCACCAAGCGTGTTTGTTGGAGGCGGCACGAGGTGCGGGCAGGCGGGCGGGCATCGGGGGCAGAGGGAGATAAGAGAGCATTGTTTCTTGCTGGGCTGGGCCTTATCGAATAGACAGATATGTATCGGCCCACATACTCAATATTCAAAAATCGGATACTCCGAAGATATGCATTGCCCGCGTATTCGTATGTGATACGTATCCGATACGCGATACGAGGCCTCAACCATGTATCCATGTAACACAGTGCATTAGTACATCTTTCTTTACCTATTTATCTACAGTGATCTACATCAGCACTTTTGTCGAATCATTCGTAACAAAAACTTATCAAATTACAAAAGGAGAATAGCAATCATGGAAAAAAAAAATTGGGTTCAATTACAGTGCACCGAACTTGGTAACCTATCGATAAAGTAACAATAGAAGCAACATTCAATTTGTAAGAACTAATCACGCCAATTCCATATCGATGTATCTAGTGGTCTGGATAGGAACACTGCTTACTTCCTGTATCCCAGATGGTTAATATTTTAGAGTTCTAGCTATACAGTATACAATTCGTTTGTGCCTTTTACCAATTATTGTGATCTTGTACCATGGTCACCCTGTGTTAACCTAGGTAAATTTTAGCATATTTGAAAATGAGTGTGCAGTGTCGCTTTGTTTGTAGTGCCCTGTGCATGCTCATGGTTATACAGTAGCTGTGCATGATGAGATTCTTTTACGTGTTTTGAGGAAGAGATGGAAATTGGCACCCTTATTATACCAAGTAGGTTATAATAGTGCTTTAGTAGTAAGGGGAGGTCCATTACATTCTGTCAAAGCATTACTGTTGGAACATTGTGCAAACACTACTTGAATTTGGTATACACTAGCAGCTTGGATGATTTTATTTCTGCACACTCATTCAGTATGGGTTCGAGTCATGGGTCTCCTCGCATTGCACAGGCGAGGTAAGGCTTGCCACTAACACCCTTCCCAGGACTCTTGACATGAGCGGGAGAGCTCTCAGACTGGGTACGCCTTCATTCAGTATGTTAACATTTTCTTTTTGTTACTAGGTGCCGGGTTTTATTTGAACGCCACAAATGAAAAGTGGAAATATTGGCGCATGTATGACTATGTTGTGAAGGAACTTCCAAAAGTTTTAAGTGACAACTTTGAACAGCTTAACACTTCACAGGCATCAATTTTTGGGCACTCAATGGGAGGGCATGGTGCGCTGACAATTTACTTGAAAAACACTGATAAATACAAGGTACTCTTAGCATGCCATTTTATTTAGCCTAGATAACCTTTTCAAGTTTGTTCATGACATTTTGTACTGATTCTCACCCTGAATTTTGGGTTTATCTTATATTTCAGTCAGTATCAGCATTTGCTCCAATTGCCAATCCAATAAACTGCCCATGGGGTCAGAAAGCATTCTCAAATTACCTGGGCCCGACTAAATCAGATTGGGAGGTATTCTCTCTTTAGAAATCACTTATCTCTGAGACATGTTGGATACTTATAAGTACCTGATTTGTGTAGGAATATGACGCAACCTGCCTGATTAAAAAGAACAGCAACGTTTCCACTCCTATCCTAATTGACCAGGTACAGTGTTGGCCATGTATTCACTCATGTCCTGTCTCTGCTATCACGTTGTTGCTAGCCAAGCTCGTTTGTTGTCCTATATTTTGAAAACATGGAAGGAACTATTAGCCTTTTGAAAATGAGGAACTATGATTTTAAGTCGAGTGTGGTGGCACATGCCCGTGTGGCCAAACCACCTGCTTGCCTGTCCACACATGGTTTTTTTCTTTTTTTAATGGGTTGACTAGTCATTTAGTGCTTACATTTGATATCTCTCATTCTTGAAAATGAAATCTCACCCAGACCACCCAGCCCGTATCAGAACAAATCCAGGATACATCTGAAAATCTACTTAGCATTATAGCTGGATTTTTTTGAGATACCACTGAATCTGACTCAAGTAGCTTTACTCAGATGTTTGTGTCAACATTATTGAGTTGCCATCCTGGATAATAGGTAGGTGGGAAGTTGATGGCAAATGGGGACCTTAGAACATTTTTTTCAATTGGGCTGTTCACGTTTTCTTTGTTACGCTGTTGCACGTGATTGAGTACAGCCATTTTGATGGTCTTCTACACCGTGGGTTGGATTAGCTCATCAAACGATGAGACCTCTACTTATTCACGTAGCATTTGTAGGACTCCACACATGAGCATTATTCAGAGCCTATCAGGGTCACTTAACAGTTATTAACAGTAGCATAGATCCCTACCGCCTGAATGGATTCATTTAATTTAAAATGCCATGTTTTGATTGAACCGGTTAGAAGTCTAGTCGGCTAGGCTCCTAAAGAGTAGAGTAGGGTCAAGCTTGTCAACTGTTTCCGATAGATTTTAGAGCTCATAACTATCATACATCACCCACAGTGTGACGCTGTTTGGAGAAAATTAAATATCTGATGAGTCCTGGTGCAAGCGGCAGAGTCTTACCGCCTGTGACCGGAAGGTCCCGGGTTCGAGTCGCGGTCTCCTCGCATTGCACAGGCGAGGGTAAGGCTTGCCACTGACACCCTTCCCCAGACCCCGCACAGAGCGGGAGCTCTCTGCGTTGGGTACGCCCTTATGAGTCCTGAGGCTGCTACTATGTAGTTTTTTGTTTATCTCAGAGTAGAAGTAAAAAGGGTTATTTCTGTGGGAGTTCTTATCCGCTATGCCCTTTTGTTTAGGGGGATGCTGACAAGTTCCTGGCTGAGCAGCAGTTGCTACCTCACAACTTCGAGGAGGCGTGCAAGGCTGTAGGTGCTACTCTGATCTTGCGCATGCAGCCTGGATATGACCATTCCTACTATTTCGTGGCTACGTTCGTGGACGATCACATTGCGCACCATGCTCAGTTTCTCAAGAGTGCCTGACTGCAGAAGTCTCCTGTAATGTGTAGTGTGAGGAAGACAAGGAGGCAGAGCTCTGAGGTGTCTGCTTGCAGCATGTTACCCATGCCGATAGTCTTCTCTTGTCTGCCAGCTTGAGGTGAACAATACACCCACATGCAAAATAAGATGAAAGATTTGCTGTTCCTGTCCATTGAGATGCTCGAATGGGACTGATGTTGCATTGAGTGTAGTTTCCTTGTCATTCGCTATGCACAATTATTGGCCCTGATGCTGCCATTTCTTTTCTGGTGCAAGAAATGATTGCCCGACTGTGCAGTTGACTCTTCTTCGCAATCTGCAGGGGGAGCAAAAATCGGTATGATCAGAGCCTTGTTTATAAGTTGGTCTCGTTGTTGGCCTTTGTCAATACGTATTGTGCCATGGTTCCCCTTGGTGCTGTCTGTAGTAGGTGTTCCTGTGTGCTGGGTTCAGTTACAGCTCTGCCGTAGTATGTCATATTTGCAACATGACGCAACGATGATGTATCTTGTGTGAACCTTTCTGGCCGAGCTGGATGCCGGACCATGAGGACGACGCGTCGACGCCAGGCCAGAGTCACCTTCCGTCCGGTCACTGTTGTAGGGCGGGGAAGGCCTAGGGGGCTAGGAGGAGACAGCATTTGGCATGCATCAATGAATGAAGTTGGTGCCTTCGCACCGACACGTATCTGCATCATGGATATGGATGGTGACGATCATCTCTCGATTCAGAATTTCAGACATGGTCCTCCGTCCACTCTTGAAGCGTTCAAGATGTCCCTGCGATCTGACCAGGAAAACTGCGATCTACCTGCCAGTGCCAGTCATTCTGGTGCTCTGTGTTGCCCTCGACGAATCACGAATGGCAGTAGGTTTAGGACGCTGGCTGCTTCAGACAGTCTATCTGTTCTCTGTTGGGCCTGAAACGCAGCCACGAACGACATGGGCACTGTACCTACAGCATCTTGAGCAAAGTACGGAAGATTGCGTCCAACCACCGGGACCAAGCTAAGCTAGCAAGCTCTCCTCCGCCTGCCCCGGCTCGCCGGACTCGCCGCTGGGCTGTCCATGGCACGTCTGGACTGGACCCCCGCCCCCCGCGGCCGGACCGGGACCTGGGCATCATGGCAAAATTTTGTCATTCCGTGCAGGAGCGGCTACCAGTCGACAGTCGTCGTGCTTCAGGCTCTCGTGAGTCCGTCACGGCTCCTTGCACGGACGGCAGTTGCAACTACCTTGTGAGCCAGCATCGTCCAGGAAGGGTCGAGCACTCGAGCTCGAGCACATGTTACTGCGACTGGGCACTGTTAGAGTATATTTTGGAATCCCAACTACGGTACTTTAGTTTACAATTTATTATTGTGGTATAATTCCGTGATATCCTTCCTTATCCAAAATCACTTAGGGCTCGTTCGGTCCCTTCGCAACAAGTTCTTGGAATTGGATTGGAATGATTCACTAATTTGTATAATCTTGATAAACTGAAATTGTTCCTAGATCCAATCCAGGCTAACGAACGGTCCACGCCTTGTCTTCCTCAGCTCTGGCACGGCACAAGCCTCATCTCCTCCACTCCCATTTAGGTTAGAGGAGGGAGCATCTGCGGCCTTAGAAGAATGGGGACTTGGCGGTGGTCGCGGTTCAACGGATGGTGAGTGGAGCAGTAGGTGGCCGGAAGGCGAATCCTCCGATACGTATTAGGGAGACGGCAGGGGTGAACACACTAGATGGTGTGGCCAATGGTGGTGGGGCGGGTGGAGACGAGGTTGAAGATGAGTGGGAGTGGGGGGAGGTTGAAGTTGAAGGGGCAAGGTTGAAGATTAGCATTGGTAAGACGCCTGCATGCTAGGCATGTTTCATATAACACCAACTAAACAAGCCCTTAAGCTTCCGTTGGCTGCTGCACATCTCTTCTGCAAGCTATCATCTTCCATGATGTGGAACGGCGTGACCCCAAACCACCAACCTACACGCTGCTTGGAGATTGCCCATGAGAATATGAGGATCCTTTAGGGGCAACACCACCTCGTTCTAAAGCTCACACCACTAATCCCGTTGATTGGCTACCCTAAGGAGTCTTTTGTTCATCCGCTGATTAGAAATTTCTCTCTTGTCGATCGTTGACTTGCGTTTCTTTTGATTTTTCTGATCTAAGATCGGTTTGACTCACTTGCAACCTATCATATTTGTGCGTATTTACTCTGGTATCATTGTCAACCACACCAGCCACCTCATCATCTTTGTGTGCTCGGTATAGTGGGGCTCGCGGTCACGTTGTTTGTGTCCTTCACCGTCTTCCTTGAGCACCATCGCCACCACAACACAACAATCATGCGGCTTTGCTCCTCCCACCTTCTCGTGCATCTAGCACTCGTAACTAGTGCACGCTCCCTGACAATGTTCATATTCTCACCTTCTACTTGACGTAGTTTTGCACTGTAGTCGTCGTCGAGGCCTGATCCACTAGCCCCTTAGGCACTGGCATGTGGTTGTTATGTCTCTCACTTGTACGTTCAATATTAGAAAGACGGGTTCGTCGGCAATTATGTTTCTGGGCCTGGCAAACTAGGTTTATGTGCGGCTACCTCAACATCAGCTACCTTTTTTTTTGCGACTTAACATCAGCTACCTTACTACAACTACGTTGACCACAACTATCTTAAGCATGATATCCTCAACCACTACTCGCCTTTGCGCTCAACTACCTCGACATTGGCACAAATGTCCACCATTCGTTTACGGAACCTCGTTGGCTTCCACTTGATCCACAACATTTACGATGCATCGACAGTTACTAATTACTATAGCTGATGTTAGTTTACAACATTTGGAACTATATATAGGTGATGTTAGTATAAAACATTGGGCTTCTTCAATAATCTCACGAATGTTATAATATATTTGGTAATCCCTAATATTTGGAACCGCCAGTATTGAGCTCTGCTGTACCAGTGATATGTCTGCCGCAGACATCAATGGCACCAGCGAGACTGACATGATCACATGAGCTTCCTTGTGCCCTCTCTGTGTCGGCGTGTGGTGCGTGTCTGCACTGCTGCCTTCTTGCTGCATCAATTGTGTCCAAGGGCATCACACATTACTGTCGATGACGACGGATGGAGATGGAGATGTGGCAAATCACAGATCAGGTGCTTTGCTTTACATGAAGAGTTGCATCATCAGATTTCTGTAGTGGAAATAATACGTAGCATAGCTTTCTCATGATCTCGATCTTCTTAGGTCACGCGAATCTCTTGGTGCTCAAGCCTCCCGGCCAATATAATGCAAGCATCATGCAGTCCCAATTATATACGCTGCCCAGACAACATGATGCGACAACAATACAAATAGATTCTCAAAAGAGAGATCCACTGTTGCTGACCCATTATATTCACCTTCGCCTTTACCCAGCACAGCAGCAAAAAACTAAAGTGCAGGAAGGAGAAAGCTAGCAGAAGGGATCGGAGACGGAGACGTATGGTCATGGAGCCATGGAGAAGCTAGCTGCACTGCACTGCAAGTAGAAGCACTGTGGCGTGCGTGTAAAATGTAGGAGAGGATGGCAATTTCAGGCAGCATGGACGACGACGACAGGCGAGACAGGGGGGGCAGGGTTGGCGGAGTGTAGCGAGATGGAGAGACATGGGCTGGCGACTGGCGTAGTAGGCATAGCCCTGCCCTATGCCCTAGCTAGATGCTAGCCTCCAGCTGCTGCTGCTGGCTGCTCAGCACCCATCTCTTTGCGCATTGCTTCATCATCCCATCTCTTTCCTTGCACCGCCTCTGTCTCTGCAATAGTGGATGCTTGATGCTTCGTTCTCTCGCCCATGCATTTTAGCGATCTGCTGCATGCATGCCCCTACCTAGCTCCTGCACCTGTCCTCACCTACTGTTAGCTTGGTGGCACTAATAAGAAGGATCATAGTCCAGATTGCCATTACGCGTGCCGTTGTCTCGTGGCAACTCATGGGTGATAAGATTGGCGACAATGGCATTGGGCCAGTTGTATCAACAACTCGTGAGTCGTGACCTGTCATGTTCATCAGGTATCATTTAGGAGGAGCATGTCTTCAGGTAGTGTTGCATGGGGTGTTCGGATGTTAATAGAAAAATAAATTACAGAATCCGTCAGTAATTCGTGAGACGAATTTATTAAGCCTAATTAATCCGTCATTAGCATATGTTTACGGTAGCACCACGTTGTCAAATCATGGACTAATTAGGCTTAAAAAATTCATCTCGCAAAACAGTCTCAATCTGTGCATTTAGTTTCGTAAATAGCCTATATTTAATACTCCATGCATACGTCAAACATCCGATGAGATAACGACTAAAGTTTAGGAGGTGGAACCAAACACCCCCATATTATGTGGTATGGGTCTAGATTCTTGGCGAGCCATTGTGTTGGAGTGAAATTTCTACATACAGTAGACTATATTCTCAACAAGCAATATTGTTAAGATAAATCTTCGAGAAGTGAATTTCAGCTAGTTGGGTGCCTTGTGGAAAATGTCTATCTGGATTCTAAGTCCTCAACTTTAACGTGGGTGTTTACATTTTCTTAGATTATTCTAGAATTTAGCGGTATTATATTCTTTCAGTGGTAGAAGACAATGTCTCTCTCGATGACGATGCGTCTATGGTGACTCGTCAATCTCAAGATTTACCGTCTTAATCTTTTAAAGTATCTATGTCTGTTAAAAAAGAAAAGTAACATCATCAATCTTAAAATCTGTCAGCTCAGTCTTTGAAACGTCTGCCTCTATAAAACAAGATAAATCTTTGAGAGTTATTGTCAATACGCTGGCAAGCAAGCAAGACGTTGTGGGGCTTTCTTCATGTGTTATATAAAATATTTGGTTATAGCATGAAGGATGGCACAAAAAGGATCTCCCACAATTGCAGTACAGGTCATGCCCCCTTTGGTGTCAAGTAGTACAACTATTTGGACTGAAATGGAGTACATTATTGTCTCATAGAGCAAAGAAAAAGGGGCATTGTTTGGTTCTCCTTTCCACCCCTCCTGCAGCCATGATGTGAACATTGCTCCCTTCCCACCCTCAGAAATGGCCTGTCACCCTTTTATCCAACTTGCTAGCTCCTGGCCCCTACCTTTTGTATAACCTGTGGGCTTGGACTTTACTTGCATCCATTGAAGCTGATGCTGTATAGGGATATGGCCCACATCTGAAGAATAATGAAATAACCTAAAAGACCAACAGAAAAATATATTAAACGCTACTAGGTGACGAATAATTTGTTACACCTATAGTCTACACCCAATTTTATATTCATACATAACTTTCCTTCAGTGGTAATCTCACAGCCACCAGATCAGATGATGCTACTTCTTTTTATTGTTATTGTTGTCATGCTTCTCTTTCACCCCTCTTCTATGGATTAATTTAACAATTAGTCTTTAGCCTAAAAAGGATTACCGCGATGTTTCATATTACAATAAAACCATTCATATTACAATAAAACCATATTAAATACAATTACACTTTCTCGATATTTGGATTTTCATTGTAGATTTGTAACCTTTTTTTAGATTTTCAGCTATAATTAATTGAGCAAAAGGGTCCATGTCATATTGGACCATGAAGAGATACTAATTAGATTGTGCTTACATCACACAGCTGCGGAAAATAATTAAAGAAAACTGCAGGGTTGAAAACGATACCCAACAACCCAGCGGGGCTAAAAGAATAATAATAATTGTCTTTTGCAAAGTACAGCCATACATGTCCGTACAAATGAGGAAAACATACTCCAAGATCAAACATGGTACCAATTCATCCAATTAATTATATTTTCTAGATAATAAAAATTGTTTCGGCTTCAATCTCATCAAAGCCGAGGCATCAGTCCATCCAATTAATTACGTACAACTAAAATTAAATGAAAAGTAAAGGGGACATGAGATTATTTTTTGTAGGGATCACAAATAATTCTACAACAATATGTTTGTGTGAATTTCCATGCAACTTTCTATATACTCAAATTAAATCACCTTTTAAACTTGTTCTAAGTCAAACTTTTTAGAAACTAAATAACATCAATATTTATGACATCCAATTAGTATCACTAGATACATCATGAAATGTATTTTCATAATGTACCTATTTGACGTCATAGATGTTGCTATCCCTTTTTTATAAAGTTGGTCAAACTTAAAATAGTTTGACTCAGGGGTGATTTTAGGAATCGATTTATTTTGAGACGGAGGAGTAATAAAACTAAAACTAAAACTTAAAGTGAAGAAATAAAGGTGCTAGAAACAAATCCTAATGGATTGCAGTACTGAAAGCCCTAGTTTAGTTTTGACTAATTGATGAAACCTATTTAGACTAACCCTTTGTCTAAGTGATGGATGAGTTAGGGTGGTCCAAGTCCAAGTGGTGGAGCAAGATGATGTCCATGGTGATGGTGATGGACAAATTGAAGATCAAGTGCTCCAACTTGGAAAAAAAGAAAGAGAAAAACAAAAATGGGCTCAAGGCAAAGGTATAATTGATAGAACCGTTTTTGTTTTAACAATCAAGACACCATAGAGGGTGTGATTGGGTTTAGGATAGATAGCCATACTATGAAGAGGGGATAATCATGGTTAAAACGATTATCAAGTGCCACTAGGTGAATTCATACCTGCATATGCATTAGGACCTAGTGTGCTACTTAAGACCCTTGAAAATACTTTAAAAATGTTGCTAACTCACGTACACATGTGTTGATATACTTGGAGTTGGCACATATGCACCAGGGTGAAGAGATTGGAGTTGATTTGGAGAAGAATTATGCACCAGACTTTGAAGGCTTAGGGGGTTTGAACCCTGGGTGAGTCCGGTCCGGTACCTAACCCTAGCCTGCGGGCTTTAGCGCTAGCTCCAGACTCTGCTTGGGCTAGGGTCCGGACCATGTTTGCAGCGTCCGGTTGAGGGGCTGATGGCGACATGGCACGCTGAGGAGTGACCGGACTCGGCAGTTGCGTCAAGTCAGTTGGACGGGACTCTATCCGGTCAGTTTTGAGCTCTCGGGGAGCTCTCTGCATGAAAATCGGCACCACTAAAAGGTTACAATGGCTAGAAGGGGGGTGAATAGCCTATTAAAAATTTCTACAACAACATTTAACAAACCGATTAGATAATTATGAGGTAAAGCAAGTGTTGCGCTAGCCTACTAAAATTGCAAGCCACCTACCATAATTCTAGTTTTTATAGTCTCTATCCACACAATGGCTATGTCACTATACTAAGTTAGTGTGCTCTCAAAGGCTAACTAAAGAGCCACACTAACCAAACTAACAAGCTCTCACAACTAGGTACACTAAAGAGCTTGACAACTAGTTTGTGGTAATGTAAAGAGAGAGAGCAAGATAGTTATACTGCCGTGTCGAGGAATGAACCAATAAATCACAAGAATGAACACCAATGAAGACCAATCACCTCAGAATCAAATGATGACACAATGATATTTTACTGAGGTTCACTCGCTTGCCGGTAAGCTAGTCCTCGTTGTGGCGATTCACTCACTTAGAGGTTCACGCGTTGATTGGCATCACACGCCAAACCCTCAATAGGGTGCCACACAACCAACACAAGATGAGGATTACACAAGCCACGAGCAATTCACTAGAGTACCTTTTGGCTCTCCACCGGGGAAAGGTCAAGAACCCCTCACAATCACCACGATCGGAGCCAGAGACAATCACCAACCTTCACTCGACGATCCTCGCTGCTCTAAGCCATCTAGGTGGCGGCAACCACCAAGAGTAACAAGCGAATCCCACAGCGAAACACGAACACCAAGTGTCTCTAGATGCAAACACTCAAGCAATGCACTTGGATTCACTCCCAATCTTACAAAGATGATGAATCTATGATGGAGATGAGTGGGAGGGCTTTGGCTAAGCTCACAAGGTTGCTATGTCAATGCAAATGGCCAAGAGAGTGAGCTAGAGCCGGCCAAATGGTATTTATAGACACCCTGAAAGGTCCTAATATGGCTAGAGGGGGGGGTGAATAGCCTATTTAAAAATCTACAAATCAACTAGAGCAATTTGATTAGTATAACAAATAGCGTAATGCAAACTTGTTCTAGCTCTACAAGGGTTGCAAGCCACCTATCCAACAATTCTAGTTGTAATGATTACTTAGGCCCACAAACTTGCTATGTAACTACTCACTAAGAGCTCTCAATCTTGCTACTCTCAAGAGCTCAACTAGATGAATGTAAATAATAAAGCAAGCTCTCAATTCTAATTACACTAAAGAGCTTGTATCAACTAGTTTACAAGAATGTAAATAAGTGAGTAGGGTGATTATACCGCCGTGTAGGGGATGAACCAATCACGATGAATATATAGCCAGTCACCGGAAGAATGCCAAAGACAAGAGACAATCGATTTTCTCCCGAGGTTCACGTGCTTGCCAACACGCTACGTCCCCGTTGTGCCGACCAACACTTGGTGGTTCGACGGCTAAGAGGTGTTTCACAAACCTCGTCCACACGATAGGACATCGCAAGAACCGACCCACAAGTGAGGTAACTCAATGACACGAGCAATTTACTAGAGTTACCTTTTGGCACTCCGCCGGGGAAGGTACAACTCCCCTTACAATCACCGGAGATGGCCACGAACAATCACCAACTCGTGCCAATCCTCCACCGCTGCTCCAACCGTCTAGGTGGTGTCAACCACCAAGAGAAACAAGCGAAATCCACAGCGCAACATGAATGCCAAGTGCCTCTAGATGCAATCACTCAAGCAATGCACTTGGATTCTCTCCCAATCTCACAATGATGATGGATCAATGATGGAGATGAGTGGGAGGGCTTTGGCTAAGCTCACAAGGTTGCTATGTCAATGAAAATGGCCAAGAGGTTGAGCTTGAGCCGGCCATGGGGCTTAAATAGAAGCTCCCACGAAATAGAGCCGTTGTACCCCTTCACTAGGCACAACACGGGGTGACCGGACGCTCCGGTCATATTGACCGGACGCTGGACCCAGCGTCCGGTCGCCCGATGTAAGCCACGTGTCATTCTGAGTTAAACCTGAGCCACCAGATCTCAACGGCTATAGACTGACCGGACGCTCCAGCACAAGTGACCGGACGCCCAGACCCCAGTGTCCGGTCGTTTCCAGTAAGCTCCCAAAACCGACTTTTGCCGACCGGACGCGTCCAGTCAAGCTTGATCGGACACAGCCCAGCATCCGGTGCTCAATCCTAACCACTGTGCCGTCTGACAGCTCGACCGGACGCAGCCTTTTAGCGTCCGGTCGCTGAGTGACCCAGCGTCCGGTCAGTAGACCGACGCCAGCATCATTTCGACCAACTCTATTTCACCTCTAACTTCTTCACCCTTGTTCAAATGTGCCAACTACCAAGTGTATCACCTTATGCACATGTGTTAGCATATTTTCACAAACATTTTCAAGGGTGTTAGCATTCCACTAGATCCTAAATGCATATGCAATGAGTTAGATCATCTAGTGGCACTTTGATAACCGCATTTCGATACGAGTTTCACCCCTCTTAATAGTACGGCTATCAATCCTAAATGTGATCACACTCGCTAAGTGTCTTGATCACTAAAACAAAATAGCTCCTTCAATTTGATTATCACCATGCCATCACGGTCGTCATGATCTTCGCCATTGCTTCATCACTTGGAGTAGTGCTACCTATCTCATAATCACTTTGATAAACTAGGTTAGCACTTAGGGTTTTATCAATTAACCAAAAAACCAAACTAGAGCTTTCACACCCCCAAACAATAGAGCCGTTGGCTCAATTATTGGGCTGACTGCGCATTGATCGGACGCGCAAGTCTGTGTGCACCGGACGCACCGGTCGTGTATACCGAACGCTTTCGGTATGGAGACCGGACGCGTTCGGTCGCTACCTGACCGCCACGTGTCCAATTCAAAATGAAGTAGCCGTTGCTGCCATATTCAATCTGCGATCGAACGCGCTTTTAAAAAACGACCGGACGCTGAGCCGCAGCATCTGGTCGAGTCCAGAGAGTACCTAGGGCCGACCGGACGCGTCTATTAGAAATGATCGAGCGCTGAGCCGCAGCGTTCGATCGAGTCTAGAGAGTACCCAGGGCCGACCGGACGCAGGAGACGCAGCGTCCGATCGAGTCCAGAGAGCTCCCAGAGCCGCTCTGAGCCGACCGAACGTGTCCGGTCACTCTGGACCGGACACTCCCAGCGTCCAATCAACTATTACACTAAACATCAACTTTGCTGTCCGGTGTGGCGTCCGGTCGCTTTCTACAATTCAGTACAGAGCCACATACTGGACGCGTACGGTCGCCATACCGGACGTGTCCGGTCACTCTGTGACCAGCGTGACTAACTCCTTTTTAACTCTATCTTCTTCACCCTTGCTCAAATATGCCAATCACCAAGTGTATCGCCTTATGCACATATGTTAGCATATTTTTACAAACATTTTCAAGGGTGTTAGCACTCCACTAGATCCTAAATGCATATGCACTGAGTTAGAGCATCTAGTGGCACTTTGATAACCACATTTCGATACAAGTTTCACCCTTCTTAATAGTACAGCTATCGAACCTAAATATGATCACATTCGCTAAGTGTCTTGATCACCGAAACGAAAAGGCTCCTTCCACTTATACCTTTGCCTTGAGCCTTTTGTTTTTCTTTTACTTCTTTTCCAAGTCCAAGCACTTGATCATCACCATGGCAACACTATCATCATGCCATGATCTTCATTTGCTTCACCACTTGGAGTAGTGCTACTTATCTCATAATCACTTTGATAAACTAGGTTAGCACTTAGGGTTTCATCAATTCACCAAAACCAAACTAGAGCTTTCAACCACCGGACTCTATTGTTCACGAGTCCGATCGTTTGGACCGAACTCGGTCTGGACTCATTTTATGTGCTCTAGAACGTCTCTGGATGGCTCCGGACGCACGCACGCATTGGACCGGACGCTAGGCGGCAAGTTCGGTCTGGTTGATCACAGATTCAGAGTAGCCATTGGCTTGGCCAACGGTCACTTGGACACGTGGCGGCACAAAATTCATAGTTGGGAGCGTTCGGACCCTATATTCATGGTTCGGAGCTTGCACGACAGGGTAAGGCTAGTGAGCCCTTGGGGCTCTATAAATAGATTGTGGCTGGATTTAGCTCACTCTCTTGGACATTTTGATCATCCATACATCCTTGTGAACTAATAAGCCAAAGCCTCCCCACTCATTCTCTTTAGTGATTCATCATCCAAGTGAGTTGGGAGTGATCCAAAGTGTATTTGCTTGAGTGATTGCATCTAGTGGCACTTGGGGATCATTCTAGCTGTAGTTTTCTTGTTACTCTTGGTGGTTGTCGCCACCAAGATGGCTTGGAGCAGCTTGAGGAGCTTGGCATGAGTTGGCGATTGTTCGTGGCCACTCCCAGTGATCATTGTGAGGGGTTCTTGATCTTTTCCCCGACGGAGTGTCAAAAGGTACTCTAGTGGATTGCTCATGTCGTTGAGTACCCTCATTTGTGTAGGTTCTTGCGGTGCTTTTTGTGTAAGGCTAGGCTCGTGGCGCCTATTAGCTCATGAACCACCAATTGAAGCTGATTCGACACATGGGGACTAGCGTGCGGCAAGCACATGAACCTCGTGGAGAAAAATTGTGTCACTTGTCTCCTTGGATTTCACTTGGTATTCATTGATAATTGATTGATTGTCACTTGCCATGTCGGTATAACCCTTCTACCATTCTCTTGCACTTACTTTCATATACTCTTATGTAGTGGTAGTGTTAGCTTGGTAGTGTAGCTTAGTGAGTAACTAGAGTAATTAGCTATTTACTTGTGCTAGTTAGCTCACTAATTGGTAGAAGTAGTGACATAGCCTTGTGTGTGCTATAGTGATCATAATATACTAGAATTGTGGTTTAGGTGGCTTGCCTTTGAAGTAGAGCTAGAGCAAAAAGCTTCACCATTTAGTTGACTAACAAATTGCTCTAGTATTTTGTAGAAAATTTTATTAGGCTATTCACCCCCTCTAGCCATTAGGACCTTTCAAGTACACACCCTCATGAAAAAGCAACTCAAATAATAACAGTTAATTTAGATTGCACATTTGCTTCCCAAACATATTTGTGATCATAGGGAATAACTTTTGTATTAAAAGTATCAGTAGAATAATTAGAAAACGACACCAAGCGCACACGTTTCGTCCAAAGGGAACTGAAATGATAGGTGCGTGCACCCTGAAAGATGTACATCATGCATTCACTTTTTTATGTATAGTATATGTTCTTTCATCGACTCAATGTGGAGGCATTACTTATGCCCTAATTATCCCACGAACAATTGACACATCATTCAGCATAATCCAACAGCATGTTTGTTTTTTAGACAACATCATCCAGTGTGTTTGAACATGGATAACACAAAATCCAAGCGATGTTGACCTTCTTGTAAGTAGAATATATAGAGAGCAGTTGTTATTCCATTTTGCTTATTAGCATCTGGCTAGGAGATCATCATCACATACATGCATGTCTATCAAAAGACAGGCATCCTACTAGTTATATATCCTAGTTGCCTCTGCCTGATCTACCAAACTGAGTGAAATGTTGTGGCCAACAAAAGAAGTTTACAACATTGCTTCATTTCCCAACAATGCGATAATGGAGAATAATGTGTTGCTGTCAGACATCTAGGACGACCATGCATTATTCGACTGGCGATATGTCAAGAACCTACAGCTAGCAAATAGAAGAGTGATCGACCACACATTCTATTAGGAGTAGCACATAAGAAATCTGTTGGGCTCCCTCCATCTACAAAGTTAGGAAGCATGTGTAAAGAATGAATGATAGGGACTATGCGTTCCTGAAAGACAAGATCCACTGAAGACGCTTGGAAAAAATGATCCATCTCTTGGCGTCGATTTCAAGCAAAACTCAAACATGTTTATCACGATTTTGTCACACTTGTTGCTTTTTATGTAGATGTAGATTTTTTTAGTGTGGACAAATGCAAACATATGTGCTTGTTACAAAAAGAAAACATAAACCTGTGTCTGGCAACTTTCTTTGCACCTGTAAATGAGTTTCATCTTGGGAACATATTTCCATCACATTAAAAAGGTTAATTATTGGAAGAACTGTGGGTCCGGGATTTAAATATCTCGTGTGAACAGCATGACCGGCGAGCTAAGACACGCCCGTGATACTTGGGATTTATTTATTTTTGTCTAGAGTTTTCTTTTTTACCTAGTTATTTCATTGTTTGTTTTTATAATAAATCAAAATCAAGGCTTTGGGATTTTTTTTTTTTGAAATCTGACCTCCTATGAGGTAACCGGAGTACCGCAGCAAATTAAGCTCAACCACCATACATACGAAGTACGGGGGCACATTCCGAGGCAATGAATTTGTGTCCAAAAAGTTTAAAATAAAATGAAAAACATGAGATATATATAACCCCATGGTGGGGCTCTCATGGCTGGGCCTTTAGGCGACATGTTGCCGGGCGAAACACGGTCAGAATTCGGTTTTATTGTATCCGGCACCCAGCAGCACGCACCCAAACCAAACCAAACCAAATCTCTAGCATAGCCAAAAGGTCGCAACAGCTAGCGCAGCATTTCTGCACTGACTAATTTGACATTGGAAATGGGAAACCGGACACCTGCTGTGTAGTACTTGTAGCTATGGGCAGAAAAAGGCTGCCTATTCATCAAAAGATCTTCAGAGAGATGAATGATCGGGTAGATTTTATTTGTATGTATGATGTTGCTAGCTTTGCAGATGGTTTGGCTACTAGCAATTGATGTAATCGATGTAGCTAGTATCGTTTTTCTTGACCTCTCATCTGTTGTTGCACACTTGTCTTTGGATGTCGCATTAGCATATATGCTTTGTTTAGTGCTCTTGATATCTCAGTTGCCAATAATTTGATGCCGCTATGTATAGCTTAATGTATAGAAGCTAGTACGTAATCCAAACATGGCCGCATATACTATATGCTAGCTGAGATATGGTGTTTGTTGTCAAAGATTCACTGATTCATGCTCAATCAGCAAAAGTTGGGCCGGGTTGATTACACGAAAGCTAGCTAGTACGTAATGTGATCTAGTTAGGCTTGCAACTTTATGTAAACCTATAGCTACACGGTTAGGTTAAGAGGCATCTTTACTATAGTTAACTAATAAGCATATCTGAAAGCAATCTAGAGAGAAGTGTCATTGACATCCAATGAGATGTGACATCAAGTAAGAAAGATACTATATATACTCCTTAATTATTAATTAATTGTTGGCAGCACATACACACATCGATTATGTCAGTTGTCAAAGCTAAAGATCTCTAGAAGCTTAAAAAGTCTAGCTTTTGGGTACTTAAACTTGCTTGATGGGAAATGCGCGCGGCCATATAGCTTACTAGGACGAAAGGCGCGCTCCGCTGCGCCCGCCAGTCCAGGCCGAAACTAAACATCATCATAGAATTTAGTAGTAGATTAACATAGAAGAGTAAATATGAGGTCGAATCCAATAAAAAATAAACACTTTCTTTGACAAATTATTTAAAAAACGGTAGTTCAATCATGCATGTTTGACCAAAAAGCATAAACATTTTGTTTCCAATATTGTTTCATGTGCAGTGGACCAAAAAAAATGGAAATCCACAGTAGAATTAAGAAATCATGTATTCGTATGTAAACAATACACGTCCTATTGAGACATCTAAACATACATGTTAAATCGGTTCATGAAAATAACAACTACAAAGGATCATCTTGAAAAAAACATAGGACGTCCTTAGTAATATATTCTGTATTTATATATCCATGTCCATTAGTAGTCATCTCCTCTCTGTCCATTGTCCTGTAAGGCTGTAAGTAGGCACCGACTCCTAGTTGACTTGCTGGGAAATTCGAAAAGAAAAAAAAGATGAATACATTACAGGCAAATAATAGGCATATGGTTACTGAATTAGACATGCTGTCGATGTTACACGCTGCAAAAGCAATAAAATCATATTGATCATATAAACCTGAAAAGGGGGGAACTTACAAAAGCAAAGGCAAGCAAAATAAGGACAATAATACTAACAAAGCATGAATGCCTTCACTTAAATTCTTATGATACAAAAAAATCGAGGCAACTGAGAATGGGAAGGTTTTTGGACAGTTGTTTCCTTTTGTTGACCAAAGGAAGAAAAGGCAAATATGCACACCCCAATCAGAATGGGTGGTTTTTCCATATTGTGGTCATGAAGGAACTGAACTCCAAAAAGTCGGAAGGAGTACCATGCGAAGCATTTTTCCAATAATAGTCAACCAATGTAGGTCCTATGTGAACCTTCACTTGGTGATGAACCTACAAAGAAAGTAGAGTAAACATTAACTCTGAATCGGAGGGAATATAACTTTAGAAATCTAAACTCAGATTGCTATTTAAGGCTGGGCACATACTGACTCTGAAATAATAGACTATAGAGTTACCAAAAGGAAAGTTTATTTTAGGTCGGCTAATATGTACCACCCAGTAACTGCAAACATAGAATAACTCTTCTGATGAGCCTAGGCAAAGCTACATCATCTAACTTTTTTTTTCTCTCGAATACGCAAAAGATTTGCGTATCATTGTAATTAAGAAGAAGAGTTTAATCGTACAAACGACACGCTTCTGATGAGCGCGCTAGGTGGACAGCATCTAACTGAAATTGGTATGGCAGGAATATCTATGCAGTATTTCACCGTGGTTTGAAAATGTAACAACACAAGTAGGGAGCATGAATATTACACCCATTTAGACACTAATAGTCCTCACCGTTGCAGAATGTCTTGTTGAGGTTGTCAATAAGCTTCTAGATCTATTTAGTGGAGCATATTGTACAGATTAGGAGCAGCTGTTACCAAATTAGTTTGGTAGCCTGAAAAATCAAAGACCAAACACAGGATATAAAACCATGTTAATGGAAGGCAACACACCTGAGCAGAATTGAAATAGCTTGCAATTGATGATGCATTTAGATGCCACATCAGATATGTCGAGAAAGAATAATCCATAAAGGAAGCTTCTTTGTTATTTTGAGAAAGCGCAAAAGCATTTGGGGCTGGTGATAGAACGACCGGAGCCTCTCCTCGCTGGAACTCTTGATTGATATAGAGGCAGGGTGTTCCTTCCGCCATCTTATCGCCCGCCTTGACGGTGGCGAAGTTCCATTTTACCTCCATGGTTAGATGGCTTTGTTGGAATCTGAAAGTACAAATAAGTAAAATGAAGGAAGACAACCTGTGTCGGAAATTGTGTCAAGCGATACCTGCATAAAAAGGTGGCAGCAGCAACGGTCTAAGACAGTTAAACTTGTTAATTCACCTTTACTACCTAATCTCTATGTCTCAGAGTAGACCAACGTCGCAAAGACATGAATCTTTATAGGGGAGCCCCAACAAAATAGCATGATATTTAAAAAGAACAACCTGAAATGTCACTTTCCTTTGTCCCTTGGTGATAGCTAAGATCCTATTTATTTCTGACTAAGCACTTGAATCCACCTAGACTGGATGGAACAACAATTTTGAACTAAAATTTGAAATTATTTGCCCCAAAGCATACCACACGATGACCTGACCTGGTGTTCCAGTGGCATACTGCTCGTGTACATTCCATCGAATAGGTTGCAGGCAAGTACTGGACGCTTCATCCTGTAGCCATACAAAGAAATAATGGAATAAGAAAATGAATCGGGGAAAGGAGGAAAGATTTCGTGGATGAACGCACCAGATCATAACGACTCTGATGAAGGGGAAGGCGGTCAGCGCCTCAGCTCAGAACTGTGGTCGTGTCTCCATTCTGTGCACGTAGCCGCCGGGGGAGAGAACGCCATGGACGCGTCTCCATACTCGATCCGCGCACGCAGCCGCCAGCAAAGCCGTCCGCCGCATCCGCCGGTGCTGCCGCCAGGGGTGATGACGCCATGGCCGTGTCTCCATACTCGATCCGCGCACGCAGCCGCCGTCAAGGACAGCCGCAGCATCCGGGTGCACAAGCACCGGCAGGGCCTGCGGCTGCATCAGGAAGGAAGGGGCCACGCTCCCACACCAGCGGGTTAGAGCGGTGGAGGCGGGAGGCGCTGGCGCGAATCCAGGGCGAGGCGATGTAGGGAGCGAGGAAGAGGTGACGGAGGGAGCGAGGGAGAGATGAGGACGTGGAGAAGTATGAGCTGGTCGATTTGTTTATGGCGGACTGGTGGTCCCACTGTCCCAGTCCCGGCATGCGTAAACCAACCGCGTGGGCGGGCGACAGGATATGTACGGAGCGGCGTACACAGAACCGGATAAGCCAGTGAAAGCAACTGCCGGTAGACGGTAAAAACTGCCAGACGTCAAAACGCCACTCGCAGTGGCCACGCGGATGGTCTCACCGCCGAGCGGTCTCGTCGCGCGAAATCGACACTCACACACGCACGACCCCACGTGGCTGCACAGGATTTGTGAACAGTAGCAAGTGCGCTGGGAGCACGCGAAAATGTTCCCATATAAGGATCTACTACATATAATATTAGAGACTGTGGGCGGTCTTCAATGAATCGGGAGAGAGAGGAAAGCCAGGCTCAGACACGCACGAGGCACGTGGCAGCGTTCAATTAGTGAACAGTAAGCAAACAGTAAGCGAAGCAATCTCCTTGCGCGGATCCTAGGCGCTATATGAAGTTTCATAATATTAGAGACTGTGGGCGGTCTTCAATGAATCGGGAGAGAGAGGAAAGCCAGGCTCAGACATGCACGAGGCACGTGGCGGCGTTCAATTAGTGAACAGTAAGCAAACAGTAGGCGAAGCAATCTCCTTGCGCGGATCCTAGGCGCTATATGAAGTTTCATATGCATGCGTGCATGAAAGCAACAGTTACTTTGGCGGGTCTTCTTTTTAGCTTTCACAAAGTTGGTAGAATGGACTGTGCGAGAACACCGTCCTTCTCTCTCCTGTCTCTCGAGTCACACTAATAAGTGATGTTTTGGGACATGGGTTTTTTCCAAACCTAATTTTGATGAGTACTATTTGTTACAAAGTGTATGCTTCCATTAATGAAACATTGAAATAAACTACATGTCGGTGCAGAAAGTGATCAACAAGTAAATATTTATAGTTTTGTCGTACGTTGTGATTGGAGGTGGCCTAGCACTCAATGACACAGGGTTTATACTGGTTCAGGCAACGTGCCCTACGTCCAGTTTGAGTCGATCGGTGACTTTATTCCTGAGCCCAGGTGCTCGAAGTTTGCAGTGGGGTTACAAACGAGAAGGAGAAAGATGGGGGTTACAAGAGGTCCGGTCGAACTCTGGTCAGAGGGACCGAAAGCGATAGGAGCTCCGCTATGTGCTAAGTGTTCGAGCGTGTGCTCGTGGTTTGAACCTGATGGTTCTGCTGTTATGTACTAGTGAACTTGATCGATCTGATGAATCTGAATCAACTTGAATCAACTTGAATCAACGGGAATGAACTGAGTCTTTTGGGAGAGAGTGCATCTCCTTTTCTAGATGAAGGGGATAGCTTTACAAGTGAGAGGGAGAGAGTCCAGATGCTACTAAGCCTTGTTGCCCACGCCAGCGGTGTGCTGAGGATGATGGTAGGCGCCCACGACAACGTTGAGTGTCGGATGCATGTGGGAGGTTTGTGTTGTCTTCTTGGGTATGGCGCACGCCGCACCGCCATCTTGTTGATTCTGGAAGCATGCAAGGGTTTTTACCATGTTCGCCTGCAGACGGTAAATGCCAGCGCCCACAACACCGCCGATGCCCGAGAGGCATGTGGGGGGGGCCTTGCTATATGGGGGAGTTAATGGTGCCCACAATACTATAGGGAAAATGTCGGCGCCTACAACTTTGCATTTTAGGTTACGTCGTGTGCTGAGAGAGGTTGCAGAGTACTGTCTGGCAAGTGCGCAGGGTACGGTCCCTGGTATTGCGGTTTGACTTGTGCGCCCTGCCTTATCTTCTTCGTCCGTTTCCTGGTCCTTACCGAGCGGGCGTCCCCAGTCGGTTGGTCCTAGTCGGCTCTGATCGCGCCAGTCGGAGAAGAGCGGTGAGCAGGGGTTCGGCGCATCCCCGGTCGGAGACGCAGGTCAGAGTCGGAAATGGTGTTTTGGCCAGGCCTTCCGGTCGGAGAGGCCGCCCAAAAGCGGGCTGGAGACCGAAGCGGGCGCTCCAGTCGGAGAGGCGGGCTGGAGTCAGAAGCGGGCGCCGTTCCTCCTCGGCTAGGCCTTCTGGTCGGTGATTGGGTCACCCTTTTGGCCTGTTGTTTAGGTACTTGGGCCGCCCATGAGTTGCGCGTTGTTTGCAACGTTGTCTCGCTGGGCCGAGCCTTTGTTGGGAAGCCGGTCCGTGAGAGACCCGGGTTTATGAACCCGACACTACATCTCTAGACAAGTATAAACTCGTATGATAACAAATGCATGTTACCTAGGAAAGGGTTGGAGTACAGCGACCACTTTCCCTAGATGCGCAAGTTGCATGCACATGATGGCGTGATGTCAAATAACTAAACTAGCTAGCCGCTCAAGTTATAATTGCAACTTGTGCCTTCATGGAAGAGAATAGGTTACCTTGTGTACCTAAGGAATGAGATATACTCCCTCTATCCCAAATCATAAGTCATTCCAACTTTCTTATTAGAGAGTCAAAGTATCTCAAGGTTTGACCAAATTTATATAATAAAATTATAACATTTATGATACCAAATAAGTATCATTAGATTCTTCATTAATTATACTTTCATGGTAATATCTATTTGATGTCATAAATCTTTGTATTTTCTCTATAATTTTGATCAAACTTGAGATGCTTTGACTCTCCAAGAAAGTTATAATGACTTATAATTTGAAGTTGCCCTGGTGGTTCAATTCAAGTTGCCCCTGTGTGTTCAAAGCAATAACAAATTTTACTAGGGGTTGTCTCACCATCATTCAAAGAGATCATCTGCGTATGGTTCAATAAGGGATGGGACTTCCTCTGGTGTTTGGTTCGAGTGCGGGTTGGATGAAACCGTCCCAGAAAGGAATATTCCCTTACATATCGTCGTCTTCTTGTCCTCAGAAATTTGAGTTACCACATCGCCCCTTTCAGTGTGTGCTTCGTTACCTCTCTCATGCGCTCTCTCATCTTCTCTTCCCATTTTTTGGGCTGTGAAGGCAAGGCTGAGCAAGGCCGAGCCTGGATGACCTCACGTCAAGGCGGGCTAGGGAAAGGGGCGCTGGGCAAGGGTGGTATGGGCGTGAGACACCAGGGAGGAGGCTGGTCTAAAGTCTATGACTCAAAACTTTGACTACTACTTTTCCTTATAATATTATCTATAAAATGTATCCAATGTACTAATTTTAAGAAAACTATTTTTTTTAAAACTACTCATATCACTTCAAACATTAAAAGTTGATACATAATAAGTAACATATACAGTCAAAGTTTGGAATAATGAACTTTGTTCAACCTCAAAACGTCATTCATCTATGACTAGATGAAGTACATATTCATAGCTACTTCCACTTATTTTGATGTGCACTATGCTTGCACACAACTGCTATGACTAGGGTTATTACGCTATTATATATCATCTTTAGGTCTACATAGTTAGGCAATTTTGGTAGATTCATCAGTAGTGTAAAAGCATCAACTTGTCGCTCCCATGCACAACGATATTGTTGTCTAGCACTGGCCAGGGACGAAGCTAGAAAAAAATTTAGGAGGGGCTGAACAAAAGAATAGAGGCTTTTTTATCTTCCATTAATCTTAGCCCCTCCTACCTAATACATATATGCATAAAATTTTAAGGGAGGGCTTAGAGGGGCTCCACGTGCCCAGGATCGGTAGGGGGGCTAGAGCCCCCCTAGCCCCACCGCTGCCTCCGTCGCTGGCACTGGCTAGCACCCGCTTGCTAACAAAATAGAGCGTGCGTGCATGTCTCTTTAGGTTACTATATACTATATAAATCAGGGAGAACCAATAAAAGGAGATTTCTAAGATATAGGACCCGCATAGATAGACGGGGCCCACACAAGATTTGGTCACATGCTTATTTTTGGTCGAACTGTATGTGCTAGTCTTTCTATAGTGCCACTCCCTCAGCACCTCTACCCCACCCTCAGCGCCACCGATGCCGCTGCCCCTACCCCGCCCTCTGTGTTGTCGTTGCCGCCGCCGTTGCCCCCACACCCGCCCTCTATGCATCGTTCTTTGCGTTGCCAGCGAGCTCTACACCGGTGACCTCCACGCGCCTTGCTGAGGTCCCAAGATCGCCGCCGCCGCCGAAGCTCTGTCTTGCCCGGTGAAGCTCTCTGACGCAGCGAGATCCGTGGTCACCGATGAGCTCCGCAAGACGACCTCAGCGCCAATGAGCCTCCATTCGTCCAAGCAACAAGTAGATGTCTTATTTGAAAAGCGCATGTTGCAAATGTATGTTTGAGTGTTTTATATATTTCGGACATATGTTGCAAGTATTTCATCCGGATGTTGTAAAAATAGATCTGGATGTTGCATATGTTGCAATTGCTATACACGATGTTGCAAGTGTATTTTTCAAATGTTTTAACTGCTTTTAGACGTTGACGTTGTTACGAGTGTTTCATCTGGATGTTGCAAAAGTAGATCTGAATGTTGTAAAAGTAGATCTGAATGTTGCATATGTTGCAATGACTATATAGGTATGTTTCAAGTGTTTATCGCATATGTTGCAAGGGCGGGACAAATTTTTGCGAGAGGAGATGAGATATTAGGATGGGAGAGGAGCATAGCGTAGGGGACAGAGCCTGGCAGAGACCGAAAGCGTGGCGGAAGATGCGAGGCGAACGGGGAAGGGGTGATGCGGAGATGAGGGCGCCAAGGAGATAATGTAAAGTGGTAAGTGACGTGGGGCGACGTGGTGACACTAAGCCGTGGCGGGGATGAGACAGGACGGTATTTTGACGAGGCGTCGGTCTATTCGGACGTACGGGATGTATCATTATCGATTTTCAAACACTAAAGGGTCCATTTTCAAATACTATATATTTACCGACTGAAGGAAAAACACACACACAAAAAAACTCTCCCACAATGTATCACTTATTTATGAGCGAACGTACGTGATTCAGGAGAAGCACTGGATTTTAATTGTAAGAACCAAGTAAGCGTTTATCACTTTAAAGCCCTTCTCTTTTTTTTTCTGATAAGCTGGTGCATAAGTACATATCCTTGTTTCATTGTTTGTCTGGTTACCGCATGTCTTGTGGACAATGCCGACATTTTTAGTTGATTTGATCGATAGTTCCAATATGGATTTTATTTGCTATATTGTCTTTTATCTCAGTGGTTTACTTTGCAGTTGACGTAAAAAGTTAGCAATACAATGTTCAAAGATGCCGGCAATATGATGACAGAACAAAGTGAACAACAGTGGGTGTTAACTGCTGTCTACCTAAACACTGGACAATTATCAGGTGGTTTGGCTGCTGGCTAAAGTAGTAAAAAAAATCATGTCAAGTGCAGCGCTAGTTGCTGTCTTAGATGGTTAGACCACCTTTTAGGGTTGGTTCTCATGGCATCTAGCTTTTGACTACTGCATTGCAATTGCACACGAGAAGATATATATATAGTGTTATATAGTATTGGCACTGTGCTGCATGGTCTCTAATCCTTAATCATCCAGATTACATACACAGTCATACCCGCCCTTATAAGATATATATAACACAGTCCTTACTGTACTATTATTTGAGCATGCATATATGCTACATCTATCGACATGGGAATGCATCCACATACAAAAGACAATATAGTTTTCATACCTGTCACTGTTTTCATAGTTTGATCATATAGACCAACGCACTAGCTAGATCGATGGATTATTCTGATACGTTGGTTCAGTGAACGTTCAATTCAGTTGCTCTCTGCCATCACACTCCATCTCTTACGCATGCATCTGGCACTATTGATCCGATGAAAACCGGTCAAAAGGAGTTGGAAAATAAAGGAGGTTGCCGCCCATGGGTAGCTCGACTCGATGACTGATGTACATATGTTCACGTTGGCACACAATTGAGATGACAAAGAAAGAAAGCACGTACGTGGTGCTTTGGACGAGCTTGTGATGCACGACTATTTTCCAGACCAGACACAGCACGCATCTGGAAATAAAAATGCCAACATAGGTCAGCATACTATCTATAAATATCTATACAAGTCAAGTTCACTAGTTGTAATCATATATTTTGTTTTTTTGTTTTTCTAAAGCCCAACTGCGATGAAGGTGAAGCCATGTCACTGCAGAATTGCTATCGTCTGATGATCGAGGTTGTATCTGATGAAAATCCACCCTCTAAGCATTTCTGAAAACTTGGGAATGGTTTCCCGAGCTTGGTTCAACAATACCTGCAAAAATAGCACGGAGTTTTAATCTCGTTCAAAAGTTTCCAAAATCATAGCAACAGTTTTGAAACATGTCGACATTTTTTTCCAAAACACATCAGCAACTGGATGACACCTAGTTTGACAACACTATTGTAGAATCCTGTGACGACAAATCCTTTGGTGAGTTTTTTTTGCTAGATTTGGTTCACTACATGCGCAGTAGTACAGCTAACGATCTACCAAACTCAAGATTTGGGTTGTGTACCTGCCAACTGCCATCCTCATGCAGATGAGACCGAGAGAAGATGAGAAGCACAAGAGCCCAGAACCAAACAGCAGGGTGGGCCATGCCCCCACAGGCTGTGAGTTTTGTGCACCATGCCAGGGCCTGACACGTCCGCACTGGGTCCCGCGGGCCGAAAGCCACCGGCGAAAATGTCAAGAAGGCCACGTGGGGGATGGGTCCCCGGAGTCCACTTCCGCGCGATCTCAAGGCCGGGCCGCACCGGCGATCGCTCTCCGGCCGCCTCCCTGCTTCCTCAGGTCCGGTCTCCCATGCCATGCCATGCATGCATGAGCATCTCTCAGAACGCTGGCAGTGTTTGTCTTGCTCACACATCAGCTTGGCCAGTCAGTGCAAGAACACAAACAACACCTGTGCACAATGGCGTCTATCATTGGTACCATCTCAATCGGTTGACTCTTCCATAACTACTGTGTTGGGCGGCAAATGGAGGCCCCTTGTGCTACCACTGCATCATGCAGTCCGAAGAGTACTTCGCAAGCACCATATTATTATCATCTTTCCTTAAGCTGATCAGAAATTGACCATCAACTAAAGTAATACTGACAAACTGTATCTTTTTAGATGATAAAATGGAGAAAATCTCCATGGAGGAATGAACACAATCAAATTATGTCAACTTATATTCCATCTGACCGAATAAATGTCTGAAAAGTAGACCAAGACAAGAGGAAGGATGAAAAAAAAGAAAAGGAACAGTAGCCAAATCCATGCATATATCTGTCTATTAATTCCACGTAGGCTCAAAACACAGTATGCATTTGGCTTTCCAGCTAGCATACATACGTGTGACTGTTGACGATGAATTGTGTGGACCGCATTGACACAACGGTGCATTGCAACGGACGGGCGCCGTCAAGGTCAAACGCTTAAAGGTTGTCATTTGCCAACACAATGAATCAATGGTGGCGCCATCCATCCACGATCCACCATTGTTGGTGTAGTGGTTGGTGTTAAAATTACAGGATCATTAGATGTAGATCTAGTGGTGCTGACTTGACTAGAATAGGATAAACATGTCCTAGAACATGGACTACGAGATTCAAGAGGGAGAAGGGAGCAGAGGTACTGACTATCGGAGGGCTTGGTGGAGCTGAAACCGTCCATCGCGTCGGTAGAGAGGGCGGTGAAGAGGTAGCGCTCCAGTGGCGGTGTAGCGGTGAAGTGGTCCAACAACGACGGCATCCCAGTGATGGTGCTTCCCGTCGCTGGCTGCGCCCCTCACTAGATCGGGTTAGGTTTTGTTGGTGGGTGTGGCGGCTCACGGAAAACACGGTGGCCTAGCGGCGAAACTCGCCTGGGGCCGCCTGCTTGCCAGCGGGCGCGCCCGCTTCCCTCAAGACCAGAGCCGCAAATCCCAGGCTTGGGCCAGAATCTCTTCGCCGCGCCAGGCCTAAAGTAGGTCCGAGCCATAGCCGTTGGATCCGATCCGACAGTTCTCCGTGCGCTTCGGCGGAACAAAACCCCTCCCCGGTCGCTCCTCCCGAACCCTAGAGCATTTGCTTTCTCCCTCCCCTTGCTTCCTTCTCAGCGCCGCACCGAGTGAGGAGAGCATCAGCGACGGCCGTCCATGGCGGCCAGAGGAGAGATAGCGGCGCCGCCCGCGAGCCCCTCGCCGACGGCAGCTGTTCGCCCAAGAGGTGGCTGGCCGCCGTCGTGGCGACCTTGCGTCGATGCCACGAGCGAGCTCGCTTGCTATTACGGAATGGGACGCGGGCTGTGTTCCCCAGGCCGGGCCAAATGAACGCTGATTTTAAGTTTTATCCTTTTCAGAAGCATTCTTTTGATGAATTTCGTTAAGTTTTGAGGTAATATCTCTATTTAAATTTGAACCCTCACAAGAATTTATTCAGAGAGTAGTCAAGCACAAAGAAATGCTTCTGATAATATTAATTTTAAGATTATCTTTCATGTTTCCGTCGTGAAGTTAATGCTTATTATCTTCTAATTAAATTCAAACCAACGGGATGATTTAATTTGAAGAGCAGTTATTTTTTCAGTAAATTATTATTATGTTTATCCTCTAATTTTAATTGGAACCAACGAGAAAATTTAAATTGGAGTAGTTATATTTATTTAAGTTAATTTATGATATTGCTATTTTTCTGATCAACGTTGATAATAGCAATATTATAATTTTGTTCATGAGTTTTTCCATGCATTAGTTCTATTTCTGCCCAACGGTGATGTAGAAGCATATTGTATGTTTTAATTTTAACCAACATTAAATTACGACATGCAATTATTATGTCATGTTTTTCACTTTTCTCGATGATGTTTTCAGGACTCAACCCTATGACATTCATCTCGCACATTCCGCCTCTTGAAAGGGGCAACTATCGCGTATGACGAGAGAAGTATGAGTTGGCACTTGCGCTGTCCGAGAATGACCTAGCACTTACTTCTTCGTGTCCTACTGAGCCAGTGGACCCGTGAGGGCAGAGAATGAAACTGATGCTGATTTCACTGCTCGGCAGCGAGATCATGCAGAAGTGAGAATGAAATACGATCTTGATCGTAAGAAGTTGGACATTTCGAACCGTAAGTGCTTGATGGTGGCTAAGTCCACTATTTCAGATGCAATAAGGAGATCAATCCTAGATTATGACACCGCCACCGAGTATCTCAAAAAAGTGGAGTCAGTTTACTAGCTCTTCAAAGACTTATGCAAGCATCCTGATCAAGAAGTTATTCAATAAAAAATACTCTGGTGGAGGGATAAGAGAGCACATATTAAAGACGAGCAACACGGCATCCAAGCTCAAGCCAATGGATTTGGGGCTCAAAGATGAGTTCCTGATTCATTTGGTTTTTGCTTCTTTGTCCAAAGAGTATGAAACTTTTGTTGTTAATTACAACATGCAGCCCGATAAATGGGACATTGAGAAGCTCATTGCCATGTGTGTGAAAGAAGAGAAGAGGCTTAAAAGCTCACATGGTGACTCTGCTAACCATGTGAAGGACTATAAAAAGAAGAATTTTAACAAGAATGTTGAACCTCAAGGGAAAGCCCCTCAGAATGATCACCATTAGAAGAACAACAGTATCCAAGTTGACAAGGATCAATACAAATGGTGCAAGAAGAATGGACATTACCAGAAGGACTGTCCAGATTTTCTGAAGAGCCTTTTGAAGAGATGTGAGGACATTATTACATTCATAGATGAGTCATTGTATTTAAGTTATACAAAATCTACTTGGTGGACTGACTCAGGTGCAACTATTTATGTTGTAAATTCATTATGAGGATTCCATACGAGGAGGACCTCGCAAAGAGGAGAAAGAAGAATTAAAGTAGTAAATAGAGTTGAAGGCTGAAGTTGAAGCCATTGGAGATCTCTCTCTAGAATTAGATGATGGTTTTGTACTTCAGCTTTTTGGATGTCCTTATGTATCCTCTTTGCGTAGAAATTTGATAAGTGTTTCACGTCTAGACGATGATGGATATGATTGCCATTTTGGTAATGACAAATTTCAGATTGTGTTTAATAGTATGTTGGTCTTGTCTTCCGACAAGACAAGCTTTATTTGTTATCACTTTCTGAGAATGTGAATGTTGTGAGCATTGAGAATGAGAATGTCTTCTCGTCTATGAATGCAAGAAATAAGCGGAAGAGAGTTCATGATGTATCATCGAAATTATGGCACTGTCGTTTAGGCCACATTTCGAGGAGAATAGAGCGATTGATTAAGAAATCAATTCTTCCGCCATTAGAATTTTTAGATTTAAAACAATGCATTGATCGCATAAAAAGGAAAGTATGGTAAGAAAATAAAGAAAGATGACAAACGAAGCGCAGGAATTTTAGAAATAATTCACACAGCCATTTGTGGTCTTTTTTCCTATGAAGAGTGTGGATGGTTATGATTCATTTATAACATTCACAGATATTTATTCTCGTTATGGCTATATTTATCCAATTAAGGAAAGATCAGAAGTATTGGATAAATTTAAGATATTTAAGGCTGAAGTAGAAAATCAGCACAATTTAAAGATTAAGATAGTAAGATCTGACCGTGGGGGTACTATGGTCGACACACCCCATATGGCCAAGTTCTTGAAACTTTTGCAAGGTTCTTACAGGAAAATAGCATGGTTGCCCAGTACTCTACACCAGATGAGCCTCAGCAGAATAGAGTAGCTGAAAGACGCAACCATACATTAATGGATATGGTGAGAAGTATGATAAGTTACTCTACTCTACCGATAAGTTTATGGATGGAGGCGTTAAAAACCGTCATTCATATTCTTAATCGAATGCCAAGCAAGTCGGTGCCCAAAAACACCATATGAGTTGTGGACAGGAAAGAACCCTCACTTAACTATTTACGTGTGTAGGGTTGTCCAACTGAGGCTAAAGTCTTTAACCGAAACATAGGAAAGCTAGACTCCAAGACAGTTAGTTGTCATTTCATTGGCTTTTTACAAAAATCAAAAGGTTATCGCTTCTATTGTCCTGATAGACATACGAAGTTTATAGAAACAAGATATTCTCGTGATCTTGGAGGAAGAGTTGATCGGGGAGCATGGTAGTGCGAGAAATTAACATAGAGGAGAAGCGGGTACCTATGCCTACTCCGATGGTTCAGGAGCCATTCTTCACGCTACCTGTTGTTGCTGCACCAACAGTGCAAGAAACTATAGTAACAACACTTGTTGTTAGTTCTCCCATGACGACAATGAATGAACATGAGGAACCTGTCCTTTAGGATACTGTAGAACCCGTTGTCACACATGAGGAAGAGCAACAATGACCTCATATAGAACAAGCTTCAACTAACGAGGCCCCTAGAAAATCTCAAAGCGTCAGAAACCTGGTCATTCCTAGTGACTATGAAGTCTATGAATGTGAAGAATTTCAAATGGAGGGTGATCCCACCTCATTTGAAGAAGCCATGAGAAGCGCCACTCGCCAAAGTGGCTTGAAGCCATGCAAGATGAAATGAGATCAATGAATACCAACGGTGTTTGGGACTTAGAAACAATTCCTAAAGGAGACAAGACAATAGGCTATAAATGGGTCTACAAAACTAAATATGACTCCAAAACGAATGTAGAAAGATTTAAAAGCGCGACTTGTGTGAAAAGGCTTCACACAGAGAGAAGGCATAGATTACAATGAGACATTTTCTCCAGGTCTCATGTAAGGATTCTTTAGAATTATAATGGCGCTTGTAGCACATTACGATTTAGAATTACATCGATGGATGTAAAGACGGCTGTTCCTAAACGGGGATTTGAAGAAAAATGTTTATATGCCACAACCAAAAGGTTTTGTTGTGGAAGAAAAGAATGTATAGGATCGCTGCTCAAGAAATTCATTTACTTGATTAAAACAAGCATCAAGACAAAGTGGTATTTAAAGTTTGATAGTACAATAAGGAAGTTTGGGTTTCAAGAAAATGTAAAGGACAATTGCGTTTATGCAAAGTTCAAGAATGAAAAATACATTTTCCTAATCTTGTATGTAGATGACATCTTACTCGCTAGTAGTGATGTTAATCTACTACTAAAAACGAAGAAGTTCTTGTCATCGAATTTTGATATGAAGGATCTTAGTGAAGCTTCGTTTGTTCTAGGAATAGAGATTCACCGAGATAGAAGAAAGGGGTTTTAGGATTATCACAAAATGCATACTTAGAAAAGGTTATAAAGAAATACGGTGATAAAATTGTAAGCCTTCACCGCTCCCATAGTCAAGGGTGATAGATTTGGGGAATTCAATGTCCCAGAACTAATATGAGATCGATCAAATGAAAGCGGTTCCATATGCTTCAGTTGTCGAAAGTTTACAGTATGCTCAAGTGTATACACGCCCTGACTTAGCGTTTGTTACCAGGTTATTTGGCAGATATCAAAGTAATCCAGGAATATAACAATCGAGACTAGTAAAAAGAAAGTTTTATGTTATTTGCAAGGCACAAAAGGCCTCATGCTAACGTACAAAAGATCGATTCCCTACACATAGAGGGGTATTCAAATTCAGATTATGCGGGAGATGATAGAAAGTTTATGTCGGGATATATATTTACTCTCGTAGGGGGAGCTATATCGTGGAAATGCTCCAAGCAAACCATTACTACATCGTCTATAATGTATGTCGAGTTTGTAGCGTGTTATGAGGTCACATGGCAGTTGAATTGGCTGAATAAATTTATATGGGGTTGAAAGTGGTAGACTACATACATAAGCCACTCAAGTTATCTTTGTGATAATAATCTAGTAGTATGTTATGCTCACAACAATAAGTCAAGTGATGCTGCCAAACACATTGACATAAAGTATTATGTTGTGAAAGACAAAGTCCGGGATCATATAATTAGTCTTGAGCACATAAGTACAGAAAAGATGCTCGCGGGTCTGCTTATAAAAGGCTTACCACCCAACGTGTTCAGAGAACACTTAGCCGGCATGGGTTTAAGAAAAAACCTATGATTCCTAGACAATAAGGGCCTAGTTGAGAATCTGTTTCAAAACAGAGAGGGGCATTGTAGCTGTTAATCTAATGACACTAACCGTGACGATGAGGCACATTCTATGCACCGATCTGTGCTGGAATGGGGAAAAAAATAAAATAAGTTAAGTTTAAGTAATAAGATGAGATCAAGGGGGAGACTGTTAGTGTTGATCTCTCCAGCTCGGCCCAACGGCCGAGTTGGGCCTTGACCTCGCGCCCTGATCGGGGGTGCCCAACCCTACATGGTTGGTGGCCCCCCGTCGCACTGTGCTATAAAGAGAGGTGTGGGCCGGCAGCTCTCAGTACGAGGTTCACCATGAGCCGCCACACCCACCGACAAAACCTAACCCGATCTAGTGAGGGCGCAACAATGCACGGAAAAGCACCATCACCGGGGACGTCGTCATTGTTGGACAACTTCATCGCTACACCGCCTTGCCGAGCGCCACCTCTTCACCGCCTCTCTACCGACGCCGATGGACGGTTCCAGCTCCACCAAGCCCTCCGATGGTCGGTACCTCGGCTCCCCTCTCCCTCTTGGATCTCGTAGTCCATGTGTTTAGGGCATGTTTATCCTATTATAGTCAAGTCAGCACCACTAGATCTACATCTAATGATCCTATAATTTTAACAATGGTATCAGAGCGCCTGTTAGTTGCTAGATCTAGTACCGGGTAGCTTAAGTTTCAGAGAAATTAGAAGGAGGTGATTCGAATTTTGTTTCGGTCAAACCCTAACCGTAGATTGAAACCCTAACCCTAAAGAACATGGATGGATCGGGAGAGGGACTCACTAGGGCTCCTCCACCGCCATCGTGAGGGAAGAAAGCCCCGCCGCCACGCGGGAGAATGAGCTGAGCCACGCGACATCGGGCAAAGAGTGCGGTGAAGAGGTGGTGCTCCAATGGCAGTGTAGCGGTGAAGTGGTCCAACAAAGGGCGGCTCCTAAGTGATGGTGCTTCCTGTCGCCTGGCCGTGCCCCATGCTAGATCGCAGGTTAGGTTTTGTTTGTGGGTGGCAACCACGGTGAACCTCAGATCGAGAGCCGCCACCACCACCTCTTTATATAAGCGAAGAAGGCGACGGGGCCCACCAACCATGTAGGGGTTGGCTACGCGACTGTCGTCGTATGGAGGTCAGGCCCAACTCGGCTACCAATGCAGCTAGAGAGATCAACACTAACAGTTGGCCCCAACTTGAAGGCCAGGCTGTGTTCTAGAAGGTAGCCCATGGTGAGCACTAGCCATGTGTGTGTTTTGCCTTTCCAAGTCAAGGTTTAATATATATACCCACCACTTTTCCTTTTTACATACTGGTCTAATAGCAATAACAAAGTTTATTGGGATGGGTATTTGAAAATCTCCTACCTTGCGGGGTTCTCCTCTCTCTCTCACCATTACCGTAATAGTTCCCAACATGTTTGAATAATCCTTCGAAAAACAACTTGGCAAGAGTATTCTGATAAATTGTTCAATGGTGAGAACGAGAACACCACCGTTCAGCTGGACAACTTGTTTGATGACACTAACATGCGCTATGTGTGAAGGACTATGTGAAGGATTCAAGAATCGAAGGTCGAGAAGCCTTGAAAAGATGAGAGAGGGGCAAAGTTATGGGCCCTGGATGGTATCTCAATCAAGGTGTAGAGATGTCTCTGAGGGATATAGCTATAGTATGGCTAACCAAAATATTCAACAATATCTTTCGATCGAACAAGATGCCTGAGGAGTGGAGAAGAAGCATATTGGTACCAATCTACAAGAACAAGGGAGATATCCAAAGTTGTACTAATTATCGAGGAATTAAGTTGATGAGCCACACTATGAAGTTATGGGAGAGAGTCATCGAGGCGGCGCACTGCGAGGAACAACATAGATATCAACAAACCAATTTGGTTTCATGCCCGAAAAGGTCAACCACGAAGCAATCTTCTTAATAAGACAAAGTTATAGAGCGGTTTAGAGAGCGGGAGAAGGACCTCCACTTGGTTTTCATTGACTTGAGAAGGCTTATGACAAGACAACAAGAAATGTTATGTGGTGGTCTTTGACTAACATAAAGTCCCATCAAAGTACGTGACCTCATCAAGGACATGTACAACAATATTGTGACTAGTGTTCGAACAAACGATGGTAACACAGATTACTTCCCGATTAAAATTGGACTTCATTAAGGGTCAACCTTAAGCCCGTATCTCTTTGCCTTGGTAATGGATGAGGTTACCAGGAACATACAAAGGGATATCCCTTGGTGTATGTTGTTCATTGATGATGTAGTGTTAGTGAACGAAAAGCCGAAGCGGGGGTAAATAGGAAACTAGAGTTATGGCAGCAGACCCTTAAGTCTAAAGGTTTTAGATTGAGCAGAACTAAAACCGAATACATGAGATGCGACTTTGGTGGAGTTGTACATAAGGAGGGAGATGTGAGTTTGGAAGGTCAAGTAGTGCATAAGAAAGATACCTTTCGATATCTGGGATCGATGCTATAGAGGGATGAAGATATTGATGCTGACGTTAGCCATAGAATCAAAACAAGATGGATCAAGTGGCAACAAGCTTCTGGCATTCTCTGTGACAAGAGGGTACCACAAAAGCTAAAAAGACAAGTTCTATAGAACGCACGATTAAACCAAGCTATGTTGTATGGAGCGTGAATGTTGGCTTACAAAGATTCGATATGTTTAACAACCGGGTGTTGCAAAAATACGACATGTTATGATGGATTTGGTCACACAAGAATGAACCGAAGTGGAACCAAGATATACGTGATCACCTAGAAATAGCACCAATTGAAGAAAAGCTTGTCCAACATCGGTTGAGGTGGTTTGACCATGTCCAAAGAAGACCTCCAAAGACACCAAAGCAGACCAGTAGAGTTTTAAGCCAAGCTAATAATATGAGGAGAGGTAGAGAAAGACCAAAATTGACATGGGGAGACAATAAAAGATATTTGAAAATTTAGAATATACCCAGAGATCTATGTTTGAATAGGAGTACTTGAAAAGCAGCTTATTGAAGTGACCGAACCGTGACTTAGGGCTTTTAATGGGTTTCAACTCTAAGCTACCCTAACTTGTTTGGGACTGAAAGATTAAGTTGTTTTTGTTTTCTTATTGTATACATACATTACAAAAAAGCTGCTCAAGTGGTTTTGTTTCCCAAACACGCGGTTCCAGCGTGTATAAGGGCCCCTTGTCGCTCTAAATTTTTAATAATATTATATAAGTGTTTAGTGTTAATACAAGGCACTTTATAGGTTGTTAGTTTGGCACGGAAGAGGGAGGAGAGGGGAGAGGAGAAGAATCTCCGTTGTGGAGTCTGCCAACCAGGCAATGCAAAGGCATCATGCATGCGGGCGGACAGGATGGGCGGTCAAAGTGGCCTCCCTCCACCCCGACGAGGACGCATGGGACCGCTCCGTCCGTCCCTTTGCTTGCTTCGTGCTCCAGCCTAGTGCTCCGCCGGGCCGGACCGGACCAGACCACTTGGTCGCATCCCGATGCGTTACCGTCTGCCGGTGTCCATCCTGTCGGTTTCACCTCTGCACTAGCATAAATTCCTGACACCAACAGCGAGCGACATCGTCGGTTCTGACTGACCAGCTAGCAATACGTAGCAATCTGCTTTTGCTTGACATGCTCTGATCAGCCGCTGCGTGCGTTCGCCTCCAGTACGCTACGCCTTCCTTCCTCGATCGGTGTCATCATCGTCGATCTGGATTCGGAGGCGTCCACACAGAATCGACACGGGCTTGCTGTGCCGCGTACGCATGTATACGTAGCCCGCCTCCTCGTCTTCCACATACAAACATAAGCAGAGGAAGGGAGAGGCGCCAGCAAATGCGACGGTCCAAGTCTTACCACAGAAGTGGTTGCGCATGTGTGCCCATGTTGCCATCACCCGGATGCTATTAGATTTCCAGAAACTAACTTGTGAGGACCCCTGGTGTTCGCTAGCTGCTCTCCAACCCGTCAATCAATTCCCAGGCGGACAAGCTCAGCTCACAGCTCAAGCTCAACAACGATGGCTGGCGGGCGGGTCACCATGGAATGGATCCTCAGTGCTGCACAGGCATGGAAATCAGGCATGGGAAATGGAGGAGACCAGGCTCGGGCTGGCATGGAACACGGCAGGAGTGGAGTGGAGTAGGGTGAAACGGAACGGACGTCCGATGTCATGTGGGGCAAGTGAGTCCCAAATATTTATCATCTGAAAGCTCCTGGTCATCTTCAATTATCAATCAAGGTATGTGTAGGCGCGCGCGCGTGTGTGTGCGTGTTACATATGAGAGACCAAAGAAAAAATATCCCAAGTAATCCATGTCCATATTGGTTAGGCTAACCAAAAGATCGAACCCATCTTTATTTATGCATGTGATGTTTATTAAGAAGAAGAAGAGGGCAGGGCAGGGTGAGGCGAAGTCTCCTTCACAGAAACAGAGGCAGATTAGTACTCAGTATTAGGCTCAATCCAACAGCGTATGACCAGCGACCAAAACATAGGGTAGGGATGGGCTTTGGCCAGGGACAGACATACAAGCCATGTGACTGACTGTCTGGGGAGAGAGCCGGTGATAGGCATAGCAATAGCAGAGGCCTGATCCGGCCCCTTTCTTTCTATGAGATGGGTCTTCACCCTCACCCCTCTGTCGTCTCTCCACTCCGTTAGCCTGTTAACTAGCCAACACATGTTCCCCGTTGCTTAAGATAGGAGCCACAAAGCGAGAACAGCATGCTCTAAAAAGAAACTTCCGCAATGCACCACTAGCACATGTCTGCGCCTGAATTTGCAACCGGCAAGTGCAAGCCGGCAGGCAGGCAGACAGTCGCTATATGGTTTTTACTAAACAGCTAGCGCCCAGGACTGACTAGCTGACCGCTGCACCACACCACCACACCCTTGCAAGGCAAGCTCCTATATAGAGAGGCCCCTCCTTCCCTTTCTGCATGGACAGCCACCGCCTTCTTCAACCCACTGCCCTCCTGTCTGTCTCCTCTCCTTACCTCGTTGCACTTTCAAGAAACTCGCCCGCCACCAGGCACCAGGAACCACCCTCTCTCTCTCTGCCTTCTGATTCCAAGCTTCCCAACTGCCCAGCGCCAACCTGCCGAACTCCCATCCTTTTTGTTGGTCTGTCGAACTGATAAATTCGAGGAGCCAGCCGGCCGCCACCGCGAAGCCGCCATCACTGGTGCACTGCTTCGCTGCTGGTCCTGCTGGCGCTCGCCAGGTTGACCATGCACGTCCCCGACGAGGACGCGCTCGTCGTCCTGGCGCGCTGCGCCTCGACGGCCATTTCAGCTTCCATGACGTCTCCGCCGTGGCGCGGGACTTCGGTAACCAGTGCAGCTTCCTGCCAGCCGCAGTCCTCCACCCCGGCTCGGTCTCCGATATCGCCACCACCGTGAGGGCAGCACGTCTTCCTGGCGAGGGATCGCCACTCACCGTCGCGGCATCGCGGGCATGGGCACTCCCCTCATGGGTCGTCCCAGGCGGCCCAGGGGATCGTGGTCAGGATGGAGTCGCTCCAGGTGTTAGGCTCCAGGTCCACGGTGGTGTGTCACCGTTTGTCGATGCTCCCGGCGGAGAGCTCTGGATCAACGTGCTGCGTGAGACGCTTCTCAAGCACGGCCTGGCACCCAAGTCGTGGACGGACCATCTCCATCTCACGGTCGGTGGCACGTTGTTCAATGCGGGGGTCAGCGGGCAGGCGTTCCGCCACGGACCGCAGGTCAGCAAATGTCAATCAACTGGAGATTGTGACAGGTCTCAAACGAACTCACAAAGCATTGAACTAGCTAGGCGCACATAACGAAAGATAAAAAACAGTTGCTGACCGTAATCCTTAACAACCAAATGCAGGAAGAGGAGATGTCGTTACCTGCTCACCCGAGGATAACTCTGATCTCTTCTATGGTGCTCTTGGCGGTCTTGGTCAGTTTGGGATCATCACCAGAGCAAGGATTGCACTTGAGCCTGCTCCAAAGATGGTAAGTCATCAGACAAGGATTCAGTAAAATGAATATTTCATTTATCTCAGTACAACATGCAGTCATTTACTAAATGGATATATACAACGACAGGTGAGGTGGATAAGAGTTCTTACTCGGATTTTGAAAGCTTCACCGAGGACCAGGAGATGTTGATCATGGCAGAGAACTCCTTCGACTACACTTGAAGGTTTTGTCATCATAAACAGGACAGGCATCCTCCAACAACTGGAGGGCGGTCTTCAAACCCTAGGAACCCAGTCCAAAGCAAGCCATTTTCAGTCTGATGGAAGAGTACTATACTGCCTCGATAACCAAGAACTCTAATAGACGATGTTGATATCATGGTTAGTGAGCTCTGTTATTTCACTTTGCAACAAGACGTTCGACATTAGACTCCAGAATGATACAACCAACCATACAGGAAGTTATTAAAGGTTATCTTGACTTAGATTCAGACACCATCATTCCACACGGACAACAATGCACCTGAGTTCTTGGACACAGGCACCTCTGAGTTGAAGTTGAGGGCACAAGGCCTCTGGGAAGTTCCACACCATGGTTAAATCTTCTAATACCGAGGAGCTCAATCCACAGATTTTTAAAGAGTCTTTGGCAAGATCTGAAAGACAGCAACAATGGTCATACTGCTTTATCAGTGACAAATCAAAGTAACTTGCTTCCTTGCAAAATTTACTGTCATAAATAAGTTAATCAGATTTGCGGTTAGGTATCAATTGGTCTATTCATTTTTGATGCAGGTGGGACAACAGAACGTT